>CM076142.1:31960000-32560000 GCA_038025085.1 Tetragonia tetragonoides | reverse complement strand
AGAGGAACCCTACATAGTAGGTGGCCTTGGAATTGCATTACCTATGGACTGTAATCTGTGTAACATTACAGTAAGCAATAACACAGTTTCTGACTTGCACCAAAAAAAAAAACATTGTCATCGAGTTTGCACCAAAAAAAAAAAAACATTGTCATCGAGTCAAAACCGCCCTTACAAGCCTATCAGGGACCCAATAACCTACCCTAGGGGCCTCTCATGTCCCCTAGGGGTCTCCCCTGCGATATGGGGCAAAAATATTAACGTCGAAAAGTTTGCGTCCGGAGGCCCAAAACACGTCCCTTAGAGCGTTCCCCGGGCCCGGTTTCTGTTTTCGCCGAAATTTTTTCGGGGGCTCTATTATGGCCCTAGGGGACCCCCGGTGCCCCGGGAGGGTCATAGTTATCTCCGAACTCCGGTATCACCCATGTCACCCGTTTTCGGGCCTTAACATTGGCATCGCATACCAGTATCACAGATCATGCAACAGATTCAACAAGTTGTCAGAATCAGAATCCAACACTGCAGCAACAGCAAGAGGAAGATCTCCAGCAGGGATAAGAGATGGTTAGATGAGATATAGGCAGAAGGGAGCTGGACCAGGTCATATAGCAGAGCAAACAGAAAGCCTGCATCAGAATGAAATTATCAGATTTCATCAGCTGGTCAGCAGAGATCCTAGAAGTGATGCAAGAAGTGAGATCATGTGCAGAACTATCAGCAGAAGGCCAGCAGAACTCATCAGGGTCTCAGAAGGGAATCAAGCAATTCTGCAAGGCATCAGAACATGTGCAAGAAAATAGGCAGCAGATTTCAGAAGGGAAGCAGAAGCAGATTGCAGAAACTAGGCTGTGAACAAGGCAGCAGGATCCAGCAGGTAACCAGTAGCAGGCTGCTGGAGAAAGACAGAGCAAGGAATGAAACAGAAATCAGAAGAATTGGAAAGCTAGAAGAAGTTAAAATTCCTAGCTTATTATGGTTTTGTACTTTGCTGTAAGTCAGAAAAGATTTGTGTAATTTGTCATGTTTACAGAGATGGTGAACCACTGTCTGTAGTGAGTTGCACCAGATTGAAGGTTTGTAAGGTAGTAAAGGCATGCAGAAAAAAGGAACCCTACCTAGTAGGTGGCCTTGGATTTGCATTGCCTTAGGGCTGTAATCTTGTTACATTACAGTGAGCAATAATAACAATTTCTGACTTGCACCAAAAAAACATTGGCATCGCGCGTCAAACAGTTTCTTTCTCTAGATAGCTTTCTCCTCTCTCCTTTCCAGCGCTCGTTAGCCATTAACGTTGCTCTGAGTTTCCATGGGGAAGAAGGACAAAGCTAAGAAAGGAGCTGAAAAGAATGGCGATGATGAGGTAAGGACAGTGGCAGCACCAAGTTCGACCAAAATTACAAACCCTAGGCAATGTAACAGTAGCGAACGACCCAATCTTGATCGTGTTGTGCGTAATCTCACAAACGAACTGGAAGCCCCGGAAATCATGACACCTGAAATGCAGCCGGAAATGGTACAGCAGCTGGAGCTAGCGAGAGAGAAAATTTACTCTTGGCTATCGAAGATGAAGGATAAAGCCAAAACCCACTTCTCGTGGGAAGAAGATGTCGTAGCTTCAGAAGCTGAAAAGCAACAGCAATCATCAGGAATAGGTAATATCTCAGCTTGGAATAAATTTGATATAATAAAATTAACAAATGCTGGATTTAAATTGGAATTTTCATTGAACCAGTAATGCATGAGGGGAAAACAGTTGGGGAAATTAAAATCATGGATATTCAATCGGAAATTAGCTATTGGGATCAGGCTGTTGTTTGTTATGTTATGGGTTCTAGGCCTCCTATTAATGTTTTCAGTGGACTTTTTAAGGACAATTTGGGCGAATAAGGGTATGAATAAGATAGCTATGATGAATAATGGGTTGGTTCTGGTGCGATTTGATTCAATGGAACAAAGGGATGTTATATTGCAAGAGGGGGTTTATCATTTTGATAATAAGCCTATGATTGTAAGGCCATGGTCTGAGAATGTGGATTATGCTAGAGAGGAGCTCACTTCTGTCCCTATATGGGTTAAATTTCCTGGGTTAGATGTGAAATATTGGAATTCTGTGGGTTTAAGAAAAATGTCAAGCCTCATTGGTAGGCCCGATGGCTGACAAGAACACTGAGCTAAAGGTTGACATTTACTATGCTAGAGTGATGATTGAGGTGGAGATAGATGGTGAATACCCTGACAAAGTGTTTTTCAAGAATGAAAGAGGCAACATTGTAGAGGATGAGGTGGATTATGACTGGAAGCCAACTGTTTGCATCTATTGCAAACAATATGGGCACATTGAGGAGGCCTCTAGGAAGAAGATTAAGGTAACTCATGCCCCTGTAATTCAGCATGCACAGCCTGTTCAGAATGCAAATCCTGTGCAGCCAGCTACACTCAGAAATCAACAATGGCAGAATGCATGGAGGGGGAGAGGCAGAATGGGGAATGTAGGTAGGGGGAGAATGGGTGGTGGGAGAGGGATATACAGGCCTATACCCCAGCCAAAGAACATTGCTACACAGGTGCACAACCAATTTGACATACTGCAAGCAGATGGTGAGGTGCAGGAGGTGGAATTGGCATATGAAGCCACTGAAGAGCCAGGGTGTTAAAGGATCGGAGCTGCATAGTGTGATGTTGCCACAACATGGTATGTCCCCTATATTATCAGATGGTAATGGATAGAGTTCTTGTTTGGAATGCGAGAGGGCTCAATGGCCCTAATAAGCAAAGAGACATTGCTCTCTTTTGCAAAAAGCTTAAATGTGGCTTAGTTGCTTTCCTAGAAACTAAAATTAGAGTAGTTAACATTGAAAAATTCAAAAAAAAGTTTCATGACAGGTTGGGAGTCTTTTATAAACCATGATAAACACCATTTGGGTAGGATTTGGATTAGGTGGCTACCTAATTATTTTCATGTTGATATTATTTTCTCTTCTGCACAAATGGTTATATGCACAGTGTGTCATAGGGAGAGTAAAAAAGAATTTGTGTTCAGTGTTGTGTAAGGTCTGAATGAGAAAGAAGAGAGGATGCAGTTGTGGGAGGATTTAAGATCCTTTGCAACCAATTGCCAGCTTCCTTGGCTGGTAACTGGTGACTTTAATAATGTGCTGAAAACTAAAAATAGGCAGGGGGGAATTCCTGTGACTTATGCTGAAATTCAGGAGTTCAAAAATTGTCTGGATAATTGTTACCTTGCTGAGCTTAGATGGTTTGGATGCAAGTACACTTGGAATAACAGGCATGAGAACGGAGGGAGAGTTTATTCCAAAATTGGCTGGACTTTTGCAAATAGCAATTGGCTCTAGCACTTTGATCAATGTACTGTTCAGTACTACCCTGAAGGAGTATCAGACCATTCCCCTATGTGTCTTACTCTTATTCAGAGTAGTGTTAGAAGAAAATCTCATTTCAGATTTTTTAATATGTGGAGCCTCCACTCTTGATTCCAAGCAACTGTACAACAAGCTTGGAATGTCAGAACACAAGGCACAAAAATGTTCCAGTTATACCATAAAATGAAAAATGTGAGGAGAGGCTTGTTGAAGTTAAATAGGGATGGATTCAATGATATCCTATGTCAGGCAGATATTGGAAAAGCTAACATGCTTCAAGCTCAAACAAAGGCAAACTGTGATCCTTTGAATGAGAATTTCCAGCAGGATGAATTGCAGGCTAGGAAAAGATTCAATGAATTTAATTTGGCAGCTGAAACTTTCCTCCAGCAGAAGAGTAAAGTGAAGTGGGTTCAACTGGGAGATGACAATACTCAATACTTCCACTCTATTATGAAGCAAAGAAGGCAACAAAATAGGGTGCTTTTTGTCAAGACATAGGAGGGGGTAGTGCTTGAGGATCAGAATTTGATAATGGGGGAATTTCTGCAGTTCTATCAGAATATGTTGGGAGTGACTGGTACTATAGAGCTGAGTGCAGATCACTGTTTCTTCTCAGCTGGTCATAGGTTGGATATTCATCAGCAGATGAGATTGATTGCTCCTGTTACTGCAGATGAAGTAAAGAAGGCCATGTTTGATATTGACTATAACAAAAGTCCAGGAACAGATAGATTTGGGTTTGGCTTTCTCAGAGACTCTTGGCAGGTTGTGGGGGATAAAGTTATTGAAGCAGTGCTGGACTTTTTTGATTTTTCTAAAATGCTTAAAGTGGTGAATGCTACTAACCTCTGTCTGGTGCAGAAGATACTTAACCCTGAACAGGCTTCTGATTTCAGACCAATAGCCTGTTGCAATACAATTTACAAGTGTATCTCAAAAATCTTGTGCAGTATATTGGCAAGAGTGTTACCTGACCTGGTGTCCATGAATCAAGGGGCTTTTGTGGCTCAATGATCAATTGTGCACAATATCATGATCTGTCAGGACTTAATTAAGCATTATAGGAGGAAACAATCCTCTCCTAGATGCTTGATGAAGATAGATCTAAGAAAGGCTTATGACACTATTCATTGGGGTTTTATTAAAGAGATGCTGCAAGGTTATGGCTTCCCTGTGAAGTTTACTGGTTGGCTCATGGAGTGCATCCAAACTGCAAGCTTCAGTATCAATGTGAATGGTGAAAGTCATGGATATTTTGTGGCTAACCGTGGTATTAGGAAGGGGGACCCTGTGTCTCCCCTAATCTTTGTGTTGGTGATGGAGTTTTTGTCAAGGATTCTGAAGACTGCTAGCCTGGACTCTGCATTTCAGTGGCATTCTATGTGCAAGGAGCTTGCACTTAACCACCTTTGTTTTGCAGATGACTTGATGTGCTTCTGCAAAGCTGACACTTCCTGTGTGGCTATTTTGATGGAGAGCATAAACTATTTTTCTAAGGTAACTGGACTGCATGCTAACAAGGAGAAGTCCAATATTTACCTAGTAGGTGTAAATGAAGAAATTAAAAAGGGAGCTACTGTAGTTATCTGGTTTCAGAGAAGGAGCACTTCCTATGAAGTATCTGGGTGTTCCTTTATCTCCTTCAAAGTAGAGCAAGACTGATTGTGAGTATCTAGTTGATAAGATGACTAAAAGATTGCAAGTTTGGGCTTCCAAAAATCTGTCATATGCATGGAAAGCTCAGTTGATAAATTATGTTCTATTTTCAATCCATGTATATTGGTCTAGCCTTTTTATAATGCCTGCAGGGGTGCTTAAACAAATAGAACAAAAATGCAGAATGTTTTTATGGGGTTATAATGACCAACAGCACAGAACAAGTTTGGTTGCATGGGATATTGTCTGCAGACCCAGAAAATATGGTGGCCTCAACATAAAGAAATGCAAATGGTTCAATATTGCTCTGAATGGGAAACACATCAGGGATTTAGCCACAAAAAAAGATACAATGTGGGTAAGATGGATTAATGGAGTCTATTTAAAAGGGAAGAATTTCTGGGAGTACATCCCTCTCTGGGGTAGTAGCTGGTATTAGAGGAAGATCAATAAAGCTAAAACCTATTTCTGCAGTCATTATAGAGATGGCAAAGTCTGGAAGGGGACACATGATGGTGTGTACACAGCTGCCAGTGGTTATACTGTCTGTCAGGTGCAATGCCTAAATGTAGACATGCAAACCTGATATGGGGGAAGATTTCTATGCCAAGACATAACTTTTGCCTATGGCTTGCTCAAATGGGGAGGTTGCTAACTAAATATAGAATTCAGAGAATGGGGTTTCTGTGTTGAGATGCAATTGGTTACCTGTGCAGGAAGGAAGTGGAAGACCATAATCACCTGTTTTTCCAGTGCTTAGAGTCTGCAGATATTCTGGAGAAAATAAAAGCATGGCTTCAAGTTTCAGCTAGAGCAAAGTCAGTACAGGGGTTATTAAACTGGATAAGTAGGCAGAAAACTACAAGTTTCAGGAAGAGTGTTTATGCTGCAGCTATCTCTACAACTGTGTATTGGATATGGAAATGCAGGAACCTGAAGTGTGCAGTGAGAATGAGACTACAGGGATGCAGTATAAGGAAAATCCCAAAGAAGGACAAGTCCTGGCTAGGGGAACTGTAGATGCTGTTTTTGTCTTAAGTTTACTAGGTTTCTGTTTTTTTGTTGTAATAGCTGGTGGTGTTATGTTCTGTTTTGCAGTCTGGTTTTGGTATGTTATGGGTATGTAACTACTGGTTTAGTTTGGTGTGAGGGATGCAAACATGGAGGAACCCTACCTAGTAGGTGGCCTCTCTCTTTGCATTGCCTTTTAGGTTGTAAATATGCTTTTTTACAGCTTTATTAATGTAATTTCTACCTTTGCACCAAAAAAAAACATGGGCATCGCGTCAAACCGCCCTTACAAGTCTATCAGGGACCCAATAACTGTGATACCCCGATATTTTCTATAATTATAAAAAGGATTTTCATATAATTTATCGTAATTATATTACTATTACATTACTAATTATGAATGGATAATTCCCATAATTAATAATAAAGTCCTAATAATAAATATTATGGATTTTAATTATTAGGATATGTATGGGAAGTTATTATTTAAATAATTTGAATTATTTGTGTGGGAGATTTCAAAATAAAAATCTGATTTAGTGGGGAGTGAATTATGCATAATTAATTTCATAATCAATTAGTATTAATTAGTGAATGATATGGAGAGTGAATCAAGCTTGACCAAGATTGACCAATGGTCAATATAAGGAGGGTCAAAGCTGAGTTAAACCCACTCACTCACCTTCTCTTTCTCACTCTCACGGTTACTCTCTCTCTTATTTCTCTTTCATTTTCTCCTTCTCCCTCTCTCACCGATCGCTCTCCTCTCCCCCTCCCCTTGCTGCTGCCATTGTCACCACCTCACCACCGTGAAGGTGCGTCGCCGGCGACGTGGGCCCCGCCCCACCGCCGCTCTCTCTCTCTCTATCTCTCTCTAGCACAATCTCTCTCTCTCTCCTCTGTTTTCTCTGTTTTGGGTCGCCAATGACAGCCGACCACCACCCTGTCGCCACCTTCGGTTGGCCGTGACTGAGTGGTGCCATTGAGGCTCGTGGTGGCGTCGTTCATGCGCCGACCACCGCGTTCCCTTCCTCTCTCCTCTGTTTTCGTCTCTCTCTCCTCTGTTTTTCTTTCTCTCTCTTTCTCCTCTCTGTTTCGCCCATGAACCAGGAACACCACCCCAACCGCCGCCTTGTAGCCGGTCATGGTGGGGTGAGTCCAGGAAGGCGTTTGGGTGGCGGAGCCGTGATCTCCACCGCTCTCTTTCTCTCTCTCGATATCATTCTCTCTCTCGTCACTCTCTTTCTCTCTCCTCGCGGTTGCGCCACCAGCGCCAACACAGGCGCCGCCATGGCCGGTGAGTGGTGGTCTGGTGTTGGGCGGACCATGGGCCCCCTTCTGGGTGGCCGTGGTCACGTCATTTGGAGGGAATTAATTTTTGAAGTTTTGAGTGTTCTTGATAATTTTCAGAATTAATTATTTATTTTCAGATTTAATTTTCGAATTTCAGTGAATTTGATTTCGTATTTTGATTGTTTACAAAGTTTTACAAATCTGATTGTCGAATTTCAAAAGCCTATTTCGACTGAAAAAATACAAGTAATTTAATAAAATTATCATATCTGAATTTAGAGTTCATTTGCACTTTCAATTCCACATCTGATTATGTTTTTAATTAATATTAATTAGGAACCGAAGATCGTTCGTAGTCCCGTCATTAGTGAATGTTCTCTACAGAATCTCGGAGCGTAATTAAGTGGTAAGCTAACGAGCCTACCTTCTTCCTATCCCAAAGCAAAATGTTTTGATGTGTTATGTGTTAAATGGCAACTTGTGATTAATTATGGAAAGCATGTTGAATTGCTCTAATTATGCAATTATGCCTTTATTTATAATTATTATAGCATGTTTCAATTATAGCATGTTTAGATTTGAATTATATTGTAATATGAGAATTAAATGTTAATTGGACTATTTATGGCAATAGAATGCATTAAGGCATATGTCAAGCTAAATTGAATTAATTGCCTTATTTGAATCATAGTTGAATATGTTTCCTAATTGGAATGTGATTTATGCTAAGAGCATGTTAGAATCCTAATTTGGATTTGGGTGATGATTAATCGAGTATATGCTTAGAAATTCATAAAGCGATAGCTTGTATATGATTAAGCATGTTTGGGCTCTTAGTGCCTTAGTCTTATTTGGACCCTTTGCATGTAAATGAATTAATAAGAGATTAAGACTCCTATTGGTTCCGTAGGAGTAGTCGAGCATCGGGACTGCACATGCATTTTGTGTAGTCCGGGGATGAGTGATTCCCAAAGTATCTATTTCATTATGGACACAGCGATGTTTGTGTTCGGGGTGGATCATTCCCCATTGTATAAGTCCTCTTGTTAACCATGAGTTGCAATTGAGGTAGTGTGCACACTAGGGTCTTTAAGTCCATGGCATGATTATTAAATTGAGGTGATAACCTCCATAGATGTCGTGAGTGTACGCCCTCGGTCTATTATCGCTCTCTTAATTCTCTTCAGATGACTATCGTAATTATTGTGGTTGATCACTTTAAAAAGATTATAATAATCTGACCGATTGTGTGTGCTTGAATTGTTTAATTACATGCGTATGAAAATGAATTTCAATGATTCTCAAATCCCAAGGTAAGGATTTTCAAAATGTTTTTACTGGGTTTGGGCGTTAATTACTCAGTTTATCTGATTTTGCTTTCTCTCTTCTTCTTCTGTTTTCCTATTTCCGTCATGGAAATTAAATCTGCAGGTAATGTCCAATAAGATCGTCTTTGGAGTTGGCTTAGATTTTCCTTGGAGCTCACTTGTCTTTATTTTCCGCTGCTTGGTTTAGATAATTCTTTTGAAAGGATTGTAATAAGATTACTCATGTTATCTCACCATTTAGACAATTTCAATTATTAATGTTTAAGTTTCCTTTTCATTTTAGTAGGCTCTTTTATACCTAGCAATTTCTTTCTGCTTCGCATTTATTCCTTAGCGATAAATGTGGCCGTGGCACAACCCCCGGGTTTGGGACGGTTCAGCGGCGCCGGGACATGGATAATGACGCCGAGCGGCCCCAGAAATCGTTGCGAATTCGGGAGGGTGTTACAATAACCGACCCTAGGGGCTTCCCATGTCCCCTAGGGATCTCCCGTGTGATATGGGGCGAAAATATTAACGTCGAAAAGTTGGCGTCCGGAGGCCCAAAACACGTCCCCTAGAGCATTCCTGGGGCCCGGTTTCCGTTTCCGCCCGAAATTTATTCGGGGGCTCTATTATGGCCCTAGGGGACCCCCGGTTTCCCGGGAGGGTCATACTTATCCCCGAACTCCGATATCACCCATGTCGCCCGGTTTCGGGCCTTAACATTGGCATCGCACAACAATTTTGGATTAGCATCGCTTTCTCTCTCTAAAATGCTCTCTCCTTTCTTCTCCACAGAGTTCGTTAAACTCCATTAGCAACTCTGAGTTCGATGGGGAAGAAAGAGAAATCAAAGCGAGGGAATGGAAACGATGATGAGAGTGCGGAGAAATCGACAACTCCACCTTGTCCGCCGAAGAATGTGACACAAAGAAAACGTTCGAGCCAAACTCATGAAAACCTAGGTCGTGTTATGAGAAATTTAACGGATGAATTGGAGGACCCAGACATCATGACACCGGAAGTGCACACTGAAACTCTGCAGGAAATGGAATTAGCGCAAGAAAAAATTAATTCTTGGGTGTCGAAGATGAAGGAAAGGGCTAGAAATCAAGTCTCCGATGAAGAGCAGGTCAAAACTGCAACACAAGAAAAACAGCAACAATTTGCAGATTCAGGTAAAACATCTGCTTGGGAAAAATTCGACATTACAAAACTTAAAAATGCTGGATTTAAACTTGATTTTATAGCACCTGTAATGCTTGATGGAAAACCAATGGGTGAAATTAACCTCAAGGACATAGAATCTGAAATTAATTATTGGAACCAATCTGTTGTCTGCTATGTTATGGGGTCAAGACCACCTATCAGTGTGCTTAGTGGATTCCTGAGGAGAATTTGGTCGAAGAGGGGAATGAATAAAATAGCTATGATGAAAAATGGGCTAGTTATTGTTCGATTTGATTCAATGGAACAAAGAGATGCAGTGCTAGAGGAAGGGGTTTATCATTTTGACAATAAACCAATGATTGTTAGACCTTGGGCTGAGAACATAGACTATGCCCATGAGGAACTCACATCTGTTCCTATTTGGGTTAAATTCCCTGGTCTGAATGTCAAGTATTGGAATGCAGTAGGGCTGAGTAAAATGGCAAGCTTGGTAGGCAGACCAATGATGGCTGACAGAAACACTGAACTGAAAGTTGGGATTCAATATGCCAGAGTTTTGATTGAAGTGGAGATAGGGGGGAAATATCCTGATAAGGTACACTACAAGAATGAAAGAGGGAACATAGTGGAACAAGAAGTTGAGTATGACTGGAAACCTGTACTATGCAACCACTGCAAACAACATGGACACAGTGAGACTGAATGCAGGAAAAAGAAAGCAACATAGGAGCCTATGACACAGACAATGCCTGTGCACCAAATACCTGCACAGCAAGCAAAGCCAAGAACACAGCAATGGCAGAATGCAGGGAGAGGTAGAGGCAGGATGGGCAATGCAGGGAGAGGGACAAGGGCTGGAAGAGGTTTCTACAGACAAATCCAACAGACTAACAATGCAGCAACCCAATTACAGAATCCATTTGACATACTCCAAGATGTAGATGGGGATCAGGAGAGAAGACAGACACAAGGGCAAGTAACAGTGCCAGGAATGCAGGAAGAACAAGTATCAGAGGAAGTACCAGTACATGGTAAGTCTCCTATCTTGACTAGTAGTCATGGATAGGATGCTTATTTGGAATGTTAGAGGCCTGAATGGCCCAAACAAGCAGAGGGATGTGGCCCTCTACTGTAAAAAAAACAAATGTGGATTGGTAGCTTTTCTTGAAACAAAAATTAGATTAGTTAATTTGGAAAAATGCAAAAATAGTTTCATGCCAGAGTGGGAATCATTTAGTAACCACAATGAACACAGACTTGGTAGAATATGGATTAGGTGGTTACCTAATTATTTTCATGTTGATATAATTTTTTCCTCTGTGCAAATGGTCATTTGTAATGTGAGAAACAAGGAGGGGAAAAAGGATTTTGTGGTGAGTTTTGTATATGGAATGAATGAGAAAGAAGATAGGAAGCAACTGTGGAAGGATATGAATGATTTTGCTACTACCTGCAACAAACCATGGATTGTTGGAGGGGATTTCAACAATGTGTTGCTACCAGAGAACAGACAAGGTGGTTTGCCAGTTACCTTTGCTGAAATTCAGGATTTTAAATTCTGTATAGATAGTTGTTTCTTAAATGAAATGTGTTGGTCTGGATGCCCATATACCTGGAACAATAGGCATGAAGAGAGGGGAAGGGTATACTCTAAGATAGATTGGGTTTTTGTCAACAGTGTATGGATGCAGGAGTTTGACCAGTGTACCCTACAGTTCATGCCAGAGGATGTATCTGATCATACCCCTATCTACATAACCCTGCACAAAAACCTAAATATAAATAAAACCCCCTTTAAATTCTTTAATATGTGGTGCCTCCACTCTGAATTCCTAGCCTTGGTGCAGCAAGCATGGAATTGTAGAACACAAGGTACAAAAATGTTTAGGGTTTACCAAAAACTGAAAAATGTGAAACATGCATTGAAAAAGCTTAACAGAGCTGAGTTTAGTGATATTTTAGTTCAGACTGATATTGCTAGATCAGTAATGAATCAAGCACAGGAAGATGCAAACAAAGAGCCACTGAATGAGTTACTGCAGAAGGGAGAAATTCAGGCCAGGAGAAGGTTCAATGACCTAAACCTGGCAGCTGAGACATTCCTACAACAAAAGAGCAAGGCTAGATGGGTGCAACTGGGAGATGGAAATAATCAGTTTTTCCATGCAATTATGAAACAGAGAAGGCAACAAAACAGATTGCACTCCATACAGACACAAGAGGGCATCTTATTGGAGGACAAAGATTTGATTATTGAAGAATTTGTGGGGTTTTACAGGAAGATGCTGGGGGTATCAGGCACCAGAGGCACTACAGCAGAGGAGAGTTTCTTTTCAGCAGGGAAAAAACTAAATATGCAACAACAGATGAGCATCAGTGCACCAGTGACTGCTGAGGAAGTACAGAGAGCTATGTTTGACATTGATAGGAATAAAAGCCCAGGCCCTGATGGCTTTGGCTCAGGTTTCTTCAAGGAAGCATGGAGTATTGTCGGGGAAGAAGTGACCAATGCAATTATAGATTTTTTCGAATCCTCTAAAATTCTTAAAGAGGTGAATGCAACTAACCTTTGTCTTGTGCAGAAAATAGGGAACCCTGAAAAAGCCTCTGATTTCAGACCTATAGCATGCTGCAACACCATATACAAATGCATTTCAAAGATCCTATGTGGGAGATTGGCAACAGTGCTACCTGACCTCATCTCTGTGAACCAGGGTGCCTTTGTGGCACAGAGGTCAATTGTGCACAATATCATGATATGTCAAGACCTAATCAAGCACTACAACAGGAAGCAATCCTCACCCAGATGCTTGATGAAGATAGACCTGAGGAAAGCTTATGACACAATACACTGGAGCTTTGTCAAGGAGATGCTGCAAGGGTATGGCTTCCCAATTAAGTTCATTGGCTGGATACTGGAATGTATACAAACTGCAAGTTTCAGCATCAACATAAATGGAGGGGTGCATGGATTCTTTCTTGCTCAACGTGGCATCAGGCAAGGAGATCTAGTATCCCCATTGATATTTGTGCTGGTCATGGAATATTTCTCAAGGATTCTGAAACTTGCATGTATGGACAAAAGCTTCAGTTGGCACCCCATGTGCAAGGAACTAGCTTTGAGCCACTTGTGCTTTGCTGATGATTTGATGTGTTTTTGCAAAGCAACCCCTGAATCTGTAAGTATCATGACGAATTGCATAAATTACTTTGCACAAGCTACTGGTCTGCATGCTAATAAGGAGAAATCTAACCTGTACATAGCTGGTGTGGATGAGGAAACAAAAAGAGAACTGTTAGCATTATCTGGGTTTAGGGAGGGTACATTACCTATGAAGTACTTGGGAGTCCCACTCTCCCCATCTAAATGGAGCAAAATTGACTGTGAGTGCTTGGTTGATAAAATGACCAAAAAATTGCAGATATGGGCTTCTAGGAACCTATCATATGCAGGAAGAGCTCAACTCATAAATTCTGTGCTTTTCTCTATACATGTGTACTGGTCTAGCATTTTCATAATGCCTGCAGGGGTACTTAAGAGTGTAGAACAAAAATGCAGATATTTCTTATGGGGTTCCACTGAGCAGAAGCACAAAACCAACCTGGTGGCATGGGATATAGTATGCAGACCTAGGAAAAATGGGGGCATAAACATAAAAAATTGCAAATGGTTTAATGTGGCTCTGAATGGAAAACATATCTGGGATTTAGCCACAAAAAAAGATACTTTGTGGGTAAAATGGATAAATGGGATATATCTGAAAGGGACCAATCTCTGGGAGTATGCACCAGTGTGGGGTGCCAGCTGGTACTGGACCAAACTCAACAAAATCAAGAGCTATTTCCAGGAGCATTACACAGTCAGAGGGGTCTGGAAAAGAGATGCAGATGGTTGCTATACAGCTGCAAGGGGATATAGCACCTTGATGGGAGATATGCCTAAGTATAGACATGCCAACCTGATTTGGGGAAGGGTAACAATGCCTAGACACAGCTTCTGCCTATGGTTGGCTCAGCAGGGAAGATTGTTAACTAAGGACAGAATGCAGAACATGGGCTTCCTGAATGGGGATGATGTATGCAACCTGTGCAAAGCAAAACCAGAAGACCACAATCACCTTTTCTTCACATGTAACATGGCTGCAGGTGTTTTAGAGCAAATGAGAAGCTGGCTACAGATTACATCAAGAACAAACACAATTCAAAGCTTGCTGAACTGGATAAGTAGGCAGAAATGCTCAAATTTCAGGAAGGAAGTGTATGCAGCTGGGCTAGCAGCAGCTGTATACTGGCTGTGGAGAAGCAGGAATATTAAACATTTTGTGGGAAGCACTCTTTCTGTGATGCAGATCATGCAGCAGATCCAACAACTAGTGAGGGTCAGAATACAACAGTGCAGCAGACTGAGAAAAATCAACAGCCAGGACAAAAAATGGTTAGAGAGAATTTAATTGCTCTTGCACCACAGTAGACTTAGGCAAAAAGGCAGGACTACACCAGATGAGCAGCCAGCAGAGACAGCAGGACATTAGTACCTGTACAGGTATCAAGACAACAAACAGCAGGAGGAAGACAGCAAGTTATGATTGCAGGAAAAAAAGGAAAATACATTAGCTCAGGAAGATTGCCCTAGCAGAGGACACTGAGGAAAGGGTAATAGCAAAGCAGAAGCAGGAGGAAAAATCCAGTAGAAAAAAGGACAAGAAAACTGCAATAATTAGATTGTTATGTATTTTGTATTTTGCTGTAAGTCAGGGATGTTTTTTGTATTTTGTATCTGTTTTTTTTTTCAGATAAGGGGACCACTGCATGTAGTGAGTTACCCCTAGGAGAGTAGGGTTGTAAGGAACAAAGGGATGCAGAGGAAGAGGAACCCTACCTAGTAGGTGGCCTTGGAATTGCATTACCTATGGACTGTAATCTGTGTAACATTACAGTAAGCAATAACACAATTTCTGACTTGCACCAAAAAAAACATTGGCATCGCGTCAAAACGCCTTTACAAGCCTATCAGGGACCCAATAATAGACCCTAGGGGCCTCCCATGTCCCCTAGGGGTCTCCCGTGCAATATGGGGCGAAAATATTAACGTCGAAAAGTTTGCGTCCGGAGGCCCAAAACGCGTCCTCTAGAGCATTCCCAGGGCCCGGTTTCCGTTTTCGCCCGAAATTTTTTCGGGGGCTCTATTATGGCCCTAGGGGACCCCCGGTTCCCCGGGAGGGTCATACTTATCCCCGAACTCCGATAAAACCCATGTCGCCCGTTTTCGGGCCTTAACATTGGCATCGGCATTAGGGCAGCACAGAAAAGTAGAAGCAGGACTCATCAATTCCTCAGCAGAGCAGCAAGAATTCTGTAAGGCAACAGAATAAATGCAGGAAAAAAGGAGAAGATTTCAAAGAGAATAGATAGAAGCAGAACTCAACAGAAAAAATCAACAAACCCTGCAAGGCATCAGAACATGATGCAGGAATAGCTAGCAGACTTCAGAAGGGGAGCAGAAGCAGCACCCAACAGAAAACCAGGGGCAGAAAAGCTGGAGAAAAACAGAACAAAAAGAAAACAGAAAAACAGAAGCATGGAAACTAGAAGAGAATAACCTGTGCAGAAAAAGGAAAAAGATTCCTGAAGAAATAGGCAGAAGTAGATAGCATCAGGAACTCAGCACTGAATCAAGCAACTCAGAAAGGTAGCAGAAAAATGCAGGAAATTACAGCAGAATTCAGCGGAGAAGCAGAAGCTGGGGAGCAGGACCCGGGACTGTGAATAGGACAGCAGGATGTCCTGCAGCAAGTAACCAGCAGGAATTCAGACAGCAGGTTTCAGCAGGTAATCAGCAGCAGGTTGATTAAGCAAGGCAGAATGAGGAATGAAACAGCTCCAAGCAGAGTAGAAAAGCTAGAAGAAGTTGTAATATTTCTAGCTATTTATGTTTGTGTATTTTGCTGTAAATCAGAAATAATTTTTGCAAATTGTAATGTGAACAGAGATGGAGAGAAATAATTTTTGCAAATTGTAATGTTTACAGAGATGGTGAACCACTGCCTGTAGTGAGTTGCACCAGAACGAGGGGTTGTAAGGTAGTAGAGGGATGTAGCAAAAAGGAACCCTACCTAGTAGGTGGCCTTGGATCTGCATTACCTAAGGACTGTAATCTTGTTACATTACAGTGAGCAATAATACAATTTCTGACTTCCACCAAAAAAAAAAAAACATTGGCATCGTGCGCATCGCCTCTTCGCCAAAAAAATGCTCTCTTCTCTCTCCTCAACACTGCTCATCCGCCATTGATGAAGCTGTGAGTCTCGATGGGGAAGAAAGATAAAGCAAAGCGGGGGGTAGAAAAGCAAAGCGAAACCGAAGTAAACTCAGTACCACCATGTCCCACTAAAACCGTGAACCAAAAACAAAAGTCAAACAACAATCGGGAAAACCTAGATCGAGTTGTTCGTAATCTGAATGATGAATTGGAAGCACCTGAGGTTATGACACTAGAAATGCAAATGCAAACTGTCCACTGGAGATTGCACGGGAGAAGATAAACACCTGGCTATCGAAAATGAAGGAAAGGGCAAACACCCAGATATCGTCTGAAGATGAAGAGGAAGAGATTGAGCAACCAGTCCAGGAAGGAAATTGGTAAGACCTCTGCTTGGGAAAAATTCGACATAACTAAGCTAAAAAATGCTGGGTTTAAACTTGATTTTATAGAGCCTGCTATGCACGAAGGGAAACCAGTTGGGGTAATAAACCACAAAGACATTGAATCCGAAATTAATTTTTGGAACCAAGCTGTTGTGTGCTACGTCATGGGTGCTAGACCACCAATTACTGTTTTTAGCGGATTTCTAAGACGAATTTGGGCTAAAAAAGGGATGAATAAGATTGCCATGATGAACAATGGCCTGGTACTGGTCAGGTTTGATTCAATGGAGCATAGGGATAATGTAATTCAGGAAGGAGTGTACCATTTTGACAACAAACCTATGATAGTGAGACCATGGTCTGAAAATTTGGACTATGAACATGAGGAATTAACCTCGGTTCCTATTTGGGTGAAATTCCCAGGTCTAAGTGTGAAGTATTGGAATGCAACGGGGCTAAGCAAAATTTCAAGCCTTGTTGGTAGACCAATGATGGCAGATAGGAATACTGAACTTAAGGTAGGAATTCATTATGCCCGGGTGTTAATTGAAGTGAAAATTGGAGATGTCTACCCGGAAAAGGTAAATTTCAAGAATGAGAGGGGAAACATTGTGGAGCAGGAAGTTGAGTATGATTGGAAACCAATCATCTGCAACCATTGCAAGAAGCATGGACATGGTGAACAGGAATGCAGGAAAAAGATTGGAACTGCAGTTCCTGTGGCACAACCTGTTACAGTGCAAAACAGGCCACCAGTTCAAGCAAATCCCAGAAACCAGCAATGGCAAAATGCAGGAAGAGGGAGAGGAAGAGCAGGCAATGCAGGGGGGGCAGAAGAGCAGGAAGAGGTTTTTACAGACAGGTCCAACCACAGCCTCATACACAAAATAGTTTTGCAGTGCTACAAGAAGGAGAAAAAGAAATGCAACAGGGGGGAAAACAGCCAGAAGAGGCAGCAGAACCAGCAGCACAGGGGGTTATGACACCTGGTATGGTCCCAACACATGGTGAGTCTCCTATCTTGACTGGTAGTCATGGATAGGATTCTTATGTGGAATGTGAGAGGCCTAAATGGCCCTAATAAACAGAAAGATGTAAGTCTTTTCTGCAAAAAGAATAACTTCGGATTGGTAGTTTTGTTAGAAACTAAAATTAGACTAGTAAACTTGGAAAAATGCAAAAAAAGTTTCATGCCAGAATGGGAATCATTTAGCAACCATGACTATCATAGATTGGGAAGAATCTGGATTAGATGGCTACCAAATTATTTTCATGTTGTTGTGTTATTTTCTTCTGTGCAAATGATGATTTGTAAAGTAGTGAATATAAGGGAAAAAAAAGAATTTTTGATGAGCTTGGTGTATGGATTAAATGAGAAGGAAGAAAGAAAACAATTGTGGAAAGATTTGGCTGATTATGCACTTAATTGTAATGTACCCTGGATTGTTGGAGGGGACTTCAACAATGTACTTCACCCTGGTAACAGACAAGGAGGAGCCCCAGTAACTTATGCTGAAATTCAAGATTTCAAAGACTGTCTTGAGGAGTGTAACCTTACAGAATTGAGGTGGAGTGGATGCCAGTTTACCTGGAACAACAAGCATGAGAGGGGTGGGAGAGTGTATTCCAAAATTGACTGGGTTTTTGCCAACAGTGCCTGGCTACAAGAGTTTGACCAATTTAATCTAGAATTCCATACTGAGGATGTGTCAGACCACTCCCCAATCTGTTTATCCCTGCACAAAGAAATTACAAAAAACAGAAACACCCCTTTTAAATTCTTTAACATGTGGAGCCTCCACTCTGATTTTCAAGCATTGGTGCAACAAGCTTGGAACTTCAGAACACAAGGCACAAAAATGTTCAGAGTTTATCAGAAACTGAAAAAAGTGAGATTAGTGTTGAAAAAGCTAAATAGAGAGGAGTTCAGTGGAATACTAACTCAAGCGGAGGTGGCAAGAACAACTATGAATCAAGCTTAGATTGAAGCAAATCAGGACCCTCTGAATGAGACACTACAACAGCAGGAAATGCAAGCTAGAAAAAGGTACAATGAACTGAACTTGGCAGCTGAGAATTTCCTACAACAAAAGAGCAAGGCAAAATGGGTTCAATTAGGGGATGGAAACAATGAATTCTTTCATGCAATCATGAAGCAGAGAAGACAACAACACAGAGTACGCTCCATCAAGACACAAGAGGGGGAACTACTAGAAGACCAGACTCCTATTGTGGAGGAATTTGTGGGTTTCTACAGGAAAATGCTAGGGGTCACAGGAACCAGAGACAAGGCAGCAGAACACAGTTTTTTCAATGCAGGTCACAGACTAAATATACAGCAACAGATGTCCTTGAATGCACCTGTGACTGCAGAGGAAGTAAAAAGAGCCATGTTTGACATTGACAGTAACAAAAGCCCAGGTCCGGATGGGTTTGGCTCAGGATTCTTCAAAGGAGCATGGCATACAGTGGGACAGGAAGTGACTGAGGCTATTATTGACTTTTTTGAGTCTTCCAAAATGCTCAAAGTGGTAAATGCAACTAACTTGTGTCTTGTGCAGAAAATACCAAGTCCTGAAAAGGCATCTGATTACTGGCCCATAGCTTGCTGCAACACTATCTACAAATGCATATCCAAGATTCTATGTGGGAGACTGGCTAGGGTACTCCCTGAACTAGTAGCTGAGAACCAGGGAGCTTTTGTGGCACAGAGATCAATAGTCCACAACATCATGATATGCCAGGACCTAATCAAGCACTACAACAGGAAACAATCCTCTCCTAGATGCCTGATGAAGATTGATCTCAGGAAAGCTTATGACACCATTCATTGGGGCTTTGTCAAGGAAATGCTGCAGGGATATGGATTCCCACTGAAATTCATTGGATGGATATTGGAGTGTATCCAAACAGCTAGTTTCAGCATTAACTTGAATGGGGAAACACATGGATATTTCACTGCAAAGAGAGGCATAAGACAAGGGGATCCCATCTCCCCATTAATTTTTGTCCTGGTAATGGAATACCTGTCAAGAGTTCTAAAAATAGCTTGCATGGACAATAGCTTCAGCTGGCACCCCATGTGTAAGGAGCTTGCTCTGAGCCACCTTTGCTTTGCTGATGATCTGATGTGCTTCTGCAAAGCAAATCCTGAATCAGTGAGTACCTTAATGAACTGCTTGAATTATTTTTCACAAATGACAGGACTGAATGCAAACAAGGAAAAATCAAGTATATATGTGGCAGGGGTGAATGAACAGAAGAAAAATGAACTGCTGTATCTCTCAGGGTTTCAGGAGGGTACTCTACCAATGAAATACCTGGGAGTTCCTCTCTCTCCCTCAAAATGGAGCAAAATAGACTGTGAATGCTTGGTAGACAAAATGACTACAAAATTGCAAATGTGGGCCTCCAGAAACCTCTCATATGCAGGAAGGGCACAATTAATAAACTCTGTATTACTATCTATCCATGTATACTGGTCAAGCATCTTTGTCATGCCTGCTGGGGTGCTGAAAAGTATAGAGAAAAAATGCAGATTGTTTTTATGGGGGACTACTGACCAAAAGCAAAAAACAAGCTTGGTTGCCTGGGATGTAGTATGCAGACCAAGGAAGAATGGTGGTATAAACATTAAACAATGCAAATTGTTTATTATAGCACTGAATAGGAACCATATCTGGGACCTAGCTACCAAAAAAGATACACTGTGGGTAAAATGGGTCAATGGAGTGTATCTGAAAGGAAGCACACTATGGACCTATGCTCCAGTGTGGGGAGCTAGTTGGTACTGGACAAAGCTCAACAAAATCAAGCAACATTTCCAGGCCCACTACACACAGAGAGGAGTTTGGAGAGGGGATCAGGATGGGGTTTACAATGCAGCTAGAGGGTACAGAACACTATTAGGAAACCTGCCAAAGTCAAGGCATGCAGACCTGATTTGGGGGAAGATCTCAGTACCCAGACAAAGCTTTTGTCTATGGTTAGCTAACATGGGAAGATTGTTGACCAAGGATAGAATGCAGAAAATGGATTTTCTGAATGGGGATAACATATGCTACCTGTGCACAGTGGAGACAGAAACTCATAACCATCTGTTCTTCCAATGTAGTGTGTCTGCACAGGCACTGCAACTGCTGAGGGACTGGCTGAAAATCACTGCAAGAGCAAACACAATCAAAGGCCTGCTCAGCTGGGTTAGCAGATAGAAGTGCTCAAGTTTCAGAAAAGAAACGTATGCAGTAGGGATTGCAGGTACTGTGTACTGGTTGTGGAGATGCAGGAACTTGATTTACTCTGAGGGGAGCAGAATACCAATGGCACAGATTACCCAACAGATGCAGCAGTCAATCAGGCTAAAAATCCACCAAAGCATTTGCAACAGGAAATTAACCAGCAGAGACAGGAGATGGGCCAACAGTCTGTAAATTACATGCACTGAAAGCAGGAGATTATACAGTTCAGCACCAGGGGCAGGATGCAGAACAACAGATAGCAAGGTGCAGCAGAAAAGTCAAGAAATGCACAGGCAATAGCTGCAGCAGGAAAGAAAAGAAGGAAGGAAAAAAAAAAGAAAAAAAAAAGAAAAAAAAGAAAGTTGAACAAAGCAGAAAAACAAGGCCAGAGAACCAGAAAAGGAAAATACATGCAGCAGATACCCAGCAGCATGTCCAGAACACGAAAAAAAAAAAAAAAAAAAAAAAAAAAAAAAAAAAAAAAAAAAACAGATGAAGGGGGCTCAGCAGATCAGGAAGGATGAAGAGGGCACAGCAGAAGTTTGCAGTAGCAACAGGTGATGGAAATCATGCAGGAAGCCCAAAAGGAGAAAAAGAAGCAGTGGTCAAACAGCTCAGCTCAGCAAAGCTAGAGAATCTGGCCAGCAGACAGTATCAGGAGCAGTTTTCAGAAGGACCAGCAGAAGGAAGCAGAGTAACAGCAAGGATGGGAATAAATTAGGAAAATGCAGTAGCCTATTCCAATGTATTTTGTATTTGTTGTATTTGTTTTGCTGTAAGTCAGGGTGTTTCTGTTTATTTTGTCTCAGAAAAGAGGAGCCATTGGGTGTAATGTGCTTACTCTAGTACTGTAGTAGGGTTGGTTGGTTGTACAGGGATGTAGAAAAAAGGAACCCTACCTAGTAGGTGGCCTTGGATTTACATGGCCTATGGACTGTAATCGTGTTACATTACAGTTAGTAATAATACATTTTCTGACTTGCACCAAAAAAAAACATTGGCATCGCGGGCAACATTGGCATCGCGGTGACGAGATTTTCTCTCTCTAGAAAATGCTCTCTCCTCTCTCCTCGACATCGCTCGTTAACGATTAACGGAGCTTTGAGTTCTCAATGGGGAAGAAGGACAAGGCAAAGCGAGGATCTGAAAATCACGGTGATGTTGCGGAAAACTCAATGGCTCCCCCATGCCCCACAAAAATTGCGACTCACAGACAAGGTAACAACATCAATCGTGACAACCTAGATCGGGTTGTTCGCAACCTCACAGATGAACTGGAGGCTCCTGAAGTCATGACGCCAGAGGTACAAACTGAAACAGTACAACAAATGGAATTAGCAAGAGAAAAAATCAACTCGTGGCTCTCGAAGATGAAGGAGACGGCCAAAAATCAAGTTTCGGATGAAGAGGAGGTTGTAGCTCCAGAGCAAGGCAAACAACAAGAATATGCAGATGCAGGTAAAACCTCAGCTTGGGAAAAATTCGATATAACTAAACTGAAAAATGCTGGCTTTAAATTGGATTTTATTGCACCTGTTACGCATGAGGGCAAACCAGTTGGGCAAATTAACTACATGGACATTGAATCTGAAATTAGCTATTGGAATCAAGCAATTGTTTGCTATGTCATGGGGTCAAGGCCACCAATAAATGTGCTCAGTGGATTTCTTAGGAGAATTTGGGCAAAACGGGGTATGAATAAAATTGCAATGATGAAAAATGGTCTAGTTATTGTTAGATTCGACTCTATGGAACAAAGGGATGCTGTGCTAGAGGAAGGGGTTTACCATTTTGATAATAAACCCATGATAGTCAGACCATGGTCTGAAAATGTGGATTATGCTCATGAGGAGCTCACTTCTGTTCCTATATGGGTCAAATTTCCCGGATTAAATATCAAATACTGGAATGCAATGGGTTTCAGCAAAATTGCAAGCCTAGTTGGTAGGCCAATGATGGCTGACAGGAATACAGAGCTCAAGGTGGGGATTCACTATGCAAGAGTGTTGGTTGAAGTGGAAATAGGGGAGGATTACCCTGACAAGGTCCATTTCAAGAAGGAGAAGGGGAATATTGTTGAACAAGAGGTGGAGTATGACTGGAAACCTGTACTTTGCAGCCACTGCAAACAACATGGGCACAGTGAGCCTGACTGCAGAAAGAAGAAGGCCATGTCTGGGCCTGTGTACCAAGCAGTGCCTGTGCAGAAACCTGTGCAGCATGAAATCCCTAGAAACCAGCAATGGCAGAATGCAGGGAGAGGTAGAGGCAGAATGGGAAATGCAGGGAGAGGAATGAGAGCAGGAAGAGGCATTTACAGGCAAATTCGACAGCCTAAAACTGCCAACACACAGCTACAGAACCCTTTTGATATACTGCAAAGTGTAGGTGGGGAGCAGGAAATGCTGCTGGCACAAGGTGAAGCAACAGTGCCAGGAACACAGGAGGGTCAGAACACAAGTGCAGTGCCATCACATGGTAAGCCTCCTATCTTGACTGGTAGTCATGGATAGGATCCTTATATGGAATGTTAGAGGCCTGAATGGCCCAAATAAGCAGAGGGATGTTGCCCTTTTCTGCAAAAAAAAATAACTGTGGTTTGGTGGCTTTTCTAGAAACTAAAATTAGAACAGTTAATCTGGAAAAATGCAAAAATAGGTTCATGTCAGGTTCGGAATCCTATAGCAATCATAATAATCATACGCTGGGAAGAATTTGGATAAGATGGTTGCCAGATAATTTTCATGTTGATGTGATTTTCTCTTCTGTGCAAATGATTATCTGTAAGGTGATTAATATAGTGAGGAAAAAGGAATTTGTGGTGAGTTTTGTATATGGGCTAAATGAAAAAGAAGACAGGAAACAATTATGGAAGGATCTTAGGGATTTTGCAATTAATTGCAATAAACCTTGGATTGTTGGTGGGGATTTTAACAATGTTCTGCTACCTGGAAATAGACAAGGAGGACTACCAGTTACTCTTGCTGAAATACAAGACTTTAAAACCTGCATAGAAGACTGTTTCCTCACTGAAATGGGGTGGTCTGGGTGTCAATACACCTGGAATAATAGGCATGAGAGGGGGGGGGGGAGAGTATACTCTAAAATAGACTGGGCTTTTACTAACAGTCTCTGGTTGCAGGAGTTTGATCAATGCACTCTACAGTTTCTTCCAGAGGGTGTATCTGACCACTCTCCTATTTGCTTAAGTCTTCATAAAGAATTCACAAAAAGAAACATCCCCTTTAAATTCTTTAACATGTGGAGCCTCCACTCTGAATTCCAAGCAATGGTGCAGCAAGCCTGGATTGCAGAACACAGGGCACAAAAATGTTCAGAGTGTATCAAAAACTAAAAAGTGTGAGATCTGTTCTGAAAAAGTTAAATAGAGATGAATTTAGTGATATCTTAGCTCAGGCTGATATTGCTAGAACTGCAATGACTCAAGCTCAGGCTGAAGCAAACAAGGAGCCTCTCACTGAAGCACTGCAGCAGAAAGAAATACAGGCTAGAAATGCTTAAAGAGGTGAATGCCACAAATTTGTGTCTAGTGCAGAAGATAGCAAACCCTGAAAAGGCATCTGATTTCAGGCCTATTGCTTGCTGCAATACCATCTACAAATGCATATCCAAGATTTTGTGTGGGAGATTGGCAAGAGTGCTTCCTGACCTAGTCTCTGTGAACCAGGGAGCTTTTGTGGCTCAGAGATCAATAGTACACAACATAATGATTTGTCAGGATCTTATCAAGCATTACAATAGGAAACAATCCTCTCCTAGATGCTTGATGAAGATTGACCTAAGAAAAGCCTATGACACAATTCATTGGAGTTTTGTCAAGGAAATGCTGCAAGGATATGGATTTCCTGTTAAATTCATTAGTTGGGTACTTGAGTGCATCCAATCTGCTAGTTTCAGCATCAACATAAATGGGGAGGCTCATGGATTTTTTTCCTGCTAAACGTGGCATTAGGCAGGGAGATCCAATATCTCCACTAATCTTTGTGTTGGTAATGGAATATTTGTCAAGAATCCTGAAAATAGCCTGTATGGACAAGAGCTTCAGCTGGCATCCCATGTGCAAAGAACTTGCATTGAATCACCTCTGCTTTGCTGATGATTTGATGTGCTTCTGCAAAGCTGCACCTGAATCTGTGAGTATCATGATGAACAGCATAAATTATTTTTCACAAGCTACTGGTTTATTTGCAAATAAAGAGAAATCTAACATGTATATAGCTAGTGTAAGTGAACAAATTAAGAGTGAGCTGTTAGGTTTATCAGGGTTCAGGGAGGGCACACTACCCATGAAGTATTTGGGTGTTCCACTGTCTCCATCTATATGGAGCAAAATAGATTGTGAATGTTTGGTGGATAAAATGACAAAAAAGCTGCAGATCTGGGCCTCCAGGAATCTCTCATATGCAGGAAGGGCTCAACTAATTAACTCTGTATTATTCTCTATACATGTATACTGGTCAAGCATTTTTATAATGCCTGCAGGGGTACTAAAAAGTGTAGAGCAAAAATGCGGATCATTCCTGTGGGGATCTACTGATCAGAAACAGAAGACAAGTTTGGTGGCATGGGACATGGTATGCAGACCAAGGAAATAGGGTGGAATAAACATTAAGAACTGCAAATGGTTCAACATAGCTTTAAATGCGAAGCATATTTGGGATTTAGCCACAAAAAAAGACACACTGTGGGTAAAATGGATAAGTGGGATTTATTTGAAGGGAGCTAATTTCTGGAACTGTGCACCAGTGTGGGGAGCCAGTTGGTACTGGAAAAAGCTAAATAAAATCAAAAGCTATTTCCAGGACCAATATTCAGCTAGAGGAGTGTGGAAGGGTGCTCTTGATGGGTTGTATTCTGCTGCAAGAGGATACAGAGTACTGGCAGGTGTCTTGCCAAAATACAGACATGCTAATTTGATTTGGGGGAAGATAACCATGCCTAGGCAGAGTTTTTGCCTGTGGCTGGCTTAATTGGGAAGACTACTAACAAAGGATAGGATGCAGAAAATGGGATTCCTGAATGGAGATGTTATGTGCAACCTGTGCAAATTGAAGCCAAAAGATCATAACCACCTGTTCTTCAGCTGTAGTGTATCAACAGGGATTCTGGACCAACTAAGAGGATGGTTACAGATGTCAGCAAAAGCAAACACAATCCAGGGTATGCTTAACTGGATAAGCAGGCAAAAGAGCTCTAGATTCAGAAGGGAAGTGTATGCAGCAGGACTTGCAGCAGCAGTGTATTGGATATGGAGATGCAGGAACATCCAATATTTTGAGGGGAGCAGAATGTCAATGATGCAGATCATGCAGCAGATTCAGCAGGCAGTCAGAATCAGAATACAGCAATGCAGCAGTAAGAGGAAAATCAACAGCAAGGACAAGAGATGGATAAAAACTGTGTAATTTGTTATCTGTAACATGAGTTTGTGAACCAGAACTCAGCAATGCAGATTCAGAACAACAGCTTTAACAGGCAATCAGAACCAGAATTTCAGCAATACAACAGCAAGAGGAAGATTAATAGCAAGGATAAGAGTTGGAAAAGGAACATGTAATAGTTTATGTTACGATGTTTTTGTAATTGCTGTAAGTCAGGAATGTTTTGTTTTTACTTTGGTACAGATGTGGTGAACCACTGTTTGTAGTGTGCTGATCCAGTACTGTGTTGGGTTTGTAAGGTTGTAAAGGGATGTATATAAAAGGAACCCTACCTAGTAGGTGGCCTTGGATTTACATTGCCTGTGAGCTGTAATCTTGCTACATTGCAGCTAGTAATAATACAATTTCTGACTTGCAACAAAAAAAATTGGCATCGCGTCAAACCGCCATACAAGCTTATCAGGGACCCAATAACCGACCCTAGGTGCCTCCCATGTCCCCTAGGGGTCTCTCGTACGATATGGGGAGAAAATATTAACGTCGAAAAGTTTGCGTCCGAAGGCCCAAAACATGTCCCCTAGAGCATTCCCGGGGCCAGGTTTCCGTTTTCGCCCGAAATTTTTTCGAGGGTTCTATTATGTCCCTAGGGGACCCCCGGTGCCATGGGAGGGTCATACTTATCCCCGAACTCAGATATCACCCATGTCGCCCGTTTTCGGGCATTAACATTGGCTACTGGATCGCGGCATTGGCATTGCGGCATTGATCGCGTCGAACAATATCGCATCTCCGTTTTTTCTCTCTCTAAAATGCTCTCTCCTTTCTTCTCCACAGAGTTCGTTAAACTCCATTAGCAACTCTGAGTTCGATGGGGAAGAAAGAGAAATCAAAGCGAGGGAATGGAAACGATGATGAGAGTGCGGAGAAATCGACAGCTCCACCTTGTCCCACGAAGAATGTGACACAAAGAAAACGTTCGAGCCAAACTCATGAAAACCTAGGTCGTGTTATGAGAAATTTAACGGATGAATTGGAGGACCCAGACATCATGACACCGGAAGTGCACACTGAAACTCTGCAGGAAATGGAATTAGCGCAAGAAAAAATTAATTCTTGGGTGTCGAAGATGAAGGAAAGGGCTAGAAATCAAGTCTCCGATGAAGAGCAGGTCGAAACTGCAACACAAGAAAAACAGCAACAATTTGCAGATTCAGGTAAAACATCTGCTTGGGAAAAATTCGACATTACAAAACTTAAAAATGCTGGATTTAAACTTGATTTTATAGCACCTGTAATGCTTGATGGAAAACCAGTAGGTGAAATTAACCTCAAGGACATAGAATCTGAAATTAATTATTGGAACCAATCTGTTGTCTGCTATGTTATGGGGTCAAGACCACCTATCAGTGTGCTTAGTGGATTCCTTAGGAGAATTTGGTCGAAGAGGGGAATGAATAAAATAGCTATGATGAAAAATGGGCTAGTTATTGTTCGATTTGATTCAATGGAACAAAGAGATGCAGTGCTAGAGGAAGGGGTTTATCATTTTGACAATAAACCAATGATTGTTAGACCTTGGGCTGAGAACATAGACTATGCCCATGAGGAACTCACATCTGTTCCTATTTGGGTTAATTTCCCTGGTCTGAATGTCAAGTATTGGAATGCAGTAGGGCTGAGTAAAATGGCAAGCTTGGTAGGCAGACCAATGATGGCTGACAGAAACACTGAACTGAAAGTTGGGATTCAATATGCCAAAGTTTTGATTGAAGTGGAGATAGGGGGGAAATATCCTGATAAGGTACACTACAAGAATGAAAGAGGGAACATAGTGGAACAAGAAGTTGAGTATGACTGGAAACCTGTACTATGCAACCACTGCAAACAATATGGACACAGTGAGACTGAATGTAGGAAAAAGAAAGCAACACAGGAGCCTATGACACAGACAATGCCTGTGCACCAAATACCTGCACAGCAAGCAAAGCCAAGAACACAGCAATGGCAGAATGCAGGGAGAGGTAGAGGCAGGATGGGCAATGCAGGGAGAGGGACAAGGGCTGGAAGAGGTTTCTACAGACAAATCCAACAGACTAACAATGCAGCAACCCAATTACAGAATCCATTTGACATACTCCAAGATGTAGATGGGGATCAGGAGAGAAGACAGACACAAGGGCAAGTAACAGTGCCAGGAATGCAGGAAGAACAAGTATCAGAGGAAGTACCAGTACATGGTAAGTCTCCTATCTTGACTAGTAGTCATGGATAGGATGCTTATTTGGAATGTTAGAGGCCTGAATGGCCCAAACAAGCAGAGGGATGTGGCCCTCTACTGTAAAAAAATAAATATGGATTGGTAGCTTTTCTTGAAACAAAAATTAGATTAGTTAATTTGGAAAAATGCAAAAATAGTTTCATGCCAGAGTGGGAATCATTTAGTAACCACAATGAACACAGACTTGGTAGAATATAGATTAGGTGGTTACCTAATTATTTTCATGTTGATATAATTTTTTCCTCTGTGCAAATGGTCATTTGTAATGTGAGAAACAAGGAGGGGAAAAAGGATTTTGTGGTGAGTTTTGTATATGGAATGAATGAGAAAGAAGATAGGAAGCAACTGTGGAAGGATATGAATGATTTTGCTACTACCTGCAACAAACCATGGATTGTTGAAGGGGATTTCAACAATGTGTTGCTACCAGAGAACAGACAAGGTGGTTTGCCAGTTACCTTTGCTGAAATTCAGGATTTTAAATTTTGTATAGATAGCTGTTTCTTAAATGAAATGTGTTGGTCTGGATGCCCATATACCTGGAACAATAGGCATGAAGAGAGGGGAAGGGTATACTCTAAGATAGATTGGGTTTTTGTCAACAGTGTATGGATGCAGGAGTTTGACCAGTGTACCCTACAGTTCATGCCAGAGGATGTATCTGATCATACCCCTATCTACATAACCCTGCACAAAAACCTAAATATAAATAAAACCCCCTTTAAATTCTTTAATATGTGGTGCCTCCACTCTGAATTCCTAGCCTTGGTGCAGCAAGCATGGAATTGTAGAACACAAGGTACAAAAATGTTTAGGGTTTACCAAAAACTGAAAAATGTGAAACATGCATTGAAAAAGCTTAACAAAGCTGAGTTTAGTGATATTTTAGTTCAGACTGATATTGCTAGATCAGTAATGAATCAAGCACAGGAAGATGCAAACAAAGAGCCACTGAATGAGTTACTGCAGAAGGGAGAAATTCAGGCCAGGAGAAGGTTCAATGACCTAAACCTGGCAGCTGAGACATTCCTACAACAAAAGAGCAAGGCTAGATGGGTGCAACTGGGAGATGGAAATAATCAGTTTTTCCATGCAATTATGAAACAGAGAAGGCAACAAAACAGATTGCACTCCATACAGACACAAGAGGGCATCTTATTGGAGGACAAAGATTTGATTATTGAAGAATTTGTGGGGTTTTATAGGAAGATGCTGGGGGTATCAGGCACCAGAGGCACTACAGCAGAGGAGAGTTTCTTTTCAGCAGGGAAAAAACTAAATATGCAACAACAGATGAGCATCAGTGCACCAGTGACTGCTGAGGAAGTACAGAGAGCTATGTTTGACATTGATAGGAATAAAAGCCCAGGCCCTGATGGCTTTGGCTCAGGTTTCTTCAAGGAAGCATGGAGTATTGTCGGGGAAGAAGTGACCAATGCAATTATAGATTTTTTTGAATCCTCTAAAATGCTTAAAGAGGTGAATGCAACTAACCTTTGTCTTGTGCAGAAAATAGGGAACCCTGAAAAAGCCTCTGATTTCAAACCTATAGCATGCTGCAACACCATATACAAATGCATTTCAAAGATCCTATGTGGGAGATTGGCAACAGTGCTACCTGACCTCATCTCTGTGAACCAGGGTGCCTTTGTGGCATAGAGGTCAATTGTGCACAATATCATGATATGTCAAGACCTAATCAAGCACTACAACAGGAAGCAATCCTCACCTAGATGCTTGATGAAGATAGACCTGAGGAAAGCTTATGACACAATACACTGGAGCTTTGTCAAGGAGATGCTGCAAGGGTATGGCTTCCCAATTAAGTTCATTGGTTGGATACTGGAATGTATACAAACTGCAAGTTTCAGCATCAACATAAATGGAGGGGTGCATGGATTCTTTCTTGCTCAACGTGGCATCAGGCAAGGAGATCCAGTATCCCCATTGATATTTGTGCTGGTCATGGAATATTTCTCAAGGATTCTGAAACTTGCATGTATGGACAAAAGCTTCAGTTGGCACCCCATGTGCAAGGAACTAGCTTTGAGCCACTTGTGCTTTGCTGATGATTTGATGTGTTTCTGCAAAGCAACCCCTGAATCTGTAAGTATAATGATGAATTGCATAAACTACTTTGCACAAGCTACTGGTCTGCATGCTAATAAGGATAAATCTAACCTGTACATAGCTGGTGTGGATGAGGAAACAAAAAGAGAACTGTTAGCATTATCTGGGTTTAGGGAGGGTACATTACCTATGAAGTACCTGGGAGTCCCACTCTCCCCATCTAAATGGAGCAAAATTGACTGTGAGTGCTTGGTTGATAAAATGACCAAAAAATTGCAGATATGGGCTTCTAGGAACCTATCATATGCAGGAAGAGCTCAACTCATAAATTCTGTGCTTTTCTCTATACATGTGTACTGGTCTAGCATTTTCATAATGCCTGCAGGGGTACTTAAGAGTGTAGAAAAAAAATGCAGATATTTCTTATGGGGTTCCACTGAGCAGAAGCACAAAACCAACCTGGTGGCATGGGATATAGTATGCAGACCTAGGAAAAATGGGGGCATAAACATAAAAAATTGCAAATGGTTTAATGTGACTCTGAATGGAAAACATATCTGGGATTTAGCCACAAAAAAAGATACTTTGTGGGTAAAATGGATAAATGGGATATATCTGAAAGGGACCAATCTCTGGGATTATGCACCAGTGTGGGGTGCCAGCTGGTACTGGACCAAACTCAACAAAATCAAGAGCTATTTCCAGGAGCATTACACAGTCAGAGGGGTCAGGAAAAGAGATGCAGATGGTTGCTATACAGCTGCAAGGGGATACAGCACCTTGATGGGAGATATGCCTAAGTATAGACATGCCAACCTGATTTGGGGAAGGGTAACAATGCCTAGACACAGCTTCTGCCTATCGTTGGCTCAGCAGGGAAGATTGTTAACTAAGGACAGAATGCAGAACATGGGCTTCCTGAATGGGGATGATGTATGCAACCTGTGCAAAGCAAAACCAGAAGACCACAATCACCTTTTCTTCACATGTAACATGGCTGCAGGTGTTTTAGAGAAAATGAGAAGCTGGCTACAGATTACATCAAGAACAAACACAATTCAGAGCTTGCTGAACTGGATAAGTAGGCAGAAATGCTCAAATTTCAGGAAGGAAGTGTATGCAGCTGGGCTAGCAGCAGCTGTATACTGGCTGTGGAGAAGCAGGAATATTAAACATTTTGTGGGAAGCACTCTTTCTGTGATGCAGATCATGCAGCAGATCCAACAACTAGTGAGGGTCAGAATACAACAGTGCAGCAGACTGAGAAAAATCAACAGCAAGGACAAAAAATGGTTAGAGAGAATTTAATTGCTCTTGCACCACAGTAGACTCAGGCAGAAAGGCAGGACTACACCAGATAAGCAGCCAACAGAGACAGCAGGACATTAGTACCTGTACAGGTATCAAGACAGCAAACAGCAGGAGGAAGACAGCAAGTTGTGATTGCAGGAAAAAAAGGAAAATACATTAGCTCAGGAAGATTGCCCTAGCAGAGGACACTGAGGAAAGGGTAATAGCAAAGCAGAAGCAGGAGGAAAAATCCAGTAGAAAAAAGGACAAGAAAACTGCAATAATTAGATTGTTATGTATTTTGTATTTTGCTGTAAGTCAGGGATGTTTTTTGTATTTTGTATCTGTTTTTTTTTTTTTTCAGATAAGGGGACCACTGCATGTAGTGAGTTACCCCTAGGAGAGTAGGGTTGTAAGGAACAAAGGGATGCAGAGGAAGAGGAACCCTACATAGTAGGTGGCCTTGGAATTGCATTACCTATGGACTGTAATCTGTGTAACATTACAGTAAGCAATAACACAGTTTCTGACTTGCACCAAAAAAAAAAACATTGTCATCGAGTTTGCACCAAAAAAAAAAAAACATTGTCATCGAGTCAAAACCGCCCTTACAAGCCTATCAGGGACCCAATAACCTACCCTAGGGGCCTCTCATGTCCCCTAGGGGTCTCCCCTGCGATATGGGGCAAAAATATTAACGTCGAAAAGTTTGCGTCCGGAGGCCCAAAACACGTCCCTTAGAGCGTTCCCCGGGCCCGGTTTCTGTTTTCGCCGAAATTTTTTCGGGGGCTCTATTATGGCCCTAGGGGACCCCCGGTGCCCCGGGAGGGTCATAGTTATCTCCGAACTCCGGTATCACCCATGTCACCCGTTTTCGGGCCTTAACATTGGCATCGCATACCAGTATCACAGATCATGCAACAGATTCAACAAGTTGTCAGAATCAGAATCCAACACTGCAGCAACAGCAAGAGGAAGATCTCCAGCAGGGATAAGAGATGGTTAGATGAGATATAGGCAGAAGGGAGCTGGACCAGGTCATATAGCAGAGCAAACAGAAAGCCTGCATCAGAATGAAATTATCAGATTTCATCAGCTGGTCAGCAGAGATCCTAGAAGTGATGCAAGAAGTGAGATCATGTGCAGAACTATCAGCAGAAGGCCAGCAGAACTCATCAGGGTCTCAGAAGGGAATCAAGCAATTCTGCAAGGCATCAGAACATGTGCAAGAAAATAGGCAGCAGATTTCAGAAGGGAAGCAGAAGCAGATTGCAGAAACTAGGCTGTGAACAAGGCAGCAGGATCCAGCAGGTAACCAGTAGCAGGCTGCTGGAGAAAGACAGAGCAAGGAATGAAACAGAAATCAGAAGAATTGGAAAGCTAGAAGAAGTTAAAATTCCTAGCTTATTATGGTTTTGTACTTTGCTGTAAGTCAGAAAAGATTTGTGTAATTTGTCATGTTTACAGAGATGGTGAACCACTGTCTGTAGTGAGTTGCACCAGATTGAAGGTTTGTAAGGTAGTAAAGGCATGCAGAAAAAAGGAACCCTACCTAGTAGGTGGCCTTGGATTTGCATTGCCTTAGGGCTGTAATCTTGTTACATTACAGTGAGCAATAATAACAATTTCTGACTTGCACCAAAAAAACATTGGCATCGCGCGTCAAACAGTTTCTTTCTCTAGATAGCTTTCTCCTCTCTCCTTTCCAGCGCTCGTTAGCCATTAACGTTGCTCTGAGTTTCCATGGGGAAGAAGGACAAAGCTAAGAAAGGAGCTGAAAAGAATGGCGATGATGAGGTAAGGACAGTGGCAGCACCAAGTTCGACCAAAATTACAAACCCTAGGCAATGTAACAGTAGCGAACGACCCAATCTTGATCGTGTTGTGCGTAATCTCACAAACGAACTGGAAGCCCCGGAAATCATGACACCTGAAATGCAGCCGGAAATGGTACAGCAGCTGGAGCTAGCGAGAGAGAAAATTTACTCTTGGCTATCGAAGATGAAGGATAAAGCCAAAACCCACTTCTCGTGGGAAGAAGATGTCGTAGCTTCAGAAGCTGAAAAGCAACAGCAATCATCAGGAATAGGTAATATCTCAGCTTGGAATAAATTTGATATAATAAAATTAACAAATGCTGGATTTAAATTGGAATTTTCATTGAACCAGTAATGCATGAGGGGAAAACAGTTGGGGAAATTAAAATCATGGATATTCAATCGGAAATTAGCTATTGGGATCAGGCTGTTGTTTGTTATGTTATGGGTTCTAGGCCTCCTATTAATGTTTTCAGTGGACTTTTTAAGGACAATTTGGGCGAATAAGGGTATGAATAAGATAGCTATGATGAATAATGGGTTGGTTCTGGTGCGATTTGATTCAATGGAACAAAGGGATGTTATATTGCAAGAGGGGGTTTATCATTTTGATAATAAGCCTATGATTGTAAGGCCATGGTCTGAGAATGTGGATTATGCTAGAGAGGAGCTCACTTCTGTCCCTATATGGGTTAAATTTCCTGGGTTAGATGTGAAATATTGGAATTCTGTGGGTTTAAGAAAAATGTCAAGCCTCATTGGTAGGCCCGATGGCTGACAAGAACACTGAGCTAAAGGTTGACATTTACTATGCTAGAGTGATGATTGAGGTGGAGATAGATGGTGAATACCCTGACAAAGTGTTTTTCAAGAATGAAAGAGGCAACATTGTAGAGGATGAGGTGGATTATGACTGGAAGCCAACTGTTTGCATCTATTGCAAACAATATGGGCACATTGAGGAGGCCTCTAGGAAGAAGATTAAGGTAACTCATGCCCCTGTAATTCAGCATGCACAGCCTGTTCAGAATGCAAATCCTGTGTAGCCAGCTACACTCAGAAATCAACAATGGCAGAATGCATGGAGGGGGAGAGGCAGAATGGGGAATGTAGGTAGGGGGAGAATGGGTGGTGGGAGAGGGATATACAGGCCTATACCCCAGCCAAAGAACATTGCTACACAGGTGCACAACCAATTTGACATACTGCAAGCAGATGGTGAGGTGCAGGAGGTGGAATTGGCATATGAAGCCACTGAAGAGCCAGGGTGTTAAAGGATCGGAGCTGCATAGTGTGATGTTGCCACAACATGGTATGTCCCCTATATTATCAGATGGTAATGGATAGAGTTCTTGTTTGGAATGCGAGAGGGCTCAATGGCCCTAATAAGCAAAGAGACATTGCTCTCTTTTGCAAAAAGCTTAAATGTGGCTTAGTTGCTTTCCTAGAAACTAAAATTAGAGTAGTTAACATTGAAAAATTCAAAAAAAAGTTTCATGACAGGTTGGGAGTCTTTTATAAACCATGATAAACACCATTTGGGTAGGATTTGGATTAGGTGGCTACCTAATTATTTTCATGTTGATATTATTTTCTCTTCTGCACAAATGGTTATATGCACAGTGTGTCATAGGGAGAGTAAAAAAGAATTTGTGTTCAGTGTTGTGTAAGGTCTGAATGAGAAAGAAGAGAGGATGCAGTTGTGGGAGGATTTAAGATCCTTTGCAACCAATTGCCAGCTTCCTTGGCTGGTAACTGGTGACTTTAATAATGTGCTGAAAACTAAAAATAGGCAGGGGGGAATTCCTGTGACTTATGCTGAAATTCAGGAGTTCAAAAATTGTCTGGATAATTGTTACCTTGCTGAGCTTAGATGGTTTGGATGCAAGTACACTTGGAATAACAGGCATGAGAACGGAGGGAGAGTTTATTCCAAAATTGGCTGGACTTTTGCAAATAGCAATTGGCTCTAGCACTTTGATCAATGTACTGTTCAGTACTACCCTGAAGGAGTATCAGACCATTCCCCTATGTGTCTTACTCTTATTCAGAGTAGTGTTAGAAGAAAATCTCATTTCAGATTTTTTAATATGTGGAGCCTCCACTCTTGATTCCAAGCAACTGTACAACAAGCTTGGAATGTCAGAACACAAGGCACAAAAATGTTCCAGTTATACCATAAAATGAAAAATGTGAGGAGAGGCTTGTTGAAGTTAAATAGGGATGGATTCAATGATATCCTATGTCAGGCAGATATTGGAAAAGCTAACATGCTTCAAGCTCAAACAAAGGCAAACTGTGATCCTTTGAATGAGAATTTCCAGCAGGATGAATTGCAGGCTAGGAAAAGATTCAATGAATTTAATTTGGCAGCTGAAACTTTCCTCCAGCAGAAGAGTAAAGTGAAGTGGGTTCAACTGGGAGATGACAATACTCAATACTTCCACTCTATTATGAAGCAAAGAAGGCAACAAAATAGGGTGCTTTTTGTCAAGACATAGGAGGGGGTAGTGCTTGAGGATCAGAATTTGATAATGGGGGAATTTCTGCAGTTCTATCAGAATATGTTGGGAGTGACTGGTACTATAGAGCTGAGTGCAGATCACTGTTTCTTCTCAGCTGGTCATAGGTTGGATATTCATCAGCAGATGAGATTGATTGCTCCTGTTACTGCAGATGAAGTAAAGAAGGCCATGTTTGATATTGACTATAACAAAAGTCCAGGAACAGATAGATTTGGGTTTGGCTTTCTCAGAGACTCTTGGCAGGTTGTGGGGGATAAAGTTATTGAAGCAGTGCTGGACTTTTTTGATTCTTCTAAAATGCTTAAAGTGGTGAATGCTACTAACCTCTGTCTGGTGCAGAAGATACTTAACCCTGAACAGGCTTCTGATTTCAGACCAATAGCCTGTTGCAATACAATTTACAAGTGTATCTCAAAAATCTTGTGCAGTATATTGGCAAGAGTGTTACCTGACCTGGTGTCCATGAATCAAGGGGCTTTTGTGGCTCAATGATCAATTGTGCACAATATCATGATCTGTCAGGACTTAATTAAGCATTATAGGAGGAAACAATCCTCTCCTAGATGCTTGATGAAGATAGATCTAAGAAAGGCTTATGACACTATTCATTGGGGTTTTATTAAAGAGATGCTGCAAGGTTATGGCTTCCCTGTGAAGTTTACTGGTTGGCTCATGGAGTGCATCCAAACTGCAAGCTTCAGTATCAATGTGAATGGTGAAAGTCATGGATATTTTGTGGCTAACCGTGGTATTAGGAAGGGGGACCCTGTGTCTCCCCTAATCTTTGTGTTGGTGATGGAGTTTTTGTCAAGGATTCTGAAGACTGCTAGCCTGGACTCTGCATTTCAGTGGCATTCTATGTGCAAGGAGCTTGCACTTAACCACCTTTGTTTTGCAGATGACTTGATGTGCTTCTGCAAAGCTGACACTTCCTGTGTGGCTATTTTGATGGAGAGCATAAACTATTTTTCTAAGGTAACTGGACTGCATGCTAACAAGGAGAAGTCCAATATTTACCTAGTAGGTGTAAATGAAGAAATTAAAAAGGGAGCTACTGTAGTTATCTGGTTTCAGAGAAGGAGCACTTCCTATGAAGTATCTGGGTGTTCCTTTATCTCCTTCAAAGTAGAGCAAGACTGATTGTGAGTATCTAGTTGATAAGATGACTAAAAGATTGCAAGTTTGGGCTTCCAAAAATCTGTCATATGCATGGAAAGCTCAGTTGATAAATTATGTTCTATTTTCAATCCATGTATATTGGTCTAGCCTTTTTATAATGCCTGCAGGGGTGCTTAAACAAATAGAACAAAAATGCAGAATGTTTTTATGGGGTTATAATGACCAACAGCACAGAACAAGTTTGGTTGCATGGGATATTGTCTGCAGACCCAGAAAATATGGTGGCCTCAACATAAAGAAATGCAAATGGTTCAATATTGCTCTGAATGGGAAACACATCAGGGATTTAGCCACAAAAAAAGATACAATGTGGGTAAGATGGATTAATGGAGTCTATTTAAAAGGGAAGAATTTCTGGGAGTACATCCCTCTCTGGGGTAGTAGCTGGTATTAGAGGAAGATCAATAAAGCTAAAACCTATTTCTGCAGTCATTATAGAGATGGCAAAGTCTGGAAGGGGACACATGATGGTGTGTACACAGCTGCCAGTGGTTATACTGTCTGTCAGGTGCAATGCCTAAATGTAGACATGCAAACCTGATATGGGGGAAGATTTCTATGCCAAGACATAACTTTTGCCTATGGCTTGCTCAAATGGGGAGGTTGCTAACTAAATATAGAATTCAGAGAATGGGGTTTCTGTGTTGAGATGCAATTGGTTACCTGTGCAGGAAGGAAGTGGAAGACCATAATCACCTGTTTTTCCAGTGCTTAGAGTCTGCAGATATTCTGGAGAAAATAAAAGCATGGCTTCAAGTTTCAGCTAGAGCAAAGTCAGTACAGGGGTTATTAAACTGGATAAGTAGGCAGAAAACTACAAGTTTCAGGAAGAGTGTTTATGCTGCAGCTATCTCTACAACTGTGTATTGGATATGGAAATGCAGGAACCTGAAGTGTGCAGTGAGAATGAGACTACAGGGATGCAGTATAAGGAAAATCCCAAAGAAGGACAAGTCCTGGCTAGGGGAACTGTAGATGCTGTTTTTGTCTTAAGTTTACTAGGTTTCTGTTTTTTTGTTGTAATAGCTGGTGGTGTTATGTTCTGTTTTGCAGTCTGGTTTTGGTATGTTATGGGTATGTAACTACTGGTTTAGTTTGGTGTGAGGGATGCAAACATGGAGGAACCCTACCTAGTAGGTGGCCTCTCTCTTTGCATTGCCTTTTAGGTTGTAAATATGCTTTTTTACAGCTTTATTAATGTAATTTCTACCTTTGCACCAAAAAAAAACATGGGCATCGCGTCAAACCGCCCTTACAAGTCTATCAGGGACCCAATAACTGTGATACCCCGATATTTTCTATAATTATAAAAAGGATTTTCATATAATTTATCGTAATTATATTACTATTACATTACTAATTATGAATGGATAATTCCCATAATTAATAATAAAGTCCTAATAATAAATATTATGGATTTTAATTATTAGGATATGTATGGGAAGTTATTATTTAAATAATTTGAATTATTTGTGTGGGAGATTTCAAAATAAAAATCTGATTTAGTGGGGAGTGAATTATGCATAATTAATTTCATAATCAATTAGTATTAATTAGTGAATGATATGGAGAGTGAATCAAGCTTGACCAAGATTGACCAATGGTCAATATAAGGAGGGTCAAAGCTGAGTTAAACCCACTCACTCACCTTCTCTTTCTCACTCTCACGGTTACTCTCTCTCTTATTTCTCTTTCATTTTCTCCTTCTCCCTCTCTCACCGATCGCTCTCCTCTCCCCCTCCCCTTGCTGCTGCCATTGTCACCACCTCACCACCGTGAAGGTGCGTCGCCGGCGACGTGGGCCCCGCCCCACCGCCGCTCTCTCTCTCTCTATCTCTCTCTAGCACAATCTCTCTCTCTCTCCTCTGTTTTCTCTGTTTTGGGTCGCCAATGACAGCCGACCACCACCCTGTCGCCACCTTCGGTTGGCCGTGACTGAGTGGTGCCATTGAGGCTCGTGGTGGCGTCGTTCATGCGCCGACCACCGCGTTCCCTTCCTCTCTCCTCTGTTTTCGTCTCTCTCTCCTCTGTTTTTCTTTCTCTCTCTTTCTCCTCTCTGTTTCGCCCATGAACCAGGAACACCACCCCAACCGCCGCCTTGTAGCCGGTCATGGTGGGGTGAGTCCAGGAAGGCGTTTGGGTGGCGGAGCCGTGATCTCCACCGCTCTCTTTCTCTCTCTCGATATCATTCTCTCTCTCGTCACTCTCTTTCTCTCTCCTCGCGGTTGCGCCACCAGCGCCAACACAGGCGCCGCCATGGCCGGTGAGTGGTGGTCTGGTGTTGGGCGGACCATGGGCCCCCTTCTGGGTGGCCGTGGTCACGTCATTTGGAGGGAATTAATTTTTGAAGTTTTGAGTGTTCTTGATAATTTTCAGAATTAATTATTTATTTTCAGATTTAATTTTCGAATTTCAGTGAATTTGATTTCGTATTTTGATTGTTTACAAAGTTTTACAAATCTGATTGTCGAATTTCAAAAGCCTATTTCGACTGAAAAAATACAAGTAATTTAATAAAATTATCATATCTGAATTTAGAGTTCATTTGCACTTTCAATTCCACATCTGATTATGTTTTTAATTAATATTAATTAGGAACCGAAGATCGTTCGTAGTCCCGTCATTAGTGAATGTTCTCTACAGAATCTCGGAGCGTAATTAAGTGGTAAGCTAACGAGCCTACCTTCTTCCTATCCCAAAGCAAAATGTTTTGATGTGTTATGTGTTAAATGGCAACTTGTGATTAATTATGGAAAGCATGTTGAATTGCTCTAATTATGCAATTATGCCTTTATTTATAATTATTATAGCATGTTTCAATTATAGCATGTTTAGATTTGAATTATATTGTAATATGAGAATTAAATGTTAATTGGACTATTTATGGCAATAGAATGCATTAAGGCATATGTCAAGCTAAATTGAATTAATTGCCTTATTTGAATCATAGTTGAATATGTTTCCTAATTGGAATGTGATTTATGCTAAGAGCATGTTAGAATCCTAATTTGGATTTGGGTGATGATTAATCGAGTATATGCTTAGAAATTCATAAAGCGATAGCTTGTATATGATTAAGCATGTTTGGGCTCTTAGTGCCTTAGTCTTATTTGGACCCTTTGCATGTAAATGAATTAATAAGAGATTAAGACTCCTATTGGTTCCGTAGGAGTAGTCGAGCATCGGGACTGCACATGCATTTTGTGTAGTCCGGGGATGAGTGATTCCCAAAGTATCTATTTCATTATGGACACAGCGATGTTTGTGTTCGGGATGGATCATTCCCCATTGTATAAGTCCTCTTGTTAACCATGAGTTGCAATTGAGGTAGTGTGCACACTAGGGTCTTTAAGTCCATGGCATGATTATTAAATTGAGGTGATAACCTCCATAGATGTCGTGAGTGTACGCCCTCGGTCTATTATCGCTCTCTTAATTCTCTTCAGATGACTATCGTAATTATTGTGGTTGATCACTTTAAAAAGATTATAATAATCTGACCGATTGTGTGTGCTTGAATTGTTTAATTACATGCGTATGAAAATGAATTTCAATGATTCTCAAATCCCAAGGTAAGGATTTTCAAAATGTTTTTACTGGGTTTGGGCGTTAATTACTCAGTTTATCTGATTTTGCTTTCTCTCTTCTTCTTCTGTTTTCCTATTTCCGTCATGGAAATTAAATCTGCAGGTAATGTCCAATAAGATCGTCTTTGGAGTTGGCTTAGATTTTCCTTGGAGCTCACTTGTCTTTATTTTCCGCTGCTTGGTTTAGATAATTCTTTTGAAAGGATTGTAATAAGATTACTCATGTTATCTCACCATTTAGACAATTTCAATTATTAATGTTTAAGTTTCCTTTTCATTTTAGTAGGCTCTTTTATACCTAGCAATTTCTTTCTGCTTCGCATTTATTCCTTAGCGATAAATGTGGCCGTGGCACAACCCCCGGGTTTGGGACGGTTCAGCGGCGCCGGGACATGGATAATGACGCCGAGCGGCCCCAGAAATCGTTGCGAATTCGGGAGGGTGTTACAATAACCGACCCTAGGGGCTTCCCATGTCCCCTAGGGATCTCCCGTGTGATATGGGGCGAAAATATTAACGTCGAAAAGTTGGCGTCCGGAGGCCCAAAACACGTCCCCTAGAGCATTCCTGGGGCCCGGTTTCCGTTTCCGCCCGAAATTTATTCGGGGGCTCTATTATGGCCCTAGGGGACCCCCGGTTTCCCGGGAGGGTCATACTTATCCCCGAACTCCGATATCACCCATGTCGCCCGGTTTCGGGCCTTAACATTGGCATCGCACAACAATTTTGGATTAGCATCGCTTTCTCTCTCTAAAATGCTCTCTCCTTTCTTCTCCACAGAGTTCGTTAAACTCCATTAGCAACTCTGAGTTCGATGGGGAAGAAAGAGAAATCAAAGCGAGGGAATGGAAACGATGATGAGAGTGCGGAGAAATCGACAACTCCACCTTGTCCGCCGAAGAATGTGACACAAAGAAAACGTTCGAGCCAAACTCATGAAAACCTAGGTCGTGTTATGAGAAATTTAACGGATGAATTGGAGGACCCAGACATCATGACACCGGAAGTGCACACTGAAACTCTGCAGGAAATGGAATTAGCGCAAGAAAAAATTAATTCTTGGGTGTCGAAGATGAAGGAAAGGGCTAGAAATCAAGTCTCCGATGAAGAGCAGGTCAAAACTGCAACACAAGAAAAACAGCAACAATTTGCAGATTCAGGTAAAACATCTGCTTGGGAAAAATTCGACATTACAAAACTTAAAAATGCTGGATTTAAACTTGATTTTATAGCACCTGTAATGCTTGATGGAAAACCAGTGGGTGAAATTAACCTCAAGGACATAGAATCTGAAATTAATTATTGGAACCAATCTGTTGTCTGCTATGTTATGGGGTCAAGACCACCTATCAGTGTGCTTAGTGGATTCCTGAGGAGAATTTGGTCGAAGAGGGGAATGAATAAAATAGCTATGATGAAAAATGGGCTAGTTATTGTTCGATTTGATTCAATGGAACAAAGAGATGCAGTGCTAGAGGAAGGGGTTTATCATTTTGACAATAAACCAATGATTGTTAGACCTTGGGCTGAGAACATAGACTATGCCCATGAGGAACTCACATCTGTTCCTATTTGGGTTAAATTCCCTGGTCTGAATGTCAAGTATTGGAATGCAGTAGGGCTGAGTAAAATGGCAAGCTTGGTAGGCAGACCAATGATGGCTGACAGAAACACTGAACTGAAAGTTGGGATTCAATATGCCAGAGTTTTGATTGAAGTGGAGATAGGGGGGAAATATCCTGATAAGGTACACTACAAGAATGAAAGAGGGAACATAGTGGAACAAGAAGTTGAGTATGACTGGAAACCTGTACTATGCAACCACTGCAAACAACATGGACACAGTGAGACTGAATGCAGGAAAAAGAAAGCAACATAGGAGCCTATGACACAGACAATGCCTGTGCACCAAATACCTGCACAGCAAGCAAAGCCAAGAACACAGCAATGGCAGAATGCAGGGAGAGGTAGAGGCAGGATGGGCAATGCAGGGAGAGGGACAAGGGCTGGAAGAGGTTTCTACAGACAAATCCAACAGACTAACAATGCAGCAACCCAATTACAGAATCCATTTGACATACTCCAAGATGTAGATGGGGATCAGGAGAGAAGACAGACACAAGGGCAAGTAACAGTGCCAGGAATGCAGGAAGAACAAGTATCAGAGGAAGTACCAGTACATGGTAAGTCTCCTATCTTGACTAGTAGTCATGGATAGGATGCTTATTTGGAATGTTAGAGGCCTGAATGGCCCAAACAAGCAGAGGGATGTGGCCCTCTACTGTAAAAAAAACAAATGTGGATTGGTAGCTTTTCTTGAAACAAAAATTAGATTAGTTAATTTGGAAAAATGCAAAAATAGTTTCATGCCAGAGTGGGAATCATTTAGTAACCACAATGAACACAGACTTGGTAGAATATGGATTAGGTGGTTACCTAATTATTTTCATGTTGATATAATTTTTTCCTCTGTGCAAATGGTCATTTGTAATGTGAGAAACAAGGAGGGGAAAAAGGATTTTGTGGTGAGTTTTGTATATGGAATGAATGAGAAAGAAGATAGGAAGCAACTGTGGAAGGATATGAATGATTTTGCTACTACCTGCAACAAACCATGGATTGTTGGAGGGGATTTCAACAATGTGTTGCTACCAGAGAACAGACAAGGTGGTTTGCCAGTTACCTTTGCTGAAATTCAGGATTTTAAATTCTGTATAGATAGTTGTTTCTTAAATGAAATGTGTTGGTCTGGATGCCCATATACCTGGAACAATAGGCATGAAGAGAGGGGAAGGGTATACTCTAAGATAGATTGGGTTTTTGTCAACAGTGTATGGATGCAGGAGTTTGACCAGTGTACCCTACAGTTCATGCCAGAGGATGTATCTGATCATACCCCTATCTACATAACCCTGCACAAAAACCTAAATATAAATAAAACCCCCTTTAAATTCTTTAATATGTGGTGCCTCCACTCTGAATTCCTAGCCTTGGTGCAGCAAGCATGGAATTGTAGAACACAAGGTACAAAAATGTTTAGGGTTTACCAAAAACTGAAAAATGTGAAACATGCATTGAAAAAGCTTAACAGAGCTGAGTTTAGTGATATTTTAGTTCAGACTGATATTGCTAGATCAGTAATGAATCAAGCACAGGAAGATGCAAACAAAGAGCCACTGAATGAGTTACTGCAGAAGGGAGAAATTCAGGCCAGGAGAAGGTTCAATGACCTAAACCTGGCAGCTGAGACATTCCTACAACAAAAGAGCAAGGCTAGATGGGTGCAACTGGGAGATGGAAATAATCAGTTTTTCCATGCAATTATGAAACAGAGAAGGCAACAAAACAGATTGCACTCCATACAGACACAAGAGGGCATCTTATTGGAGGACAAAGATTTGATTATTGAAGAATTTGTGGGGTTTTACAGGAAGATGCTGGGGGTATCAGGCACCAGAGGCACTACAGCAGAGGAGAGTTTCTTTTCAGCAGGGAAAAAACTAAATATGCAACAACAGATGAGCATCAGTGCACCAGTGACTGCTGAGGAAGTACAGAGAGCTATGTTTGACATTGATAGGAATAAAAGCCCAGGCCCTGATGGCTTTGGCTCAGGTTTCTTCAAGGAAGCATGGAGTATTGTCGGGGAAGAAGTGACCAATGCAATTATAGATTTTTTCGAATCCTCTAAAATTCTTAAAGAGGTGAATGCAACTAACCTTTGTCTTGTGCAGAAAATAGGGAACCCTGAAAAAGCCTCTGATTTCAGACCTATAGCATGCTGCAACACCATATACAAATGCATTTCAAAGATCCTATGTGGGAGATTGGCAACAGTGCTACCTGACCTCATCTCTGTGAACCAGGGTGCCTTTGTGGCACAGAGGTCAATTGTGCACAATATCATGATATGTCAAGACCTAATCAAGCACTACAACAGGAAGCAATCCTCACCCAGATGCTTGATGAAGATAGACCTGAGGAAAGCTTATGACACAATACACTGGAGCTTTGTCAAGGAGATGCTGCAAGGGTATGGCTTCCCAATTAAGTTCATTGGCTGGATACTGGAATGTATACAAACTGCAAGTTTCAGCATCAACATAAATGGAGGGGTGCATGGATTCTTTCTTGCTCAACGTGGCATCAGGCAAGGAGATCTAGTATCCCCATTGATATTTGTGCTGGTCATGGAATATTTCTCAAGGATTCTGAAACTTGCATGTATGGACAAAAGCTTCAGTTGGCACCCCATGTGCAAGGAACTAGCTTTGAGCCACTTGTGCTTTGCTGATGATTTGATGTGTTTTTGCAAAGCAACCCCTGAATCTGTAAGTATCATGACGAATTGCATAAATTACTTTGCACAAGCTACTGGTCTGCATGCTAATAAGGAGAAATCTAACCTGTACATAGCTGGTGTGGATGAGGAAACAAAAAGAGAACTGTTAGCATTATCTGGGTTTAGGGAGGGTACATTACCTATGAAGTACTTGGGAGTCCCACTCTCCCCATCTAAATGGAGCAAAATTGACTGTGAGTGCTTGGTTGATAAAATGACCAAAAAATTGCAGATATGGGCTTCTAGGAACCTATCATATGCAGGAAGAGCTCAACTCATAAATTCTGTGCTTTTCTCTATACATGTGTACTGGTCTAGCATTTTCATAATGCCTGCAGGGGTACTTAAGAGTGTAGAACAAAAATGCAGATATTTCTTATGGGGTTCCACTGAGCAGAAGCACAAAACCAACCTGGTGGCATGGGATATAGTATGCAGACCTAGGAAAAATGGGGGCATAAACATAAAAAATTGCAAATGGTTTAATGTGGCTCTGAATGGAAAACATATCTGGGATTTAGCCACAAAAAAAGATACTTTGTGGGTAAAATGGATAAATGGGATATATCTGAAAGGGACCAATCTCTGGGAGTATGCACCAGTGTGGGGTGCCAGCTGGTACTGGACCAAACTCAACAAAATCAAGAGCTATTTCCAGGAGCATTACACAGTCAGAGGGGTCTGGAAAAGAGATGCAGATGGTTGCTATACAGCTGCAAGGGGATATAGCACCTTGATGGGAGATATGCCTAAGTATAGACATGCCAACCTGATTTGGGGAAGGGTAACAATGCCTAGACACAGCTTCTGCCTATGGTTGGCTCAGCAGGGAAGATTGTTAACTAAGGACAGAATGCAGAACATGGGCTTCCTGAATGGGGATGATGTATGCAACCTGTGCAAAGCAAAACCAGAAGACCACAATCACCTTTTCTTCACATGTAACATGGCTGCAGGTGTTTTAGAGCAAATGAGAAGCTGGCTACAGATTACATCAAGAACAAACACAATTCAAAGCTTGCTGAACTGGATAAGTAGGCAGAAATGCTCAAATTTCAGGAAGGAAGTGTATGCAGCTGGGCTAGCAGCAGCTGTATACTGGCTGTGGAGAAGCAGGAATATTAAACATTTTGTGGGAAGCACTCTTTCTGTGATGCAGATCATGCAGCAGATCCAACAACTAGTGAGGGTCAGAATACAACAGTGCAGCAGACTGAGAAAAATCAACAGCAAGGACAAAAAATGGTTAGAGAGAATTTAATTGCTCTTGCACCACAGTAGACTTAGGCAAAAAGGCAGGACTACACCAGATGAGCAGCCAGCAGAGACAGCAGGACATTAGTACCTGTACAGGTATCAAGACAACAAACAGCAGGAGGAAGACAGCAAGTTATGATTGCAGGAAAAAAAGGAAAATACATTAGCTCAGGAAGATTGCCCTAGCAGAGGACACTGAGGAAAGGGTAATAGCAAAGCAGAAGCAGGAGGAAAAATCCAGTAGAAAAAAGGACAAGAAAACTGCAATAATTAGATTGTTATGTATTTTGTATTTTGCTGTAAGTCAGGGATGTTTTTTGTATTTTGTATCTGTTTTTTTTTTCAGATAAGGGGACCACTGCATGTAGTGAGTTACCCCTAGGAGAGTAGGGTTGTAAGGAACAAAGGGATGCAGAGGAAGAGGAACCCTACCTAGTAGGTGGCCTTGGAATTGCATTACCTATGGACTGTAATCTGTGTAACATTACAGTAAGCAATAACACAATTTCTGACTTGCACCAAAAAAAACATTGGCATCGCGTCAAAACGCCTTTACAAGCCTATCAGGGACCCAATAATAGACCCTAGGGGCCTCCCATGTCCCCTAGGGGTCTCCCGTGCAATATGGGGCGAAAATATTAACGTCGAAAAGTTTGCGTCCGGAGGCCCAAAACGCGTCCTCTAGAGCATTCCCAGGGCCCGGTTTCCGTTTTCGCCCGAAATTTTTTCGGGGGCTCTATTATGGCCCTAGGGGACCCCCGGTTCCCCGGGAGGGTCATACTTATCCCCGAACTCCGATAAAACCCATGTCGCCCGTTTTCGGGCCTTAACATTGGCATCAGCATTAGGGCAGCACAGAAAAGTAGAAGCAGGACTCATCAATTCCTCAGCAGAGCAGCAAGAATTCTGTAAGGCAACAGAATAAATGCAGGAAAAAAGGAGAAGATTTCAAAGAGAATAGATAGAAGCAGAACTCAACAGAAAAAATCAACAAACCCTGCAAGGCATCAGAACATGATGCAGGAATAGCTAGCAGACTTCAGAAGGGGAGCAGAAGCAGCACCCAACAGAAAACCAGGGGCAGAAAAGCTGGAGAAAAACAGAACAAAAAGAAAACAGAAAAACAGAAGCATGGAAACTAGAAGAGAATAACCTGTGCAGAAAAAGGAAAAAGATTCCTGAAGAAATAGGCAGAAGTAGATAGCATCAGGAACTCAGCACTGAATCAAGCAACTCAGAAAGGTAGCAGAAAAATGCAGGAAATTACAGCAGAATTCAGCGGAGAAGCAGAAGCTGGGGAGCAGGACCCGGGACTGTGAATAGGACAGCAGGATGTCCTGCAGCAAGTAACCAGCAGGAATTCAGACAGCAGGTTTCAGCAGGTAATCAGCAGCAGGTTGATTAAGCAAGGCAGAATGAGGAATGAAACAGCTCCAAGCAGAGTAGAAAAGCTAGAAGAAGTTGTAATATTTCTAGCTATTTATGTTTGTGTATTTTGCTGTAAGTCAGAAATAATTTTTGCAAATTGTAATGTGAACAGAGATGGAGAGAAATAATTTTTGCAAATTGTAATGTTTACAGAGATGGTGAACCACTGCCTGTAGTGAGTTGCACCAGAACGAGGGGTTGTAAGGTAGTAGAGGGATGTAGCAAAAAGGAACCCTACCTAGTAGGTGGCCTTGGATCTGCATTACCTAAGGACTGTAATCTTGTTACATTACAGTGAGCAATAATACAATTTCTGACTTCCACCAAAAAAAAAAAAACATTGGCATCGTGCGCATCGCCTCTTCGCCAAAAAAATGCTCTCTTCTCTCTCCTCAACACTGCTCATCCGCCATTGATGAAGCTGTGAGTCTCGATGGGGAAGAAAGATAAAGCAAAGCGGGGGGTAGAAAAGCAAAGCGAAACCGAAGTAAACTCAGTACCACCATGTCCCACTAAAACCGTGAACCAAAAACAAAAGTCAAACAACAATCGGGAAAACCTAGATCGAGTTGTTCGTAATCTGAATGATGAATTGGAAGCACCTGAGGTTATGACACTAGAAATGCAAATGCAAACTGTCCACTGGAGATTGCACGGGAGAAGATAAACACCTGGCTATCGAAAATGAAGGAAAGGGCAAACACCCAGATATCGTCTGAAGATGAAGAGGAAGAGATTGAGCAACCAGTCCAGGAAGGAAATTGGTAAGACCTCTGCTTGGGAAAAATTCGACATAACTAAGCTAAAAAATGCTGGGTTTAAACTTGATTTTATAGAGCCTGCTATGCACGAAGGGAAACCAGTTGGGGTAATAAACCACAAAGACATTGAATCCGAAATTAATTTTTGGAACCAAGCTGTTGTGTGCTACGTCATGGGTGCTAGACCACCAATTACTGTTTTTAGCGGATTTCTAAGACGAATTTGGGCTAAAAAAGGGATGAATAAGATTGCCATGATGAACAATGGCCTGGTACTGGTCAGGTTTGATTCAATGGAGCATAGGGATAATGTAATTCAGGAAGGAGTGTACCATTTTGACAACAAACCTATGATAGTGAGACCATGGTCTGAAAATTTGGACTATGAACATGAGGAATTAACCTCGGTTCCTATTTGGGTGAAATTCCCAGGTCTAAGTGTGAAGTATTGGAATGCAACGGGGCTAAGAAAAATTTCAAGCCTTGTTGGTAGACCAATGATGGCAGATAGGAATACTGAACTTAAGGTAGGAATTCATTATGCCCGGGTGTTAATTGAAGTGAAAATTGGAGATGTCTACCCGGAAAAGGTAAATTTCAAGAATGAGAGGGGAAACATTGTGGAGCAGGAAGTTGAGTATGATTGGAAACCAATCATCTGCAACCATTGCAAGAAGCATGGACATGGTGAACAGGAATGCAGGAAAAAGATTGGAACTGCAGTTCCTGTGGCACAACCTGTTACAGTGCAAAACAGGCCACCAGTTCAAGCAAATCCCAGAAACCAGCAATGGCAAAATGCAGGAAGAGGGAGAGGAAGAGCAGGCAATGCAGGGGGGGCAGAAGAGCAGGAAGAGGTTTTTACAGACAGGTCCAACCACAGCCTCATACACAGAATAGTTTTGCAGTGCTACAAGAAGGAGAAAAAGAAATGCAACAGGGGGGAAAACAGCCAGAAGAGGCAGCAGAACCAGCAGCACAGGGGGTTATGACACCTGGTATGGTCCCAACACATGGTGAGTCTCCTATCTTGACTGGTAGTCATGGATAGGATTCTTATGTGGAATGTGAGAGGCCTAAATGGCCCTAATAAACAGAAAGATGTAAGTCTTTTCTGCAAAAAGAATAACTTCGGATTGGTAGTTTTGTTAGAAACTAAAATTAGACTAGTAAACTTGGAAAAATGCAAAAAAAGTTTCATGCCAGAATGGGAATCATTTAGCAACCATGACTATCATAGATTGGGAAGAATCTGGATTAGATGGCTACCAAATTATTTTCATGTTGTTGTGTTATTTTCTTCTGTGCAAATGATGATTTGTAAAGTAGTGAATATAAGGGAAAAAAAAGAATTTTTGATGAGCTTGGTGTATGGATTAAATGAGAAGGAAGAAAGAAAACAATTGTGGAAAGATTTGGCTGATTATGCACTTAATTGTAATGTACCCTGGATTGTTGGAGGGGACTTCAACAATGTACTTCACCCTGGTAACAGACAAGGAGGAGCCCCAGTAACTTATGCTGAAATTCAAGATTTCAAAGACTGTCTTGAGGAGTGTAACCTTACAGAATTGAGGTGGAGTGGATGCCAGTTTACCTGGAACAACAAGCATGAGAGGGGTGGGAGAGTGTATTCCAAAATTGACTGGGTTTTTGCCAACAGTGCCTGGCTACAAGAGTTTGACCAATTTAATCTAGAATTCCATACTGAGGATGTGTCAGACCACTCCCCAATCTGTTTATCCCTGCACAAAGAAATTACAAAAAACAGAAACACCCCTTTTAAATTCTTTAACATGTGGAGCCTCCACTCTGATTTTCAAGCATTGGTGCAACAAGCTTGGAACTTCAGAACACAAGGCACAAAAATGTTCAGAGTTTATCAGAAACTGAAAAAAGTGAGATTAGTGTTGAAAAAGCTAAATAGAGAGGAGTTCAGTGGAATACTAACTCAAGCGGAGGTGGCAAGAACAACTATGAATCAAGCTTAGATTGAAGCAAATCAGGACCCTCTGAATGAGACACTACAACAGCAGGAAATGCAAGCTAGAAAAAGGTACAATGAACTGAACTTGGCAGCTGAGAATTTCCTACAACAAAAGAGCAAGGCAAAATGGGTTCAATTAGGGGATGGAAACAATGAATTCTTTCATGCAATCATGAAGCAGAGAAGACAACAACACAGAGTACGCTCCATCAAGACACAAGAGGGGGAACTACTAGAAGACCAGACTCCTATTGTGGAGGAATTTGTGGGTTTCTACAGGAAAATGCTAGGGGTCACAGGAACCAGAGACAAGGCAGCAGAACACAGTTTTTTCAATGCAGGTCACAGACTAAATATACAGCAACAGATGTCCTTGAATGCACCTGTGACTGCAGAGGAAGTAAAAAGAGCCATGTTTGACATTGACAGTAACAAAAGCCCAGGTCCGGATGGGTTTGGCTCAGGATTCTTCAAAGGAGCATGGCATACAGTGGGACAGGAAGTGACTGAGGCTATTATTGACTTTTTTGAGTCTTCCAAAATGCTCAAAGTGGTAAATGCAACTAACTTGTGTCTTGTGCAGAAAATACCAAGTCCTGAAAAGGCATCTGATTACTGGCCCATAGCTTGCTGCAACACTATCTACAAATGCATATCCAAGATTCTATGTGGGAGACTGGCTAGGGTACTCCCTGAACTAGTAGCTGAGAACCAGGGAGCTTTTGTGGCACAGAGATCAATAGTCCACAACATCATGATATGCCAGGACCTAATCAAGCACTACAACAGGAAACAATCCTCTCCTAGATGCCTGATGAAGATTGATCTCAGGAAAGCTTATGACACCATTCATTGGGGCTTTGTCAAGGAAATGCTGCAGGGATATGGATTCCCACTGAAATTCATTGGATGGATATTGGAGTGTATCCAAACAGCTAGTTTCAGCATTAACTTGAATGGGGAAACACATGGATATTTCACTGCAAAGAGAGGCATAAGACAAGGGGATCCCATCTCCCCATTAATTTTTGTCCTGGTAATGGAATACCTGTCAAGAGTTCTAAAAATAGCTTGCATGGACAATAGCTTCAGCTGGCACCCCATGTGTAAGGAGCTTGCTCTGAGCCACCTTTGCTTTGCTGATGATCTGATGTGCTTCTGCAAAGCAAATCCTGAATCAGTGAGTACCTTAATGAACTGCTTGAATTATTTTTCACAAATGACAGGACTGAATGCAAACAAGGAAAAATCAAGTATATATGTGGCAGGGGTGAATGAACAGAAGAAAAATGAACTGCTGTATCTCTCAGGGTTTCAGGAGGGTACTCTACCAATGAAATACCTGGGAGTTCCTCTCTCTCCCTCAAAATGGAGCAAAATAGACTGTGAATGCTTGGTAGACAAAATGACTACAAAATTGCAAATGTGGGCCTCCAGAAACCTCTCATATGCAGGAAGGGCACAATTAATAAACTCTGTATTACTATCTATCCATGTATACTGGTCAAGCATCTTTGTCATGCCTGCTGGGGTGCTGAAAAGTATAGAGAAAAAATGCAGATTGTTTTTATGGGGGACTACTGACCAAAAGCAAAAAACAAGCTTGGTTGCCTGGGATGTAGTATGCAGACCAAGGAAGAATGGTGGTATAAACATTAAACAATGCAAATTGTTTATTATAGCACTGAATAGGAACCATATCTGGGACCTAGCTACCAAAAAAGATACACTGTGGGTAAAATGGGTCAATGGAGTGTATCTGAAAGGAAGCACACTATGGACCTATGCTCCAGTGTGGGGAGCTAGTTGGTACTGGACAAAGCTCAACAAAATCAAGCAACATTTCCAGGCCCACTACACACAGAGAGGAGTTTGGAGAGGGGATCAGGATGGGGTTTACAATGCAGCTAGAGGGTACAGAACACTATTAGGAAACCTGCCAAAGTCAAGGCATGCAGACCTGATTTGGGGGAAGATCTCAGTACCCAGACAAAGCTTTTGTCTATGGTTAGCTAACATGGGAAGATTGTTGACCAAGGATAGAATGCAGAAAATGGATTTTCTGAATGGGGATAACATATGCTACCTGTGCACAGTGGAGACAGAAACTCATAACCATCTGTTCTTCCAATGTAGTGTGTCTGCACAGGCACTGCAACTGCTGAGGGACTGGCTGAAAATCACTGCAAGAGCAAACACAATCAAAGGCCTGCTCAGCTGGGTTAGCAGATAGAAGTGCTCAAGTTTCAGAAAAGAAACGTATGCAGTAGGGATTGCAGGTACTGTGTACTGGTTGTGGAGATGCAGGAACTTGATTTACTCTGAGGGGAGCAGAATACCAATGGCACAGATTACCCAACAGATGCAGCAGTCAATCAGGCTAAAAATCCACCAAAGCATTTGCAACAGGAAATTAACCAGCAGAGACAGGAGATGGGCCAACAGTCTGTAAATTACATGCACTGAAAGCAGGAGATTATACAGTTCAGCACCAGGGGCAGGATGCAGAACAACAGATAGCAAGGTGCAGCAGAAAAGTCAAGAAATGCACAGGCAATAGCTGCAGCAGGAAAGAAAAGAAGGAAGGAAAAAAAAAATAAAAAAAAAAGAAAAAAAAGAAAGTTGAACAAAGCAGAAAAACAAGGCCAGAGAACCAGAAAAGGAAAATACATGCAGCAGATACCCAGCAGCATGTCCAGAACACGAAAAAAAAAAAAAAAAAAAAAAAAAAAAAAAAAAAAAAACAGATGAAGGGGGCTCAGCAGATCAGGAAGGATGAAGAGGGCACAGCAGAAGTTTGCAGTAGCAACAGGTGATGGAAATCATGCAGGAAGCCCAAAAGGAGAAAAAGAAGCAGTGGTCAAACAGCTCAGCTCAGCAAAGCTAGAGAATCTGGCCAGCAGACAGTATCAGGAGCAGTTTTCAGAAGGACCAGCAGAAGGAAGCAGAGTAACAGCAAGGATGGGAATAAATTAGGAAAATGCAGTAGCCTATTCCAATGTATTTTGTATTTGTTGTATTTGTTTTGCTGTAAGTCAGGGTGTTTCTGTTTATTTTGTCTCAGAAAAGAGGAGCCATTGGGTGTAATGTGCTTACTCTAGTACTGTAGTAGGGTTGGTTGGTTGTACAGGGATGTAGAAAAAAGGAACCCTACCTAGTAGGTGGCCTTGGATTTACATGGCCTATGGACTGTAATCGTGTTACATTACAGTTAGTAATAATACATTTTCTGACTTGCACCAAAAAAAAACATTGGCATCGCGGGCAACATTGGCATCGCGGTGACGAGATTTTCTCTCTCTAGAAAATGCTCTCTCCTCTCTCCTCGACATCGCTCGTTAACGATTAACGGAGCTTTGAGTTCTCAATGGGGAAGAAGGACAAGGCAAAGCGAGGATCTGAAAATCACGGTGATGTTGCGGAAAACTCAATGGCTCCCCCATGCCCCACAAAAATTGCGACTCACAGACAAGGTAACAACATCAATCGTGACAACCTAGATCGGGTTGTTCGCAACCTCACAGATGAACTGGAGGCTCCTGAAGTCATGACGCCAGAGGTACAAACTGAAACAGTACAACAAATGGAATTAGCAAGAGAAAAAATCAACTCGTGGCTCTCGAAGATGAAGGAGACGGCCAAAAATCAAGTTTCGGATGAAGAGGAGGTTGTAGCTCCAGAGCAAGGCAAACAACAAGAATATGCAGATGCAGGTAAAACCTCAGCTTGGGAAAAATTCGATATAACTAAACTGAAAAATGCTGGCTTTAAATTGGATTTTATTGCACCTGTTACGCATGAGGGCAAACCAGTTGGGCAAATTAACTACATGGACATTGAATCTGAAATTAACTATTGGAATCAAGCAATTGTTTGCTATGTCATGGGGTCAAGGCCACCAATAAATGTGCTCAGTGGATTTCTTAGGAGAATTTGGGCAAAACGGGGTATGAATAAAATTGCAATGATGAAAAATGGTCTAGTTATTGTTAGATTCGACTCTATGGAACAAAGGGATGCTGTGCTAGAGGAAGGGGTTTACCATTTTGATAATAAACCCATGATAGTCAGACCATGGTCTGAAAATGTGGATTATGCTCATGAGGAGCTCACTTCTGTTCCTATATGGGTCAAATTTCCCGGATTAAATATCAAATACTGGAATGCAATGGGTTTCAGCAAAATTGCAAGCCTAGTTGGTAGGCCAATGATGGCTGACAGGAATACAGAGCTCAAGGTGGGGATTCACTATGCAAGAGTGTTGGTTGAAGTGGAAATAGGGGAGGATTACCCTGACAAGGTCCATTTCAAGAAGGAGAAGGGGAATATTGTTGAACAAGAGGTGGAGTATGACTGGAAACCTGTACTTTGCAGCCACTGCAAACAACATGGGCACAGTGAGCCTGACTGCAGAAAGAAGAAGGCCATGTCTGGGCCTGTGTACCAAGCAGTGCCTGTGCAGAAACCTGTGCAGCATGAAATCCCTAGAAACCAGCAATGGCAGAATGCAGGGAGAGGTAGAGGCAGAATGGGAAATGCAGGGAGAGGAATGAGAGCAGGAAGAGGCATTTACAGGCAAATTCGACAGCCTAAAACTGCCAACACACAGCTACAGAACCCTTTTGATATACTGCAAAGTGTAGGTGGGGAGCAGGAAATGCTGCTGGCACAAGGTGAAGCAACAGTGCCAGGAACACAGGAGGGTCAGAACACAAGTGCAGTGCCATCACATGGTAAGCCTCCTATCTTGACTGGTAGTCATGGATAGGATCCTTATATGGAATGTTAGAGGCCTGAATGGCCCAAATAAGCAGAGGGATGTTGCCCTTTTCTGCAAAAAAAAATAACTGTGGTTTGGTGGCTTTTCTAGAAACTAAAATTAGAACAGTTAATCTGGAAAAATGCAAAAATAGGTTCATGTCAGGTTGGGAATCCTATAGCAATCATAATAATCATACGCTGGGAAGAATTTGGATAAGATGGTTGCCAGATAATTTTCATGTTGATGTGATTTTCTCTTCTGTGCAAATGATTATCTGTAAGGTGATTAATATAGTGAGGAAAAAGGAATTTGTGGTGAGTTTTGTATATGGGCTAAATGAAAAAGAAGACAGGAAACAATTATGGAAGGATCTTAGGGATTTTGCAATTAATTGCAATAAACCTTGGATTGTTGGTGGGGATTTTAACAATGTTCTGCTACCTGGAAATAGACAAGGAGGACTACCAGTTACTCTTGCTGAAATACAAGACTTTAAAACCTGCATAGAAGACTGTTTCCTCACTGAAATGGGGTGGTCTGGGTGTCAATACACCTGGAATAATAGGCATGAGAGGGGGGGGGGGGGAGAGTATACTCTAAAATAGACTGGGCTTTTACTAACAGTCTCTGGTTGCAGGAGTTTGATCAATGCACTCTACAGTTTCTTCCAGAGGGTGTATCTGACCACTCTCCTATTTGCTTAAGTCTTCATAAAGAATTCACAAAAAGAAACATCCCCTTTAAATTCTTTAACATGTGGAGCCTCCACTCTGAATTCCAAGCAATGGTGCAGCAAGCCTGGATTGCAGAACACAGGGCACAAAAATGTTCAGAGTGTATCAAAAACTAAAAAGTGTGAGATCTGTTCTGAAAAAGTTAAATAGAGATGAATTTAGTGATATCTTAGCTCAGGCTGATATTGCTAGAACTGCAATGACTCAAGCTCAGGCTGAAGCAAACAAGGAGCCTCTCACTGAAGCACTGCAGCAGAAAGAAATACAGGCTAGAAATGCTTAAAGAGGTGAATGCCACAAATTTGTGTCTAGTGCAGAAGATAGCAAACCCTGAAAAGGCATCTGATTTCAGGCCTATTGCTTGCTGCAATACCATCTACAAATGCATATCCAAGATTTTGTGTGGGAGATTGGCAAGAGTGCTTCCTGACCTAGTCTCTGTGAACCAGGGAGCTTTTGTGGCTCAGAGATCAATAGTACACAACATAATGATTTGTCAGGATCTTATCAAGCATTACAATAGGAAACAATCCTCTCCTAGATGCTTGATGAAGATTGACCTAAGAAAAGCCTATGACACAATTCATTGGAGTTTTGTCAAGGAAATGCTGCAAGGATATGGATTTCCTGTTAAATTCATTAGTTGGGTACTTGAGTGCATCCAATCTGCTAGTTTCAGCATCAACATAAATGGGGAGGCTCATGGATTTTTTTCCTGCTAAACGTGGCATTAGGCAGGGAGATCCAATATCTCCACTAATCTTTGTGTTGGTAATGGAATATTTGTCAAGAATCCTGAAAATAGCCTGTATGGACAAGAGCTTCAGCTGGCATCCCATGTGCAAAGAACTTGCATTGAATCACCTCTGCTTTGCTGATGATTTGATGTGCTTCTGCAAAGCTGCACCTGAATCTGTGAGTATCATGATGAACAGCATAAATTATTTTTCACAAGCTACTGGTTTATTTGCAAATAAAGAGAAATCTAACATGTATATAGCTAGTGTAAGTGAACAAATTAAGAGTGAGCTGTTAGGTTTATCAGGGTTCAGGGAGGGCACACTACCCATGAAGTATTTGGGTGTTCCACTGTCTCCATCTATATGGAGCAAAATAGATTGTGAATGTTTGGTGGATAAAATGACAAAAAAGCTGCAGATCTGGGCCTCCAGGAATCTCTCATATGCAGGAAGGGCTCAACTAATTAACTCTGTATTATTCTCTATACATGTATACTGGTCAAGCATTTTTATAATGCCTGCAGGGGTACTAAAAAGTGTAGAGCAAAAATGCGGATCATTCCTGTGGGGATCTACTGATCAGAAACAGAAGACAAGTTTGGTGGCATGGGACATGGTATGCAGACCAAGGAAATAGGGTGGAATAAACATTAAGAACTGCAAATGGTTCAACATAGCTTTAAATGCGAAGCATATTTGGGATTTAGCCACAAAAAAAGACACACTGTGGGTAAAATGGATAAGTGGGATTTATTTGAAGGGAGCTAATTTCTGGAACTGTGCACCAGTGTGGGGAGCCAGTTGGTACTGGAAAAAGCTAAATAAAATCAAAAGCTATTTCCAGGACCAATATTCAGCTAGAGGAGTGTGGAAGGGTGCTCCTGATGGGTTGTATTCTGCTGCAAGAGGATACAGAGTACTGGCAGGTGTCTTGCCAAAATACAGACATGCTAATTTGATTTGGGGGAAGATAACCATGCCTAGGCAGAGTTTTTGCCTGTGGCTGGCTTAATTGGGAAGACTACTAACAAAGGATAGGATGCAGAAAATGGGATTCCTGAATGGAGATGTTATGTGCAACCTGTGCAAATTGAAGCCAAAAGATCATAACCACCTGTTCTTCAGCTGTAGTGTATCAACAGGGATTCTGGACCAACTAAGAGGATGGTTACAGATGTCAGCAAAAGCAAACACAATCCAGGGTATGCTTAACTGGATAAGCAGGCAAAAGAGCTCTAGATTCAGAAGGGAAGTGTATGCAGCAGGACTTGCAGCAGCAGTGTATTGGATATGGAGATGCAGGAACATCCAATATTTTGAGGGGAGCAGAATGTCAATGATGCAGATCATGCAGCAGATTCAGCAGGCAGTCAAAATCAGAATACAGCAATGCAGCAGTAAGAGGAAAATCAACAGCAAGGACAAGAGATGGATAAAAACTGTGTAATTTGTTATCTGTAACATGAGTTTGTGAACCAGAACTCAGCAATGCAGATTCAGAACAACAGCTTTAACAGGCAATCAGAACCAGAATTTCAGCAATACAACAGCAAGAGGAAGATTAATAGCAAGGATAAGAGTTGGAAAAGGAACATGTAATAGTTTATGTTACGATGTTTTTGTAATTGCTGTAAGTCAGGAATGTTTTGTTTTTACTTTGGTACAGATGTGGTGAACCACTGTTTGTAGTGTGCTGATCCAGTACTGTGTTGGGTTTGTAAGGTTGTAAAGGGATGTATATAAAAGGAACCCTACCTAGTAGGTGGCCTTGGATTTACATTGCCTGTGAGCTGTAATCTTGCTACATTGCAGCTAGTAATAATACAATTTCTGACTTGCAACAAAAAAAATTGGCATCGCGTCAAACCGCCATACAAGCTTATCAGGGACCCAATAACCGACCCTAGGTGCCTCCCATGTCCCCTAGGGGTCTCTCGTACGATATGGGGAGAAAATATTAACGTCGAAAAGTTTGCGTCCGAAGGCCCAAAACATGTCCCCTAGAGCATTCCCGGGGCCAGGTTTCCGTTTTCGCCCGAAATTTTTTCGAGGGTTCTATTATGTCCCTAGGGGACCCCCGGTGCCATGGGAGGGTCATACTTATCCCCGAACTCAGATATCACCCATGTCGCCCGTTTTCGGGCATTAACATTGGCTACTGGATCGCGGCATTGGCATTGCGGCATTGATCGCGTCGAACAATATCGCATCTCCGTTTTTTCTCTCTCTAAAATGCTCTCTCCTTTCTTCTCCACAGAGTTCGTTAAACTCCATTAGCAACTCTGAGTTCGATGGGGAAGAAAGAGAAATCAAAGCGAGGGAATGGAAACGATGATGAGAGTGCGGAGAAATCGACAGCTCCACCTTGTCCCACGAAGAATGTGACACAAAGAAAACGTTCGAGCCAAACTCATGAAAACCTAGGTCGTGTTATGAGAAATTTAACGGATGAATTGGAGGACCCAGACATCATGACACCGGAAGTGCACACTGAAACTCTGCAGGAAATGGAATTAGCGCAAGAAAAAATTAATTCTTGGGTGTCGAAGATGAAGGAAAGGGCTAGAAATCAAGTCTCCGATGAAGAGCAGGTCGAAACTGCAACACAAGAAAAACAGCAACAATTTGCAGATTCAGGTAAAACATCTGCTTGGGAAAAATTCGACATTACAAAACTTAAAAATGCTGGATTTAAACTTGATTTTATAGCACCTGTAATGCTTGATGGAAAACCAGTAGGTGAAATTAACCTCAAGGACATAGAATCTGAAATTAATTATTGGAACCAATCTGTTGTCTGCTATGTTATGGGGTCAAGACCACCTATCAGTGTGCTTAGTGGATTCCTTAGGAGAATTTGGTCGAAGAGGGGAATGAATAAAATAGCTATGATGAAAAATGGGCTAGTTATTGTTCGATTTGATTCAATGGAACAAAGAGATGCAGTGCTAGAGGAAGGGGTTTATCATTTTGACAATAAACCAATGATTGTTAGACCTTGGGCTGAGAACATAGACTATGCCCATGAGGAACTCACATCTGTTCCTATTTGGGTTAATTTCCCTGGTCTGAATGTCAAGTATTGGAATGCAGTAGGGCTGAGTAAAATGGCAAGCTTGGTAGGCAGACCAATGATGGCTGACAGAAACACTGAACTGAAAGTTGGGATTCAATATGCCAAAGTTTTGATTGAAGTGGAGATAGGGGGGAAATATCCTGATAAGGTACACTACAAGAATGAAAGAGGGAACATAGTGGAACAAGAAGTTGAGTATGACTGGAAACCTGTACTATGCAACCACTGCAAACAACATGGACACAGTGAGACTGAATGTAGGAAAAAGAAAGCAACACAGGAGCCTATGACACAGACAATGCCTGTGCACCAAATACCTGCACAGCAAGCAAAGCCAAGAACACAGCAATGGCAGAATGCAGGGAGAGGTAGAGGCAGGATGGGCAATGCAGGGAGAGGGACAAGGGCTGGAAGAGGTTTCTACAGACAAATCCAACAGACTAACAATGCAGCAACCCAATTACAGAATCCATTTGACATACTCCAAGATGTAGATGGGGATCAGGAGAGAAGACAGACACAAGGGCAAGTAACAGTGCCAGGAATGCAGGAAGAACAAGTATCAGAGGAAGTACCAGTACATGGTAAGTGTCCTATCTTGACTAGTAGTCATGGATAGGATGCTTATTTGGAATGTTAGAGGCCTGAATGGCCCAAACAAGCAGAGGGATGTGGCCCTCTACTGTAAAAAAAATAAATGTGGATTGGTAGCTTTTCTTGAAACAAAAATTAGATTAGTTAATTTGGGAAAATGCAAAAATAGTTTCATGCCAGAGTGGGAATCATTTAGTAACCACAATGAACACAGACTTGGTAGAATATGGATTAGGTGGTTACCTAATTATTTTCATGTTGATATAATTTTTTCCTCTGTGCAAATGGTCATTTGTAATGTGAGAAACAAGGAGGGGAAAAAGGATTTTGTGGTGAGTTTTGTATATGGAATGAATGAGAAAGAAGATAGGAAGCAACTGTGGAAGGATATGAATGATTTTGCTACTACCTGCAACAAACCATGGATTATTGGAGGGGATTTCAACAATGTGTTGCTACCAGAGAACAGACAAGGTGGTTTGCCAGTTACCTTTGCTGAAATTCAGGATTTTAAATTCTGTATAGATAGCTGTTTCTTAAATGAAACGTGTTGGTCTGGATGCCCATATACCTGGAACAATAGGCATGAAGAGAGGGGAAGGGTATACTCTAAGATAGATTGGGTTTTTGTCAACAGTGTATGGATGCAGGAGTTTGACCAGTGTACCCTACAGTTCATGCCAGAGGATGTATCTGATCATACCCCTATCTACATAACCCTGCACAAAAACCTAAATATAAATAAAACCCCCTTTAAATTCTTTAATATGTGGTGCCTCCACTCTGAATTCCTAGCCTTGGTGCAGCAAGCATGGAATTGTAGAACACAAGGTACAAAAATGTTTAGGGTTTACCAAAAACTGAAAAATGTGAAACATGCATTGAAAAAGCTTAACAGAGCTGAGTTTAGTGATATTTTAGTTCAGACTGATATTGCTAGATCAGTAATGAATCAAGCACAGGAAGATGCAAACAAAGAGCCACTGAATGAGTTACTGCAGAAGGGAGAAATTCAGGCCAGGAGAAGGTTCAATGACCTAAACCTGGCAGCTGAGACATTCCTACAACAAAAGAGCAAGGCTAGATGGGTGCAACTGGGAGATGGAAATAATCAGTTTTTCCATGCAATTATGAAACAGAGAAGGCAACAAAACAGATTGCACTCCATACAGACACAAGAGGGCATCTTATTGGAGGACAAAGATTTGATTATTGAAGAATTTGTGGGGTTTTACAGGAAGATGCTGGGGGTATCAGGCACCAGAGGCACTACAGCAGAGGAGAGTTTCTTTTCAGCAGGGAAAAAACTAAATATGCAACAACAGATGAGCATCAGTGCACCAGTGACTGCTGAGGAAGTACAGAGAGCTATGTTTGACATTGATAGGAATAAAAGCCCAGGCCCTGATGGCTTTGGCTCAGGTTTCTTCAAGGAAGCATGGAGTATTGTCGGGGAAGAAGTGACCAATGCAATTATAGATTTTTTTGAATCCTCTAAAATGCTTAAAGAGGTGAATGCAACTAACCTTTGTCTTGTGCAGAAAATAGGGAACCCTGAAAAAGCCTCTGATTTCAAACCTATAGCATGCTGCAACACCATATACAAATGCATTTCAAAGATCCTATGTGGGAGATTGGCAACAGTGCTACCTGACCTCATCTCTGTGAACCAGGGTGACTTTGTGGCACAGAGGTCAATTGTGCACAATATCATGATATGTCAAGACCTAATCAAGCACTACAACAGGAAGCAATCCTCACCTAGATGCTTGATGAAGATAGACCTGAGGAAAGCTTATGACACAATACACTGGAGCTTTGTCAAGGAGATGCTGCAAGGGTATGGCTTCCCAATTAAGTTCATTGGTTGGATACTGGAATGTATACAAACTGCAAGTTTCAGCATCAACATAAATGGAGGGGTGCATGGATTCTTTCTTGCTCAACGTGGCATCAGGCAAGGAGATCCAGTATCCCCATTGATATTTGTGCTGGTCATGGAATATTTCTCAAGGATTCTGAAACTTGCATGTATGGACAAAAGCTTCAGTTGGCACCCCATGTGCAAGGAACTAGCTTTGAGCCACTTGTGCTTTGCTGATGATTTGATGTGTTTCTGCAAAGCAACCCCTGAATCTGTAAGTATAATGATGAATTGCATAAACTACTTTGCACAAGCTACTGGTCTGCATGCTAATAAGGATAAATCTAACCTGTACATAGCTGGTGTGGATGAGGAAACAAAAAGAGAACTGTTAGCATTATCTGGGTTTAGGGAGGGTACATTACCTATGAAGTACCTGGGAGTCCCACTCTCCCCATCTAAATGGAGCAAAATTGACTGTGAGTGCTTGGTTGATAAAATGACCAAAAAATTGCAGATATGGGCTTCTAGGAACCTATCATATGCAGGAAGAGCTCAACTCATAAATTCTGTGCTTTTCTCTATACATGTGTACTGGTCTAGCATTTTCATAATGCCTGCAGGGGTACTTAAGAGTGTAGAAAAAAAATGCAGATATTTCTTATGGGGTTCCACTGAGCGGAAGCACAAAACCAACCTGGTGGCATGGGATATAGTATGCAGACCTAGGAAAAATGGGGGCATAAACATAAAAAATTGCAAATGGTTTAATGTGACTCTGAATGGAAAACATATCTGGGATTTAGCCACAAAAAAAGATACTTTGTGGGTAAAATGGATAAATGGGATATATCTGAAAGGGACCAATCTCTGGGATTATGCACCAGTGTGGGGTGCCAGCTGGTACTGGACCAAACTCAACAAAATCAAGAGCTATTTCCAGGAGCATTACACAGTCAGAGGGGTCAGGAAAAGAGATGCAGATGGTTGCTATACAGCTGCAAGGGGATACAGCACCTTGATGGGAGATATGCCTAAGTATAGACATGCCAACCTGATTTGGGGAAGGGTAACAATGCCTAGACACAGCTTCTGCCTATCGTTGGCTCAGCAGGGAAGATTGTTAACTAAGGACAGAATGCAGAACATGGGCTTCCTGAATGGGGATGATGTATGCAACCTGTGCAAAGCAAAACCAGAAGACCACAATCACCTTTTCTTCACATGTAACATGGCTGCAGGTGTTTTAGAGCAAATGAGAAGCTGGCTACAGATTACATCAAGAACAAACACAATTCAGAGCTTGCTGAACTGGATAAGTAGGCAGAAATGCTCAAATTTCAGGAAGGAAGTGTATGCAGCTGGGCTAGCAGCAGCTGTATACTGGCTGTGGAGAAGCAGGAATATTAAACATTTTGTGGGAAGCACTCTTTCTGTGATGCAGATCATGCAGCAGATCCAACAACTAGTGAGGGTCAGAATACAACAGTGCAGCAGACTGAGAAAAATCAACAGCAAGGACAAAAAATGGTTAGAGAGAATTTAATTGCTGTTGCACCACAGTAGACTCAGGCAGAAAGGCAGGACTACACCAGATAAGCAGCCAACAGAGACAGCAGGACATTAGTACCTGTACAGGTATCAAGACAGCAAACAGCAGGAGGAAGACAGCAAGTTGTGATTGCAGGAAAAAAAGGAAAATACATTAGCTCAGGAAGATTGCCCTAGCAGAGGACACTGAGGAAAGGGTAATAGCAAAGCAGAAGCAGGAGGAAAAATCCAGTAGAAAAAAGGACAAGAAAACTGCAATAATTAGATTGTTATGTATTTTGTATTTTGCTGTAAGTCAGGGATGTTTTTTGTATTTTGTATCTGTTTTTTTTTTTTCAGATAAGGGGACCACTGCATGTAGTGAGTTACCCCTAGGAGAGTAGGGTTGTAAGGAACAAAGGGATGCAGAGGAAGAGGAACCCTACCTAGTAGGTGGCCTTGGAATTGCATTACCTATGGACTGTAATCTGTGTAACATTACAGTAAGCAATAACACAATTTCTGACTTGCACCAAAAAAAAAAAAAACATTGGCTACTGGAAAAAGGAAAAAGATTTCAGAAGGGAAGATGCAGAAGCAGATCTCACAAAGGCCTCAGCAGAGAACTAAGCAATTCTGTAAGGCAGCAGAACAAGTGCAGCAAATCATCAGCAGCAGGATGATGAAGAAAGGCAGCATGAGGAATGAAAAATTCCAAGCAGAGATGAAAAGCTAGAAGAAGATGTAATATTTTTAGCTATTTATGTTTTGTATTTGTTGTAAGTCAGAAATAAATTTTTGCAAATTGTAATGTGTACAGAGATGGAGAGAATAATTTTTGCAAAATGTAATGTCTACAGAGATGGTGAACCACTGCATGTAGTGAGTGGCACCAGTTTGAAGGATTGTAAGGTACTAGAGGGATGTAGCAAAAAGGTACCCTACCTAGTAGGTGGCCTTGGATCTGCGTTGCCTAGGGTCTGTAATCTTGTTACATTACAGCGAGCAATAATACAATTTCTGACTTGCATTAAAAAACATTGACATCGACCTTTTCTTCAGCTGCAGTGTGGCAACAGGTGTGTTAGATCAGCTGAGATGCTGGTTGCAGATTACACCAAGAGCAAACACAATTCAGGGCATGCTGAACTGGATAACCAGGCAGAAATGTTCAATTTTCAGGAAAGAAGTGTATGCAGCAGGGCTTGCAGCAGCTGTATACTGGGTATGGAGAGGCAGGAATATCAAGCACTTTGTGGGAAGCAGTCTATCTATATCACAGACCATGCAGCAGATACAGCAAACAGTGAGGATCAGAATACAGCAATGCAGCAGGCTGAGAAAGATCAACAGCAGGGATAAAAAATGGTTAGAGAGATTTTAACTGATCTGTTTACCACAGCAGACCCAGCAGAAAGGCAGGACCAGACTCCAATAGAGGTTTTAGTAGGAAAAACAGAAGATATGCAGGGCTCCAGCACCTGTAAAGGGATCTAGACAGTAGATTGATGTAGATCAGCTTGATGAGCACAGCAGGCAGTTGAAGCAAGAAAGAAGGAGGAATGAATCAGCTTCTGGAAGTTTTTTGTTGTAATATTTTTAGATATTTATGTTTTTATATTTTGCTGTAAGTCAGAAATAATTTTTGCAAATTGTAATGTCTACAGAGATGGTGAGAAACAATTTTTGCAATTTGTAATGTCTACAGAGAGGGTGAACCACTGCCTGTAGTGAGTTGCACTAGGATTGAAGGGTTGTAAGGTAGTAGAGGGATGTAGCAAAAAGGTACCCTACCTAGTAGGTGACCTTGGATCTGCATTGCCTAAGGACTGTAATCTTGTTACATTACAGAGAGCAATAATACAATTTCTTACTTGCACCAAAAAAAAACATTGGCTACTGGAGAAAAGCAGAGCAAAAAGAAACAGAAAAACAAAAGAAAGGAAACTAGAAGAAAATATCCTGTGCAGGAAAAAGGAAAAAGATTCCTGAAGGAATTAGCAGAAGCAGATATCATCAGGAGCTCAGCAGTGAATCAAGCAACTCAGAAAGGTAGCAGAAAAGTGCAGGAAAATACAGCAGATTTCAGCAGAGAAGCAGAAGCAGGAGAGCAGGACCCGGGGCTGTGAATAGGAAAGCAGGATGTCTTGCAGCAGGAATAGGCAGCAGTGCAGGAATTCAGGCAGCAGGTTCCAGCAGGTAATCAGCAGCAGGTTGATGAAGCAAGGCAGAATGAGGAATGAAACAGTTCCAAGCAGAGTTGAAAAGCTAAAAGAAGTTGTAATATTTTTAGCTATTTATGTTTTTGTATTTTGCTGTAAGTCAGAAATAATTTTTGCAAATTGTAATGTTTACAGAGATGGTGAGGAATAATTTTTGCAAATTGTAATGTCTACAGAGATGGTGAACCACTGCCTGTAGTGAGTTGCACCAGATTGAAGGGTTGTAAGGTAGTAGAGGGATGTAGCAAAAAGGAACCCTACCTAGTAGGTGGCCTTGGATCTGCATTGCCTAAGGACTGTAATCTTGTTACATTACAGTGAGCAATAATACAATTTCTGACTTGCACCAAAAAAAAAAAAAAAAAAAAAACCATTGGCTACTGCAGGTAATATCTCAGCCTGGGATAAATTTGACATATCCAAATTAAAGAATTCTGGATTTAAATTGGATTTTGTTGAGCCAACTATGCATGAAGGGAAACCTGTAGGGGAAATTAGCTACTTGGATATAGAATCTGAAATCAATTACTGGAACAAAGCTGTGGTTTGCTATATAATGGGGTCAAAACCACCAATTAATGTGTTAAGTGGCTACTTAAGAAGAATCTGGGCTAAACGTGGGATGAACAAAATAGCCATGATGAAAAATGGGCTGGTGTTGGTTAGGTTTGACTCCATAGAGCAAAGAGATGCTGTAATTCAAGAGGGAGTATACCATTTTGACAACAAACCTATGATAGTGAGGCAGTGGTCTGAAAATGTGGATTATGCACAGGAAGAATTGAGCTCAGTGCCTATTTGGGTCAAATTTCCTGGTCCTAATGTGAAATATTGGAATGCTAAGGGACTGAGCAAGATTGCCAGCCTTGTAGGAAGGCCAATGATGGCAGACAAAAACACAGAGCTCAAAGTAGGGATCCAATTTGCTAGAGTTTTGATTGAGGTGGAAGTTGGATCTGAATACCCTAGCAAGGTACACTACAAGAATGAAAAAGGCAATATTGTGGAACAGGAAGTGGAATATGACTGGAAGCCTATTCTTTGCAACCACTGCAAGCAATATGGGCATACTGAGGAAGAATGCAGAAAGAAAGCAACTGCAGCCCCTGTGCCACAAACATTGCCTGCACAGAATCCACAAACTTTGCCTCCTAGGACTCAACAATGGCAGATTGCAGGAAGAGGGAGAAGAAGAGCCTGGAATGCAGGGAGAGGAATAAGAGCAGGTAGAGGCCAGTATAGGAAAGTTCAACAGCCTACAACTAGCTCACAGATGCAGAACAGTTTTGAAATCCTGCAAAATGAAGATGAAACACAAGAGGCACAGACAGATGCACTGGAGCCAGAACAACAGAAAGTTCAGAATGCAGTTGAGGTGCCATTACATGGTAAGTCTCCTACCTTGACTGTTGGTCATGGATAGGATACTAGTATGGAATGTTAGAGGCCTAAATGGCCCAAATAACAAAGGGATGTAGCCCTTTTTTGTAAAGAAAATAAATGTGGAATGGTGGCTTTTTTAGAAACTAAAATCAGATTAGCTAACCTTGGAAAATACAAAAATAGTTTCATGCCAGGCTGGGAATCTTACAGCAATCACAATGAGCACAGTTTAGGTAGAATCTGGTTAAGATGGATACCAAATTGTTTTCATGTGGATATTTTATTCTCTTCTGTGCAAATGGTTATCTGCAAAGTGGTTAATATTGTGGAAAAAAAAGAATTTGTGGCTAGCTTTGTCTATGGCCTAAATGAAAAAGAAGATAGGAAAATTCTATGGAAAGACCTGTCAGAATTTGCAAGCAATTGTAATAAACCATGGTTTGTTGGGGGAGACTTCAATAATGTAATGCTAGCTGAAAATAGGGAAGGAGGAAATCCAGTCACATTCTCTGAAACCCAGGAGTTTAAAGAGTGTATTGAGCAGTGCTTCCTCACAGAAATGAAATGGTCAGGGTGCCAGTTTACATGGAATAATAGGCATGAGGGGGGGGGGGGGGGGGAAGAGAGTATATTCTAAAATAGATTGGGCCTTTGCAAACAGCCTCTGGTTCCAGGAATTTGATCAATTTGATCTTAAATTCCACCCAGAGGGAGTTTCCGATCACTCCCCAATTTGTTTGGCTCTTCAGACAGAACCTGCAAAAACAAAGATCCCCTTTAAATACTTTAACATGTGGAGCCTCCACTCCGAATTCCATGCTATGGTGCAGCAAGCATGGAACTTCAGAACACAAGGCACAAAAATGTTCAGAGTGTACGGGAAACTGAAAAAGGTGAGACAAGTGCTGAAGAGTTTAAACAGAAATGAATTTAGGGACATTCTAGCACAAGCAGACATTGCAAGAGCAACCATGACTCAAGCCCAGATTGATGCTAACAATGAGTCCTTAAATGAGGAAATACAGCAGAAGGAACTACAGGCCAGGAAAAAATACAATGAGATGAATATGGCTGCAGAAAATTTCTTACAGCAGAAAAGTAAGGCAAAATGGGTCCAGCTGGGGGATGGAAACACACATTTCTTCCATGCAGTCATGAAGCAAAGAAGACAAAAGAATAGAGTGCACTCAATCAGAACACAGCAGGGAACTCTACTGGAAGATCAACAGATGGTTATGGAGGAATTTGTGAGATTTTACAAAGAAATGTTGGGAGTCTCAGGGGATAGAGCAACTACAGCAGAAGCCAGCTTCTTCTCAGCAGGACACAAACTGGATATACATCAACAAATGACCCTCATTGCTCCAGTCAGTGCCACTGAGGTGAAAACAGCAATGTTTGAGATAGATTGCAACAAAAGCCCGGGCCCAAATGGATTTGGTTCAGGTTTCTTCAAGGCAGCTTGGCCTATTGTAGGGCATGAAGTGACTGAAGCTATCATTGACTTCTTTGAGTCATCTAGAATGCTTAAAGAAGTGAATGCCACAAACCTATGCCTTGTGCAGAGGATACAAAACCCAGAGAAGGCATCTGATTTCAGACCCATAGCATGCTGCAACACAATATACAAGTGCATATCCAAGATCATGTGTGGAAGACTGGAAAAAGTACTCCCAATGCTTGTTTCAGAAAACAAGGGAGCCTTTGTGGCTCAGAGATCAATTGTGAACAACATCATGATATGTCAGGACCTTATTAAGCACTACAACAGGAAACAGTCCTCTCCAAGATGCTTGATGAAGATAGACCTGAGGAAAGCATATGACACAATACATTGGGGATTTGTGAAGGAAATGCTGCAAGGATATGGTTTCCCTGCAAAATTCAGTGGATGGCTAATTGAATGTATCCAAACTGCAAGCTTCAGCATCAATCTGAATGGGGAAACACATGGATACTTTACTGCAAAACGTGGCATTAGACAGGGTGATCCAATCACTCCACTAATTTTTGTATTAGTTATGGAATACCTGTCTAGAACACTGAAAATAGCCTGTATGGATAGAAGCTTTAGCTGGCACCCCATGTGCAAAGACCTTGGCCTGAGTCACCTCTGCTTTGCTGATGACCTAATGTGTTTCTGCAAAGCTGCCCCAGAACCTGTGAGCATCAGGATGAACAGCATAAACCACTTCTCACAAGCCACTGGTCTATATGCAAACAAGGAAAAATCAAACATTTATGTTGCAGGGGTTAGTGAACAAATGAAAAATGAACTATTGCACATCTCAGGATTTAGAGAGGGAACTCTGCCCATGAAATACCTGGGTGTCCCTCTATCCCCTTCAAAATGGAGCAAAATAGATTGTGAGTGCTTGGTGGATAAAATGACTAGGAAATTGCAGATTTGGGCCTCCAGGAACCTCTCTTATGCAGGAAGAGTACAATTAATTAATTCTGTATTATTTTCCATACATGTATATTGGTCAAGCATCTTCATTATGCCTACTGGGGTACTGAAAAGTGTGGAGCAAAAATGCAGATTTTTCTTATGGGGGACAACTGAACAGAAACACAAGACAAGCTTGGTGGCATGGGACATGGTTTGCAGACCAAGGAAATATGGTGGACTAAATGTGAAAAATTGCAAATGGTTCAACATAGCTCTAAATGGTAAGCATATCTGGGACCTAGCCACAAAGAAAGACACATTGTGGGTAAGATGGATCAATGGAGTATACCTGAAAGGTGTAAACCTTTGGAACTATGCTCCAGTCTGGGGTTCTAGCTGGTACTGGAACAAGCTGAACAAGACCAAAAGCCATTTTCAGGCACAATACACTACAAGGGGAGCATGGAAGCTTGAAACTGATGGCCTATATTCTGCTACAAGTGGATACAGAATGTTGCAAGGAAATATGCCAAAATACAGACATGCAAATCTTATCTGGGGGAAATTATCCATGCCTAGGCAAAGCTTTTGCCTCTGGCTAGCACAAAAAGGAAGATTGTTGACTAAAGATAGGCTGAAGAGAATGGGATTCCTGAATGGAGATGAAATATGCTACACGTGCAAGCTGAAACCAGAAGACCATAATCATCTGTTCTTTAACTGCAAAGTGTCAACAGCAGTCTTGGATCAGCTAAAGAATTGGCTGACAATTTCAGCAAAAGCAAACACTATCCAGGGAATGCTAAACTGGATTAGTAGGCAAAAGTGCTCGAGAATCGGGAGGGAAGTGTATGCATCTGGGCTAGCAGCAGTTGTGTATTGGGTATGGAAATGCAGGAATACCCATTTTGCTGGTGAAGGTAGCATTCCAGTATCACAAATTATGCAACAGATTCAGCAAATTGTAAGAATCAGAACCCAACACTGTAGCAACAGCAAGAGAAAGATATCCAGCAGGGATAAGAGATGGATAGATGAGATATAGAGATCCCAGAAGCAATGCAAGAGGTGAGATCATGTGCAAACTATCAGCAAAAGGCCAGTACAGAAAGGTAGAAGCAGGTCTCATCAGGACACTAGGAGAGAACCAAGGATTCTACAAGGCATCAGAACAGGTGCAGGAAAAAGGAAGCAGATTTCAGAAGGAACAGGCAGAAGCAGAGCTCATCAGGGTCTCAGCAGAGAATCAAGCAACTCAGAAAGGCAGCAGGATCTAGCAGGTGACAAGTAACAGAGTATTGGAGAAAGGCAGAGCAAGGAATGTAACAGAAATCAGAAGATTTGGAAAGCTGGAAGAAGTTGTAATTTTCTAGCTTATTATGTTTTTGTACTTTGCTGTGAGTCAGAAAAGATTTGTATAATTTGTAATGTTTTACAGTGATGGTGAACCACTGCCTGTAGTGAGTTACACCAGACTGAAGGTGTGTAAGGTAGTAAGAAGGATGCAGAAAACAGGAACCCTACCTAGTAGGTGGCCTTGGATTTGCATTGCCTTAGGACTGTAATCTTGTTACATTATAGTGAGTAATAATACAATTTCTGACTTGCACCAAAAAAAAAAAAAAACATTGGCATCACGTCAAACCGCCCTTACAAGCCTATCAGGGACCCAATAAACGACCCGAGGGGCCTCCCATGTCCCCTAGGGGTCTCCCGTGCGATATGGGGCGAAAATATTAACGTCGAAAAGTTTGCGTCCTGAGGCCCAAAACACGTCCCGTAGAGCATTCACAGGGCCCGGTTTCCTTTTTCGCCCGAAACTTTTTTCGGGGGCTCTAATATAGCCCTAGGGGACCCCCGGTGCCCCGGGAGGGTCATACTTATCCCCGAACTCCGATATCACCCATGTCGCCCGTTTTCGGGCCATACAGGAAGCAGCAGCAGGTTGCTGTAGATTGGCTGAAAATCAAGCAGCAGGCTTCAGAAGGATCCAGCAGGTTCTTAGTAGCAGGTTTGCTTGAAGCAAGGGAGAATGAAAAATGAATCAGATTCTGGAAGATTTGAAAGGCTAGAAGAAGTTGTAATATATTTAGCTTATTATGTCTTTGTATTTTGTTGTAAGTCAGAAATAAATTTTGTAATTTGTTATGTTTACAGAGATGGTGAACCACTGCCTGTAGTAAGTTGCACCTGATTGAAGGTTTATAAGGTAGTATAAGGATGTAGTAAAAAGGAACCCTACCTAGTAGGTGGCCTTGGATCTGCATTGCCTAAAGACTGTAATCTTGATACATTACAGTGAGCAATAATACAACTTCTGACTTGCACCAAAAAACATTGGCTTCGCACCTCGATTGGTATTTTCTCTCTCTAAAAAATGCTCTCTTCTCTCTCCTCCGCACCGCTCGTTCGCCATTGACGCAGCTGTGAGTTTCAATGGGGAAGAAAGACAAGGCTAAACGAGGGACAGAAAAGCACGATGACATTGGGGAAAATTCAGCTCCACCGTGTCCTACAAAAACTGGGAATCATAGGCAAAGTACAAGCACCAATCGAGACAACCTAGATCGGGTTGTGCGCAACCTTACCGATGAATTGGAGGCACCGGAGGTCATGACTCCTGAAGTACAAACAGAAACAGTTCAACAAATGGAACTAGCAAGAGAGAAGATCAATACTTGGCTCTCGAAGATGAAGGAAAAGGCAAGAACACAGTTCTCGTCTGAAGATGAGGATGAAGGCCCAGACCAACCCAATCAGCAAGAAACTGCAACTGCAGGTAATACCTCTGCTTGGGAAAAATTTGACATCTCCAAATTGAAAAATGCGGGATTTAAATTGGATTTTATTGCGCCTAAAATGCATGAAGGAAAACCTGTTGGGGAAATTAGCTTCATGGACATTGAGTCTGAAATTAATTACTGGAATCAAGCAGTTGTTTGCTATGTTATGGGGTCAAGACCACCAATTAATGTGTTAAGTGGATTTCTAAGAAGAATTTAGGCAAAACGGGGGATGAACAAAATTGCTATTATGAAAAATGGCTTGGTTTTGGTTCGTTTTGACTCCCTAGAGCAGAGGGATGCTGTAATACAGGAGGGGGTTTATCACTTTGACAATAAACCCATGATTGTAAGGCCATGTTCTGAAAATGTGGATTATGCACATGAGGAATTGACCTCGGTGCCAATTTGGGTAAAATTCCCTGGACTTAATGTGAAATACTGGAATGCAATGGGATTGAGCAAGATTGCAAGTCTTGTAGGAAGGCCAATGATGGCAGATAGAAACACAGAGCTCAAAGTAGGGATTCAATATGCCAAAGTGATGATTGAAGTAGAAATTGGAGTTGAATACCCTAACAAGGTACACTATAAGAATGAGAAGGGTAATATTGTGGAACAGGAAGTGGAATATGACTAGAAGCCTATTCTATGCAGCCATTGCAAACAATATGGGCATAGTGAAGCTGAATGCAGAAAGAAAGCTGTTGCAGGTTCTGTAATCCAAACATTACCTATACAGAATCAACCAGCACAACAAGAAAACCCCAGGAAACAGCAGTGGCAGAATGCTGGGAGGGGGAGAGGAAGATTGGGTAATGCAGGGAGAGGATTAAGAGCTGGAAGAGGCTATTACAGACAAATCCAGCAACAACAAAATGATAACCCACAGACACAGAATCCTTTTGTAGTACTGCAAAATGAAGGAGAAGCACGGGAAGTGCAATTGTCACAAAATGATAATGCAGAACCTGACATACAGGAGGATCTGCACAGAGGTATGGTTCCAGCACATGGTAAGCCCTCTATCTTGACTGTTAGTCATGGATAGGATCCTTATATGGAATGTAAGAGGCCTGAATGGCCCAAATAAGCAGAGGGATGTTGCCCTTTTCTGCAAAAAAAACAATTGTGGCTTGGTAGCTTTCCTAGAAACAAAAATTAGAGCAATTAATCTGGAAAAATGCAAAAATAGGTTCATGCCAGGATGGAAATCCTACAGTAATCACAATGAACATAGGTTGGGAAGAATTTGGATAAGATGGTTGCCAGATATTTTTCATGTTACTGTAATTTTCTCTTCTGTGCAAATGATTATCTGCAAGGTAATTAATCTAATGAGGAAAAAAGAATTTGTGGTGAGTTTTGTGTAGAAGATAGGAAACAATTATGGAAGGATCTTAGTGATTTTGCAATTAATTGTAATAATCCTTGGATTGTTGGTGGGGATTTTAATAATGTCATGCTACTTGGTAATAGACAAGGAGGGCAACCAGTTACTCTTGCTGAAATACAGGATTTCAAAACCTGCATTGAGGGCTGTTTCCTCACTGAAATGGGTTGGTCTGGGTGCCAGTACAAATGGAATAATAGGCATGAGGAGGGGGGGAAAGTATACTCTAAAATAGACTGGGTTTTTACCAATAGCCTCTGGCTGCAGGAGTTTGATCAGAGCACTCTACAGTTTCTACTAGAGGGTGTATCTGACCACTCTCCTATTTGCTTAACTCTACCAAAAGAAACCACAAAAAGAAACATCCCCTTCAAATTCTTTAACATGTGGAGCCTCCACTCTGAATTCCAAGCATTGGTGCAGCAAGCCTGGAATTGCAGAACACAGGGCACAAAAATGTTCAGAGTGTATAAGAAGTTGAAAAGGGTGAGAACTGTTCTGAAAAAGCTAAATAGAGATGAATTTAGTGATATCTTAGCTCAGGCTGATATTGCTAGAACTTCAATGACTCAAGCTCAGACAGAAGCAAACAAGGAGCCTCTCAATGAGGCACTGCTGCAGAAAGAGGTACAGGCCAGAAAGAGGTATAATGAGGTGAACATGGCAACTGAGAACTTCTTACAGCAGAAGAGCAAAGCTAAGTGGGTTCAGCTGGGAGATGGGAACAACTGTTTCTTTCATGCAGTTATGAAACAGAGGAGACAAAAGAACAGACTTCATTGTATCAAGACACAGGAGGATGTCTTATTAGAAAACCAGGATCTGATTATTGAGGAATTTGTGGGGTTTTACAGGAAAATGCTAGGAGTATCAGGGGTTAGGGACACTACAGCAGAAAGCTGTTTCTTTTCAGCAGGACACAGACTGGACATACACCAACAGATGACCATTAGTGCCCCCGTAAGTGCTGCAGAAGTGAAGTTAGCCATGTTTGATATTGACGGTAACAAAAGTTCAGGCCCTGATGGATTTGGATCAGGTTTTTTCAAAGAAGCTTGGCACATTGTGGGAGAAGATGTGACTGAAGCTATCATTGACTTTTTTGATTCATCTAAAATGCTCAAAGAGGTGAATGCCACAAACCTGTGTCTAGTGAAGAAGATAGCAAATCCTGAGAAGGCATCTGATTTCAGGCCAATTGCCTGCTGCAATACCATCTACAAATGCATCTCCAAGATTTTGTGTGGGAGATTGGCAAGAGTGCTTCCTGAACTAGTCTCTTGTGAACCAGGGAGCTTTTATGGCTCAGAGATCAATTGTACACAACATAATGATTTGCCAGGATCTTAGCAAGCATTACAACAGGAAACAATCCTCTCCTAGATGCTTGATGAAGATTGACCTAAGGAAAGCCTATGACACAATTAATTGGAGTTTTGTCAAGGAAATGCTGCAAGGGTATGGTTTCCCTGTAAAATTCATTGGTTGGGTACTAGAGTGCATACAAACTGCAAGTTTCAGCATCAACATGAATGGGGAGGTTCATGGTTTTTTTCCTGCTAAACGTGGCATTAGGCAGGGAGATCCAATATCTCCACTAATCTTTGTGTTGGTAATGGAATATCTATCAAGAATCCTGAAAATAGCCTGTATGGATAAGAGCTTCAGTTGGCATCCCATGTGCAAAGAACTGGCACTGAGTCACCTATGTTTTGCTGATGACTTGATGTGCTTTTGCAAAGCAGCACCTGAATCTGTGAGTATCATGATGAACAGCTTGAATTATTTCTCACAAGCTACTGGTTTGTTTGCAAATAAAGAAAAATCTAACATGTATATTGCTGGTGTTAATGAACAAATGAAGAGTGAGCTGCTAGGCTTATCAGGGTTCAGGGAGGGTACACTACCAATGAAGTATCTGGGTGTTCCACTGTCTCCATCTAAATGGAGCAAAATTGACTGTGAATGCTTGGTGGATAAAATGACAAAAAAGCTTCGGATTTGGGCTTCCAGAAATCTCTCATATGCAGGAAGGGCTCAACTTATTAATTCTGTATTATTCTCCATACATGTATACTGGTCAAGCATTTTTATAATGCCTGCTGGGGTACTCAAAAGTGTAGAGCAGAAATGCAGATTATTCCTGTGGGGTTCTACTGATCAGAAACAGAAGACAAGTTTGGTGGCATGGGACATGGTATGCAGACCAAGGAAAAATGGTGGAATAAACATTAAAAATTGCAAATGGTTCAATATTGCTTTAAATGGGAAGCATATTTGGGATTTAGCCACAAAAAAAGACACTCTGTGGGTTAAATGGATAAATGGGGTTTATTTGAAGGGAGTTAATTTCTGGAACTATGCTCCTGTATGGGGTGCCAGTTGGTACTGGAAAAAGCTTAATAAAATCAAAAGCCATTTCCAGGACCAATATTCAGCTAGAGGAGTGTGGAAGGGCACTACTGATGGGCTCTATTCTGCTGCAAGTGGATACAGTGTACTGACAGGGGCAATGCCAAAATCCAGACATGCTAATCTGATTTGGGGGAAGATAACCATGCCTAGGCAAAGTTTTTGCCTGTGGTTGGCTCAATTGGGAAGACTGCTAACAAAGGATAGGATGCAGAAGATGGGGTTCCTGAATGGAGATGCCATGTGCAACCTGTGCAAAGTGAAGACAGAAGACCATAGCCACCTGTTCTTCAGTTGTAGTGTATCAGCAGGGATCCTGGATTAGCTAAAAGGATGGCTACAGATGTCAGCAGGAGCAAACTCTATCCAGGGTATGCTCAACTGGATAAGCAGGCAAAATAGCTCCAGTTTCAGAAGGGAAGTATATGCAGCAGGACTTGCAGCAATAGTGTACTGGATATGGAGATGCAGGAACATACAACATTTTGAGGGGAGCAGGATGTCATTGGTGCAGATCATGCAGCAGATTCAGCAGGTGGTCAGAATTAGAATACAACAATGCAACAGTAAGAGGAAAATCAACAGCAAGGACAGGAGATGGTTAGAAAATGTGTAATTTGTTTTTCTGTAATATGTGTCTGTATTTTGGTGTTGCTGAAAAGCATGCAGCAGTTTTCAGCAGGAAAATCAGATTCAGATGTCAGTAGATCAACAACAGGGGGAAGATGCAGAATCCGGCAGCTCAGCAAGGCTAGAGAATCTGTAATAGCTTAGTTTACTATGTTTTGTATTTTGCTGTAGGTCAGGAATGTCTGTTTTGTTTTGTTTTCAGACATGGGGAACCACTGGTTGTAGTGAACTACTCCAGTACTGTTTTTAGGTTGTGTTTGGATGTAAAGGGATGTAGAAAAAAGGAACCCTACCTAGTAGGTGGCCTTAGATTTACATTGCCTATGGGTTGTAATCATGTTACATTACAGCTAGCAATAATACAATTTCTGACTTGCACCAAAAAAAAACATTGGCATCGCGTCAAACCGCCCATACAAGCCTATCAGGTACCCAATAACCGACCCTAGGGGCCTCCTATGTCCCCTAGGGGTCTCCCGTGCGATATGGGGCGAAAATATTAACGTCGAAAAGTTTGCGTCCGGAGGCCCAAAACACGTCCCCTAGAGCATTCCCGGGGCCCGGTTTCCGTTTTCGCCCGAAATGTTTTCGTGGGCTCTATTGTGACCCTAGGGGACCCCCGGTGCCCCGGGAGGGTCATACTTATCCTCGAACTCCGATATCACCCATCTCACCCGTTTTCCGGCCTTAACATTGGCATTGCGGGGAGGGCTTCAAATCTGGGCATCCAGGAATCTGTCTTATGCGGGGAGGGCTCAACTGATAAACTCTGTGCTATACTCTATACATGTATACTGGTCAAGCATTTTTATAATGCCTGCTGGGGTGCTAAAAAGTGTAGAGAAAAAATGCAGATCTTTTTTGTGGGGCTCGACTGAACAGAAACAGAAGACAAGTCTGGTGGCATGGGATGTGGTCTGCAGACCAAGGAAAAATGGAGGAATAAGCATCAAAAATTGCAAGTGGTTTAATACTGCATTAAATGGGAAGCACATCTGGGATTTAGCCACAAAAAAAGACACACTGTGGGTCAAATGGATAAATGGGATTTACTTGAAAGGAGTGAATATTTGGAATTATGAGCCAGTTTGGGGTGCAAGTTGGTATTGGAAAAAACTAAATAAAGTCAAGAACCTCTTCCAAGACCACTACACTACCAGGGGTGCATGGAAGGGCACAGAGGATGGAATATACACAGTTGCAAGTGGGTATAACATGTTAAATGGCACCCTGCCAAAATCAAGACATGCAAATCTGATTTGGGGGAAAATTTCCATGCCAAGGCACTGTTTTTGTTTGTGGATGGCTCAACTAGGAAGACTACTCACTAAGGATAGGATACAAAATATGGGTTTCCTAAATGGGAATGCCAACTGTAACCTATGCAAGGAGAGGACTGAAGATCATGAACACCTATTTTTCAGGTGCAGAGTTACCAATGAGATTCTGGTGCAGATAAAAGACTGGCTACAAGTGACAGCAAAGGCCAACAATATCCAAGGAATTTTAAATTGGATAAACAGACAAAAATGCTCCAATTTCAGAAGAGAAGTGTATGCTGCAGGGCTGGCTACAACAGTATACTGGGTCTGGAGATGCAGGAACAAACAACAATTTGAGGGGACCAAAATATCAAGGCTGCGGCTAATACAGCAGGTCCAGCAGGTGGTCAGGTTGAGAATTCAATAATGCAGTAACAAGAGGAAAATCACAAACAGAGATAAAATTTGGATAGAAAACCTGTAGCTGCAGAACAAATGCACAGCTCTGTTCAGAGGGATGAGGGGATGAAGCAGAACAATGCAGGGGATGAGATTGGCAGGGTGCAGAGAAGCCAAACAACATGAGAAGGAAGCTCAGGAAGGAAAATGCAGATGCACAGTGGAGCAAGAGCCAAAACAGCTGGTAATGGGGATGCAGGGACTACAGGATTGGAGGGACAGGATGATTCTCCTATCAACAGACCACCAGAACATAGTCCAGCAGTGCAGCATCAAACAGATGGACAAAGTGTATGCAGAAGGGACCTAGGCAGCAAACTGAAAAGAAGAAACAGGAGGGGAGTCAGGAGGCCCAGATGGACAAAACATGCAGGAAGGATTGAAGCAACCAGTCAGCAGGATTGAAGCAAATCAGAATGAGGATTGGCACCAGATATTGGAAGATGGATAAGTTGCAAGAAGAAGAAACTGCAGCTAGTAAATGGAGGAAAAGGATTGTGTAGGTTGAAGGGGGCAGAGTGCCTCTTTTACCAACAGGCTATCAGAAACCAGAGCCTAGCATTGCACCACCAAACAGGTGATGGGAAAGCATGCAGGAAGCCCAGAAGGAAAACAAAAAGCAGTGATCAAAAAGCAGTGATGGGATGAATCAGGAATTACAATGGCCTATTTCATTGCAATTGTATTGATTTTATTTTGTTTTATTGTAAGTCAGGTTGTTTTGGTTTATTTTGGTTTATTTTGTACCAGAATTGAGGTGACATTGGTTGTAATGAGGTGCTCTAGTACTATATTAGAGGGTTTTGGTTGTGCAGGGATGTAGAAAAAAGGAACCCTACCTAGTAGGTGGCCTTGGATTTGCATTCCCTAAGGACTGTAATCGTGTTACATTACAGTTAGTAATAATACATTTTCTGATTTGCAAAAAAAAACATTGGCATTGCAAATGGTTTAATGTGGCTCTGAATGGTTTAATGTGGCTCTGAATGGAAAACATATCTGGGATTTAGCCACAAAAAAAGATACTTTGCGGGTAAAATGGATAAATGGGATATATCTGAAAGGGACCAATCTCTGGGATTATGCACCAGTGTGGGGTGCCAGCTGGTACTGGACCAAACTCAACAAAATCAAGAGCTATTTCCAGGAGCATTACACAGTCAGAGGGGTCTGGAAAAGAGATGCAGATGGTTGCTATACAGCTGCAAGGGGATACAGCACCTTGATGGGAGATATGCCTAAGTATAGACATGCCAACCTGATTTGGGGAAGGGTAACAATGCCTAGACACAGCTTTTGCCTATGGTTGGCTCAGCAGGGAAGATTGTTAACTAAGGACAGAATGCAGAACATGGGCTTCCTGAATGGGGATGATGTATGCAACCTGTGCAAAGCAAAACCAGAAGACCACAATCACCTTTTCTTCACATGTAACATGGCTGCAGGTGTTTTAGAGCAAATGAGAAGCTGGCTACAGATTACATCAAGAACAAACACAATTCAGAGCTTGCTGAACTGGATAAGTAGGCAGAAATGCTCAAATTTCAGGAAGGAAGTGTATGCAGCTGGGCTAGCAGCAGCTGTATACTGGCTGTGGAGAAGCAGGAATATTAAACATTTTGTGGGAAGCACTCTTTCTGTGATGCAGATCATGCAGCAGATACAACAACTAGTGAGGGTCAGAATACAACAGTGCAGCAGACTGAGAAAAATCAACAGCAAGGACAAAAAATGGTTAGAGAGAATTTAATTGCTCTTGCACCACAGTAGACTCAGGCAAAAAGGCAGGACTACACCAGATGAGCAGCCAGCAGAGACAGCAGGACATTAGTACCTGTACAGGTATCAAGACAGCAAACAGCAGGAGGAAGACAGCAAGTTGTGATTGCAGGAAAAAAAGGAAAATACATTAGCTCAGGAAGATTGCCCTAGCAGAGGACACTGAGGAAAGGGTAATAGCAAAGCAGAAGCAGGAGGAAAAATCCAGTAGAAAAAAGGACAAGAAAACTGCAATAATTAGATTGTTATGTATTTTGTATTTTGCTGTAAGTCAGGGATGTTTTTTGTATTTTGTATCTGTTTTTTTTTTTTCAGATAAGGGGACCACTGCATGTAGTGAGTTACCCCTAGGAGAGTAGGGTTGTAAGGAACAAAGGGATGCAGAGGAAGAGGAACCCTACCTAGTAGGTGGCCTTGGAATTGCATTACCTATGGACTGTAATCTGTGTAACATTACAGTAAGCAATAACACAATTTCTGACTTGCACCAAAAAAAAACATTGGCATTGCAGAAATGCTCGAGAATCAGGAGACAAAAATGCTCGAGAATCAGGAAGGAAGTTTATGCATCAGGGGTAGCAGCAGCAGTATACTGGATATGGAGATGCAGAAATACTCATTTTGCTGGCAAAGGCAGCATACCAGTGCCACAGATGACACAACAGGCCCAGCAAGCAGTCAGGTGCAGAATACAGCAATGCTGCAACAGCAAGAGGAAGATCTCCAGCAGGGACAAGATCTGGATAGGGGGGATATAGGCTGAAATTAAACTGGATCACAGCAAGGAACAGAGCAAACAGACAGATTACACCAGACAGTAAAGCAGAAAGCAGAACTTAACAGGGGGTCATGACATATTTGCAAGGAACCAGTAGACTGCATCCTGTTGCAGAAAAGAAGATGGAATGAACCAGCTCTGGAAGACTGCACCAGCAGAGGATTCAGAGTACAGGACAGAAGCAAAGTAGAAGCAGGAAGAAGCAGATTCAGTGGAAAACAAGGAAATTCTGTAATCAGCAGCAGGTTGATGTAGCAAGGTAGAATGAGGAATGTAACAGTTCCAAGCAGAGTCGAAAAGCTAGAAGAAGTTGTAATATTTTTAGCTATATATGTTTTTGTATTTTGTTGCAAGTCAGAAATAATTTTTGCAAATTGTAATGCCTACAGAGATGGTGAGGATTAATTTTTGTAAATTGTAATGTGTACAGAGTTGGTGAACCACTGCCTGTAGTGAGTTGCACCAGATTGAAGGGTTGTAAGGTAGTAGAGGGATGTAGCAAAAAGGAACCCTACCAAGTAGGTGGCCTTGGACCTACATTGCCTAAGGACTGTAATCTTGTGACATTACAGAGAGCAATAATACAATTTCTGACTTACACCAAAAAAAAAAAACATTGGCATTGCGTTTTCGGGCCTTAACATTGCATTGGTGTCCTTCAACATTGCGTCGCATTGGCATCTCGGAATATCTCTAATTTCTCTCTCTAAAATGCTCTCTTCTCTCTCCTCAACAGCTCTTGTTAACCATTAACAAGAATCTGAGTTAAAATGGGGAAGAACGGGAAATCAAAAAGAGGGAATGTTCAACATGGGGATGCGGGGAACTCTGAAGCACCACCTGTACCCACAAAAAACCTGAATCAAAGACTGAGAACGAATGAAAACCAGGATAACCTAGAACTGGTTATGCGGAATTTAACAGAAGAATTAGAGGAACCTGATGTGATGACACCAGAAGCACAAACGAAAACGATGAAACAAGTGGAACTAGCGCAGGAAAAAATAAATTCCTGGCTATCGAAGATGAAGGAGAAATCTCGCACCCAGTTCGTGTCTGATGAAGAGGAAGTAGTGCCAGAACAACCAAAAGAACAGGAATTTGCGAAACCAGGTAACAATTCAGCTTGGGAAAAATTCGACATCTCAAAATTAAAAAATGCAGGATTTAAATTAGATTTTATTGCTCCTAAATTACATGATGGGAAACCGATGGGGGAAATCAATTTCAGTGATATAGAGTCTGAGATAAATTACTGGAATCAAGCTGTGGTTTGCTATGTAATGGGAGCAAGGCCCCCAATTAGTGTCCTAAGTGGTTTTCTACGAAGAATCTGGGGAAAAAGAGGGATGAGCAAAATTTCCATGATGAAAAATGGGTTGGTCTTGGTCAGATTTGAATCCCTAGAGCAGAGAGATGCTGTTCTGCAAGAGGGGGTTTACCACTTTGACAATAAACCTATGATTGTGAGGGCATGGTCTGAGAACATTGATTATGCAAAGGAGGAACTGACCTCGGTACCAATTTGGGTAAAATTCCCGGGATTGAATGTGAAATACTGGAATGCAACGGGACTAAGTAAGATAGGCAGCCTTGTAGGAAGGCCAATGATGGCGGATAGGAACACTGAACTCAAAGTTGGAATCCAGTTTGCAAGGGTGGTGATTGAAGTTGAAATTGGGACTGATTACCCCAATAAGGTACATTACAGGAATGAGTAGGGTAATGTTGTAGAACAGACAGTGGAATATGACTGGAAGCCAATCCTATGTAACCACTGTAAGCAATATGGGCACAATGAGACAGAGTGCAGAAAGAAAATTGTTACAGCAACTGAGATACAGAACCAGCATACAGCTCCTGTACAAAGGCATGCAGACCAACAAGGAAATACTAGGGCACAACAATGGCAGAATGTTGGGAGAGGTAGAGGAAGAATGAATATTGCAGGCAGGGGGGCAAGGGCTGGAAGGGGTACTGACAGGCAGATTCAGCAACAACAGAAAGACAAGCCACAGACACACAACCCATTTGCAGCACTACAAAATGAAGCTGATGCACAGGAGGTAGGAAACACTACAGAACCTGGCAGTCAGGAAGAGGTATGCACAGATATGGGTACAGGAAATGGTAAGGCTCCTATCTTGACTATTAGTCATGGATAGGTTTCTTATTTGGAATGTTAGAGGCCTAAATGGCCCTAATAAGCAGAGGGATGTTGCCCTTTTCTGCAAAAAAAGCAAATGTGGTTTAGTAGCTCTTCTTGAAACAAAAATTAGAATAGTAAATATGGATAAATGTAAAGTAAATTTCATGCCTGGGTGGGAATCCTACAGCAATCATACTGAACATAGATTGGGAAGAATATGGATAAGATGGTTACCTCACATTTTCCATGTTACTGTACTTTTCTCTTCTGTGCAAATGATTACGTGTAGGGTTATGAACCTGGAGAGGAAAAATGAATTTGTGGTGAGTTTTGTGTATGGCCAAAATGAAAAAGAGGACAGGAAACAATTATGGAATGATCTTAGGGATTTTGCAGTTAATTGTAACCAGCCTTGGATCGTGGGGGGGGATTTTAATAATGTTCTGAAACCTGGAGATAGGCAAGGGGGGCAACCTGTCTCCCTTGCTGAAATACAGGATTTTAAGAAATGCATTGAAGACTGTTTCCTCACAGAAATGACTTGGTCTGGTTGCAAGTACACTTGGAACAACAGGCATGAGGAGGGGGGAAGAGTGTACACCAAAATTGATTGGGTGTTTGCCAACAGCCTATGGATGCAGGAATATGATCAATGCATTTTACATTTTCTCCCAGAAGATGTATCAGACCATTCTCCTGTATATCTAACCCTCCATGAAGAAAGCAAGAGAAGAAACAGCCCCTTTAAATTTTTTAACATGTGGTGCCTTAACTCTAACTTTCAAGCTTTGGTGCAGCAAGCTTGGAATTGCAGCATACAGGGTACAAAAATGTTCAAGGTTTACAGAAAGCTGAAAATGGTGAGAAAGATCATGAAAAACCTGAACAAAGAGGAATACAGTGATATCTTGACACAGGCTGACATTGCTAGAACTACAATGAACCAAGCCCAAGCTGAAGCAAACAAAGAACCTCTCAATGAGATAAGGCAGCAGGAAGAGAAAATGGCCAGGAAAAGATACAATGAAGTGAACCTAGCAGCTGAAAACTTCTTGCAGCAGAAGAGTAAAGCAAAATGGGTACAACTGGGAGATGGGAACAATCAGTTCTTCCACGCAATTATGAAGCAGAGGAGACAAATGAACAGATTACACAGCATTAAGACACAGGATGGAGTACTGTTGGAGAACCAGGAGCAGATCATTGAGGAAATTGTGGATTTCTACAGGAAAATGTTGGGAGTGCCAGGAAACAGAGACACCTCAGCTGAAAATTGTTTCTTCCAAGCAGGACACAGGCTGGACCTCCACCAACAGATGACAATCAGTGGTCCTGTGAATGCAGAAGAAGTGAAGCTAGCCATGTTTGATATTGATAGCAACAAAAGTCCAGGTCCAGATGGCTTTGGATCAGGTTTCTTCAAAGAAGCATGGAACATTGTGGGAGAAGATGTTACAGCAGCCATCATTGACTTCTTTAACTCCTCCAAAATGCTTAAAGAAGTAAATGCAACTAACTTATGTCTGGTGCAGAAGATAGCAAATCCTGAGAAGGCGTCAGACTTCAGGCCTATAGCATGCTGTAACACAATCTACAAATGTATCTCCAAGATCCTATGTGCGAGATTGGCAAGGGTTCTACCAGACCTCATCTCAGTGAATCAAGGAGCTTTTGTGGCACAAAGATCAATTGTTCACAACATTATGATCTGCCAGGATTTGATCAAGCACTACAACAGGAAACAATCTTCTCCTAGATGCTTGATGAAAATTGACCTGAGGAAAGCATATGATACTATACACTGGGGTTTTGTGAAGGAAATGCTACTAGGGTTCGGGTTCCCAGTGAAATTCATTGGCTGGATTCTAGAGTGCATCCAAACAGCAAGCTTCAGCATCAACATCAATGGTGAGACACATGGTTTCTTTCCTGCTAAGAGAGGCATCAGGCAGGGAGACCCAATATCTCCACTCATCTTTGTTCTGGTGATGGAGTACTTATCAAGAATCCTGAAGGTAGCTTGTGCTGACAACAGCTTCAGTTGGCACCCCATGTGTAAAGAATTGGCACTAAGTCACCTCTGCTTTGCGGACGACTTGATGTGCTTCTGCAAAGCAACACCCGACTCTGTGAATACCATGATGAACAGCTTGAACCACTTCTCACAAGCCACAGGCCTATGTGCAAACAAGGAGAAGTCGAATATGTACATTGCAGGGGTAAAGGAACAAGTAAAAAGTGAACTGCTAGAACTCTCTGGCTTCAGTGAGGGTACCTTACCAATGAAGTATCTGGGTGTACCTCTGTCTCCTTCCAAATGGAACAAAATTGATTGTGAGTGCCTGATAGACAAAATGACCAAAAAGCTTCAAATCTGGGCATCCAGGAATCTGTCTTATGCGGGGAGGGCTCAACTGATAAACTCTGTGCTATACTCTATACATGTATACTGGTCAAGCATTTTTATAATGCCTGCTGGGGTGCTAAAAAGTGTAGAGAAAAAATGCAGATCTTTTTTGTGGGGCTCGACTGAACAGAAACAGAAGACAAGTCTGGTGGCATGGGATGTGGTCTGCAGACCAAGGAAAAATGGAGGAATAAGCATCAAAAATTGCAAGTGGTTTAATACTGCATTAAATGGGAAGCACATCTGGGATTTAGCCACAAAAAAAGACACACTGTGGGTCAAATGGATAAATGGGATTTACTTGAAAGGAGTGAATATTTGGAATTATGAGCCAGTTTGGGGTGCAAGTTGGTATTGGAAAAAACTAAATAAAGTCAAGAACGTCTTCCAAGACCACTACACTACCAGGGGTGCATGGAAGGGCACAGAGGATGGAATATACACAGTTGCAAGTGGGTATAACATGTTAAATGGCACCCTGCCAAAATCAAGACATGCAAATCTGATTTGGGGGAAAATTTCCATGCCAAGGCACTGTTTTTGTTTGTGGATGGCTCAACTAGGAAGACTACTCACTAAGGATAGGATACAAAATATGGGTTTCCTAAATGGGAATGCCAACTGTAACCTATGCAAGGAGAGGACTGAAGATCATGAACACCTATTTTTCAGGTGCAGAGTTACCAATGAGATTCTGGTGCAGATAAAAGACTGGCTATAAGTGACAGCAAAGGCCAACAATATCCAAGGAATTTTAAATTGGATAAACAGACAAAAATGCTCCAATTTCAGAAGAGAAGTGTATGCTGCAGGGCTGGCTGCAACAGTATACTGGGTCTGGAGATGCAGGAACAAACAACAATTTGAGGGGACCAAAATATCAAGGCTGCGGCTAATACAGCAGGTCCAGCAGGTGGTCAGGTTGAGAATTCAACAATGCAGTAACAAGAGGAAAATCACAAACAGAGATAAAATTTGGATAGAAAACCTGTAGCTGCAGAACAAATGCACAGCTCTGTTCAGAGGGATGAGGGGATGAAGCAGAACAATGCAGGGGATAAGATTGGCAGGGTGCAGACAAGCCAAACAACATGAGAAGGAAGCTCAGGAAGGAAAATGCAGATGCACAGTGGAGCAAGAGCCAAAACAACTGGTAATGGGGATGCAGGGACTACAGGATTGGAGGGACAGGATGATTCTCCTATCAACAGACCACCAGAACATAGTCCAGCAGTGCAGCATCAAACAGATGGACAAAGTGTATGCAGAAGGGACCTAGGCAGCAAACTGAAAAGAAGAAACAGGAGGGGAGTCAGGAGGCCCAGATGGACAAAACATGCAGGAAGGATTGAAGCAACCAGTCAGCAGGATTGAAGCAAATCAGAATGAGGATTGGCACCAGATATTGGAAGATGGATAAGTTGCAAGAAGAAGAAACTGCAGCTAGTAAATGGAGGAAAAGGATTGTGTAGGTTGAAGGGGGCAGAGTGCCTCTTTTACCAACAGGCTATCAGAAACCAGAGCCTAGCATTGCACCACCAAACAGGTGATGGGAAAGCATGCAGGAAGCCCAGAAGGAAAACAAAAAGCAGTGATCAAAAAGCAGTGATGGGATGAATCAGGAATTACAATGGCCTATTTCATTGCAATTGTATTGATTTTATTTTGTTTTATTGTAAGTCAGGTTGTTTTGGTTTATTTTGGTTTATTTTGTACCAGAATTGAGGTGACATTGGTTGTAATGAGGTGCTCTAGTACTATATTAGAGGGTTTTGGTTGTGCAGGGATGTAGAAAAAAGGAACCCTACCTAGTAGGTGGCCTTGGATTTGCATTCCCTAAGGACTGTAATCGTGTTACATTACAGTTAGTAATAATACATTTTCTGATTTGCAAAAAAAAACATTGGCATTGCAAATGGTTTAATGTGGCTCTGAATGGTTTAATGTGGCTCTGAATGGAAAACATATCTGGGATTTAGCCACAAAAAAAGATACTTTGCGGGTAAAATGGATAAATGGGATATATCTGAAAGGGACCAATCTCTGGGATTATGCACCAGTGTTGGGTGCCAGCTGGTACTGGACCAAACTCAACAAAATCAAGAGCTATTTCCAGGAGCATTACACAGTCAGAGGGGTCTGGAAAAGAGATGCAGATGGTTGCTATACAGCTGCAAGGGGATACAACACCTTGATGGGAGATATGCCTAAGTATAGACATGCCAACCTGATTTGGGGAAGGGTAACAATGCCTAGACACAGCTTCTGCCTATGGTTGGCTCAGCAGGGAAGATTGTTAACTAAGGACAGAATGCAGAACATGGGCTTCCTGAATGGGGATGATGTATGCAACCTGTGCAAAGCAAAACCAGAAGACCACAATCACCTTTTCTTCACATGTAACATGGCTGCAGGTGTTTTAGAGCAAATGAGAAGCTGGCTACAGATTACATCAAGAACAAACACAATTCAGAGCTTGCTGAACTGGATAAGTAGGCAGAAATGCTCAAATTTCAGGAAGGAAGTGTATGCAGCTGGGCTAGCAGCAGCTGTATACTGGCTGTGGAGAAGCAGGAATATTAAACATTTTGTGGGAAGCACTCTTTCTGTGATGCAGATCATGCAGCAGATCCAACAACTAGTGAGGGTCAGAATACAACAGTGCAGCAGACTGAGAAAAATCAACAGCAAGGACAAAAAATGGTTAGAGAGAATTTAATTGCTCTTGCACCACAGTAGACTCAGGCAAAAAGGCAGGACTACACCAGATGAGCAGCCAGCAGAGACAGCAGGACATTAGTACCTGTACAGGTATCAAGACAGCAAACAGCAGGAGGAAGACAGCAAGTTGTGATTGCAGGAAAAAAAGGAAAATACATTAGCTCAGGAAGATTGCCCTAGCAGAGGACACTGAGGAAAGGGTCATAGCAAAGCAGAAGCAGGAGGAAAAATCCAGTAGAAAAAAGGACAAGAAAACTGCAATAATTAGATTGTTATGTATTTTGTATTTTGCTGTAAGTCAGGGATGTTTTTTGTATTTTGTATCTGTTTTTTTTTTTTTTTTCAGATAAGGGGACCACTGCATGTAGTGAGTTACCCCTAGGAGAGTAGGGTTGTAAGGAACAAAGGGATGCAGAGGAAGAGGAACCCTACCTAGTAGGTGGCCTTGGAATTGCATTACCTATGGACTGTAATCTGTGTAACATTACAGTAAGCAATAACACAATTTCTGACTTGCACCAAAAAAAAACATTGGCATTGCAGAAATGCTCGAGAATCAGGAGACAAAAATGCTCGAGAATCAGGAAGGAAGTTTATGCATCAGGGGTAGCAGCAGCAGTATACTGGATATGGAGATGCAGAAATACTCATTTTGCTGGCAAAGGCAGCATACCAGTGCCACAGATGACACAACAGGCCCAGCAAGCAGTCAGGTGCAGAATACAGCAATGCTGCAACAGCAAGAGGAAGATCTCCAGCAGGGACAAGATCTGGATAGGGGGGATATAGGCTGAAATTAAACTGGATCACAGCAAGGAACAGAGCAAACAGACAGATTACACCAGACAGTAAAGCAGAAAGCAGAACTTAACAGGGGGTCATGACATATTTGCAAGGAACCAGTAGACTGCATCCTGTTGCAGAAAAGAAGATGGAATGAACCAGCTCTGGAAGACTGCACCAGCAGAGGATTCAGAGTACAGGACAGAAGCAAAGTAGAAGCAGGAAGAAACAGATTCAGTGGAAAACAAGGAAATTCTGTAATCAGCAGCAGGTTGATGTAGCAAGGTAGAATGAGGAATGTAACAGTTCCAAGCAGAGTCGAAAAGCTAGAAGAAGTTGTAATATTTTTAGCTATATATGTTTTTGTATTTTGTTGCAAGTCAGAAATAATTTTTGCAAATTGTAATGCCTACAGAGATGGTGAGGATTAATTTTTGTAAATTGTAATGTGTACAGAGTTGGTGAACCACTGCCTGTAGTGAGTTGCACCAGATTGAAGGGTTGTAAGGTAGTAGAGGGATGTAGCAAAAAGGAACCCTACCTAGTAGGTGGCCTTGGACCTACATTGCCTAAGGACTGTAATCTTGTGACATTACAGAGAGCAATAATACAATTTCTGACTTACACCAAAAAAAAAAACATTGGCATTGCGTTTTCGGGCCTTAACATTGCATTGGTGTCCTTCAACATTGCGTCGCATTGGCATCTCGGAATATCTCTAATTTCTCTCTCTAAAATGCTCTCTTCTCTCTCCTCAACAGCTCTTGTTAACCATTAACAAGAATCTGAGTTAAAATGGGGAAGAACGGGAAATCAAAAAGAGGGAATGTTCAACATGGGGATGCGGGGAACTCTGAAGCACCACCTGTACCCACAAAAAACCTGAATCAAAGACTGAGAACGAATGAAAACCAGGATAACCTAGAACTGGTTATGCGGAATTTAACAGAAGAATTAGAGGAACCTGATGTGATGACACCAGAAGCACAAACGAAAACGATGAAACAAGTGGAACTAGCGCAGGAAAAAATAAATTCCTGGCTATCGAAGATGAAGGAGAAATCTCGCACCCAGTTCGTGTCTGATGAAGAGGAAGTAGTGCCAGAACAACCAAAAGAACAGGAATTTGCGAAACCAGGTAACAATTCAGCTTGGGAAAAATTCGACATCTCAAAATTAAAAAATGCAGGATTTAAATTAGATTTTATTGCTCCTAAATTACATGATGGGAAACCGATGGGGGAAATCAATTTCAGTGATATAGAGTCTGAGATAAATTACTGGAATCAAGCTGTGGTTTGCTATGTAATGGGAGCAAGGCCCCCAATTAGTGTCCTAAGTGGTTTTCTACGAAGAATCTGGGGAAAAAGAGGGATGAGCAAAATTTCCATGATGAAAAATGGGTTGGTCTTGGTCAGATTTGAATCCCTAGAGCAGAGAGATGCTGTTCTGCAAGAGGGGGTTTACCACTTTGACAATAAACCTATGATTGTGAGGGCATGGTCTGAGAACATTGATTATGCAAAGGAGGAACTGACCTCGGTACCAATTTGGGTAAAATTCCCGGGATTGAATGTGAAATACTGGAATGCAACGGGACTAAGTAAGATAGGCAGCCTTGTAGGAAGGCCAATGATGGCGGATAGGAACACTGAACTCAAAGTTGGAATCCAGTTTGCAAGGGTGGTGATTGAAGTTGAAATTGGGACTGATTACCCCAATAAGGTACATTACAGGAATGAGTAGGGTAATGTTGTAGAACAGACAGTGGAATATGACTGGAAGCCAATCCTATGTAACCACTGTAAGCAATATGGGCACAATGAGACAGAGTGCAGAAAGAAAATTGTTACAGCAACTGAGATACAGAACCAGCATACAGCTCCTGTACAAAGGCATGCAGACCAACAAGGAAATACTAGGGCACAACAATGGCAGAATGTTGGGAGAGGTAGAGGAAGAATGAATATTGCAGGCAGGGGGGCAAGGGCTGGAAGGGGTACTTACAGGCAGATTCAGCAACAACAGAAAGACAAGCCACAGACACACAACCCATTTGCAGCACTACAAAATGAAGCTGATGCACAGGAGGTAGGAAACACTACAGAACCTGGCAGTCAGGAAGAGGTATGCACAGATATGGGTACAGGAAATGGTAAGGCTCCTATCTTGACTATTAGTCATGGATAGGTTTCTTATTTGGAATGTTAGAGGCCTAAATGGCCCTAATAAGCAGAGGGATGTTGCCCTTTTCTGCAAAAAAAGCAAATGTGGTTTAGTAGCTCTTCTTGAAACAAAAATTAGAATAGTAAATATGGATAAATGTAAAGTAAATTTCATGCCTGAGTGGGAATCCTACAGCAATCATACTGAACATAGATTGGGAAGAATGTGGATAAGATGGTTACCTCACATTTTCCATGTTACTGTACTTTTCTCTTCTGTGCAAATGATTACGTGTAAGGTTATGAACCTGGAGAGGAAAAATGAATTTGTGGTGAGTTTTGTGTATGGCCAAAATGAAAAAGAGGACAGGAAACAATTATGGAATGATCTTAGGGATTTTGCAGTTAATTGTAACCAGCCTTGGATCGTGGGGGGGGATTTTAATAATGTTCTGAAACCTGGAGATAGGCAAGGGGGGCAACCTGTCTCCCTTGCTGAAATACAGGATTTTAAGAAATGCATTGAAGACTGTTTCCTCACAGAAATGACTTGGTCTGGTTGCAAGTACACTTGGAACAACAGGCATGAGGAGGGGGGAAGAGTGTACACCAAAATTGATTGGGTGTTTGCCAACAGCCTATGGATGCAGGAAGATGATCAATGCACCTTACATTTTCTCCCAGAAGATGTATCAGACCATTCTCCTGTATATCTAACCCTCCATGAAGAAAGCAAGAGAAGAAACAGCCCCTTTAAATTTTTTAACATGTGGTGCCTTAACTCTAACTTTCAAGCTTTGGTGCAGCAAGCTTGGAATTGCAGCATACAGGGTACAAAAATGTTCAAGGTTTACAGAAAGCTGAAAATGGTGAGAAAGATCATGAAAAACCTGAACAAAGAGGAATACAGTGATATCTTGACACAGGCTGACATTGCTAGAACTACAATGAACCAAGCCCAAGCTGAAGCAAACAAAGAACCTCTCAATGAGATAAGGCAGCAGGAAGAGAAAATGGCCAGGAAAAGATACAATGAAGTGAACCTAGCAGCTGAAAACTTCTTGCAGCAAAAGAGTAAAGCAAAATGGGTACAACTGGGAGATGGGAACAATCAGTTCTTCCACGCAATTATGAAGCAGAGGAGACAAATGAACAGATTACACAGCATTAAGACACAGGATGGAGTACTGTTGGAGAACCAGGAGCAGATCATTGAGGAAATTGTGGATTTCTACAGGAAAATGTTGGGAGTGCCAGGAAACAGAGACACCTCAGCTGAAAATTGTTTCTTCCAAGCAGGACACAGGCTGGACCTCCACCAACAGATGACAATCAGTGGTCCTGTGAATGCAGAAGAAGTGAAGCTAGCCATGTTTGATATTGATAGCAACAAAAGTCCAGGTCCAGATGGCTTTGGATCAGGTTTCTTCAAAGAAGCATGGAACATTGTGGGAGAAGATGTTACAGCAGCCATCATTGACTTCTTTAACTCCTCCAAAATGCTTAAAGAAGTAAATGCAACTAACTTATGTCTGGTGCAGAAGATAGCAAATCCTGAGAAGGCGTCAGACTTCAGGCCTATAGCATGCTGTAACACAATCTACAAATGTATCTCCAAGATCCTATGTGCGAGATTGGCAAGGGTTCTACCAGACCTCATCTCAGTGAATCAAGGAGCTTTTGTGGCACAAAGATCAATTGTTCACAACATTATGATCTGCCAGGATTTGATCAAGCACTACAACAGGAAACAATCTTCTCCTAGATGCTTGATGAAAATTGACCTGAGGAAAGCATATGATACTATACACTGGGGTTTTGTGAAGGAAATGCTACTAGGGTACGGGTTCCCAGTGAAATTCATTGGCTGGATTCTAGAGTGCATCCAAACAGCAAGCTTCAGCATCAACATCAATGGTGAGACACATGGTTTCTTTCCTGCTAAGAGAGGCATCAGGCAGGGAGACCCAATATCTCCACTCATCTTTGTTCTGGTGATGGAGTACTTATCAAGAATCCTGAAGGTAGCTTGTGCTGACAACAGCTTCAGTTGGCACCCCATGTGTAAAGAATTGGCACTAAGTCACCTCTGCTTTGCGGACGACTTGATGTGCTTCTGCAAAGCAACACCCGACTCTGTGAATACCATGATGAACAGCTTGAACCACTTCTCACAAGCCACTGGCCTATGTGCAAACAAGGAGAAGTCGAATATGTACATTGCAGGGGTAAAGGAACAAGTAAAAAGTGAACTGCTAGAACTCTCTGGCTTCAGTGAGGGTACCTTACCAATGAAGTATCTGGGTGTACCTCTGTCTCCTTCCAAATGGAACAAAATTGATTGTGAGTGCCTGATAGACAAAATGACCAAAAAGCTTCAAATCTGGGCATCCAGGAATCTGTCTTATGCGGGGAGGGCTCAACTGATAAACTCTGTGCTATACTCTATACATGTATACTGGTCAAGCATTTTTATAATGCCTGCTGGGGTGCTAAAAAGTGTAGAGAAAAAATGCAGATCTTTTTTGTGGGGCTCGACTGAACAGAAACAGAAGACAAGTCTGGTGGCATGGGATGTGGTCTGCAGACCAAGGAAAAATGGAGGAATAAGCATCAAAAATTGCAAGTGGTTTAATACTGCATTAAATGGGAAGCACATCTGGGATTTAGCCACAAAAAAAGACACACTGTGGGTCAAATGGATAAATGGGATTTACTTGAAAGGAGTGAATATTTGGAATTATGAGCCAGTTTGGGGTGCAAGTTGGTATTGGAAAAAACTAAATAAAGTCAAGAACCTCTTCCAAGACCACTACACTACCAGGGGTGCATGGAAGGGCACAGAGGATGGAATATACACAGTTGCAAGTGGGTATAACATGTTAAATGGCACCCTGCCAAAATCAAGACATGCAAATCTGATTTGGGGGAAAATTTCCATGCCAAGGCACTGTTTTTGTTTGTGGATGGCTCAACTAGGAAGACTACTCACTAAGGATAGGATACAAAATATGGGTTTCCTAAATGGGAATGCCAACTGTAACCTATGCAAGGAGAGGACTGAAGATCATGAACACCTATTTTTCAGGTGCAGAGTTACCAATGAGATTCTGGTGCAGATAAAAGACTGGCTATAAGTGACAGCAAAGGCCAACAATATCCAAGGAATTTTAAATTGGATAAACAGACAAAAATGCTCCAATTTCAGAAGAGAAGTGTATGCTGCAGGGCTGGCTGCAACAGTATACTGGGTCTGGAGATGCAGGAACAAACAACAATTTGAGGGGACCAAAATATCAAGGCTGCGGCTAATACAGCAGGTCCAGCAGGTGGTCAGGTTGAGAATTCAACAATGCAGTAACAAGAGGAAAATCACAAACAGAGATAAAATTTGGATAGAAAACCTGTAGCTGCAGAACAAATGCACAGCTCTGTTCAGAGGGATGAGGGGATGAAGCAGAACAATGCAGGGGATAAGATTGGCAGGGTGCAGACAAGCCAAACAACATGAGAAGGAAGCTCAGGAAGGAAAATGCAGATGCACAGTGGAGCAAGAGCCAAAACAGCTGGTAATGGGGATGCAGGGACTACAGGATTGGAGGGACAGGATGATTCTCCTATCAACAGACCACCAGAACATAGTCCAGCAGTGCAGCATCAAACAGATGGACAAAGTGTATGCAGAAGGGACCTAGGCAGCAAACTGAAAAGAAGAAACAGGAGGGGAGTCAGGAGGCCCAGATGGACAAAACATGCAGGAAGGATTGAAGCAACCAGTCAGCAGGATTGAAGCAAATCAGAATGAGGATTGGCACCAGATATTGGAAGATGGATAAGTTGCAAGAAGAAGAAACTGCAGCTAGTAAATGGAGGAAAAGGATTGTGTAGGTTGAAGGGGGCAGAGTGCCTCTTTTACCAACAGGCTATCAGAAACCAGAGCCTAGCATTGCACCACCAAACAGGTGATGGGAAAGCATGCAGGAAGCCCAGAAGGAAAACAAAAAGCAGTGATCAAAAAGCAGTGATGGGATGAATCAGGAATTACAATGGCCTATTTCATTGCAATTGTATTGATTTTATTTTGTTTTATTGTAAGTCAGGTTGTTTTGGTTTATTTTGGTTTATTTTGTACCAGAATTGAGGTGACATTGGTTGTAATGAGGTGCTCTAGTACTATATTAGAGGGTTTTGGTTGTGCAGGGATGTAGAAAAAAGGAACCCTACCTAGTAGGTGGCCTTGGATTTGCATTCCCTAAGGACTGTAATCGTGTTACATTACAGTTAGTAATAATACATTTTCTGATTTGCAAAAAAAAACATTGGCATTGCAAATGGTTTAATGTGGCTCTGAATGGTTTAATGTGGCTCTGAATGGAAAACATATCTGGGATTTAGCCACAAAAAAAGATACTTTGCGGGTAAAATGGATAAATGGGATATATCTGAAAGGGACCAATCTCTGGGATTATGCACCAGTGTTGGGTGCCAGCTGGTACTGGACCAAACTCAACAAAATCAAGAGCTATTTCCAGGAGCATTACACAGTCAGAGGGGTCTGGAAAAGAGATGCAGATGGTTGCTATACAGCTGCAAGGGGATACAACACCTTGATGGGAGATATGCCTAAGTATAGACATGCCAACCTGATTTGGGGAAGGGTAACAATGCCTAGACACAGCTTCTGCCTATGGTTGGCTCAGCAGGGAAGATTGTTAACTAAGGACAGAATGCAGAACATGGGCTTCCTGAATGGGGATGATGTATGCAACCTGTGCAAAGCAAAACCAGAAGACCACAATCACCTTTTCTTCACATGTAACATGGCTGCAGGTGTTTTAGAGCAAATGAGAAGCTGGCTACAGATTACATCAAGAACAAACACAATTCAGAGCTTGCTGAACTGGATAAGTAGGCAGAAATGCTCAAATTTCAGGAAGGAAGTGTATGCAGCTGGGCTAGCAGCAGCTGTATACTGGCTGTGGAGAAGCAGGAATATTAAACATTTTGTGGGAAGCACTCTTTCTATGATGCAGATCATGCAGCAGATCCAACAACTAGTGAGGGTCAGAATACAACAGTGCAGCAGACTGAGAAAAATCAACAGCAAGGACAAAAAATGGTTAGAGAGAATTTAATTGCTCTTGCACCACAGTAGACTCAGGCAAAAAGGCAGGACTACACCAGATGAGCAGCCAGCAGAGACAGCAGGACATTAGTACCTGTACAGGTATCAAGACAGCAAACAGCAGGAGGAAGACAGCAAGTTGTGATTGCAGGAAAAAAAGGAAAATACATTAGCTCAGGAAGATTGCCCTAGCAGAGGACACTGAGGAAAGGGTAATAGCAAAGCAGAAGCAGGAGGAAAAATCCAGTAGAAAAAAGGACAAGAAAACTGCAATAATTAGATTGTTATGTATTTTGTATTTTGCTGTAAGTCAGGGATGTTTTTTGTATTTTGTATCTGTTTTTTTTTTTTTTTCAGATAAGGGGACCACTGCATGTAGTGAGTTACCCCTAGGAGAGTAGGGTTGTAAGGAACAAAGGGATGCAGAGGAAGAGGAACCCTACCTAGTAGGTGGCCTTGGAATTGCATTACCTATGGACTGTAATCTGTGTAACATTACAGTAAGCAATAACACAATTTCTGACTTGCACCAAAAAAAAACATTGGCATTGCAGAAATGCTCGAGAATCAGGAGACAAAAATGCTCGAGAATCAGGAAGGAAGTTTATGCATCAGGGGTAGCAGCAGCAGTATACAGGATATGGAGATGCAGAAATACTCATTTTGCTGGCAAAGGCAGCATACCAGTGCCACAGATGACACAACAGGCCCAGCAAGCAGTCAGGTGCAGAATACAGCAATGCTGCAACAGCAAGAGGAAGATCTCCAGCAGGGACAAGATCTGGATAGGGGAGGAAGATCTGGATAGGGGGGATCTCCAGCAATGCTGCATGCTTTCCCACCAAACAGGTGATGGGAAAGCATGCAGGAAGCCCAGAAGGAAAACAAAAAGCAGTGATCAAAAAGCAGTGATGGGATGAATCAGGAATTACAATGGCCTATTCCATTGTAATTGTATTGATTTTATTTTGTTTTATTGTAAGTCAGGCTGTTTTGGTTTATTTTGGTTTATTTTGTACCAGAATTGAGGTGACATTGGTTGTAATGAGGTGCTCTAGTACTATATTAGAGGGTTTTGGTTGTGCAGGGATGTAGAAAAAAGGAACCCTACCTAGTAGGTGGCCTTGGATTTGCTTTCCCTAAGGACTGTAATCGTGTTACATTACAGTTAGTAATAATACATTTTCTGATTTGCAAAAACAAAAAACATTGGCATTGCAGACCCAGAATGCAGCAATCAGTGAGGACCGGAATGCAGCAATGCAGCAGGCTGAGAAAGATCAACAGCAGGGATAAAAAATGGTTAGAGAGATTTTCAGCTGATCTGTGTACCGCAGCAGACCCAGCAGATAGGCAGGACCAGACTCCAGGAGAGGTTTTTGCAGGAAAAAACAGAAGAAATGCAGGACTCCAGTACCTGTACAGGAAGCTAGACAGTAGAGTGATGTGGATCAGCTTGATTGGGCACAGCAGGTAGATGAAGCAAGAAAGAAGGAGGAATGAATCAGCTCCTGGAAGTTTTTGTTGTAATATTTTTAGATATATATGTTTTTGTATTTTGCTGTAAGTTAGAAATAATTTTTGCAAATTGTAATGTTTACAGAGATGGTGAGAAACAATATTTGCAAATTGTAATGTTTACAGAGAGGGTGAACCACTGCTTGTAGTGAGTTGCACCAGATTGAAGGGATGTAAGGTAGTAGAGGGATGTAGCAAAAAGGAACCCTACCTAGTAGGTGGCCTTGGATCTGCATTGCCTAAGGACTGTAATCTTGTTACATTACAGAGAGCAATAATACAATTTCTGACTTGCACCAAAAAAAAAACATTGGCATTGCGTGCATCAGGTGTCATGATATCTGGGTCGAAGAAATGGAATTAGCGAACGAAAAAATCAAATCCTGGTTGTCGAAGATGAAGGAAAGGGCAAACAATCAAGGCTCGGATAAGGAAGAGGTTGAAATTGCAGAACAAGGCAAAAAACAGCAATTTGCGGATTCAGGTAAAACATTTGCTTGGGAAAAATTTGACATAACTAAACTTAAAAATGCTGGTTTTAAACTGGATTTTATAGCTCCTGTTATGATCGAAGGAAAACCTGTAGGAGAAATTAATTTCAAGGATATAGAGTCTGAAATTAATTACTGGAAACAATCTGTTGTTTGCTATGTCATGGGGTCAAGGCCACCTATCAATGTGCTTAGTGGTTTTCTTAGGAGAATTTGGTCGAAGAGGGGAATGAACAAAATAGCAATGATGAAAAATGGGCTAGTTATTGTTAGATTTGATTCAATGGAACAGAGAGATGCTGTGCTAGAGGAAGGGGTTTATCACTTTGATAATAAACCCATGATTGTGAGACCTTGGTCTGAGAATATAGACTATGCGCACGAGGAGCTCACATCTGTTCCTATCTGGGTTAAATTCCCTGGTTTGAATGTCAAATATTGGAATGCAATGGGGCTGAGTAAACTTGCAAGCTTAGTAGGCAGACCAATGATGGCTGACAACAACACTGAACTGAAAGTAGGGATTCAATATGCCAGGGTACTGATTGAAGTGGAGATAGGGGGAGAATATCCTGATAAGGTGCACTACAAGAATGAAAGAGGGAACATAGTGGAGCAAGAAGTTGAGTATGACTGGAAACCTGTACTGTGCAACTACTGCAAACAACATGGACACAGTGAGCCTGAATGCAGGAAAAAGAAAGTATTACAGGAGCCTGTGACTCAAGCAGTGCCTGTGCAGCAACTACCTGTTCAGCAAGCAAAGCCAAGAACACAGCAATGGCAGAGTGCAGGGAGAGGCAGAGGTAGAATGGGCAATGCAGGGAGAGGGATGAGGGCTGGGAGAGGATACTACAGACAAATCCAACAGACTAACAATGCTACAACTCAGTTACAGAATCCCTTTGATTTACTGCAAAGTGTAGATGGGGAACAGGAGGGGAGGCAGGCACAAGGTCAAGAAACAGTGCCAGGAATACAGGAAGATCAGACATCAGAGGAAGTGCCAGCACATAACTGCATTGAAGAATGTTTACTACAAGACTAAGCTGGTCTGGATGAGGAGATGGAGATGCAGGAACTTAAAGTTTCTGAGAGTCAGAATCAGAATTCAGCAGTGTAGTAGCAAGAGAAGATAAACAGCAAGGGTTACAGCTGGAAGAGAAATCTGTGAAATTCATTGAAATGTGTTTTGTAAGTGAATGAAAACTATGCAGAAAGTCGAGCAGGAAAAATGAGAAGCAGAGTGCAGCAGCTCAGCAGAAGGAGAAAGATGCAGAATCCAGTAGCTTTACAAGGCTAGAGAATCTGTAATAGATTAGTTAACTATGTTATATAATTTGATATAAATCAGGAATATTTGTTTTTGTATGTTTCAGATATGGGGGGGCACTGAATGTAGTGAGGAACTTCAGTAATGGTTTTGGTTTGTAGGGTTGTAAAGGGATGTAGAAATAAGGAAACCTACCTAGTAGGTGGCCTTAGATATGCATTTGCCTATGGGCTGTAATCATGCTACATTACAGCTAGCAATAATACAATTTCTGACATGCACCAAAAAAAAACATTGGCATTGCACACCATAAGGGGGACATGGAAGTTTGAAACTGATGGCCTATATACTGCTGCAAGTGGATACAGAATGATGCAAGGAAATATGCCAAAATACAGACATGCAGATTTAATCTGGGGGAAACTATCCATGCCTAGGCAAAGCTTCTGCCTCTGGCTAGCACAAAAGGAAAGATTGTTGACCAAAGATAGACTAAAGAGAATGGGATTCTTGAATGGGGATGCAATATGCTACATGTGCAAGCTGAAGCCAGAAGACCATAACCATCTGTTCTTTAATTGCAAAGTGGCAACAACAGTCCTGGAACAGGTAAAGAATTGGCTGGGGATTTCAGCAAAATCAAAAACAATACAGGGAATGCTCAACTGGATAAGTAGGCAAAAGTGCTCGACAGTCAGGAAGGGAGTGTATGCATCTGGGCTAGCAGCAGCTGTGTACTGGGTCTGGAAATGCAGGAACACTCATTTTGCTGGGGGAGGCAGCATTCCAGCAGCACAAATCATGCAACAGATACAGCAAATTGTTAGAATCAAAGCCCAACAATACAGCAACAGCAAGAGAAAGATATCCAGCAGGGACAAGAGATGGGTAGATGAGATATAGAGATCCCAGAAGCACTGCAATAAGTGAGATAAGGTGCAAATTAATCAGCAATAGGGCAGCACAGAAAGGTAGAAGCAGGACTCATCAGATCCTCAGCAGAGCAGCAAGAATTCTGTAAGGCAACAGAATAAATGCAGAAAAAAGGGAGAATAGGGGAATGGGCAGAAGCAGATCTCAGCAGAAAAATCAATAAAACCCTGCAAGGCATCAGAACATGCTGCAGGAATTAGCTAGCAGACTGCAAAAGGGGAGCAGAAGCAGCACCCAGCAGAAAACCAGGGGCAGGAAGCTGGAGAAAAGCAGAGCAAAAAGAAACAGAAAAACAAAAGAATGGAAACTAGAAGAAAATAACCTGTGCAGGAAAAAGGAAAAAGATTCCTGAAGGAATAGGCAGAAGCAGATATCATCAGGAGCTCAGCAGTGAATCAAGCAACTCAGAAAGGTAGCAGAAAAGTGCAGGAAAATACAGCAGATTTCAGCAGAGAAGCAGAAGCAGGAGAGCAGGACCCGGGGCTGTGAATAGGACATCAGGATGTCTTGCAGCAGGAATAGGCAGCAGTGCAGGAATTCAGGCAGCAGGTTCCAGCAGGTAATCAGCAGCAGGTTGATGAAGCAAGGCAGAATGAGGAATGAAACAGTTCCAAGCAGAGTTGAAAAGCTAAAAGAAGTTGTAATATTTTTAGCTATTTATGTTTTTGTATTTTGCTGTAAGTCAGAAATAATTTTTGCAAATTGTAATGTTTACAGAGATGGTGAGGAATAATTTTTGCAAATTGTAATGTCTACAGAGATGGTGAACCACTGCCTGTAGTGAGTTGCACCAGATTGAAGGGTTGTAAGGTAGTAGAGGGATGTAGCAAAAAGGAACCCTACCTAGTAGGTGGCCTTGGATCTGCATTGCCTAAGGACTGTAATGTTGTTACATTACAGTGAGCAATAATACAATTTCTGACTTGCACCCAAAAAAAAAACATTGGCATTGCAGGAATCAGCAGGGTGTTGTTGCAGAAAAAAAAGGAGGATGAATCAACTCTGGAAGATTGCCCCAGCAGAGGATTCAGAGGTTGAGAGCAGAAGCAGGAAGAAGCAGCTTGAGTGGAAAAAAAGGATAGAAATTCTGTAGTAATTTAGATTATTAAGTTTTTGTTTTTTGCTGTAAGACAGGAATGTTTTTTGTATTTTGTATCTGTAATCAGATATGGGGAACCACTGCATGTAGTAAGTGCCCCCAGGAATGTAGGGTTGTAAGGAAAAAAGGGATGCAGAGGAAGAGGAATCCTACCTAGTAGGTGGCCTTGGACTTGCATTACCTATGGACTGTAATCTTTGTAACATTACAGCTAGCAATAACACAATTTCTGACTTGCACCAAAAAAAAAAACATTGGCATTGCAAGGGTATGGTTTCCCCCTGAAGTTCAATGGTTGGCTACTGGAGTGTATCCAAACAGCTAGCTTCAGCATCAACATGAATGGGGAAGTACATGGATATTTTACTGCAAAACGTGGCATTAGGCAGGGAGACCCAATCTCTCCATTAATCTTTGTCTTGGTCATGGAATACTTGTCAAGAACCTTAAAGATAGCTTGCATGGACAATAGTTTCAACTGGCACCCCATGTGCAAAGAGCTTGCACTGAGTCACCTCTACTTTGCTGATGACTTGATGTGCTTCTGCAAAGCTGCCCCTGAATCTGTGAGTATCTTAATGAACTGCATAAACTATTTTTCACAAGCTACTGGTCTGTTTGCAAACAAGGAAAAATCAAATATATATGTAGCAGGTGTTAATGAGAAAAAAAAGAATGAGTTGCTATGTCTCTCAGGGTTTAAGGAGGGTTCACTGCCAATGAAATATCTGGGTGTCCCACTGTCCCCATCTAAATGGAGCAAAATAGATTGTGAATGCTTGGTGGATAAAATGACAAAAAAGCTACAAACTTGGGCCTCCAGAAACCTCTCATATGCAGGAAGGGCACAATTAATTAATTCTGTATTATTATCTATACATGTATACTGGTCGAGCATTTTTATAATGCCTGCTGGGGTACTGAAAAGTATAGAGCAAAAATGCAAATTTTTTTATGGGGAGCTACTGACCAGAAGCACAAAACAAGCCTGGTTGCCTGGGATGTAGTGTGCAGACCAAGGAGAAATGGTGGCATAAATATTAAAAACTGCAAATGGTTTAATATAGCCCTAAATGGGAAGCATATATGGGATTTAGCCACCAAAAAAGATACACTGTGGGTAAAATGGATTAATGGAGTGTATTTGAAAGGAAACAATTTCTGGAACTATGCTCCTGTGTGGGGAGCTAGCTGGTACTGGACAAAGCTTAATAAGATCAAAAGCCATTTCCAGAACCATTATACAACCAGAGGAGTGTGGAAGGATGCACAAGATGGGATATACTCTACTGCTAGTGGATACAGGGCACTGACAGGGAACATGCCAAAATATAGACATGCTGATCTGATCTGGGGGAAGATATCTGTGCCTAGGCAAAGTTTCTGCTTATGGCTGGCCCAAATGGGAAGATTGCTAACTAAGGATAGGCTGCAGAAAATGGGATTCCTAAATGGTGATACCACATGCTACTTGTGCAAAATGAAAACAGAAGATCATAGCCACTTGTTCTTCAGCTGTAATGTATCAACAGAGGTACTAAACCAGTTAAGGGGTTGGCTGCAAGTATCAACAAGAGCAAACACTAACCAGGGCATGCTCAACTGGATTAGTAGACAGAAATGCTCTAGATTCAGGAAAGAAGTGTATGCATCAGGACTTGCAGCAGTAGTGTACTGGATATGGAGATGCAGGAACCTGCAGTATTTTGAGGGAAGCAGAATGCCACTATCACAAGTTATACAGCAGATTCAGCTGGCAATCAGAATCAGAATTTAGCAGTGCAGTAGCAAGAGGAAGATAAACAGCAAGGATAAGAGATGGATAAGGAACCTATAAAATTCATCTAAATGTGTTTTGTTGTTGCTGAAAATCATGCAGCAGGTTCAGCAGGAAAATAAGAATCCGAAGCCAGCAGCTCAGCAGAAGGAGGAAGATGCAGAATCCAACAGTTCAGCAAGGCTAGAGAATCTGTAATAGCTTATTTAACTGTGTTTTGTAATTTGCTGTAAGTCAGGAATGTTTGTTTTTATTTGGTTCAGACATGGGGAACCACTGGTTGTAGTGAGTTACTCCAGTACTGTTTTAGGGATGTATGGTTGTAAAGGGATGCAGAAAAAAGGAACCCTACCTAGTAGGTGGCCTTGGAATGCATTGCCTATGGGCTGTAATCATGTTACATTACAGCTAGTAATAATACAATTTCTGACTTGCACCAAAAAAAAACATTGGCATCGCGTCAAACCTCCCTTAGAAGCCAATCAGGGACCCAATAACCGACCCTAGGGGCCTCCCATGTCCCCTAGGGGTCTCCCGTGCGATATGGGGAGAAAATATTAACGTTGAAAAAGTTTGCGTCCGGAGGCCCAAAACACGTCCCCTAGAGCATTCCCGGGGCCCAATTTCCGTTTTCGCCCGAAATTTTTTCGGTGGCTCATTTATGGCCCTATGGGACCCCCGGTGCCCCGGGAGGGTCATACTTATCCCTGAACTCCGATATCACCCATGTCGCCCGTTTTCGGGCCTTAACCTGGTCATGGAGTATTTCTCAAGGATTCTGAAAATAGCATGTAAGGACAAAAGCTTCAGCTGGCACCCCATGTGCAAGGAACTAGCTTTGAGTCACTTGTGCTTTGCTGATGATTTGATGTGTTTCTGCAAAGCAGGCCCTGAATCTGTAAGTATTATGATGAATTGCATAAATTACTTTGCACAAGCGACTGGTCTGTATGCCAATAAGGAGAAATCTAACCTTTACATAGCTGGTGTGGATGAGGAAACAAAAAGAGAATTGTTAGCATTATCTGGGTTCAGGGAGGGTACATTACCTATGAAGTATTTGGGAGTCCCACTTTCACCATCTAAATGGAGCAAAATTGACTGTGAGTGCTTGGTTGATAAAATGACCAAAAAATTACAGATATGGGCCTCTAGGAATCTATCATATGCAGGAAGAGCTCAACTCATAAATTCTGTGCTTTTCTCTATACATGTGTACTGGTCTAGCATTTTCATAATGCCTGCAGGGGTACTTAAAAATGTAGAACAAAAATGCAGATATTTCTTATGGGGTTCCACTGAGCAGAAGCATAAAACCAACCTGGTGGCATGGGATATAGTATGCAGACCTAGGAAAAATGGGGGCATAAACATAAAAAATTGCAAATGGTTTAATTTGGCTCTGAATGGAAAACATATCTGGGATTTAGCCACAAAAAAAGATACCTTGTGGGTAAAATGGATAAATGGGATATATCTGAAAGGCACCAATTTCTGGGACTATGCACCAGTGTGGGGTGCCAGCTGGTACTGGACCAAACTCAACAAAAGCAAGAGCTATTTCCAGGAGCATTACACATCCAGAGGGGTCTGGAAAAGAGATGCAGATGGTTGCTATACAGCTGCAAGGGGATATAGCACTTTGATGGGAGATATGCCTAAATATAGACATGCCAATCTGATTTGGGGAAGAGTAACAATGCCAAGACACAGCTTCTGCCTATGGTTGGCTCAACAGGGGAGATTGTTAACTAAGGACAGATTGCAGAAAATGGGCTTCCTAAATGGAGATGATGTATGCAACCTGTGCAAAGCAAAGCCAGAAGATCATAATCACCTTTTCTTCACATGTAATATAGCTGCAGGTGTTTTAGAGCAAGTGAGAAGCTGGTTACAGATTACATCAAGAACAAACACAATTCAGAGCTTGCTGAACTGGATAAGTAGGCAGAAATGCTCAAATTTCAGGAAGGAAGTGTATGCAGCTGGGATAGCAGCAGCAGTATACTGGCTGTGGAGAAGCAGGAACATTAAACATTTTGTGGGAAGCACTCTTACTGAGATGCAGACCATGCAGCAGATCCAACAACCAGTGAGGGTCAGAATACAACAGTGCAGCAGACTGAGAAAAATCAACAGCAAGGACAAAAAATGGCTAGAAAGAATTTAATTGCTCTTGCACCACAGAAGACTCAGGTAGAAAGACAGAACTGCACCAGATGAGCAACCAGCTGAGAAAGCAGGACATCAGTACCTGTATAGAAATCAAGACAATGGATAGCAGGAGGAAGACAGCAAACTGTGATTGCTGGAAAAAAAGGGGAAGATATATCAGCTCAGGAAGAATGCCCCAGCAGAGGACATTGAGGAAAAGGGCTCCAGGAAGGATACAGAAACAGATTGATACAGAGAGACTCTGAATCAGAACAAATGCAGCTGTGCAGGAATTCAGGCAGCAGTTTTCAGCAGCAATGCAGCAACGCAGCAGGATGAGAAAGATCAACAGCAGGGATAAAAAATGGTTAGAGAGAGTTTAAGCTGATCTGTGTACCACAGCAGACCCAGCAGATAGGCAGGACCAGACTACAGGAGAGGTTTTTGCAGGAAAAAACAGAAGGAATGCAGGACTCCAATACCTGTACAGGGAGCTAGACAGTAGAGTGATGTGGATCAGCTTGAGTGGGCACAGCAGGTAGATGAAGCAAGAAAGAAGGAGGAATGAATCAGCTCCTAGAAGTTTTTGTTGTAATATTTTTAGATATATATGTTTTTGTATTTTGCTGTAAGTCAGAAATAATTTTTGCAAATTGTAATGTTTACAGAGATGGTGAGAAACAATTTTTGCAAATTGTAATGTTTACAGAGCTGGTGAACCACTGTCTGTAGTGAGTTGCACCAGATTGAAGGGATGTAAGGTAGTAGAGGGATGTAGAAAAAAGGAACCCTACCTAGTAGGTGGCCTTGGATCTGCATTGCCTAAGGACTGTAATCTTGTTACATTACAGAGAGCAATAATACAATTTCTGACTTGCACCAAAAAAAACATTGTCGCATTTCTGCAAGGCATGAGAACCTGCACAGAATTCAGGCAGCAGGTTTCAGCAGGGAATCAGTAGCAGTTTGCTGAAGCCAGGCCGAATGAGAAACAAAAAGAATCTAGCAGATCAGAAAGGCTAGAAGAAGTTGTAATAATTTAGCTCATTATGTTTTTGTATTCTGCTGAAAAAGGCAGCAGATTTCAAGAAGGAAACAGAAGCAGATGGCAAAACCTAGGCTATGAACCAGGCAGCAGGTTCTAGCAGGCAACAGGAACCAGCAGAATGCACAGGAAATTAGAAGGTGTTGAAGCAAGAAAAAAGGAGGAATGAATCAGCTTCTGGAAGATTTGTTGCAGAAACTAGGATGTGAACCAGGCAGCAGGTTCCAGCAGACAACCAGTGACAGGAGAGCAAGGAATGAAACAGGAAAACAGAAGATTTGGAAAGCTATAAGAACTTGTAATGTCTAGTTTATTATGTTTTTGTACTTTGTTGTAAGTCAGAAAAGATTTTTGTAATTTGTTATGTTTACAGAGATGGTGAATCACTGTCTGTAGTGAGTTGCACCAGATTGAAGGGTTGTAAGGTAGTAAAAGGGATGCAGGAAAAAAAGGGACCCTACCTAGTAGGTGGCCTTGGATTCGCATTGCCTTAGGCCTGTAATCTTGTTACATTACAGTGAGCAATAATACATTTCTAACTTGCACCAAAAAAAAACATTGTCGCATTGGCATCTCGGAACAGCTCTAATTTCTCTCTCTAAAATGCTCTCTTCTCTCTCCTCAACAGCTCTTGTTAACCATTAACAAGAATCTGAGTTAAAATGGGGAAGAACGGGAAATCAAAAAGAGGGAATGTTCAACATGGGGATGCGGGGAACTCTGAAGCACCACCTGTACCCACAAAAAACCTGAATCAAAGACTGAGAACAAATGAAAACCAGGATAACCTAGAACTGGTTATGCGGAATTTAACAGAAGAATTAGAGGAACCTGATGTGATGACACCAGAAGCACAAACGAAAACGATGAAACAAGTGGAACTAGCGCAGGAAAAAATAAATTCCTGGCTATCGAAGATGAAGGAGAAATCTCGCACCCAGTTCGTGTCTGATGAAGAGGAAGTAGTGCCAGAACAACCAAAAGAACAGGAATTTGCGAAACCAGGTAACAATTCAGCTTGGGAAAAATTCGACATCTCAAAATTAAAAAATGCAGGATTTAAATTAGATTTTATTGCTCCTAAATTACATGATGGGAAACCGGTGGGGGAAATCAATTTCAGTGATATAGAGTCTGAGATAAATTACTGGAATCAAGCTGTGGTTTGCTATGTAATGGGAGCAAGGCCCCCAATTAGTGTCCTAAGTGGTTTTCTACGAAGAATCTGGGGAAAAAGAGGGATGAGCAAAATTGCCATGATGAAAAATGGGTTGGTCTTGGTCAGATTTGAATCCCTAGAGCAGAGAGATGCTGTTCTGCAAGAGGGGGTTTACCACTTTGACAATAAACCTATGATTGTGAGGGCATGGTCTGAGAACATTGATTATGCAAAGGAGGAACTGACCTCGGTACCAATTTGGGTAAAATTCCCGGGATTGAATGTGAAATACTGGAATGCAACGGGACTAAGTAAGATAGGCAGCCTTGTAGGAAGGCCAATGATGGCGGATAGGAACACTGAACTCAAAGTTGGAATCCAGTTTGCAAGGGTGATGATTGAAGTTGAAATTGGGACTGATTACCCCAATAAGGTACATTACAGGAATGAGCAGGGTAATGTTGTAGAACAGACAGTGGAATATGACTGGAAGCCAATCCTATGTAACCACTGTAAGCAATATGGGCACAATGAGACAGAGTGCAGAAAGAAAATTGTTACAGCAACTGAGATACAGAACCAGCATACAGCTCCTGTACAAAGGCATGCAGACCAACAAGGAAATACTAGGGCACAACAATGGCAGAATGTTGGGAGAGGTAGAGGAAGAATGAATATTGCAGGCAGGGGGGCAAGGGCTGGAAGGGGTACTTACAGGCAGATTCAGCAACAACAGAAAGACAAGCCACAGACACACAACCCATTTGCAGCACTACAAAATGAAGCTGATGCACAGGAGGTAGGAAACACTACAGAACCTGGCAGTCAGGAAGAGGTATGCACAAATATGGGTACAGGAAATGGTAAGGCTCCTATCTTGACTATTAGTCATGGATAGGTTTCTTATTTGGAATGTTAGAGGCCTAAATGGCCCTAATAAGCAGAGGGATGTTGCCCTTTTCTGCAAAAAAAGCAAATGTGGTTTAGTAGCTCTTCTTGAAAAAAAAATTAGAATAGTAAATATGGATAAATGTAAAGTAAATTTCATGCCTGGGTGGGAATCCTACAGCAATCATACTGAACATAGATTGGGAAGAATATGGATAAGATGGTTCCCTCACATTTTCCATGTTACTGTACTTTTCTCTTCTGTGCAAATGATTACGTGTAGGGTTATGAACCTGGAGAGGAAAAATGAATTTGTGGTGAGTTTTGTGTATGGCCAAAATGAAAAAGAGGACAGGAAACAATTATGGAATGATCTTAGGGATTTTGCAGTTAATTGTAACCAGCCTTGGATCGTGGGGGGGGATTTTAATAATGTTCTGAAACCTGGAGATAGGCAAGGGGGGCAACCTGTCTCCCTTGCTGAAATACAGGATTTTAAGAAATGCATTGAAGACTGTTTCCTCACAGAAATGACTTGGTCTGGTTGCAAGTACACTTGGAACAACAGGCATGAGGAGGGGGGAAGAGTGTACACCAAAATTGATTGGGTGTTTGCCAACAGCCTATGGATGCAGGAATATGATCAATGCACCTTACATTTTCTCCCAGAAGATGTATCAGACCATTCTCCTGTATATCTAACCCTCCATGAAGAAAGCAAGAGAAGAAACAGCCCCTTTAAATTTTTTAACATGTGGTGCCTTAACTCTAACTTTCAAGCTTTGGTGCAGCAAGCTTGGAATTGCAGCATACAGGGTACAAAAATGTTCAAGGTTTACAGAAAGCTGAAAATGGTGAGAAAGATCATGAAAAACCTGAACAAAGAGGAATACAGTGATATCTTGACACAGGCTGACATTGCTAGAACTACAATGAACCAAGCCCAAGCTGAAGCAAACAAAGAACCTCTCAATGAGATAAGGCAGCAGGAAGAGAAAATGGCCAGGAAAAGATACAATGAAGTGAACCTAGCAGCTGAAAACTTCTTGCAGCAGAAGAGTAAAGCAAAATGGGTACAACTGGGAGATGGGAACAATCAGTTCTTCCACGCAATTATGAAGCAGAGGAGACAAATGAACAGATTACACAGCATTAAGACACAGGATGGAGTACTGTTGGAGAACCAGGAGCAGATCATCGAGGAAATTGTGGATTTTTACAGGAAAATGTTGGGAGTGCCAGGAACCAGAGACACCTCAGCTGAAAATTGTTTCTTCCAAGCAGGACACAGGCTGGACCTCCACCAACAGATGACAATCAGTGGTCCTGTGAATGCAGAAGAAGTGAAGCTAGCCATGTTTGATATTGATAGCAACAAAAGTCCAGGTCCAGATGGCTTTGGATCAGGTTTCTTCAAAGAAGCATGGAACATTGTGGGAGAAGATGTTACAGCAACCATCATTGACTTCTTTAACTCCTCCAAAATGCTTAAAGAAGTAAATGCAACTAACTTATGTCTGGTGCAAAAGATAGCAAATCCTGAGAAGGCGTCAGACTTCAGGCCTATAGCATGCTGTAACACAATCTACAAATGTATCTCCAAGATCCTATGTGCGAGATTGGCAAGGGTTCTACCAGACCTCATCTCAGTGAATCAAGGAGCTTTTGTGGCACAAAGATCAATTGTTCACAACATTATGATCTGCCAGGATTTGATCAAGCACTACAACAGGAAACAATCTTCTCCTAGATGCTTGATGAAAATTGACCTGAGGAAAGCATATGATACTATACACTGGGGTTTTGTGAAGGAAATGCTACTAGGGTACGGGTTCCCAGTGAAATTCATTGGCTGGATTCTAGAGTGCATCCAAACAGCAAGCTTCAGCATCAACATCAATGGTGAGACACATGGTTTCTTTCCTGCTAAGAGAGGCATCAGGCAGGGAGACCCAATATCTCCACTCATCTTTGTTCTGGTGATGGAGTACTTATCAAGAATCCTGAAGGTAGCTTGTGCTGACAACAGCTTCAGTTGGCACCCCATGTGTAAAGAATTGGCACTAAGTCACCTCTGCTTTGCGGACGACTTGATGTGCTTCTGCAAAGCAACACCCGACTCTGTGAATACCATGATGAACAGCTTGAACCACTTCTCACAAGCCACTGGCCTATGTGCAAACAAGGAGAAGTCGAATATGTACATTGCAGGGGTAAAGGAACAAGTAAAAAGTGAACTGCTAGAACTCTCTGGCTTCAGTGAGGGTACCTTACCAATGAAGTATCTGGGTGTACCTCTGTCTCCTTCCAAATGGAACAAAATTTATTGTGAGTGCCTGATAGACAAAATGACCAAAAAGCTTCAAATCTGGGCATCCAGGAATCTGTCTTATGCGGGGAGGGCTCAACTGATAAACTCTGTGCTATACTCTATACATGTATACTGGTCAAGCATTTTTATAATGCCTGCTGGGGTGCTAAAAAGTGTAGAGAAAAAATGCAGATCTTTTTTGTGGGGCTCGACTGAACAGAAACAGAAGACAAGTCTGGTGGCATGGGATGTGGTCTGCAGACCAAGGAAAAATGGAGGAATAAGCATCAAAAATTACAAGTGGTTTAATACTGCATTAAATGGGAAGCACATCTGGGATTTAGCCACAAAAAAAGACACACTGTGGGTCAAATGGATAAATGGGATTTACTTGAAAGGAGTGAATATTTGGAATTATGAGCCAGTTTGGGGTGCAAGTTGGTATTGGAAAAAACTAAATAAAGTCAAGAACCTCTTCCAAGACCACTACACTACCAGGGGTGCATGGAAGGGCACAGAGGATGGAATATACACAGTTGCAAGTGGGTATAACATGTTAAATGGCACCCTGCCAAAATCAAGACATGCAAATCTGATTTGGGGGAAAATTTCCATGCCAAGGCACTGTTTTTGTTTGTGGATGGCTCAACTAGGAAGACTACTCAATAAGGATAGGATACAAAATATGGGTTTCCTAAATGGGAATGCCAACTGTAACCTATGCAAGGAGAGGACTGAAGATAATGAACACCTATTTTTCAGGTGCAGAGTTACCAATGAGATTCTGGTGCAGATAAAAGGCTGGCTACAAGTGACAGCAAAGGCCAACAATATCCAAGGAATTTTAAATTGGATAAACAGACAAAAATGCTCCAATTTCAGAAGAGAAGTGTATGCTGCAGGGCTGGCTGCAACAGTATACTGGGTCTGGAGATGCAGGAACAAACAACAATTTGAGGGGACCAAAATATCAAGGCTGCGGCTAATACAGCACGTCCAGCAGGTGGTCAGGTTGAGAATTCAACAATGCAATAACAAGAGGAAAATCACAAACAGAGATAAAATTTGGATAGAAAACCTGTAGCTGCAGAACAAATGCACAGCTCTGTTCAGAGGGATGAGGGGATGAAGCAGAACAATGCAGGGGATGAGATTGGCAGGGTGCAGACAAGCCAAACAACATGAGAAGGAAGCTCAGGAAGGAAAATGCAGATGCACAGTGGAGCAAGAGCCAAAACAGCTGGTAATGGGGATGCAGGGACTACAGGATTGGAGGGACAGGATGATTCTCCTATCAACAGACCACCAGAACATAGTCCAGCAGTGCAGCATCAAACAGATGGACAAAGTGTATGCAGAAGGGACCTAGGCAGCAAACTGAAAAGAAGAAACAGGAGGGGAGTCAGGAGGCCCAGATGGACAAAACATGCAGGAAGGATTGAAGCAACCAGTCAGCAGGATTGAAGCAAATCAGAATGAGGATTGGCACCAGATATTGGAAGATGGATAAGTTGCAAGAAGAAGAAACTGCAGCTAGTAAATGGAGGAAAAGGATTGTGTAGGTTGAAGGCGGCAGAGTGCCTCTTTTACCAACAGGCTATCAGAAACCAGAGCCTAGCATTGCACCACCAAACAGGTGATGGGAAAGCATGCAGGAAGCCCAGAAGGAAAACAAAAAGCAGTGATCAAAAAGCAGTGATGGGATGAATCAGGAATTACAATGGCCTATTTCATTGCAATTGTATTGATTTTATTTTGTTTTATTGTAAGTCTGGCTGTTTTGGTTTATTTTGGTTTATTTTGTACCAGAATTGAGGTGACATTGGTTGTAATGAGGTGCTCTAGTACTATATTAGAGGGTTTTGGTTGTGCAGGGATGTAGAAAAAAGGAACCCTACCTAGTAGGTGGCCTTGGATTTGCATTCCCTAAGGACTGTAATCGTGTTACATTACAGTTAGTAATAATACATTTTCTGATTTGCAAAAAAAAAAAAAAAAAAACATTGGCATCTCTGTTTGCAATCTGTGTAAAGCAAAGCCAGAAGACCATAATCACCTTTTCTTCAGCTGCAGTGTGGCAACAGGTGTGTTAGATCAGCTGAGATGCTGGTTGCAGATTACACCAAGAGCAAACACAATTCAGGGCATGCTGAACTGGATAACCAGGCAGAAATGTTCAATTTTCAGGAAAGAAGTGTATGCAGCAGGGCTTGCAGCAGCTGTATACTGGGTATGGAGAGGCAGGAATATCAAGCACTTTGTGGGAAGCAGTCTATCTATATCACAGACCATGCAGCAGATACAGCAAACAGTGAGGATCAGAATACAGCAATGTAGCAGGCTGAGAAAGATCAACAGCAGGGATAAAAAACGGTTAGAGAGATTTTAACTGATCTGTTTACCACAACAGACCCAGCAGAATGACAGGACCAGACTCCAATAGAGGTTTTAGCAGGAAAAACAGAAGATATGCAGGGCTCCAGCACCTGTACAGGGATCTAGACAGTAGATTGATGTAGATCAGCTTGATGGGCACAGCAGGCAGTTGAAGCAAGAAAGAAGGAGGAATGAATCAGCTTCTGGAAGTTTTTTGTTGTAATATTTTTAGATATTTATGTTTTTGTATTTTGCTGTAAGTCAGAAATAATTTTTGCAAATTGTAATGTTTACAGAGATGGTGAGAAACAATTTTTGCAATTTGTAATGTTTACAGAGAGGGTGAACCACTGCCTGTAGTGAGTTGCACCAGGATTGAAGGGTTGTAAGGTAGTAGAGGGATGTAGCAAAAAGGTACCCTACCTAGTAGGTGGCCTTGGATCTGCATTGCCTAAGGACTGTAATCTTGTTACATTACAGAGAGCAATAATACAATTTCTGACTTGCACCAAAAAAAAACATTGGCATCGCTGAGCTTGGCCTGAGTCATTTATGCTTTGCTGACGACCTAATGTGCTTCTGCAAAGCTACCCCAGAGCCTGTGAACATCATGATGAACAGCATAAACCACTTCTCACAAGTCACTGGTCTATATGCAAACAAGGAAAAATCAAACATTTATGTTGCAGGGGTAAATGATAAAATGAAAAATGACTTGTTACACATCTCAGGATTTAGAGAGGGAACCCTACCCATGAAATACCTGGGTGTCCCTCTATCCCCTTCAAAATGGAGCAAAATTGATTGTGAGTGCTTGGTGGATAAAATGACTAGGAAATTGCAGATCTAGGCCTCCAGGAACCTCTCTTATGGAGGAAGAGTGCAATTAATTTATTCTGTATTATTTTCCATACATGTATACTGGTCTAGCATATTCATTATGCCTACTGGGGTACTGAAAAGTGTGGACCAAAAATGCAGATTTTTCTTATGGGGGACAACTGAACAAAAACACAAGACAAGTTTGGTGGCATGGGACATGGTGTGCAGACCAAGGAAAAATGGTGGACTAAATGTTAAAAACTGCAAATGGTTCAACATAGCTCTAAATGGTAAGCATATCTGGGACCTAGCCAAAAAGAAAGATACACTGTGGGTAAGATGGATCAATGGAGTTTATCTGAAAGGTGTCAACCTTTGGAACTATGCTCCAGTCTGGGGATCTAGCTGGTACTGGAACAAGCTGAACAAGACCAAAAGCCACTTTCAGGCACAATACACTACAAGGGGGACATGGAAGCTTGAAACTGATGGCCTATATACTGCTGCAAGTGGATACAAAATGATGCAAGGAAATATGCCAAAATACAGACATGCAGATTTAATCTGGGGGAAACTATCCATGCCTAGGCAAAGCTTCTGCCTCTGGCTAGCACAAAAGGAAAGATTGTTGACCAAAGATAGACTAAAGAGAATGGGATTCTTGAATGGGGATGCAATATGCTACATGTGCAAGCTGAAGCCAGAAGACCATAACCATCTGTTCTTTAATTGCAAAGTGGCAACAACAGTCCTGGAACAGGTAAAGAATTGGCTGGGGATTTCAGCAAAATCAAAAACAATACAGGGAATGCTCAACTGGATAAGTAGGCAAAAGTGCTCGACAGTCAGGAAGGGAGTGTATGCATCTGGGCTAGCTGCAACTGTGTACTGGGTCTGGAAATGTAGGAACACTCACTTTGCTGGGGAAGGCAGCATTCCAGCAACACAAATCATGCAACAAATACAGCAAATTGTTAGAATCAAAGCCCAACAATACAGCACCAGCAAGAAAAAGATATCCAGCAGGGACAGGAGATGGGTAGAGGAGATATAGAAATCTCAGAAGCACTGCAATAAGTGAAATAAGGTGCAAATTAATCAGCAATAGGGCAGCACAGAAAAGTAGAAGCAGGACTCATCAATTCCTCAGCAGAGCAGCAAGAATTCTGTAAGGCAACAGAATAAATGCAGGAAAAAGGGAGAAGATTTCAAAGAGAATAGACAGAAGCAGAACTCAACAGAAAAATCAACAAACCCTGCAAGGCATCAGAACATGATGCAGGAATAGCTAGCAGACTTCAGAAGGGGAGCAGAAGCAGCACCCAGCAGGAAACTAGGGGCAGAAAAGCTGGAGAAAAACAGAACAAAAAGAAAACAGAAAAACAGAAGCATGGAAACTAGAAGAGAGTAACCTGTGCAGAAAAAGGAAAAAGATTCCTGAAGAAATAGGCAGAAGCAGATAGCATCAGGAACTCAGCACTGAATCAAGCAACTCAGAAAGGTAGCAGAAAAATGCAGGAAATTACAGCAGAATTCAGCGGAGAAGCAGAAGCTGGGGAGCAGGACCCGGGACTGTGAATAGGACAGCAGGATGTCCTGCAGCAAGTAACCAGCAGGAATTCAGATAGCAGGTTTCAGCAGGTAATCAGCAGCAGGTTGATGAAGCAAGGCAGAATGAGGAATGAAACAGCTCCAAGCAGAGTAGAAAAGCTAGAAGAAGTTGTAATATTTCTAGCTATCTATGTTTGTGTATTTTGCTGTAAGTCAAAAATAATTTTTGCAAATTGTAATGTGAACAGAGATGGTGAGAAATAATTTTTGCAAATTGTAATGTTTACAGAGATGGTGAACCACTGCCTGTAGTGAGTTGCACCAGAACGAGGGGTTGTAAGGTAGTAGAGGGATGTAGCAAAAAGGAACCCTACCTAGTAGGTGGCCTTGGATCTGCATTACCTAAGGACTGTAATCTTGTTACATTACAGTGAACAATAATACAATTTCTGACTTGCACCAAAAAAAAAAAAACATTGGCATCGCCATTCGCATCGCAAATCCCCGTTAGCCATTCTCTCTCTAAAATGCTCTATCCTCTCTCCTCGACAGCGCCTGTTAGCCATTAACAAAGCACTGAGTTCAAATGGGGAAGAACGGGAAAGCAAAAAAAGGGAAGGGGGTTCAAGACGGGGATGCGGGAAACTCAGAAGCTCCACCATGTCCCACAAAAAACCTGTCTCAAAGACAAAGAACGAGCGAAAACCATGAAAACCTAGATTTTGTTATGCGGAATTTAACAGAAGAATTGGAGGATCCAGATGTGATGACACCTGATGCGCAAACAAAAACAATTAAACAAATGGAATTAGCGCAGGAAAAAATTGATTTCTGGCTATCTAAGATGAAGGAGAAAGCACGAACCCAGTTCGCGTCTAAAGATGAGGATGAAGAGCCTGAACAACCAAAGCAACAGGAATTCGCAACTGCAGGTAACAACTCAGCTTGGAAAAAATTTGACATTTCCAAATTAAAGAATGCGGGGTTTAAATTAGATTTCATTGCTCCTAAATTGCATGAAGGGGAACCGGTGGGTGAAATTAATTTTAGTGACATTGAATCTGAAATAAACTACTGGAATCAAGCAGTGGTCTGTTATGTAATGGGAGCAAGGCCCCCAATTAATGTTCTAAGTGGTTTTCTTCGAAGAATCTGGGCAAAGAGAGGGATGAACAAAATTGCCATGATGAAAAATGGGTTGGTTTTGGTCAGGTTTGACTCCCTGGAACAGAGAGATGCAGTGCTACAAGAGGGGGTTTACCACTTTGACAATAAGCCCATGATTGTTAGGGCATGGTCTGAAAATATAGATTATGAAAAAGAGGAACTGACCTCGGTGCCAATTTGGGTAAAATTCCCGGGACTTAATGTGAAGTACTGGAATGCAATGGGATTAAGTAAGATAGGAAGCCTTGTAGGAAGGCCAATGATGGCAGATAGAAACACAGAGCTTAAAGTTGGAATCCAGTTTGCCAGGGTGATGATTGAAGTTGAAATTGGAGCTGCTTACCCCAATAAGGTGCACTACAGGAATGAGAAGGGAAATGTTGTAGAACAGGTAGTGGAATATGACTGGAAGCCTATCCTATGCACCCACTGCAAGCAATATGGGCACTGTGAGGCAGAATGCAGGAAGAAAGTTGCTGCAGCAACTGTGATACCAACACAGACTGCAGTACCAGTACAAAAGCAACCTGGCCAACAGGAAAACACTAGGGCACAGCAATGGCAGAATGTTGGGAGGGGGAGAGGAAGAATGAATAATGCAGGTAGAGGAGCAAGAGCTGGAAGGGGTATTTACAGGCAAATTCAGCAACAACAGCAGGATAAGCCACAGAAACAAAACCCCTTTGCAGCACTGCAGAATGAAGGTGAAGCACAGGACAAGCAACAGCCCAGAGACAGTACAGAACCTGACATTCAGAAGGAGATACACACAGGTTTAAGAAGGGAATCAGAAGCAGGTTGATGCAGCTAGACTCTGAATCAGGTAACAGGAACCAATAGAGTATACAGGAAATCAGCAGGGTGTTGTTGCAGAAAAAAAAGGAGGATGAATCAACTCTGGAAGATTGCCCCAACAGAGGATTCAGAGGTTGAGAGCGGAAGCAAAGCAGAAGCAGGAAGAAGCAGCTTGAGTGGAAAAAAGGATAGAAATTCTGTAATAATTTAGATTATTAAGTTTTTGTTTTTGGCTGTAAGACAGGAATGTTTTTTGTATTTTGTATCTGTAATCAGATATGGGGAACCACTGCATGTAGTAAGTGCCCCCAGGAATGTAGGGTTGTAAGGAAAAAAGGGATGCAGAGGAAGAGGAACCCTACCTAGTAGGTGGCCTTGGACTTGCATTACCTATGGACTGTAATCTGTGTAACATTACAGCTAGCAATAACACAATTTCTGACTTGCACCAAAAAAAACATTGGCATCGCCATTGTGGGTAAAATGGATAAATGGGGTTTATTTGAAGGGAGTCAATTTCTAGAATTATGCTCCTATGTGGGGAGCCAGTTGGTACTGGAAAAAGCTTAATAAAATCAAGAGCTATTTCCAGGATCAATATTCAGTGAGAGGAGTGTGGAAGGGAGCTCCTGATGGGTTCTATTCTGCTGCAAGAGGATACAAAGTACTGACAGGGGTCATGCCAAAATACAGACATGCTAATCTGATTTGGGGGAAGATAACCATGCCTAGACAAAGCTTTTGCCTATGGCTAGCTCAACTGGGGAGACTGCTAACAAAGGACAGGATGCAGAAAATGGGGTTCCTAAATGGAGATGCTTTGTGCAACCTGTGCAAAGTGAAGCCAGAAGATCATAACCACCTGTTTTTCAGCTATAGTGTGTCAACAGGGATTCTGGATCAACTAAGAGGATGGTTACAGATGTCAGCAAAAGCAAACACAATCCAGGGCATGCTTAACTGGATAAGCAGGCAGAAGAGCTCAAGATTCAGAAGGGAAGTGTATGCAGCAGGACTTGCAGCAGCAGTGTACTGGATATGGAGAAGCAGGAACATCCAATATTTTGAGGGGAGCAGATTGTCTATCATGCAGATCATGCAGCAGATTCAGCAGATAGTCAGAATCAGAATACAGGAATGCAATAGTAAGAGGAAGATCAACAGCAAGGATAAAAGATGGATAGGAAGTGTGTAATTGTTCTCTGTACTAAGTCTTTGTAGTTTGGTGTATGTGGAAATATTTTATGTTTTCTGTAGAATTCGTAACAGCTCATTGTCTTGTGTTTTGTATTTGCTGTAAGTCAGGAATGTCTATTTTAGTTGTATCAGCTAAGGTGAGCCACTGGATGCAGTGTGTTGCTCCAGTACTGTTTTAGGGTTGTGTGGTTGTAAAGGGATGTAGATAAAAGGAACCCTACCTAGTAGATGGCCTTGGATTTGCATTGCCTGCGGGCTGTAATCTTGTTACATTGCGGCTAGTAATAATACAATTTCTGACTTGCACCAAAAACAACATTGGCATCGCGCTCACAGAATTGATCGCAGCGTTGGATAGCTTTCTCTCTCTAGAAAATGTTGTCTCTTCTTTCCCCCAGTGCAGGCTTCTTGCACTGAGTTTCCATGGCGAGAAAAGAGAAGGCAAAGCAAGGCGGTGGAAAGCACGGTACTGAAAACTTGCAACCTCATAGTCCAGTGATAATGGTAAATCGAGAACCTCAGAGTAATGAGAGACCCAATCTTGATCGGGTAGTGAGAAACCTAACTCATGAACTGGAAGCACCGGACATCCTCACCCTTGATGTTCAGCAAGGCACAGTTTAGCAACTGGAATTAGCTCGTGAAAAATCAACTCCTGGCTCTCAAAAATGAAGAGTAAAGCTAGTACCCACTTCTCATGGGAGGATGAGGTTGCTGCAATGGAGGCAACTCAATCACACCAGGCGATTGTAACAGGTAACCCCTCTGCGTGGGATAAATTTGATATCACAATATTTAGAAATGCTGGATTTCGTTTGGAATTTGTTGAACCCACTTTGCATAATGGTCAGCCAGTAGGGGAAATTAATATGCTAGACATTCAATCTGAAGTTAGCTATTGGTCTCAATCTGTGATTTGCTATGTTCTGGGAGCTCGTCCTCCAATTAATGTGTTTAGTGGTTTTTTGAGACGAATTTGGGCAAAAAAGGGGATGAATAAAATTGCAATGATGCATAATGGCCTTGTTTTGGTGAGGTTTGATTCCTTGGATATGAGGGATGCTGTATTATAGGAAGGAGTATTCCATTTTGATAATAAGCCATTGATTGTAAGACCTTGGTCTGAAAATGTTGATTATGACACTGAAGAACTCACTTCAGTCCCTATTTGGGTTAAATTCCCTGGACTCAGTGTTAAATACTGGAATGCTAGGGGCTTGAGCAAGATTGCTAGCTTGTTGCGGAGGCCTATGATGGCTGATAGAAACACTGAGCTAAAAGTGGGTGTACATTTTGCAAGGGTGATAATTGAAGTGGAAATTGGTAGCAAATTTCCAGATAAGGTGTACTTCAAGGATGAAAGGGGGATAGTCATGGAGCAGGCAGTGGAATATGACTGGAAACCCACTATCTGTGACCACTGCAAGAAGTATGGGCATCTAGAAGAGGAATGCAGGAAGAAAAATAGTGCTTTAGCTCCACAAAATTTGCAGAATGATCAGCCTGTTCCTGCTCTTCCTGTTCAGCCAGTAGCTCCTAGACAGCAGCCTGGTCTAAGAGCAGCTCCACAATGGCAAATGGCTCCCAGGGGGAGAGGTAGGCAGGGTAATGGTATGAGAGGCAGAATGGGCAGAGGACATAGAGGAGGGTTCAGGCCACCACATCCACAGATCCATGGGAGAGGGGTTATGGAACCTACTCAATTACACAATCAGTTTAAGGGTTTGCAGGAAGATCATCCTCTGCAGGGGACTGAAAATCCTGTAATGAATCAGGATGTGCATGAAGTACAGCAGGCTGAGGTGGTGTCCAGAGAAGGTCACAGTCCTACCATGTCAGAAGGACATGGATAAACTTCTTATATGGAATGTTAGAGGGCTCAATGGCCCTAATAAGCAAAAGGAGGTATCTCTTTTTTGCAAAAATAATAAGTTTGGTTTTGTGGCTTTTCTTGAAAATAAAATTAGGGCCTCAAATTTTGTTAACTGCAATAACAATATTTTGCAAGGTTGGGAGACATTTATTAATCAGGATAGTTGTCATGTGGGGAGAATTTGGATTAAATGGCAGCCTATGATCTTTACTGCTACTATTTTATTTTCCTCTGCACAATTGGTCATCTGCAAAGTCATTCAATTAGCTGATAATAAAGAGTTTGTTATTGCTGTGGTGTATGGTTATAATGAAAAAGAGGAGAGAGTGGAATTATGGAGGGCCTTGAATAATTATGTTGTAAATTGCCAATTTCCTTGGCTAGTGGCTGGAGATTTTAACAATGTGCTGGGGGCTGAAGATAGACAAGGGGGTGTGCCTGTTACACTTGCAGAAATTCAGGATTTCAAACAATGTTTGCAAGACTGTTTCCTTACAGAGCTTGGGTGGATGGGCTGTAGGTATACATGGAATAATAGGCATGAAAAGGGGGGAGAGTTTACTCAAAGATTGATTGGGCATTTGCAAACAGTCTTTGGTTTAATTGTTTTGATCAATGTTCTGTTCAGTTCATGCCAGAAGGGGTTTCTGATCATTCCCCTCTGAGTATTTGCCTCACAAACAATACTCCTAGGGGAAAAGCTCCATTCAAATTTTTTAATATGTGGTGCAAGCATAAAGATTTTGAGATTTTGGTACAGAATGCATGGAATAGTGCTACTCAGGGCACAAAGATGTAGAGATTGTGCCAAAAGCTGAAGAATGTCAGGAAAGTTTTGAAAACCTTGAATAGAAGTGATTTTGCTGATATTACTGTGCAAGCTGATGCTGCTAGGAGGAAAATGCTAGAGTCTCAAATTGAGGCAAACAATAACCCTCATGATGAGCATATACAACATATGGACAAGGAGGCCAGCACAATTATTTGCATCTCAACACAACTGCAGAATCGTTTTTACAACAAAAGAGTAAAATCAATTGGATTCAGCTGGGCGATGAAAATTCTCAGTATTTTCATGCCATTCTGAAGAAAAAAAGGCAGAATAGTAGAGTTTTCTCCTTGAAGAATAAAAAAGGGGTTTTGCTGCAAGATCAGAGCTTGGTAATGGAAGAACTGGTATCTTTTTATAGAGATATGCTGGGTGTTACAGGCAAAAATAGAGTTTCTGCAGACTCTTGTATCTTCTCAGCAGGGCACAAATTAACTCTTCATCTGCAAATGGAGCTTATAGAGCCAGTAACAGCAAGTGAGGTAAAACATGCTATGTTTTCAATTGATTGCAATAAAAGTCCTGGGCCATATGGATTTTGTTCTGGATTTTTCAATGAGGCATGGGGAACTGTAGGGGAGGATGTCACTGATGTTGTGTTAGATTTTCTCTCTTCTGCTAAAATGCTCAAGCAGATTAATACCACTGATTTGTGTCTTGTTCCTAAAATTCCTAACCCTGAGCAGGCTTCAGAATTCAGGCTCATTGCTTGTGTAACACCATCTACAAATGCATTTCCAAGATTCTATGCAATAGGCTGTCAAAAGTGCTCCCTGAACTGGTTGCTTGAATCAAGGTGCCTTTGTTGCACAGAGATCCATTGTGCATAACATCATGATTGTCTAGGACTTGATCAGGCATTACAGAAGAAAATACACTACCCCCAGGTGTCTTATGAAGATTGATCTGAGGAAAGCTTATGATACAATTCACTAGGAATTTATTAAGGAGATGCTCATTGGTTATGGTTTCCCTAAGAAGTTCAGTGATTGGCTTATGGCCTTGTATACAATCAGCTAGTTTCTGCATTAATCTGAATGGTGTTAAGCATGGCTATTTTGAGGCCAGACGTGGAATTAGACAAGGAGATCTAGTCTCCCCCCTCATATTTGTCCTTTTAATGGAATTTCTCTCCAGAATCTTGAAGCTGGCCCGCCTTGACAAGTCCTACAACTGGCATCCTATGTGTAAAGATCTCTCACTAAATCATTTGTGTTTTGCTGATGATTTAATGGTTTTCTGCAGAGCTGAGGAGAAGTCCATTTCTATTATCAAGGAGAGCCTCTCTTATTTTTCCTATGTCACAGGATTACAAGCAAATACAGAGAAATCAAATATATATGTTGTTGGGGTTAATAATGCCTAAAACCAGAACCTGATTCAACTTTCTAGTTTTAAGGAGGGATCCTTTCCCATGAAATACTTGGGGGTTCCATTATCCCCTTCTAAGTGGAGCAAGCTGGATTGTGAAGTTTGGTGATTAAAATGACAAAGAGATTACAGACATGGGCATCCAGGCACCTCTCTTATGCTGGAAGAGCCCAACTAATCAATTCTGTGTTATTCTCTATACACATATATTGGTCTTGTATTTTTGTATTGCCCACAGGTGTTATGCAAATAATTGAGGAAAAATGCAGGGATTTCCTATGGGGGACTACTGAACAGAAGAAGAAGATGTGCTTGTTGGCTTGGGATATTGTCTGCAGGCCTAGAAAGTTTGGGGGTTTAAACATTAAAAACTGCAAGTTGTTTAACTTGGCTCTTAATGGGAAGCATATTTGGGATGTGGCTACTAAAAAAGACACCATGTGGGTGAGATTGGACAATGGGGTGTATCTGAAGCAGAAGAGTTTCTGGGATCATATCCCCCTGCAGGTAGTAGTTGGTACTGGTTGAAGTTACATAAAGTCAAGGCCATGTTCTCTGGTGCCTATGAAGAAGGTAATGTCTGGTCTGTGTCTCAGAGGGGGCAATACACTACAGCCAGTGGTTATACCTATCTAATGGGGTCCTTGCCCAAAAGTAGGCATGCCAATCTTTTATGGAGAAATGTTGCAATGCCTAGGTACAGGTTCTGTTTCTGGTTGGCTCATCACAAGAGGCTTTTGACCAGAGACAGATTGAAGGCTATGGGGATTTTAGCTGATGAGGGATTATGCAGTCTGTGTAATGAGGTACCTGAGTCCCATGAGCATCTTTTCTTTGACTGTGTGAAATCAGGTGCTGCCTTGCAGATGGTGAAAGACTGGCTTGGCTGTACAACTTGTTCAGTGTCAATTCAGGGCCTCCTGAACTGGGTAGATAGACAGAAAAAGTCAAGACGGGTGAAGAGTACTTATGCTGCAGCTCTTGCAGGTCTGGTGTATTGGCTTTGGCAAGCGAGGAATCAGAAGCATTTCAGGGGGTCAACAATTCCAAATATGACTATTTTTGAGCAGATCCAAGCCACAGTACGACCTAAAGTAGCTGCAATCAGGACCAAGAAGATCTCCAAGAAGGATACAATTTGGCTATTGAGTTTGTAATTTTGGCTATTTTTTGTATTTTTGAATCATCTCTGTCTATTTTCAAAAATGCTGTTTGTGTGTGTGTGTGAGGTCTAGTGCCCTTGTGATCAGTATGTAAGGGCAGGTTTATGTTACGTTTTATTTTGCTTGGGATATAGAAAAGGAATGAACCCTACCTAGTAGGTGGCTTTCCTCTCTATATTTCCATTAGGTTGTAAAAACGTTCCCATTTCCATTTTATTTAATACAAGCTGCTATCTTTACACCAAAAAAAACAATATTGGCATCGCGTCAAACCGCCCTTACAAGCCTATCAGGGACCTAATAACCGATCCTAAGGGCCTCTCATGTCCCTTAGGGGTCTCCCGTGCGATATGGGGCGAAAATATTAACGCCGAAAAGTTTGCGTCCGAAGGCCCAAAACACGTCCCCTAGAGCATTCCCGGGGCCCAGTTTCCGTTTTCGCCCGAAATGTTTTCGGGGGCTCTATTATGGCGCTAGGGGACCCCCGGTTCCCCGGCAGGGTCATACTTACCCCGAACTCCGATATCACCCATGTCGCCCATTTTCGGGCCTTAACATTGGCATTGCGCCAAACCGCCCTTACAAGCCTATCAGGGACCTAATAACCGACCCTAGGGGCCTCCCATGTCCCCTAGGGGTCTCCCGTGCGATATGGGGCGAAAATATTAACGTCGAAAAGTTTGCGTCCGGAGGCCCAAAACACGTCCCCTAGAGCATTCCCGGGCCCCGGTTTCCGTTTTCGCCCGAAATTTTTTCGGGGGCTCTATTATGGCCATAGGGGACCCCCGGTGCCCCGGGAGGGTCATACTTATCCCTGAACTCCGGTATCACCCATGTCGCCCGTTTTCGGGTTTTAACAACTGAGCAGAAACATAAAACAAGCTTGGTGGCCTGGGATATGGTATGCAGACCAAGGAACAATGGAGGACTTAATGTCAAGAATTGCAAATGGTTCAACATAGCTCTGAATGGCAAGCACATCTGGGATATTGCAACAAAAAAAGACACTCTGTGGGTGAGATGGATCAATGGGGTGTATCTGAAAGGAGTAAACATCTGGAATTATGCTCCAGTATGGGGCACAAGCTGGTACTGGAACAAACTGAACAAGATCAAAAGTTACTTCCAGGGGCAATACACAGCAAGGGGGGTATGGAAATTTGCATCTGATGGTATTTACTCTGCTGGAAGTGGATACAGAATGCTGCAGGGTAACATGACAAAATGCAGGCATGCAGATTTGATATGGGGAAAGATATCCATGCCTAGACATAGCTTCTGCCTATGGTTAGCCCAAATGGAGAGACTGTTAACAAAGGACAGACTACAGAGGATGGGCCTGTGCAAGCAGGAACCAGAGGAACACAATCACCTGTTTTTCAAATGCAAAGTGGCAGCTGCAGTCCTGGAACAGTTAACGGTATGGTTGCAAATTTCAGCAAGAGCAAGTACAATTCAGGGGATGTTTAACTGGATCAGTAGACAAAAATGCTCGAGACTCAGAAAGGAAGTTTATGCATCAGGGCTAGCAGCAGCAGTGTACTGGCTATAGAGATGCAGGAATACTCATTTTGCTGGCAAAGGCAGTATACCAGTGCCACAGATCATGCTACAGGTCCAGCAAGCAGTCAGATGCAGAATTCAACAATGCTGCAACAGCAAAAGGAAGATCTCCAGCAGGGACAAGAGATGGATAGGGGAAATATAGCCTGAAGTTAAACTGGATCAGAGCAAGTAATAGAGAAAGCTGACAGAATGCACCAGACAGAAAGGCAGAAACAGAACTCAACAGGGTGTCAGCAGATAATCTGGCAATTTTGCAAGGCACCAGGAACATGTGCAGGAAAATGGACAGCGGGTCTCAGAAGGGATACAGAAGCAGGTTGATGCAGCTAGACCCTGAATCAGTTAAAAGGGGGCAGATTTCAGAAGGGTACAGGCAGGAACAGATCTCATCAGGAGCGCAGCAGAGAATCAAGTCATTCTGCAAGATATCAGAACAAGGGCAAGGAAATAGGCAGCAGATATCAGAAGGGAAGCAGGACCAGGAGGCAGTACAGCAGGAGCCAACAGACAACAAGTAGAAGATTGCTGGAGAAAGGCAGAGCAAGGAATGTAGCAGAAAACACAAGAATTGGAAAGCTAGAAGAAGTTGTAATTTTCTAGCTTATTATGTTTTTGTACTTTGATGTAAGTCAGGAAAGTTTTTTGTAATTGTCATGTTTACAGAGATGGTGAACCACTATCTGTAGTGAGTTACACCAGATAGAAGGTATGTAAGGTAGTACAAGGGATGCAGGAAAAAGGAACCCTACCTAGTAGGTGGCCTTAGTTTTGCATTGCCTTAGGGCTGTAATCTTGTTACATTACAGTGAGCAATAATACAATTTCTGACTTGCACCAAAAAAAAAAACATTGGCATCGCAATGTCCTGCTACCCAGGAACAGACAAGGTGGCTTGCCAGTCACTTTTGCTGAAATTCAGGATTTTAAATCCTGTATTGATAGCTGTTTCCTCACTGAAATGAGTTGGTCTGGGTGCCAATACACCTGGAATAATAGGCATGAGGGGGGGGGGGGAAGAGTATACTCTAAGATAGATTGGGCCTTTGTAAACAGCTTATGGTTGCAGGAGTTTGACCAGTGCACCCTACAGTTCATGCCAGAGGATGTATCTGATCATACCCCTATCTGCATAACTCTTCACAAAAACCTAACTATAAATAAATCCCCCTTTAAATTCTTTAACATGTGGTGCCTCCACTCTGAATTCCTAGCCTTGGTGTAGCAAGCCTGGAATTGTAGAACACAAGGTACAAAAATGTTTAGGGTTTACCAAAAACTGAAAAGTGTGAAACATGTCCTGAAAAAGCTTAATAGAGCTGAATTTAGTGATATTTTAGTTCAGGCTGATATTGCTAGATCAGTAATGAATCAAGCCCAGTTAGATGCAAACAAAGAGCCACTGAATGAGATATTGCAGAAGGGAGAAATTCAGGCTAGGAGAAGGTTTAATGAGCTAAACATGGCAGCTGAGACATTCCTCTAACAAAAGAGCAAGGCTAGGTGGGTGCAATTGGGAGATGGAAATAATCAGTTTTTCCATGCAATCATGAAACAGAGAAGGCAACAAAACAGACTGCATTCCATAAAGACACAAGAGGGCATCTTACTGGAAGACAAAGACTTGATTATTGAAGAATTTGTGGGGTTTTACAGGAATATGCTAGGGATATCAGGCTCTCGAGACACTACAACAGAAGAGAGCTTCTTTTCAGCAGGAAATAGACTAAATATGCAACAACAGATGAGCATCAGTGCACCAGTGACTGCTGAGGAAGTGCAGAGAGCTATGTTTGATATTGACAGCAATAAAAGCCCAGGCCCTGATGGCTTTGGCTCAGGTTTCTTCAAAGATGCGTGGAGTATTGTGGGGGAAGAAGTTACCAGTGCAATTATAGATTTTTTTGAGTCCTCTAAAATGCTTAAAGAGGTGAATGCAACTAATCTTTGTCTTGTGCAGAAAATAGGAAACTCTGAAAAGGCTTCTGATTTCAGGCCTATAGCATGCTGCAACACCATATACAAATGCATTTCCAAGATCCTATGTGGGAGAATGGCAACAGTGCTACCTGATCTTATCTCTGTGAACCAGGGTGCTTTTGTGGCACAGAGGTCAATTGTGCACAACATCATGATATGTCAGGACCTAATCAAGCACTACAACAGGAAGCAATCCTCACCCAGATGCTTGATGAAGATAGACCTTAGGAAAGCATATGACACAATTCATTGGAGTTTTGTCAAGGAGATGCTGCAAGGGTATGGGTTCCCAGTTAAGTTCATTGGCTGGATACTTGAATGTATACAAACTGCAAGTTTCAGTATCAACATAAATGGAGGGGTCCATGGTTTCTTTCCTGCTAAACGTGGCATCAGGCAGGGAGACCCAGTATCTCCACTGTTATTTGTGCTGGTCATGGAGTATCTCTCAAGAATCCTGAAACTAGCATGCATGGACAAGAGCTTCAGCTGGCACCCAATGTGCAAGGAACTAGCATTGAGTCACCTGTGCTTTGCTGATGATTTGATGTGTTTCTGCAAAGCAACCCCTGAATCTGTAAGTATAATGATGAATAGCATTAATTACTTTGCACAAGCTACTGGCCTGTTTGCTAATAAGGAGAAATCCAACCTCTACATAGCTGGTGTGAATGAGGAAATTAAAAGAGAACTGTTAGCATTATCTGGGTTCAGGGAGGGTACATTACCTATGAAGTATCTGGGTGTTCCACTTTCCCCCTCTAAGTGGAGCAAAATTGACTGTGAGTGCTTGGTTGATAAAATGACAAAAAAATTGCAGATATGGGCTTCTAGGAATCTCTCATATGCAGGAAGAGCTCAACTCATAAACTCTGTGCTGTTTTCTATACATGTGTACTGGTCTAGCATTTTCATAATGCCTGCAGGGGTACTTAAAAGTGTAGAACAAAAATGCAGAGTTTTCTTATGGGGTTCCACTGATCAGAAGCATAAAACTAGTTTGGTGGCATGGGATATCGTTTGCAAACCTAGGAAAAATGGGGGCATAAACATAAAAAACTGCAAATGGTTTAGTGTAGCTCTAAATGGAAAAGATATCTGGGATTTAGCCACAAAAAAAGATACCTTGTGGGTAAAATGGATAAATGGGATATATCTGAAAGGTACCAGTCTCTGGAATTATGCACCAGTTTGGGGTGCCAGTTGGTACTGGAATAAGCTCAATAAAATCAAGAGATATTTCCAGGAGCATTATACAGTTAGAGGGGTCTGGAAGGGAGATGCTGATGGATGCTATACAGCTGCAAGAGGATACAGTACTTTGATGGGAGATATGCCAAAGTATAGACATGCCAATCTGATTTGGGGAAGGGTAACCATGCCAAGACACAGCTTCTGCTTATGGTTAGCTCAACAGGGCTGATTGCTAACTAAGGACAGGATGCAGAAAATGGGCTTTCTGAATGGGGATGTTGTATGCAATCTGTGCAAAGCAAAGCCAGAAGACCATAATCACCTTTTCTTCAGATGCAGTGTGGCAACAGGTGTTTTAGATCAAATGAGATGCTGGCTACAGATTACACCAAGAGCAAACACAATTCAGGGCATGTTGAATTGGATAAGCAGGCAGAAATGCTCAAATTTTAGGAAAGAAGTGTATGCAGCAGGGCTTGCAGCAGCTGTATACTGGATTTGGAGAGGCAGAAATATCAAACATTTTGTGGGGAACAGTCTATCTGTGATGCAGACCATGCAGCAGATCCAGCAATCAGTGAGGATCAGAATACAGTAGTGCAGCAGGCTGAGGAAGATCAACAGCAAGGATAAAAGATGGATAGAGAGAATTTAACTGCTCTACGTACTACAGTAGCCCCAGCAGAAAGGCAGGATCAGACTACACCAGATGATTAGCAGAAAAACCAGCAGGGAGGCAGGGCATCAGCACCTGTACAGAGATCTAGACAGTAGTTTGCAGCAGGTAAACAGAAGTAAGGCAGAGTGAAGAAGGGAACTGAAGCCAGCAGAGATGAAAGGCTAGAAGGAAATGTAATTTCAACTATTATGTATTTGTATTTTGCTGTAAGTCAGAATTAATTTTGTAATTGTTATGGTCACAGAGAGGGTAAAACCACTGCCTGTAGTGTGTTATACCAGATTGTAGGTATGTATGGTAGTAAAGGGATGTAGTGAAAAGGAACCCAACCTAGTAGGTGGCCTTGGATCAACATCGCCTAAGGACTGTAATCTTGTTACATTATAGTGAGCAATAATACAATTTCTGACTTTCACCAAAAAAAACATTGGCATCGCGTGAAACCGTCCTTACAAGCCTATCAGGGACCCAATAACCGACCCTAGGGGCCTCCTATGTCCCCTAGGGGTCTCCCATGCGATATGGGGCGAAAATATTAACGTCGAAAAGTTTGTGTCCGGAAGCCCAAAACACGTCCCCTAGAGCATTCACGGAGCCCGGTTTCTGTTTTCACCCGAAATTTTTTCGGGGGCTCTATGATGGTCGTAAGGGAACCACAGTGCCCCGGGAGGGTCATACTTATCCCCGAACTCCGATATCCCCCATTTCGCCCGTTTTCGGGCCTTAACATTGGCATCGATTTTTTGCATCGCGATTGGCATTGCAACATTGGCATCGCGATTGGCATTTCTCTCTCTAAAAAAATGCTCTCACCTCTCTCCTCTACACCGCCCGTCCGCCATTGACGCAGCTGTGAGTTCCAATGGGGAAGAAAGATAAGGCAAAACGAGGGGGAGAAAAGCAAGATGACAATGGAGGAAACTCAGCACCACCAGGTCCGACGAAAACTGTGAATCAGAGACAAAGTACAAGCATGAACCGAGACAACCTAGATCGGGTTGTGCGCAACCTTACTGATGAATTGGAGGCACCGGAGGTCATGACTCCTGAAGCACAAACAGAAACAGTCCAACAGATGGAAATTGCAAGAGAGAAGATCAATTCTTGGCTCTCAAAAATGAAGGAAAAGGCAAGAACACTCTCCTCGTCTGACGATGAAGATGAAGGCCCAGAACAAATCAAACAGCAAGAGACAGCAACTGTAGGTAATACCTCAGCTTGGGATAAATTTGACATATCCAAATTAAAGAATTCTGGATTTAAATTGGATTTTGTTGCGCCAACAATGCATGAAGGAAAACCTGTAGGGGAAATTAGCTACATGGACATAGAATCTGAAATCAATTACTGGAACAAAGCTGTTGTTTGCTATATTATGGGGTCAAAACCACCAATTAATGTGTTAAGTGGCTACTTAAGAAGAATCTGGGCAAAACGTGGGATGAACAAAATAGCCATGATGAAAAATGGATTGGTGTTGGTTAGGTTTGATTCCTTAGAGCAAAGGGATGCTGTAATTCAAGAGGGAGTCTACCATTTTGACAACAAACCCATGATAGTGAGGGCATGGTCTGAAAATGTGGATTATGCACAAGAAGAATTGACCTCGGTGCCTATTTGGGTCAAATTTCCTGGTCTTAATGTGAAATATTGGAATGCTAAGGGACTGAGCAAGATTGCCAGCTTAGTAGGAAGGCCAATGATGGCAAACAAAAACACAGAGCTCAAAGTAGGGATCCAATTTGCTAGAGTATTGATTGAGGTGGAAGTTGGAGCTGAATACCCTAATAAGGTACACTACAAGAATGAAAAAGGCAATATTGTGGAACAGAAAGTGGAATATGACTGGAAGCCTATTCTTTGCAACCACTGCAAGCAATATGGGCATAAGGAATGTGAATGCAGAAAGAAAGTAACTGCAGCTCCTATGCCACAAACACTGTCTGCACAGCCACCAGCTATGCCTCCTAGGGCTCAACACTGGCAGAATGCAGGAAGAGGGAGAGGAAGAGCTTGGAATGCAGGGAAAGGAATGAGAGCAGGTAGAGGCCAGTATAGGCAAGTTCAACAGCCTAAAATTGGCACACAGATGCAAAACAGTTTTGAAATTCTACAAAATGAAGAAGAAACACAGGAGGCACAGACAGAAGAAACACTGGAGCCAGAACAGCAAAAGAATCAGAATGCAGTTGAGGTGCCATTACATGGTAAGTCTCCTATCTTGACTGTTGGTCATGGATAGGATACTAGTATGGAATGTTAAAGGCCTAAATGGCCCAAATAAACAAAGGGATGTAGCCCTTTTTTGTAAAGAAAATAAATGTGGAATGGTGGCTTTCCTAGAAACCAAAATCAGATTAGCTAACCTTGAAAAATACAAAAATAGTTTCATGTCAGGCTGGGAATCTTATAGCAATCACAATGAGCACAATTTAGGCAGAATCTGGTTAAGATGGATACCAAATTGTTTTCATGTGGATATTTTATTCTCTTCTGTGCAAATGATCATATGCAAAGTGGTTAATATTGTGGAAAAAAAGGAATTTGTGGCTAGCTTTGTTTATGGCCTAAATGAAAAAGAGGAAAGGAGAACATTATGGAAAGACCTGTCAGATTTTGCAAGCAATTGCAATAAACCATGGTTTGTTGGGGGAGACTTCAATAATGTAATGCTAGCTGAAAATAGGATAGGAGGAATTCCAGTTACATTCTCTGAAATTCAGGATTTTAAAGAGTGTATTGAGCAATGTTTCCTCACTGAAATGGGTTGGTCAGGGTGCCAGCTTACATGGAATAATAGGCATGAAAGGGGTGGGAGAGTCTATTCTAAAATTGATTGGGCCTTTGCAAACAGCTTCTGGTTTCAGGAATTTGATCAATTTGATCTGAAATTCCACCCAGAGGGAGTTTCTGATCACTCCCCAATTTGCCTGGCTCTTCAGAGTGAACCTGCAAAAACAAAGAGCCCCTTTAAATACTTCAACATGTGGAGCCTCCACTCTGAATTCCATGCTAAGGTTCAGCAAGCATGGAATTTCAGAACACAAGGCACAAAAATGTTCAGAGTGTACAGGAAACTGAAAAAGGTGAGAACAGTGCTGAAGATGTTAAACAGAAATGAATTTAGGGACATTTTAGCACAAGCAGACATTGCTAGAGCTACCATGACTCAAGCTCAGATTGATGCTAACAAGGAGCCCTTAAATGAGGAAGCACAACAGAAGGAATTACAGGCCAGGAAAAATTACAATGAGGTGAATATGGCTGCAGAGAATTTCTTACAGCAGAAAAGTAAGGAAAATTGGGTTCAGCTGGGGGATGGAAACACACATTTCTTCCATACAGTCATGAAGCAAAGAAGACACAAGAATAGAGTGCACTCAATCAGAACACAACAGGGGACTCTACTGGATGATCAACAGATGGTTATGGAGGAATTTGTGAGATTCTACAAAGAAATGCTGGGAGTCTCAGGGGATAGAGCAACTACAGCAGAAGACAGTTTCTTCTCAGCAGGACACAAACTGAATATACATCAACAGATGAACCTCATTGCTCCAGTCAGTGCCACTGAGGTGAAAACAGCAATGTTTGAAATAGATTGCAACAAAAGCCCGGGCCCTGATGGATTTGGATCAAGGTTCTTCAAGGCAGCTTGGCATATTGTAGGGCATGAAGTGACTGAAGCTATCATTGACTTCTTTGAGTCATCTAGAATGCTTAAAGAAGTGAATGCCACAAACCTATGTCTTGTGCAGAAGATACAAAACCCAGAGAAGGCATCTGATTTCAGACCCATAGCATGCTGCAATACAATATACAAGTGCATATCCAAGATCAAGTGTGGAAGACTGGCAAAAGTACTCTCAGTGCTTATTTCAGAGAACCAGGGAGCCTTTGTGGCTCAGAGATCAATTGTGAATAACATCATGATATGTCAGGACCTTATTAAGCACTACAACAGGAAACAATCATCTCCTAGATGCTTGATGAAGATAGACCTGAGGAAAGCATATGACACAATACATTGGAGATTTGTGAAGGAAATGCTGCAAGGGTATGGTTTCCCTGCAAAATTCAGTGGATGGCTAATTGAATGCATCCAAATTGCAAGCTTTAGCATCAATCTGAATGGGGAAACACATGGATACTTTACTGCAAAACGTGGCATTAGACAGGGTGATCCAATCTCTCCACTAATTTTTGTATTAGTTATGGAATACCTGTCTAGAACACTGAAAATAGCCTGTATGGATAGAAGCTTCAGCTGGCACCCCATGTGCAAAGACCTTGGATTGAGTCATCTCTGCTTTGCTGATGACTTAATGTGTTTCTGCAAAGCTGCCCCTGAATCTGTGAGCACTATGATGAACAACATAAACCACTTCTCACAAGCCACTGGTCTGTATGCAAACAAGGAAAAATCAAATATTTATGTAGCAGGGGTAAATGAACAAGTGAAAAATGAACTGTTGCACATCTCAGGATTTAGAGAGGGAACCTTGCCCATGAAATACCTGGGTGTCCCACTGTCCCCTTCAAAATGGAGCAAAATAGATTGTGAGTGTTTGGTGGATAAAATGACTAGGAAATTGCAGATTTGGGCCTCCAGGAATCTCTCTTATGCAGGAAGGGTACAATTAATTAATTCTGTATTATTTTCCATACATGTATACTGGTCAAGCATCTTCATTATGCCTGCTGGGGTACTGAAAAGTGTGGAGCAAAAATGCAGATTTTTCTTATGGGGGACAACTGAACAGAAACACAAGACAAGCTTGGTGGCATGGGACATGGTATGCAGACCAAGGAAAAATGGTGGACTAAATGTGAAAAATTGCAAATGGTTCAACATAGCTCTAAATGGTAAGCATATCTGGGATCTAGCCACAAAGAAAGACACACTGTGGGTAAAATGGATCAATGGAGTATATCTGAAAGGTGTAAACCTTTGGAACTATGCTCCAGTCTGGGGTTCTAGCTGGTACTGGAACAAGATCAAAAGCTATTTTCAGGCACAATACACTACAAGGGGTGCATGGAAGCTTGAAACTGATGGCTTATATTCTGCTGCAAGTGGCTACAGAATGTTGCAAGGAAATATGCCAAAATACAGACATGCAGATTTAATTTGGGGGAAGTTATCCATGCCTAGACAAAGCTTCTGCCTCTGGCTAGCACAAAAGGGAAGATTATTAACTAAAGATAGGCTGCAGAGAATGGGCTTTTTGAATGGTGATGAGATATGCTACATGTGTAAGATGAAACCAGAGGACCACAATCATCTGTTCTTTAACTGCAAAGTGTCAACAGCAGTCCTGGATCAGCTAAGGGATTGGCTGAAAATTTCAGCAAAAGCAAAAACAATTCAGGGGATGCTCAACTGGATAAGCAGGCAAAAGTGCTCGAGAATCAGGAAGGAAGTATTTGCATCAGGGCTAGCAGCAGCAGTTTATTGGGTCTGGAGATGCAGGAATACCCATTTTGCTGGTGAAGGCAGTATACCAGTATCACAGATCATGCAACAGATTCAGCAAGTTGTCAGAATCAGAATCCAACACTGCAACAACAGCAAGAGGAAGATCTCCAGCAGGGATAAGAGATGGTTAGATGAGATATAGGAAGAAGGGAGCTAGACCAGGTCATATAGCAGAGCAAACAGAAAGCCTGCATCAGAATGAAATTATCAGATTTCATCAGCTGGTCAGCAGAGATCCCAGAAGTGATGCAAGAAGTGAGATCATGTGCAGAACTATCAGCAGAAGGCCAGTACAGAAAGGCAGAAGCAGAACTCATCAGGGTCTCAGCAGGGAATCAAGCAATTCTGCAAGGCATCAGAACATGTGCAGGAAAATAGGCAGCAGATTTCAGAAGGGAAGAAGAAGCAGATTGCAGAAACTAGGCTGTGAACAAGGCAGCAGGATCCAGCAGGTAACCAGTAGCAGGCTGCTGGAGAAAGACAGAGCAAGGAATGAAACAGAAATCAGAAGAATTGGAAAGCTAGAAGAAGTTATAATTTCTAGCTTATTATGGTTTTGTACTTTGCTGTAAGTCAGAAAAGATTTTGTGTAATTTGTCATGTTTACAGAGATGGTGAACCACTGTCTGTAGTGAGTTGCACCAGATTGAAGGTTTGTAAGGTAGTAAAGGGATGCAGAAAAAAGGAACCCTACCTAGTAGGTGGCCTTGGATTTGCATTGCCTTAGGGTTGTAATCTTGTTACATTACAGTGAGCAATAATAACAATTTCTGACTTGCACCAAAAACATTGGCATCGCGTCAAACCGCCTTTACAAGCCTATCAGGGACCCAATAACCGACCCTAGGGGCCTCCCATGTCCCTTAAGGGTCTCCCGTGCGATATGGGGCGAAAATATTAACGTCGAAAAGTTTGCGTCCGGAGGCCCAAAACACGTCCCCTAGAGCATTCCCGGGGCCCGGTTTCTTTTTTCGCCCGAAATTAAACTACTTGTACATATTCGCCCATTTTCCGTGTCGGATAGATGAGCGCCACCGATTGGCCCGTCCGTGATAACCTCTAAGCCTTTATCACTTTGTGAGAGGATTCAACATAAGGCAATCAATTTATTTAATAACGGGTATGAACTCAAATGGACTAATAGATGTTGGAGCAAAAAATACATGAATAGAGTAATATATCATTGACTCAGTTTTTTTAACCACATTCTAGTTTCTATGGGAAAATAACCTGAATATTGGGTTATAACTTATATGATTGGTTAGCAAGTGAAATATTTTTTGAGCACATGTAAATTTTCATTAAGAAGTTGTAATATTATATTTTTAAGAAATATATACTCCATTATATTAATATTTGGTTAACTCGTATCTATACCGACACCGGTATCTATATCCGTATTTATATCCGTGCATGTATATAGACGAGATGCGCAAATGTTGACCTAATCTCAAGTGTGCAATTTGTGCGTTGGCTAGATGGCTATACAAATGTGATAACCACTATAAGTATGGTCATGTATAGTAAAGGCCACCAAGACTAGAGTTGGTGCCTGGATGGCTTAGATCTTGCTCTACTGGCTTGTGAAATCTGCCGCGCTTTAGGGTCTGTTCTTCCCAACTTATTTTCGTTTATGGTTATTGTTGAATTTTTATTTTTATTGAACTTTGGTTAAATTTTTTTTAATTTTATTTAACTTTGTTGAACTTTATTTTTTTTGTTGAATCTTGTTGATTCAAGTGTTTTTTATAACTAGTTTCTATATTGGTTTGTTTAACTTTGTTGAACTTTATTTAACTTTATTTAACTTTGTTGAAGTTTGCTCAAGTTTGTTGAAGTTTGCTGAAATAAAGAGAAATAAACAGAAATAAGTTGGGGAGAACATACCCTTAACTTGTAACAAGACGTAGTGCCATTATGCCAAATGTGCATGACTAAAGATGAAGCAAGGATGAAGGATCATACAGGGACCTGACCTATGTAATAGTTTCCCAGGATGCATAAAAGAAGTGATAATTTCCAACGATATATCTGCTTCAAATTACACAGAGTGCATCCTTGCCTCCTTGGTTTAGGTCACAGTATGACACTAAACTACCATCCAAATCAATTGATTAAAGACTTAGTGTCAACACATACTAACCATCCCTTTTGTGGTCCACAAATATACAATGAATGTGATATAATCACTCCAATAAGAAATCCCACAAGGCATCCCTTTCAAGACCCTCGAATAATTTTTACAAACAATCATTTTCTGGATTGACACATGAATGGTAGTTCTCCTGCATCACCTGTAGCTTACTTCGGGTGATTTAGTTATCAAATTGACAAGCCATTGGACAGGTCTTAGCAACTGTACCTTCTTCTTCCGCCAGAACCAAATGGCTGCGTTGTACTGCTCATTTCGTATTACCTTGGTTGCAGCTTTCCAATCATACTGTTCCATCTCCTCACGAGCCGCTTTCCCCATGGTCTCCCGCAATTCACTGTCATGCAATAGGGGCTTCAATTTGCTGAGGCAATCATCAAGATCTCCGGGGCTGAAAAGAAAACCAGTCTTGCCTTCTTGGTCCTCGGGTATTATGTCAGGAATCCCACCAGCACGAGCAGCAACAACAGGAATCCCCGATGACATGGACTCAAGAACAACGAGGCCTAGGGTCTCAGATTCTGAGGGCATCACGAAAACATCACCACTAGCATATGCCTGAGAGAGCTCCTCACCCTGTAACATCCCTGTGAATACTGCAGGCATTCCAGCAAACATTTTCTCCAGCTCCTCCCTGCAAGTTACACAAATCAGTGAATGTCTCTGTCTGCAAGGCAACTTCTAAGCTTGTGGAGATGTCTTTCTGTCTCTAAGGCAATAGTTCAAGTAGAAGAACTGTGGATATAGAATATTGTAGCTGGACAATTTGTCGTCAGAAGATTCTTAAAATTGGTTCTGGAAGAAAAATCTCAAGCCCTTCTATAGAGAAAACACGGGATACTTCCACCTAACCAATTCCTCTATACGCATTGCTCATACTCCCTCCGTTCAGAAATAATAGTCACCTTGATAGTGATGTTTTGACTAGCATTGTGACTATGGCACATGAGTCGAGATGAGTTGAAAAGGGGAAAAGTGATATGAAGAATATATTCATCAGTTGAAAAGAACAGAAGAATATCTAGTTTCTAGTTTTGTGCCAGCCAAACAAAAAAAAAAACTTCCTCCGGTCCATAGAATTCTTTACGCTTGCAGAAGGACACAAAGACCAAAGAAAACATATTTGGGCACAATATTTCCAACCCTAACCTTAAGAGAGCACATGGGGGTTAAGAGAGAAATCAAGAGAGAGATGGGTGGGAAAGGAGGAGAGAGAGTGGGGCTAAGGCAATGTGGGCACGTGGGAGTGGGAACTAAGGAGGGGTAAAATAGGAAATGATTCTCAAACACAATACCATATATGGAAACATAAAGATTTCCCTGGGCCAAACATAAAAGGAAAGCGTAAAGATTTCCGTGGACCAGAGGAAGTAAGAAATTAACGAACATTTTCCGATCAATCAGAGGCTTAAAAGTGATTGAAGTGCTGCTATCCATCAAGTACCTACACAGAGTTCCTGTTTTCGTTTTTGTGGTTAAAGTTTTTGGAGGAGAGGGGACGGGGTTTGAGAAAGGGACAGACCCACTGACCAAAAAGCCCTTCTTACTGTCTAAGAGTATGCAACTGGAATCACCAGTTCACATATACGAAGTCTAACATGTTATAGTAGTAGCATCTATTTTCATTCACGGACTTAAATCAACAATTTTACAACTCACCTATACGGGCCATCACCGATAAAAGCAATCCTTGCTTCAGGTAATCTGTCCATTACCCTGCTCATTTACAAAAGTTACAAACTTTTAGGTTTGACAAGATGACAACAAATAGAAAAGGCATCGATGAAAAAATTAAGTAACAAACAGGAAGGTCATTCTCTCTATAGTCGGCAGCTCCAAGTATTGACATCTTAAGTTATCAGATAAGGAAACAATTTGGGCTATGGTTGTAGAAGACCTTTTTGGAACTATAACACAACCCAGTAAGTACCTTCCTAAGGCAGGGTTTGGGGAGATCCAGAAATATATATATATATATATATATATATATATATATATATATATATATATATATATATATATATATATATATATATTAAAATTTTGAAATCATATGATAAGTTTGGACTAATTAATTAACGAAAGAATGAATGACTAGGTGAGTGTATGGTTGAATAAAAAAAAGTAAATAAATATAAATGCATAGTAAAGTATATTACAAAACACATAAAACAAAAAAAGGGGTGGAGCAAAAACAAGTTAAGAAAAGGTAACAGTGAGAAATGTAAAAGGAAGAAAACAAAATACAGATTCCTACGAAATGCAAAACATCCCTTTATGTAGGCTCCATTTTGGATCTGTGGCTTTTTTTTTTTGGGGATAACTAATGGACCTGTGGCTTTAAATTGGAAATTGTCCCATCAACTTAGCAATGAAAGTGAAAGTAAGGTGTTCCAAAGCCTCAATTAAAAGGTTCACTATCAGCAATAAGGAACAAATTCAGATTGAACATTCCGCTGCTGGAATGCCAAATTATACTCATACCAATTCTCGAAAGGCCATAAGAACAACACTTTCATAATAGTAATCTTTTTTCATGTAATAGCCCTCCGTCACTTTCTGGTCTCATGTATGATGTACAGCAGCGAATAATACCTTTTAAGAAAATCCAAACTCTTTTCAACACCTAAGCGGCCAACATGCACAATGAGTGGTTTGTCAGGCTCTCCGTTACTGATAGAGCACCAAAATAGGAAAAATCAATTAGACAATAAACAAAAGCCTATTTCAGCATAAAAGTGTATGATAAGAGTCTGTATTTCACCTTAGTCTTATTCTCATTTCATCGGAACGAAAGCGAGGATGGAAGCTTTCAGAATCCACTCCTTTATTCCAGAGACGTATTTTATTCTCTATTGTGATGGAAAGCGAAAATAAAGAGACAGGAAAGATAAAAAAGAAATAAGGGTAAGGAATACAAACTCTTAATCAACAGAAGACCCATAATGAAGTTGAACAGTACAGCATCAATCAAAATGTGCGCATAAGTTCAATGTTAATGAGATACTTTTCGTAATGAAAAGTAGCATTCGCCAGTCATACCTGCTGTTACCTTGGCAGCCAAAAGATCCTTGGCAATGGCAGCTGACGGTACGAGAGTGAGATCAGCTGCCCTATGAAGAAACTCTGGTCAACAGAAACAAGAGAAGAGAGCAAGACAAAGTTCATCATTTCAGTACAGCAAGTTGAGAATTGCATTCAATAAGCTTTCCGAACACCAAGGAAGAAGTGCTTACTTATGACAAGCCACATGGGTTTCACCAGCCAACTAAAAGTATATCTTGGAATATATCTGCAGATTTAGAATAATCACAATTAGTTCTAAGATGCTTCCCCACAGCATATCAGGCGCTATGAGAAATAAGCAAATTAACTTACACAGGGACATGAGTATGATATGACATCACAATTGGAACAGATAACATTTTTGCAATAGCAAGCGCACCAAATACCTGCAATGATCACAAACAAGCCATTAGACAATATTTTGCATGTACCCTTTCAGAATCATGGAAGCAACAAAATACAGCAGTTGTCTCAACCCACCATGACTCCTGGAGAAGATGCATGTATGATATCAGGTTTAAATGCTGCAACCTGTGAGATTATCCTCGGACTAAGAGCCAGGGAGAGAGGCACCTTTTGATACCAAGGACAAGGAAAACTGCAAAACAACCGAAGCACCATTAATGCAAAAACCATCACAATGTGAATACACAACATAGCCAGGTAGTTGCTAGGCTGATTAGCATATCAAAATGAAGCTTGGAGCTATTGTTCTGGGTCACTAATAACTGAGAAGCGACAGCCTCTGCAGGGTTATTTATGATGCGCAACGAGCAGGCACCATATGTTACACGATGAACAGCAGCTGGCAAAAATGACCAAAGGCAACACGAGGCTAATGGCATCTTGCTATGTGTAAAATAGCTGGACTCGGTGCTATGAACATTGCTTTGAGTAGCTCATTCAAAGGTTGCCTAATTTCTTCGTTACTTACGGACAATGTGAAGTGTGAATACCTTGAGCGTGTATTAGGTCATAGTAACAAATCAGGAAGAAATGAATGTTTAATAGAATACATCAGGCACATCCTATGACATTTACTGAACATCTAAGTATAGTTGCAAATATGACCAAGAAACAGAGAAAAATGCATTGTTCTATTTTCTGAACCATAAGCCAACGGAATCCCACAAATGAAACTGATTTACAAATGAACAGATGAACTTATTGATATTTTGTAGTTTCAAGCTGTAGGTAAATATCAAGAGAAAAGCTTAGATGTTGTAAGTTACCAGGAGAAACACATGATAACTCATAAAAAAAGGACTTGCATCCTTGATAACAGATATTCTTTCAAGGGGTGAACAACAAAATTATATACACAAAGGCATCGGCTTACTGATAAAAACATCATAATTCAGAATACTTTACAAAATTCAGCTAACAGTAGCTGTCACCAACCTTCGTGAACCAACTAATTTTGCTCCATAAAATTCCTCGGGCACTCCCTCATGTGTTGTTACAACCATCACCTGAAAACGAATTGATCAGTTTTAAAACCTAGCGTGAAATGATCCATCAAAATGTATTTCCATAAGTATGATGAATTATAAGTTCACGCACAAAATCCAGATTTCAGTCATCTTGATAAAGGAGCAAACTATGTAAATTTACTCAATATACAGACATTGTACTATTCATGTATTCAGATTCAAAATATGTGAAGGCGTCAATGATGCAAGTGGCATCAAAAGGTCCATCAACAATGAATGAAACTTGAACACGCTTCAAGTGCAGCACGAGGGAAGAACAGGGGAGCTGTTGGCATATCACGCAGGCATGATTCGCCTGAGAATCCTTCAATGGATGGATTAGGAGTTTTTGAGAGTGCTGCAAATTCCATTACCCGTTTTTCCATAATTAAGGCGATCGCCTTGATGTAATGGCCATATGCATCAAATATTGTTGTATAAATCAAATTATTCAGAAATTGTTTGGAAAACAATTGAGGCAGCTCCATTCTACCAGTTTCAGTATCTTGAAACGCACACTCTGAATGGTAGACATCTTAATACAAAACCTCAAAAAGAAATATTTAGACCATAGACAGTTCTGAGTAATCAGTCCAAACTATTCACATAAAGATTATACCTCGTCTCCCATTTCCCTCAGATATCTGATGAAGTTCTGAAACCTATTTTTATATCCAGATACATAACTGCAAAACAACAAAAGGACAACAAGATAATCAATATCTGCAATATAATTTACTGCGTTGACCAAGCAAGCAGAATTATAAAAGAGAATGAGAATACATCGTTAGCTGTATCAACATTTAACACTCTTACAAGTTACAACTGGTTAGAATGTACTCTAACCCCAGGTGGGTGCATTGTGCATTCAGTCAAATCAAATTCCATTATGGAAAAACAACAAGATTGCATTCTAAGATACAATATTCAACTTCTTGAACGAATTATTACTTCCTGAGATGGCCATTGAGCAGTCAGATATGGCTTGTTGACCACCTTCTCCACTTAAGGGAGGAAGTCACTGGTATTCTAAGAGCTGCATGTAATCCTAATACTAATGAATATCTGGAATTTAGTCAGACAATTAACTCCTGAAGAAACTACTTGCTGAGCTAATAAAGTTAGGACTTTGATAAGAAATGACAGAAATTAAGCTATCAATTGCTAGCTCACTAATAGTTAAGTGAAAATTGCATACCTTATATTGTATAGGGACCACAGGAAGTCGGTTGAAAAAACTTAAATTCCCAATTATTAACTAGTCATTAACAGGGACAACATCAATTGGTGGTTAGAGAAGTACAAAACAGTTACTAACTGACTGGGCAAATGGAATTAGAGTAAGACGCATCCCTGTCACGCAATAATAGTTTCTCGTACTATTTACGCTAATTGTTGTTGTACGTCCAATAATAACCCCTATGCTCCAGCAGTTACACAAGTAGTATGAAAGATGTATTTTCTTTAAAAGGTGTTTTGATCAAGTATGAGATAACCTTAGCTATGAATGGTGATCACTATGTCACATCTAAGTCCGACGGAGGGAGTATATGCGAAGTTTTGTGATACTTTCATGGGATATTAAGAACCCAGATTCCTAATGAAACTGTTAAGTAAACATCGACTTAAAGCAGCTAGTTCACAACTAAACTGTCATCAAACATAAATGAGAAGAAACATCAGTGTTTGTCTACTTATGCAGCCTCAATAAAGCCCACCCAACAACTGCAGTGAATAAGCATGCACTCAACTAGCATAATACATGTCACGGTTGTACCTACCTGCAACAGAAAATCAGCTCCTAATCATGTCGTGCGAATATGATTATGCACTGTCCTTGTTACATATCATTCCATTAAGAACAAGTTTGGTACATAGGAATATATTATTGGTGAGGGTAATGAAAATTGTATTCAGGAAACTTTCCCTTGAGAATCATAGCAACATAGACATGTGCTATAACATGGACTTCATCCCTTTATTTGACTACCAATTGAGACATTCTTATAAGCACTATTATACTCAACGAAGAAAACTGGTCGTTAAGTGCAGGCATTACCTTTGACACCTAATTCTTTTTTGCACATATCCTGTGACTCATTTCTGGACAGAACTATACATACTCCATTACCATTGCCAATGATTTTCCATAATTCTATTACCAAATAAAAATTCCAAAGTCCAGCAGATAAACCAGCAAAGATAGCTCAACAATTTTCAGTAGTCCACCTGAGCTTCACTAGCAAATAGGTCCCCACGAGACCAAATTCCAACGCTTTAATATTAATTCAGACAACCAATGTCAAGCACAGGTCTACAAACACTTAGTTGAACAAAACCCAGAAGCCAGAACAACTAATTGCAACAAGATACACATACAAAAACCAGCAATAACCCAATCAAATTTCAATTTTGGTAGAATGTAAAACCATGTCACAAGAATTGAAGGCAAGAAAAACATGACAGAATCATTTAAGTACATGATCAAAAAGAAAAATTAAATGCATAAACCGCGCCAAATTGAGCATAAACAAAACGAAGTAAAAGGCAGTTGACTTTAAAATTACTCACGCAAATGGAGAAGGCTCAACAAAGAGAGCAATCCGGCGAGGTTTTGAAGTCTCACTCTCATCAAGAAAGGGTGTCTCTAAATCATCATTTTCGTCCATTTCACCAATTGTCATTTTGGTGGATTGTTTAACTGTAAACCTTTGAACAACCCTTTTTCTTTTAGGTACTTTAAATTCCAAAGATCTAGTCTTTGAGGGGTTTAAGCAAATGGATTGAGGGCTTTGAGCAGATAAACGAAGGGAAATGAGAGAAAATGTGAAAGAAGAAGATGAACAAGATGAAGAAGAAGAAGAGCAGGTGGGAGAAGCAGAGGGGTAAGGAGAGAGAGAAGACTTTATAGAGAGAGAAGTAGTCATGATTTGGTGACTGTTAAATAATATTTGTAGATGGTTTAAACTTTGCTGTTGTAGGGGTGTTATTACAATTTGATAACATTGTGGTGAAGGGAGGGGTTGAAGACAGACAAGTGAGAGAGAGAGAGAGAGAGAGAGAGAGAGACAGGAGGTATCCTATGGCTCCAATGGTACCTTGCCTAATGGATATTCTTTTCTTTTTTTTCTAATGGATATTCTTAAACGTTAGAGAGAATAATTGAAGGGATTTTTTTGGGCATATGCTTATTATTCTTTGCCTTTGTGACTGTGATTTTTATTTCTTGCAATGTGGGGTTATTGTTTTGTGTGTGACAAATTAATTAAGCATTGGCAGATTAAAAATAATAATTTGGCATGTATTGTACACTGCACAGTCTAATTTGATTATTTTATCATCTTTGTCACCAAACAAATCGTATTGTTATAAATTAAAAATGGGAAATGCATCACTCAAGCTGTCATGTTTTCAGTTCTCACAACTGGTATCTTATTGCTCAACATGCCAAGATTTGAATGGAATATACTACTAGTATATTAACTTGCGGCTGAATTATGTATCATGAAAGTTTGCATGTTTGGACAAAGAATAATTGCGACGTTTAGCTCATGGGAATTTAAAGTGGGGAATGTCGAATCCAAGACGCGGTAAGCTGATAATTGCTAAATAAGTTACAACTTAGTGTACGTTCTTTTTCATTTATTTTTATTGATTAAGTAAGGTTTTCTTACTTATTTTTATTAACTAGTTTAGTACCCGTGCGATGTACGGTAATTTTTTGAAAAACGTAGTTAAATCCGTGTTTTTTCACTTCTTTTTTTTCTTTTCTTATCAATAAATCCTTGTTCTTTTAAACTAAATAAAGCCGAAATAAATTTGACACTCGATTTAAAATTAATAATTATGTTTATCTTTTGATATCAACTTTGACATTTAATTGACCTATATGTTGTTCAGTTATAAAAGATAATTATAAATACCTATTCAAACTAAAACTAACCATAATATGAACTTTGTATTGCAACTCAACTTACATATTAGCAAATTTTAAAGTTCACCCTAAATGTGAAAAGTGATTGTTAAAATTGAATGGAGTGAGTAAATAAATATAATATTGTGAGAGAAAAAGCAAGTTGTAACAACATCATCAATATCAATATTACCCCGCCTAGACAGGGTGAGAAAAGATTGGTTGTAAGAGCATTTCCAATGCATGGTTTTTATTGGAGGTTTGTGGAGAAAAAATCTTTTATAGAAACCTCTTCCCCATAGTGATGAACCTATAAACCTCATGTTTATTTGTACAAACAGGTTTGTCTAGACAAACCTGGTTTATAGTCTATGATGTGTCACATATGATGACCCTCTTAGAGGTTTATAGCATTACAACATAGAGGTTTGTATAGATGAAGTTTTATTATGAATAATGTGTCAACAATGAAAACCCCTTCAAGGTTTGTAGCATTAAAGATGCTCTAAGTAGCCTTACCCCAGTGAGAATCTCATAGAGATGTTGTTTATGTTTGACCCGCGATCCGAAGTGTGATGATCATCGGCAACTTCACAATAAATAAGAAGTGCAGTCAGCTTTTTGAGCCATTTTACTTTAGTTTATTATATTCCATAGCCAAGAAGTAGTGAACACTGGAAATGCAAGTTGTAGTATTAAATAAACAAAATTTACATAAGCCAACACAGTGAGCAAGAATGTTTAGGTCTAATAAAAATGCATGCAAGTAGCTTATATCACTTCAAATCTTTTGATCAGTTTATAAGCTAACACGGTGAGCAAAATTTCATTGCCAAAATATGGTGTAATATACAAACGCAGACCCCCATTACAAACAGAATTCCCACTTCAAACATAGATTCGAGGGAAAAAGATATCAAACAGACCCTCACACTCACACACTCACACACTCACACACCAACAACTAAAAGAAATGAAGTACCCTATACATGTTTCTTACTAAACGATGATATAAGGAAATGTTATGCTCTGTGTCATTCACTCTTAGTTGTACCTACAAAGTAAGAAAGACACAATCAACCTTCAATCAAATCATAATCAACAGTACGAAGTCAATAACTCAAATATACTGATAGCATACCCAAAACAAATGGGGTAGAGGGTGACAAAGAAGCAGGGAGGACCTTGAGGTACCTGAATTTCATGTTGCCACAGATTATCCAAACAGTGAAGGTTGGACATGTGAGCCACCTACAACATCCAAATGTCCATCACAAGTATAGAATATGCATGGTATATATGGATTTTTTGTGGGAAAGTACCTTGTTTGATGCGTTTTTTGTGAACCTTATAAATTTGGGAAACTACCTTACAAGACAATGTTGATTGTTGACCACTATCATTGACCAATTTTCGATGGGTTGTTTTTTTAAATGGGCAAAATGCCCTCATATACCACTCACATGTTCACTTAATTAAATCTAATTCTCTCTCATCTCTCCTCTCTCCCATCTCCATTGCAAATGCCATCAAGGAAGCCTTGAAAACCTTCTACTTTCCCATTGGTATTCTCCCAAAATGTACTCATGGTTACGATCTAGATGAAAATACTAGCAAATTTAGCAATATTTAAATGGGACATGCATTTTTCATTAGAGGGTTGTTATTAACTTAGATACCAGTCTTAAATTGGTGGGATTATCTCAAAAAACAGGCTTGCTAATTTCACAATTCTTCAATTTGAGGAATTTGGGAGTTTTTTTTTTTTGGTAAATGTGAGCGTACATTTCATTACCAAAAAGCATAGCAAATGTTTGCATACATCCACCCAACTACATATACCAGAGGTAACTGACATTTATTACCTATTTTCACTCCCTCTAAATCTGTATAAAGAACAAAAGCAATTAAATACACTATGTATACCCCTTATACATTTTTACTAAGCTTTATGTATAAATTGAGGTTGAATGCATACTGACTTGCACCAATCTCTATTCTTTTGTGTATCTTTGATTCTTTCAATTTGACTAAGCTGCACTTTCAACTCAAAACATATCCTAGTTGAGATCTTCACTGCATCAGGCTTCTCTTGTCTGAAAATACTGTGATTTCTAGCCACCCAGAGATGATAGAAGGTGGTTGTGACTGCATATTTGCACATTGATCTGTGGGCAGAAGTACCACTGATGTGCTTTAAACCCCAAGCAACCATATAGTCCCATCTAGTGGGGGGAGGAGTAAACTGTATGAAATCTGCAACAATCTTCCAAAGCTTCTGAGCAAATACACATGACAGGAACAAGTGCTCATGGGTTTCTTCTTTTTCATTACAGAACACACAGTGTGATTCAACCTGCATACCCCTTGCTAACAACCTATCTCGAGTCAGTAGCTTCTGCTGCATTACAATCCATGTGGTGAAGGAATGCTTTTGGTAGCGATTCCTACCCCATATAAACTTGCCCCAAGGTTGTAAGCTTGTTGATTGTTTCAGTTTATGATAAGTTGCTTTTGAATAGAAAGGAGGGGGGCCTGCTATCCATACTAGCTCTCCATCTTGCACATCAACACATTTCATTGCTGCTTCTCTCAGTTTCAGGAGCTTCTTAAAACACCAAGAATGTTTACTGGATAGCTGAATCTCCCAAAAAGATGACTCATTTTCCATATACATTTCATGAATCCACTTGACCCATAGCACATCATCCTTGTTAGCTACACACCATACCAATTTCAAGATCAATGCAGTGTTAGAGACATACAGATCTTTAAACCCTAATCCACCATTCAGTTTTTGTTGGCAAAAGTCTTTCCAAGCCACCAAAGCGTGCTTAAAATCAGTTGTCCCACTCCAAAGAAAATTTCTACACAGCCCTTCAACCTGCTTGATCACTTTCTTTGGCAAAACAAAAATAGAGCCCCAAAAATTTTGCAGGCTAAACAAAACTGTCTGAATCAGTTGAGTTCTAGCTGAATTTGGGGGTTTTAGTTTGTGGGTTTTCTTTGTTTTTGGTTTAATTTTAGTGGGGTCTTGTTCCTTTGGATGATTGTTGGCTTTTTGTTGATCAAGCAAAGGAAGGTTTACAAAAATCCAAACTTTCTTGTTAGATGAGGATGAGGATGATGACGATGATTATAATGGCGATGACGATGACAAGGGCGAGGAAGTAGAAGTTAAGAACAGGAAGAAGGCATTAGCTAGGCCGAAGAAGGGTGGAAGGCAGTGGCGGATGCAGAGGGGGACAGGAGGGGATAGTGGTCACCCCTTTTTTGAAAAAAAAAATCTGTGACTTTTCTTTTTCTTTTTTTTTTTTTTAAAAAAAAAATAATTTGCAAGTGAGACTTACTGACTTAGGTCCTCAAACAAATCAGTAGACTAAAGCAAACCCATTACCCATGACATAACTCTTTCTCTCTCATCCCCTCACCATCTCAAGTTCTCAACTCTCGCAGTCTCGCCTGGCCTCTCAACAGTCGACAGTACCGGACTACGGGGCTACCGCCTACCGGCGCCGGAGTTTTGGCTTGACGAGTTGACGGCGAAGCTTGACGGTGATGGCAACGCCAAGGCTATTGCAATTCTGCAAAAGTGCGAATCAATTCTTTTGTTTGTTGAGGTACACCTCCTTAGTTCTTTCTCTCAATCCCTCTCTCCATAGCTAGTATAGATTATAACTTGTGGGTTTTGAGTTAGAACTTAGAAATTGAATGAATTTGAGTAATTAGGGTTATTTGAATCAAATAAGTTGAAATTAGGGTTTGAAAACCGATATGAAAACAGTTGATTTGTTTCTAGAACTTCTAGCTACAAATTCACAGAAGTACAACATAGGCTTGATAGGAATCCTACTGGCTTTGGCAGTAAGAACAATATCTTTTACAGGTTTCCAAGTGGTCAGAATTGACCAAAAGCTATTCAAACTTATGGTGGTTGTGTAACTTAGAACTGAATGTATAAGGCTGTAAGAAGAGAAAATATGTGTAAATACCTGGCGTTTGCTTTTGTCACTTAGTTTCCAATTGGTAGAACTTGCATTTGGAATCTTAATCCTGGAATGTATGAGCAGGTTTTATAGACATGTAGAAGGAGAATTTCGTAATTAGTATTAATTGCTAATTGGTAATAAATTTTCAGTTACTGAGAAGTAATTGATATAGGTATACCAAAGAGCAATTGTTGCATGAAACAAAAGTAACTGATAAAGTGATAGGGGGATGTGTAATTGCTTCCATCATTATAATCTGTCTTTATTGTTTTGCTGCAAGTCCCTTCATTTGGTAGGGTGTGTTTTGTGAGAGCATTGAGGAGTCTGCGATTATAGTGTTACTGGTATAGGATTTTATTCATTTTTTGTTTTCTCTATTTTATTCCTTGAGCATAATTCATATAATTAAATTCAAATTTGTGTATATGTTAATTCAGTTTGTAGATGATGGGTGACCAATCAAAAAAGAAGTTGGGTGATGGAAATTTAGAAAGCTTTTGGAGCAAAGTAAAGTCTCACAAGACTTCTTCCCCTTCGGTAAATCAACCTCCAACTCAAAATGAAACTGAAACTGAATTTGATGTTAATAATAGTGAAGAGAAAATTGAATATGATGTTGATAGCCTTCCACATGATCCTGCATTAAGAAAAAGTATCATGGAGTATCCTCCTAAAGATCGAGATGTGGTGAGGAGAGCATATATATCTAGAGGTCCTTGTAGACCGGTGGGTCATGATTTTCCGCAAAGAATAGTTGGGGGTTTGCGTCGTTTTAGTAAATCTTGGTTTGAACAATATGATTGGCTTGAGTATAGTGTTCAAAATGATGCTGCGTTTTGTTTTGTTTGCTACTTATTTAAGAACGAAACCGCAACTCATGCCGGGGGGGAGAGGCCTTTGTTAGTGGAGGATTTAGGACTTGGAATAAACCCAAACGACTTGATACTCATGTTGGGTTGGTTAAGAGTGCTCATAATCTAGCTGTGGAGAAATATTTAGCACTAAAGAACTCTAAAGCATCCATCATAACCCATTTTGATAAACAATCGATTGAGATCAAAAGTGCATATAAAGCTCGCTTGCTTGCTTCTCTTAAATGTTTGAGATGGATTTTGCGCCAAGGGTTGGCATCTCGTGGCCATAATGAAAGTGAAGATTCAAGCAATAGAGAAAACTTTCTAGAACTTTTGATGTGGTTTGCCGAGAATAATGAAGATGTGGCAAATGTTGTATTGAAAAATGCTTCTAAAAATAATCAAATGATTGCTCTATCTATTCAAAAAGAATTAATAAATGCGTGTGCCAATGAAACAACTAAGCGCATTGTAGAAGAAGTTGTTGGTTTATTTAGAATTTTAGCCAACGAGTCTAGTGATGTATCTCACAAGGAACAATTGGCTCTTTGTTTGCGTTTTGTTAATAAGGAGGGGAAAACAATGGAGCGATTTATTGGTATTGTGCATGTTAGTGATACTACCTCTTTGACACTCAAAAGTGCAATAGACTCATTACTTATGGAGCATTCATTGAGTCCTTCTAGGATTCGTGGGCAAGGTTATGATGGGGCTAGCAACATGAAGGGTGAAATCAATGGTCTTAAGACTTTGTTCATAAAAGATACCCTTGTGCATACTACATTCATTGTTCTGCTCATCAACTTCAATTGACACTTGTTGCCGTTGCTAAAAATAACAATGATTGTGGTTGGCTATTTGACATACTTGCCATTTTGTTGAATGTAATTGGAGTTTCTTGTAAGAGAAGAGATATGATTTGAGTGAAACAAGCTCAGTTGATTGTGCAGAAATTAGAATTGGGTAAAATTGAAACTGGAAAGGGTCAAAATCAAGAACTTGGGTTGAAAAGGCCTTGTGATACCCGTTGGGGAACACATTTTGATACACTTGCAAATGTGATTGATTTGTATCCTACCATTCTTAGTGTGCTTGAACAAGTGGGGAAGACTGGTTTACATCCAGAAGATCGAGTGAAAGCACAGTCCATTGTGTTTTCGTTAGAATCTTATGAGTTCATTTTCATGGCACACTTGATGTTGACTATATTTGGATATACAAATGACTTGAGTGTTGCTTTGCAAAGGAAGGATCAAGATATTGTTAATGCAATGATGATAGTTCGTATTACTAAGGAGCGATTGCAAAACCTAAGACTAAGTGAGGATGGATGGAAAGATTTTAAAATTGAGGTTGATGCATTTTGTGGTAAACATGACATTGAAATTCCAGATATGGTTGCTCCATTTGTTGCTCGGGGAAGAGCAAAGCGTTTTTTCAGTGATCTCAAATGAACATCATTATCATATTGATGTCTTCAATAGAGTGATTGATCACCAACTTCAAGAGCTTAATAACCGATTTGACGAGGTAAACATGGAATTGCTTGTTTGTATGGCTTGCTTAAGTCCTCTTGATTCTTTTTCATCTTTTGATAAGAAAAAATTGGTTAGACTTGCCGAGTTTTATCCTAACGAATTTTCAAGTGTTGCTTTGATGAAACTTGGATTTCAACTTGAGAATTACATTGTGGATATGAGGAATGATGAGAAATTTGATGAATTGAAAAACCTTAACGAGCTTTCCATAAAGCTTGTTGAGACACAGACGCATGTGGTGTATGATCAAGTCTATTTGCTTCTAACACTAGTGTTGATTCTCCCGGTGGCAACGACAAGTGTGGAGAGAGTATTCTCTTCAATGAAATATGCCAAGAATAAAGTGCGGAATAGTATGGGCGATCAATTATTGAATGATTGTTTGGTCACTTTCGTAGAGAAGGATGTCTTTAATGAAGTAACCAATGATGAGGTGCTCCATCGGTTCCAAAATATGAAGACTCGTCGAGGACAAATGTAATTTTTATTTGGTTATTTTGTTTTTTTTTTCTTCTACCCGCATTAGTTGTAATGTGCAATTGTATGACGGTTTGATATTGAACTTTTTTTGATGTAATATGTATCGATGATTTTTACTTGATTTTGTCACCCTATTTTCCGAATCCAGGATACGCCACTGGTGAAAGGGTACCGGGTGTGGCAACTGAGCGCCCCCCAGAATGCAAACAACAATAGTTGCTGTCACGTCGGCTGAAGCAAATTAAAGCTTTAAAGTGTATCCTGGACTCCTGTCTCTGTTGGTGTTAAAATGGGGTCTCTTTACCCCAGAATTTTGGTAGAAGATGCAAATGGTATAATTGCTTGATTCATTTATGCTCCCCCTCTTTCTTCATATCTCCTCTCTGGTGGGCTTTGTAATGTGCTTGGTAGCTTGGATCATGGGTTTATTTTGCTCAGTTTGTTGATGTGAAGCGAACCTGAGTTTTAATATATGATTGTTTATATAATAAAAAATTAGTAAGTTTTTCTTGAATTGATTTGTAATTTTTTAGAGTTGTGATTGCTTGAATTGATATTGAGTTCATAGAGTTTTGGGTTAATGACAATGGCAATGGCAATGGCAATGGCAATGGAGGTGAGAGATAGGAGAGAGAGAATGAGGGTTTAAGTGAGCATGTGAGTGACACATGAGGGCATTTTGGTCATTTAAGAAAAAAATCCATAAAAAAATTGGTCAATGGTAGTGGTCAACAAGCAAAATTGTCTTGTAAGGTAGTTTTCCACAAAAAAAAAAAATTATAAGGTACTAAGTCACAAAAAACGCATCAAACAAGGTACTTTCCCACAAAAAATCCTTTATAGAATTGAAGATGGAGTTCAATGATTCACAAGTATCTTATACATTTTACAATATTGGCCAGAGGTTTAATTTTAAGAAAAAACATCAGATTATAAATAAGTGGGCAAAGGGGATAAAAAGATTAGTAAATATTACCAAGGCAAGGTTGCTCAATTAAGTATCCAATATTGATTTGTAAAGCAAGGGAAAGATCTCAATTCCACTAACACTATCAGAACACATGAGAAACTAAAAAATCACAAAACATAATACACTCTATAGATGGTCGTCCTAGCACAGAGAAGCACAACAACATGACATTTCAAGAAGGAACATAAAACAATAGAATTGATCAAGACTGCATAGGTGCTCATAATACACTCTATAAATGTTTTAGGCGGCATTAATAGTGATCAACCCCCGCGGAAACTACATCATTAGACCAAGTCTTCTGCGAAATTTTAAAGTACAAACTTAAAATGAAGGCTATCTCCCTGTAGCTTGCAATTTTTAGTGGGGCAAATATTTCAACTAATAATCTTAGGACTAAGGTTCTGTTTGATTCAGTTGAATTTCACGTAACTAAACTGAACTGAATTGAACTTATTGGCCCTGAACTGAACTGAACTTAACTTAATGCTCCTGAACTTATTATTATTATTATTATTATTATTATTATTATTATTATTATTATTATTATTATTATTATTATTATTATTACTACTACTACTACTACTACTAAAACTACTACTTTTACTGTAGTGGTAAGTTTTTTGTGGTAAGGTTATTTTATCGGTTCATTTCTTTTATTTTTTTTTCCAATATTAATTATTTATTGATCATTTCCCTTATCAAGTAACAAACCAATTTCTCCTTAATTTTTTTTCTTACTATTTTATTGTTGTGTTTAATTTAAAACACAATATGTAATTTTAAAGGTATTACCACGCATTATTAAATAATAATAATAATAATAATAATAATAATAATAATAATAATAATAATAATAATAATAATAATAATAATAATAATAATAATAATAAATGAACTGAACTGAACTGAACTGAACTTATTGGACGTGAACTGAACTTAATTTAAGTGAAATTAAGTTGAATCAAACAAAGCCTAGGAAATGTTATTCTCACCTTGTTCAAAAACATGTCATGCATAATAAAGACAAATATTATGAAGTAAAAAAAATGAGAACAAAGGATTGTTTTTATTAACTTCGAAAGAGGCAAGCACAAAGGAAAAACTCATCACAACCCAGATGCAAGAAGCTAAGGTGGCCGAGGGATGAGAGCCAGGAGCATGAGTTAAAAACCAATCATAGTTGCCAAATACATAGACACCTGAAAAAACACTATGAAGGGAAAGAGTAAGTAAAACACAAGTACGAACTTGGCCATCGGAAGCTACTTTATCATATACAACTAGTAATCACCAAGTCCAACCCAAAAGAGAACATATACTACGCATAAATATATGGTCAAAAAGAGAGTAATAATGGTTATATCTGTACCTCCACAACCTGATAAAATTGCTCATCTTGACTTGGAGCTTCAGAGAAATCACAACCCATTAATCAATATATCAATTTACTTGTTTACGCAGAGGAAGAAAACTCCAACAAAACACAACTAAAATGTACCTTAGATTGCAAGATCGTTGTTCTTTTCTAGCCAATCTAATATATATATATATATATATATATATATATATATATATATATATATATATATATATATATATATATATATATATATATATATATATATATATATATATATAAAACTGGATCATGCATGTTGTTGCATTGACACGTGTCATGCCACGTCACCATACCCAGTCAGCATTATATTCAGTAATTAATGTTATGTCACCTAATTAATTGAATACATGCATGAACCTTATAATCTAATTAAAGTATGATACATGAACATAAACTACATTAATACGGTTCATGAACTTAAGCTAAATTATACAAAAGACTAGGCACATCGAATTTAATAAGGGAGAATAGTCACAAGTAATACTTATCTATCGATAATTTTTATACATACATCTTGATGTTCTAAGTGATTTTATACCTGAGCAATATAGTAGAAAGCAATTGTTGAGCATTACATGATTAAACTCTATGAAGATAGAGAAATATAGTATTTTTTTTAAGGGGAGGAGAAATATAGTATTGGTAGAACGTGACCGTGAACAAATTAGTCGTAAACATGATTAATTTCTTCAACAATTATTTAAATTAAAAAAGGAGAACATTGATTGATATATTCACATGGATCCAAATAATCGTTGTATACCAAATAACATGACGGATAAAAAATTAAACATATTAAATCGAAGGATGTAAAAAATGAAAATTATATAGTAAAAGTACTTTTCAATCTGAACCCAATAAATATTCTTTCATATTTTGAATCTAAATAGTTTTTCGTTTTCAATTTTCGATGTTGAACTTTGACCACAATTTTCTCATACATCGGAGTGTGTAAAAATTATGAAAATTATATATGCTGAAAATACTTTCCAATACAGATGCAACAAATATTCTTTCATATTTTGAATTAAATAGTTTTTCCACAAATTGAGGTCAAATTAAACATGGCACTTAAAAAGGACGGGACACTTATAATCCATTATATATATATATATATATAAAGTTGGATCATGACAGCCGCTGCATCAACACGTGTCATGCCATGTCACTATCCCAGTCATCATCATATCTAAAAGGCAATATCATGTCATCCAAATTATTAATGACAATACATGAACCATGTTATCTAATTAATTACAATACATGAACATTATTAATTTCATAGATATGGTACATGAACTTAAAATAAATTACGCTAAAAACTAGGTACAACGAATCTAATTTATAAGAGAAAATAGTCCTAACATATATAATCCATATTTTGGTAGATTATACATCTGAAATTTTTAACGATTCTACATGAAGATGGAGAAATATAGTAGAATAGTTAAGTAAGGTAGTTGTAAACACAATTATTTTTTTAGTTTTTTTTTAATTAGAAAAATAAAAGATTAATTTGCCTACATGGACCCCAATAAACAACCGTTGCATAATACATGACACTAAACAAAATTATAAGTGATTCTCCATGAAGATGGATAAATGTAGTAAATTAGTACAATATTTAGTAAAATTGATGTAAATATAACTATTATTTTTGTTAACCGATTTCTTTTAATAAGAAAAATAGGAACTTAGTTTGGTCATGTGGATCCAAACAAGTGATGCATAATACATGACATTAAAGTAAAACTGGTGTAGATATAACTATTATTTTTTTTAACCAATTTCTTTTAATTAGAAAAATATGAAATTAGTTTGACCATGTCGATCCAAACAACTGCTGCATAATACATGGCATTAAACATAAATTATTTTTAAATGAAAAGATATTATTAATAATTTTAATACAATGTAGACCAAAGAGAAACAAAAACGTTAGTAACGGGTATTGTCATGGTAGAAAGTTATAGAATTACACAAGCATGTAGAGGTATTAATATTTCGATTGACTGAGCACGTGAAAATGGTAGTTAATTGTAAACCTATCACTTAACTATTTTCTTGAACAATGTTTTTGGAGTATAAATTTTCGAAAATGATCCTATATAAAAGTTGATCATAGCGATGTTGTATTCACACATGTTTTGCATGTCACCATGTCCAATCATCATTATATTCAAAAAGCTAATGCCAAGTTAACCAATTAATAAGGATATGAATCATATTATATAATTAATAAATAGGATACATAAATATTTATTTATTTATTTGAGTGAAGGATACATAAACATAATTAAACCTTAAACTAAAATATACAAAAAACTAGATATAAGAATTTAATAAGGTAAAGTAGTCAAAGTATTAAATGCATAAGGACTTTAAAACTAACTAATTAATAAATTAACGTATTATATATGCATCTAATCTTCATAGTGATTCTATACCCCAACAAAAGTACATGGTTCATGGAGATGGCGCAATACGTTAATTTGGTCAAATAATGTGAATAAAGTAGGTTTAAACACCGTTTCCTTCGATAAATTCTTATAAGTATAAAAAAAGAAAAGAAATTATTTTATCTACATGGATCAATCCGTTGTCATAACACATTACATGACACATAAGTAATTTTATATAAAAAAAATATATAAATGAAAGAGAGATAAGAACCAATAGTAGTATATTGGCTATTAATAAGCTCGGTAGATAAATTTATAGACTACCTAAGCACACAAATGTATAAATCTAACGGTCCCCAATGACATTATATCAAGATGGTGTGCGGTTGTGAATCTGTCATTTAACTATTTATTTGAATTCTTTTTAAAAGTATGAAAATATATGAATTTAACTTATCATTTAAATCTAAACAATTATTATTGTATGTCACATAAGTAATTTTATACTCACATAGCACAACTTTAATTTGGTACGTGTAACTTCATATGAATTATTATAGACGGTATTGATACATCGTTAACCTATTTTTTTGATATCATGCAAAATATATTTCTAATGATAAACTACAAGCATGTGGATCCAAACAACAGCTGCATAATACATGACATTTAAGTAAAATCGGTGCAAATGTAACTATTATTTTTAAAACCAATTTCTTTTAATTAGAAAAATAGAAAATTAGTTTGGCCATATAGATCCAAACAACTGCTGCATGATACATGACATTAAACATAAATTAGTTTTAAATGAAAAAATATTATTAATAATCTTAATACAATGTAGACCAAAGAGAAACAAAAACGTTAGTAACGGGTATTGTGATGGTAGAATGTTATAGAATTACACAATCATGTAGAGGTATTAATATTTCGATTGATTGAGCACGTAAAAATGGTGGTTAATTGTAAACCTATCACTTAACTATTTCCTTGAACAAAGTTTTTGGCGTATGAATTTTCTAAAAAAGAACATACTATAAGATGATCTTATGTAAAAGTTGATCATAACGCTGTTGTATTTACACGTGTTTTGCATGTCACCATGTCCAATCATCATTATATTCAAAAGCTAATGCCAAGTTAACCAATTAAGGAGGATATGAACCATATTATATAATTAATAAATAGGATACACAAATATTTATTTATTTATTTTTATTTATTTATTTGAGTGAAGGATACATGAACATAATTAAACACTTAAACTAAACTATACCAAAAACTAGATATAGGAATTTAATAAGGTGAAATAGTCAAAGTAATAAATGCATCAAGACTTAAAACTAACTAATAAATTAGCGTATTGTATATGCATCTAGTCTTCATATGGGTTCTACCCCCAACAAAAGTACATGGTTCATGGAGATGGAGCAATACACTAATTTGGTAAAATAATGTGAATAAAGTAGGTTTAAACACCGTTTTCTTCGATAAATTCTTTTAAGTATAAAAAAAGAAAGGAAATTAGTTTATCTATATGGATCAAACTGTTGTCACCACACATTACATGACACATAAGTAATTTTATATGAAAAAAATATAAATCAAAGAGAGATAAGAGCCAATAGTAGTATATTGGTTATTAATAAGCTCAGTAGATAAATTTATGGACTACATAAGGACATGAATGTATAAATCTAATGGTCCCTAAGGACATTATATCAAGATGGTGGGCGGTTGTGAATCTGTCATTTAACTATTTATTTGAATTCTTTTTTAAAGTATGAAAAGATATAAATTTAACTTATCATTTAAATCTAAACAATTATTATTGTATGCCACATAAGCAATTTTATACTCACATAGCACAACTTTGATTTTGTACGGATAACTTCATATTAGTTGTTATAGACGGTATTGATAAATCATTAACCTATTTTCTTGATATCATTCAAAATATATTTTCTAATGATAAACTACAAGCCCGTGCATCGCACGGGGCATACACCTAGTTATATATAAAGTTGAGTGTTAACACGTATGGTGATGACATGTGGGATGCCAACTAGGAGGGCTAAGATGGTGTAGTGATGATATGTAAGCGCCACACAAGCAAAGCATAAGAGAACATCCAAGTGTCATCCATTATTAATGCATCGTCCTTAGTTGAGTTTGTTATATTTAATAGCATATTGTTTCAAACTAGAAAATAAAATAAGTTTAGTTATGTAACTCAAAAAATTATGAATTTTACTTCAGTATATTGGATTTTAAAAGTTCTTCAAAATGAGATACATATGTCCTATAAAATTTGGGTCCATATAAAAATGAGTCAACTTCGTCTGTGCATGACACGTGGGACGCAACGTAATGCTATTCTTAGTGAGTCCATTTCGTGTGGGCACGACACGTAGGATACGGCATAGGAGGCTCAAATATGTGTGACGATGACACCTAAGCCGCCATGTAAGCAAAGTTTGCCACGTAGTCTAACAATTTATCATCCAAATGTCACCATTAATGGCTCATTATTAGTTGGCTTCATCTTTACTTACATATTTATTAGAATATTTTTATTTTAAAAAATAAAATAACTTTAATTACATAACTCTAAAAATTATAAATCTTACTTCATTAGATTGATTTTAAAAAATACTCTAAAACAAGATTTATATGTCCTATTCGGTTTGGTAAAGGCTAATTAGATAAGACACTTGGTATTAGTATAGCCATATTTGTATTATTTTAGTTGTAAATCATGGTTGAGTATTAGTAATTGAAATGTATTCTAAATATTTTATTTATTTGTAACAAATATTTTTTTATTTATATATAAGGAAAATGAGATCATTTTTCATGTGGAGATGCCATATGGAATGACATTTTGTGTGAAGATGAAACATGAACGTCAACTTATGATCTACTTCAATGCTTTATTAGCAAATTAATTTAGACTTCAATAATATAACACTTCATACATGATTCAATTAATACATAATAAGTTATGTGGAAAGTTACAAACACTGAACTAGCACATGTGAGAAATGAATTTTTAGGATTAAATTGTTGATTATAACTTTAGAAGATGAAAAAATTTGCTCACCCTTAATTGATTTTATTCAATTGCCAAAAACCAATTACAATAAGAGACTGATTTTACTAGAGAAAGTTTTATTAATCTTTATCTTTTTTTTTCCTTTTAAAACTTTTGATGTAGGCTAAAATTATGTTTATAAATCAATCTTTTTTATGTTAATTTTAATTTTGACATAGATCGATTAAAAAGGATATTTCATACCAAAAACATTAAAATAGTGAAATGTAGAATTAGTTGTGCGGTATAAAATAGACATGAGGTATCACTTAAGAAGTTATTTTTATTTTCGAGAGACATTCACGAGTCCGTGCGGAGCACGAATATATAAAGTTGAGTGTTACACGTGTGAGGCCGACACGTGGGACGCCAACTAAGCGGACTAAGTTAGTGTGATGTTGACACGTAGGCGCCATATAAGCAATTCATCCACATGTCACCTCATTAATTGAATTTGTTATTGCAATTTAATAAGATGTTTACAATTATTAGCATTTTGGTTCAAACTAGAAAAACCAATAACTTGGATTACGCAACTCTAAAAAATAAAATTTTTACGTCATTGGGTTGGATTTGAAAAGTACTCCAAAATGAGATGCATATGTGCTATATTTGAGCCGATAAAATTTGGTAGTAGATAATTGAATAAGCTAAAACATATGAGATCGATAGACATAGTTATATTATAAAAGTGAGTTTAATTGGTGTAGGTATGACACGTAGAAAACGCCAACTAGGAGGGCTAAATTCATGTGGCGCTGACAGCTAAGCGCCACATAAACACAAGTTTCCACATAGCCTAATCCAAGTGTCACACATTAATGTCCATCATTAGTTGGCTTAATATGTATTTACGTGACTCTAAAAATTATAAATCTAATTTCATCAGTTAGGATTTTTAAAATGTTTCAAATAATATACGTATGCTCTACAAATTTCCACCTAGGAGGGCCAAATTCGTGTGGTGTGACACCTAAAACTACAAAATAAAATATCTTTAGTTACGTAACTCTAAAAATTATAAATTTAATTTCATTACTTAGGATTGAAAAATGCTTCCAAAATAAGATACATATATCCTACAAAATTTGGTTAATTTCGTGTGACGATGACACGTGGGATATCACCTAAGAGGGAAGGTTTGTTTAAAGATGACACGTAGACACATATAAGCACAAGTTTGCCAGCAATTTTCCTTTTTTAATAGAATTGAAAATACTTTAAAATGAGATATATGTCGTAAACGAGTCAGTGCACTCACAAGCTGCATGGACAACCATGTTGGATAATTTTGGTGTAAAGACGACATTTGGACATCCACATAGAATACTATTGGTAGGATTATGTGACGTTTTATAATTGATATTTCATTAGTTATATATAGGAGTGGAAGAATGAACAAACATTCTTATAATATTCAAACTATTATACAATCATTTGTTTTGATTCTTTTCAATACTTTTGTCACTTTTATCCATATGGATATTGTAACTACACTAGAATTCAAAAGATACACAATACTATAAAATGAGACAAATTAAAAGTTAGAACAAAAATGGTTGATTTTTGAGCTCAATGTCTAAACATTGTAATTGTTTACTCTTAGTTATATATTATGTATAATTTACATATAGCACCAACAATAAGATAATGAATGAAACCAAAATTTCCACATAAGCAAAGTTTGACACATAGCCTAACAACTCACCATCCAAGTGTTACCTATTAATGCCTTAATATTAGTTAACTTTATTACATAGTTATTAGCATACTTTTATATTAAAAAATAAAATAATATTAGTTATGTAAGTCAAAAAAATCATAAATCTTATTTCAATGGGTTGGATTTGAAAAATGCCTTAAATGGAGATATATATGCCCTATACAATTAGTTATCTTCTTTCCGTGCGGTGATAGGATGTAGACGCCACATAAGAGGGAATGTTCGTGTGAAGATGACACACAGACGCCACATGTGCATATTTGCCACATATCTTAACAAATCATGATCCAAGTGCCACATGATCAATATCACTCGACTTTGTTATATGATTTATTTGCTTATTATTTCAAACTACAAAATAACATATTTTTAGTTTAACTCTAAAAATTATAAATCTTACTTCATGAAATTGTCTTTTTTTTTTTAAAATTCTTCCATGAAGTTTGTAGTAGCCTCAAACTATGTTCATAAATTAATCTTTTTTTACATTCATTTTATTTTAGACGTGGATCAATTTAAAAGGAAATTTGATAGAAAAAAATATTAAAATAGTCAAATATAAAATTAGTTGTGCGGTGTATAACAATTAACATACATTAGGTATCACCTAAAAAACTATCTTTATTTTCGAGAGAAATAAACGAGTCCGTGCGAAGCACGAACATAAAACTAGTATATCTCAAATTTTCAATTCGCTCCCCTGTTTTTGCCCATCAAACAACATTACTCAGAATTCAATTCATCAAACAAACAGAAAAAATAGTATGAGAATTTATAAATTTCAATATGATTAAAACACACCAAAATGAATTGGCACCTTGTGTCATCTGATGTATCAGTTCGCTTACTGTAAAGTGAAAAGGCAAACATTTGATGAAAGTTAGACTAAGCAGTCTCAGTCCAAGCTATACATGCAAAACATAGTATTTCAATAAACCGTAAATTAAACGTAGGAGAAATTAAAGAAATTACCAAACAAACAAATAAAAAAGCAAACATACTGGGTTTAGGGCTGCATTTGCATTTTTCCAGTTGCATTAATCAACAAAACTGTAGGTTGTAGAGATAGAGAAGCATAAGAATTCAGAGCTAAAAAAATCTGCTACTATGCCGCTTCAATAGAGTGAATCAGAGAAATGTAAAAGACCTTGGCAAACCTGCATTGAATGATATATAAGATGCAGCAAAATGTATATTGATATGTAATAATACTAATAGCAATATAAACTGTAAGACTAACAAATCGAAGATAATGAATCTACTCAATGTATATGTAGCTATAATCATAGAGACTGCTAAACGAAATGGATCATTGGACTGATTTGGATTCTTTGAGGATAATAAATCAACTCAATACAAATCTGATGCATTGTTTGGGGTTCAAAATTTTCATCAAAAAAGGGCCAAAACTCACTACACAAAAGCAGGGAATACCAAAGCCCCCCAAAAACGAGAAAAAGAACGGTGCAGATATTAGAAGAGAAAAAAGAACCTAATAGTAAATTGACAACATTAATAAAACCTCGTAGGAGGTTACCAATAATCAAAATAGCATATGTATCATTAGACCTCATGATGAAGATTTAAGCAATCATGAAATCATCAGTGATCATGGATCCCATTTCAAAGCCGAAACAATCACCCTCCTCAAAAACTACAAAATCCAGCACCACAAATCATCCCCTTACCGTCCCCAAACTAATGGCGCAGTAGAAGCCGCCAACAAAAACCTCAAGACTATCATTGAAAATATGATAGAAAACTATAAAGATTGGCCCATAAAACTCCCATTTGCCCTTTGGGGATATAAGACATCCATAAGATCCTCTACGGGAGCAACACCTTATTCCCTAGTCTATGGAATGGAAACGGTTATACCCAAAGAAGTCCAACTACCCTCCATGCGTATAGCCTTAGAGGGAGAAATTCCTGAAACCCAATGGTTACAAGCCCACTACGAACTCATGTTCACGGATGAAAGACGCCTATGGGCCCTAGACAATTTCCACATGTACCAGCAACGCATGGCAAAAGCATTCAACAAAAAGGTTCAACCGCGGAATTTAAAGGAAGGGGACTTAGTTTGGAAAGAATTATGTGCCCCACTTACCGACCCCAGAGGCAAACTTCGACCAAACTGGTCTGGTCCGTTCATCATCAAAGACATCTTATCAGGAGGCACAATCAAACTCATGGATATTGACGACATCGAGTTCAGCCAGCTCACCAATTTGGACCAACCGAAGAAGTGATACGTCTAAAAAAAAAAAAAAAAAAAACGTCGTACACAAATTGAACGAACTACGCTGGCCTGATTCCACACTGGATACGTAGGTAACTCTTTTAAGGGGTCCGACCAAAAATCTTATCTTACTAAGGTTACAAAAAGAAAAGTGCAACTACGAGGGTTTAGACTAACAAATTCTTATTACTTTTTTTTTTAAACTAGACTTGCTTTCTAAGAAAACTACTTTAATCCTTCTTCCCTTTAGAAGGCTTCGTTGAAGAGTTCTTCTTTGAAGGACCCTGGCTTGAGGACGACCTATGATCGCTTCCTTGAGCTGGGGGCTTGCCTCTTTTCAGTACATGGTAGCCTTACTCATAAGACTCTTTCTTTCTTTTCTTACTTCATGTTCTTGAGTCATACTTAGGCTTTAGTTGGTCCCACTCCTCATGACCAAGGGCTCGTCTCGCTTCTGCATCACTGCAGGAAAGCCAGTTCAAGTAAGTCTCAGAAACTTGAGTTGGGGCAATCATCCGAGGTACTGTCCAACGATCTCTGTCACGCCAGTACTTTCCCCAATCCGCAGCAAATTCAGTGGTCAAAGCTGTGATACGTAGCCTTGTGGTCTCCTGACGAGGGATAACCTGCTTCAACCCATATTGTCTCATAACCATAGAAGGAAAGAAGAAAGTACTCCTGTACAGACTCACTATGGTAGTATGAGGAACAAAATTGTCACAGGCGACTAAGGAAGTCAAACTCCACCAGGTCACATGCCAACGGATAACAGGTCCTGCATGGAAAAAGGTATCCCATTCAGCAAGGTCTTTTCAGAATATAGCATTTTCCTAACCAAGAAGCTAGCAGCGGTATAAGTTTTCTTTGACCAGGCTCGAGGGACACGAGCTATCATTTTTTCTGGTGACTCTATTAACCTTAGATGCTCACATAACCAAATATGAAGCAACAAGGGGCTGCCAGAAAAAGTTTCGTGAGGGGACATTTTCGACCTGTCAAGCCCAATAATGGTTTCCCCTACAACCAGATGCAAAGGAGAGTGCCCTTCAGCCATTTGATTCATCACTCGAAACAACGAGGCTCTATCCAAGTTAGGCGACTCTGCATTAACAAACAATAGGCAGTTTAACAGGCAAAGTACAAAAGCCTGTCGGCGGCAAGGCCTAAATATTGCATCTTTTCCAGAAGAAATAGCAAAATTTTCACAGAGTTGAACTACGTCCACATCGACACCAAGAATCATGCTTTTAACTTCTGCAGATGATAAGCCGAGGGATAACCTGTACTGACCACTAAAACCATCTCTCAAATAAGGCACAGCTGCTGAAGAACATCGACATATTAGTGATTGCAGCAAATTTTTCAACTAAAGGGCATAATTCAGAGTTACCGAAACGAAAAACGTGCAAGTTGGGGCCCCAATAATTCAGAGCAGATCGAAAAAGGGGCCACAATATTTTGGTTGGTCTTAAAGTCAGCAAGGTAGAGGCATGGACCAGAGCCAGTTCAAGTTTGTCTTCTATGGTCAGATTTTTGCACTAGGCATCGAACATATTTTCAAAGGATTTCACCATGGCAAAAGCTTTGGGAAATTTGAGAGAGTTAAGGTTTGAAAAGTGATACAACATCAAGCATCCCGTAAATCCTATTTATAGGCAAAATTCGCGGGCCAAAAGAAGTTAGAAATCCACGAAAAAGCCCAAACCAGAGCCGTCAGCGGGTCTGGCCAGGGCCGCTAGCGGCCCTCATCTGCAGCCCGGCGCCGCTAGCAGCCCTGACCTTGGCCCAGTCAGATTCTCTCCTTTGGCTCCAGCCCGCCCACTCGGTCATGTCTGCTCGGTTTAAGCCCAGTATTGATACGCACAACTGAATTACAAAGCGCGAGACTCTCTTAGTTTTATCTTTTCTATTTTTTTTATTTATTTTCATTTTTTTAGGGGGTATAATATGTGTAATTTTTGCTTTTTGTTGCAATATTTACCTTTTTGTCCTTATTTTATTCCCTGAATTGTGGCCTTTTTCCTACTGCATAACACTTTGCATACTTAGAGATCAGACGGGCATAATCGAGTCATCATAGCATACATGTCATATAAATGCATAAAAAAAACAGGAGTTCAAAGTTTCAAGGCCAATGTTTACAAAGCAATCCAACACCGCTCAACCAGAGTCATCATCGCCATTGCTGTCAGCCTCATCATCAACGGACGGTCCCTGACCATAATTTCCAGTTGAATAATGGAAGAAGCCCTGAGTACTAAACGAGGTGTAAATGGCCTGTTGTTGTTAGGCCTCATATCCCGCCTGTCATTTGCTGGTGCGCGCATGGGGGTACCTGCCAAAAACCCCGCTCCAAAGAAGTTCTCTGTGGCCTGACCGGGAAAGTTCATAGCCATATCCTGATACGAAGGCCCAATATGAGGCACATCCCATCCAGGGGCGTTCGTCTAACCTCCAGCCATAGGGGTAACAATAGGCCGACTATCAAGAGAAGGCTGGAAACCTACAGGAGAAAACATCTCAGGAATGTACGGCACAGAATGTCCGGGCGCCTCATCAACAGGAGGCCTGGTCACAGCTACGGGAGGTGAACGAGCAACAGACCGTCTGCTCGCCTAAGAGGCCCTCGCAGTAGAAGAATGTCGAGGTCCCACCGAAGACGAAGACTAGGACATCTGCGAACAATCAAGATCGAGATGTTAAGTTAAGCACTTCACTTAGCTAAACAAAGGATGAAAGTCTACTTACATCAACGGTCCTAGACCGAGAACTCTACCCCTTACCCGTCACCCGACCATAGCCTTTCTTCAATAGGTGAATGAGCTGAAGATTTGAGAAGTCTGATCCCGGTTTAACTACAAAAAAAAAAAAAAAAAAGAACCACAAGAGATAGAGTCAGCACTCAAAAACAAACACAAAACACAAGAAGGGATAAAAAGGAACTTAAGCCCGTACAACCGTCAGGCAAGGGCAAGCCCTCCACAGCCTCTCCATCAGCCATATGTAGAGGGAACTACTCTACTATACGTTCCCTGCTCTCCCCAATATACCTCATCTCATTAGTCAGCAAGGTCATGCTTGGGGGCTGACCCCGAGGAACTCTAGAATGGGACCTCCTAGGACCTTGAAGAGCCAGACGACCCGCCTACGAGACATAAAAAGTCAGTATATCATGCATATAGCTAAAAAGGCGCAGGTAAATTTATTACCTCTGAAGTGAGGTCCGATATCAGACGACCCAAGCAATAGGCCAGGTACACGGGCGTGCGGTCCAAGCCAGCAATCTCCAGCTCCAGAAACTCCGTGACCGCCATACCACGAGCCACGACCCCCAAGTCCTGCACACTCAGACTGCGCAGATAGAACATGGTCAGGGGAGGATTCTCCGGAACCAGGTGACTACCCAAGGTGGGATAAACCAGCCGAGTCAAACGATCCCCCAAGTACCACACGAAGCCAAATGATCCCTCAAAGAGCACCCGGAAAGATGATACCCTAAAGGACTCTATGGTAATGTGGGGCGAATGTAATACATGAAAATATTTTCGACTAATTAACCCTGTGTTAGTACTAATATATAATATAATAGTCTAATTAAACCCTTATTAATTTTTCATTTTCTTAACTAGGCCTATTATTATTTTGAGCTAGATATCCACATAGAAAATAAAATATTATTATTTGTGATATATAAGTAATTTCTATAAATAGTATTTTACTAAAAGGAATTAGAATGATTATTGTTATAAGTATTTACGTTAACTTCTTAAGTAAGCTAGTAATAGTGAGAATTTAGCTAATACACCTACTTATGGCATGCCTTGCCACGTGTCGCGGAACGGGGAAGGATTTACCATTAAAGCACTACGTGGTGCAACCATAGCAAGCCACTTATTTTTGTTAAGCTAAATTACCTTCCTAATCTCATTTACTTGCATGTACCACTATTCACTTCAGTGAATATTTTCTACTTGTCATCTTACCTCTATATTACTATCCATTCCACATATATATACATACCCATGACTCTTTTCCACATAATTCCTTCCTACTTGCAAAACACTGGTACTTTCTAGAAAATAAGAACAAGGAAGCCGTGAGACTCCATTACTAAAGTCTCACGCCATACTCCATCGATCACCATCGTTCTTTATTTCCCGCTTCCTAGCTTGAATATCTACACTTGCATGTCTCATAATCTTTAGCTAGTTCCTTCGTTTATCAAGTATTAAGGTACATGTACTTCCTTTGTTCAACTACCCATTTCTTATTGAATTCCTATCTTGGTTGATCTAATTATTTTGTTCTTGTTTGTTGATGTTCCTTGATCGTTAGATCACCCACAAGCTTCTACACCGACGTCCGACCCCGGACCGAGCCGAAACCAAGAGAATCTTGCACCTCACGGTATTAAACATTCTCACTTTAATTTCGTTGAATTATAATTCCAATCGATCATAAGGACATATAAACTAGCTAGAAATCATGCCTAGGACGCGTTTAAGGACGATCGGTAGTGAAATCGGAAGCCTGAACCTCTTCGTTGGTGCGTCCCAAGTGCTGGCCGAAACATAACGTATTTGCATGTAATAGTAAACAAGTGGGATTTGTACTTATTTATGTTATTGCATGATTAATTGGGTTTAGTGATATTTAAGTATGTTTATCAATGGATTATGGGTCACCTAGTGATTTACCCACTAGTTGGAAGTAATATCTAGGATTGCATGTAACTCGGATTAGACTAATTAACGACGAGTTAAATTACTGGTTATATGAATTTTGGGTGAATAGTTGAATGACTAGTATTTCTTAATTTTATTAACTAGGAGCTACGTCAAGCGCACACTAGCTGGAAAACGAGGAGACGAGGTAAATACATGTCTACCACCTCCCCCGCGGCTAATACGGACTAACCAGATAACCACCGTTTTTACAAAATTATGTGCTAGCTGCCTATTTATGATTTGGAAGTATAGTATTGGTTGTTTACCACTAAAAAGGATAAAGGCATGAAAAATGGCATTGTTTGGTGTTTTTACGCAAAAGTTCTACATACTAGTATTTGTCTGTTTGTACAGTTCAGTTGCCGTGACTAGTGAAATGATGTCCATATTTTATGTGAGCTAGTCCTATGAAAACTATAAGATGTTAGCTATATGCTACAAGTGATTATTTCAGTATAGAAATTGTTATATGACTTACAGAACAAAATCTGATCAGAAGGTCATTTGTGCATATATCTCCATTTAGCTGCTATATGAGCATTATATGAGTATTTTGGTACTTTGGAATGAATCTATGAATGAGAATGTGAAAATGTGAAAGGTGTACTTATGTCTGACATAATGATAACTATGTTATTCCAACTATATGAGCTATTGATGTTATATACAGAAATATGGCTACATGCATAACATGAGTTTACTAGTAAATATGAGCTATTGATATATGAGCTGTATGCTGAATATGAAATTATATGGATGACATACTTTGATACGGACTTATATATTTTGGGTAGAGAGTTTCGGGTATACTATACATGGCCTATTATGGGTAGGACTCTTGTATGGCGTCTACAGAGTAAAGTGAGCACGTTACATCAGGGTAGAGACTGGGATAGTTAACCCGGGATCCCCGGAGTGTGCACACCTTTAACTGCATAGCGGGTTGATATTGTTTTAGGCCCCCGACGCATAGTCGGATGATATGATGAGATATGGCGCATAGCCAATGGAAAATAATTATGAGATATGTTGTATTATGGAAATGAGAAAGCAATACAGAATGGCAGAGAAATGTGATGAGATACATTGATATGATCGATATGCTTGTCCGGCGCAAGCCGGTGTGGTTAGCTGATGGGTATTCCATCCCCAGGCTAATCCATGCTCTCTTACCCATAATTGTCCGGAGTCTAGTAAACCATTGAAGTAATATTCTCTGCATTTTGATTCTGTGATATTACATGTTATTCTAGAGAAAATGTTGAGTTATAGATATACTGATCACTCATGACTTGGCAGGTAAGATATAAAATGAACCCACCTTATGTGTTATGTGTTACGTGCTACGTGCTAAACAAGACCACCTAATAAAATGTTTTTACGCGGTGGGATGTATTTACAAGCATTTATGCTATTTTCCTTCTTTTCTCTGTGTTTCTATGTTTTCTTTCTTTGGAATGGAATTGCCTAAGTGCAGATTTTTGGATTGGAAGGACGTGGAGACATGAGAGCGGTCACGATCACTTATCTAGTACTTTTGGTGTAGACTTTGGATAATGGAAAATATTTTGGTTTGTAATAACTATGACTAGTACTCCTAAGTTTCCATACAGAACTTAATTATGTAAATGATGTAAATTATGGTATGTTTGGATTTTATTGGTGAGTTGATACTATCTTTAGCCTTGTGTTTGTTTAACCGGCAAGCACGACGGTAATGCTTCGGAGGTTAATCCTGCTTATTCCGCTGTGAAAAGAATATTATATTGTTGTTAAGCAGGTTTAATTTCCGGGGTGTTACAGAGTGGTATCAGAGCAACAATAAATCTGAATTTATAAGTAAAAGAAAAGAAATAGGCTAAAATATGATAAAGCCGAGTGAGTTTGAGAGTGGGGTGGTTACAGTGAAGGAGTTATGCGTATACTTGAGTTTTGTTTGTGCTATGTAGTTTTGGATTGAAATATGACTTGGTGTTATATGTGGTATTGTTTTATGAAGCTAACCTTGCTTATGTGCTAACAACTACGTGAATAGATGAACCAGACAAACTTTCCTTTCATGAATTTCAACCCCGAAGATGTACCACACCTCTACACTTCGCGACCTATGGAAAATGAGCAGATACCGGATTACGTTCATCGTTTCCACTAGGCATGTCTTGACTATATACGCTTTCACCCGGATGCTGATCAACCCATAACTGGGGAAATTTGGCAAGTTCACGCCTTCGTCCGAACTCTTCCATCCGAAGAGCCATGGCTATGTGTTAAGAGAAAATATGCTAGTATTGCTAGGGATAATTACTTCTTTGACGTTCCGCACTACACTGATCGTAATGGAAACTGGATCCTCACACTTCAATTTATGGAAGTTGCTTTGCTCCAGGCCCAAGCTAAATGGCGCTGTGTCAGGGAAGGAATTACTTTAGATCCCGAAACGATTGTATACTATCAGGAAATGGAAGACCCACTTCATCAACCCGACTTTGACTCTGACCTTGAACCAGTTCCTTTGACTATACTTCCACCTGTGCTTTCTCTCCCTGCAACTGGAGAAGTCCCTAACCAGCCATATGCTAATGGCCATGCTCCTCACCTTGCGAATGGATACCTCTAGACTGTGACTGTGTGCTATGTGAAGCTGTTATGTGTGCTAGTAAGGGCTATGTGTATTATAAATAATTTGACTAGCTTCTTCCCGTATGTGTAATAAATTGTTGGCCGCAGTAGCTAACTTTGGGAAAGGCTGTAATTCATAGCCACAAACTACCTAATGTACTAAGATATTTTATGTGTTGAACTATATATGTGAGTAGTTTCTTATATCGTGAACGAACTTATTTTCAGCTAGTATATATATAGATGCTCTAATAACTTATACGAGGCTAGGAGTATGTTACTTATTTTACCAAGTTTTATGAGCACTTAGGGATCAGATCTTTATTTTAAACAGAGAGAAGGAGATCGCTTTAAATGCTTATTTGGTTACATGAGTGAGAATTATATGAGTGGAATTTTCTGCATATATGAATATTGGGTCTTATGTTAATTGTGATTTATAGTCGTTATTGTTTGAGAAGAAAATCAATATTGTTTAATTTAGGAGGAAGAAAATGAGTGGTGACACCCCTGTGTCGGGCGAGCAGCCCAACAACACTGCTACAACTAGTGATGATCATGATACTCGTCTTGAGACATTAGAGACATTGTGTCAGTTCTTTGGTCATGCCTTAAAGGAACAGATGGAAGATAAAGCTAAGGAAAAGATGAAAGAAAAGGAGAAAGAGAAGATTGAAGGTGACCCACAAGCCCTTATGTTTAAGAATTTGGGAATCCATCAACCGCCAACCTATGAAGGAGGCGGTGACCCTTTAGCTTTAGAACATTGGATACGTAACATGGAAAAATTATTTGAGGCTATACGTTGTCATGATGATATGAAAATAGGTTATGCTCAGTACTATTTGAGAAAGGAAGCAGATGACTGGTGGCATATTGTTAAAGAAGAGACCGCTGGTGACAAAAGTTTCAATTGAGATAAATTTAAGGAAAAGATTAAAGAAAGATTTTACCCCCGTTCACTAAGAAGAAGGAAACAACAAGAATTTGAGAACTTGATTCAAGGAAAAATGTCTCTGACCGAATATGCTGCTAAGTTTCATGAGTTGTCTAGGTTTGCAGAAGTGTTAGTGAAGGATGAAAAAGACAGAGTACAGAGATTTGAGGATGGTTTAAATTGGAAGATACAGGAGTTAGTTGCTGGTTCTTCTACTACCTTTCAGGAAGCATATGATAAGGCAATTAACATGGAAAGGATTCAGGAGCGTAGAAGTCAAGTCCTTCAGGTAAAAAGGAAAGGTGATGATCATGACAGAGCGAGTGATAGTCGAGACAAGAGGCCTAGGACTAGTTACTCAGGTAATAGCTTTGGGAAACGACGTGGAAATAATAGTTACAGAGGAAATTTTAATGGTAACCATGGTGGGAATTCGATGTTTGCGAATGTTTGTAGGAAGTGTGGTAGGAGTCACCCTAACAGAGAGTGTGATGGACTGATGTCTTGTTATATTTGTGGTCGTTTGGGTCATAAATCAAATGTATGTTATCAAAGGTTTCAGAATCAGGCAAATAACAGAGGAGGATACAGCAGGAGTGGAAATAACAATGGTTAATCTCGTTATTACCAGGGAAGTTCCATGACTAGACCGAGTCAAGTGTTGAGTGCTCCGCAACCTAGGATGTCTCAGAACTCAGTTCCAGCTGCTACAAACAATCAGATGAGTCAGGAGGGCAAGATTTATGTCATGAGTCGAAGTGAAGTAGAGGTTAGTCCGCATGTGGTTACTGGTATATTTACTATTTATTCGCAACCAGCTTTAGTTTTATTTGACTCCGGTGCTACACATTCATTTATTTCTACATCATTTGTTCAAAAACATAAATTAGAGCCCACAACTGCATATACTGTTGACATATCCACGCCTACTGGTAGTCTTTTTAGATGTCATAATTTATATAAGGATTGACTTATAGTCATAGCTGAGACAGAACTGTTAGCAGACTTAATTCAATTTGACTTAGGAGACTTTGATGCTATTCTGGGTATGGATTGGCTTGGTAGATATCATGCACGGATTGAATGTCATTTACAGAAAGTTTCTTTTAAAGTACCGGGTGGTAAGAGAGTGTCACATAAGGGAATTGCCACACCACCTAGGATTAAACTAGTGTCTGCTATGAACATAGAAACTCATATAAGGAAAGGATATCCCGTCTATCTTTGTATAGTGACTGATCACACACCACAAGAGAATATTTTAGACCAAATCCCCGTTGTTTGCGAGTACCCCGATGTTTTTCCCGAGGAAATACCAGGGATGCCTCCACAAAGAGCTATAGACTTTTCTATTGACCTAGTCCCAGGTTCTGCACCTGTTTCTAAAGCGCCATATAGGATGGCACCAGCTGAAATGAGGGAACTTAAAAATCAATTAGAAGAACTTTTATGTAAAGGGTACATTAGGCCGAGTGTGTCACCTTGGGGAGCCCCAGTCTTGTTTGTTAAAAAGAAAGATGGAAGTCTAAGATTGTGTATTGATTACCGGGAGTTAAATAAAATTACTGTTAAGAATAAATATCCTTTACCTCGGATTGAAGATTTGTTTGATCAGTTAAGGGGAGCTGCAATATTTTCTAAGATTGATTTGAGGTGAGGTTACCACCATCTGAGGATCAAAGAAGAAGATATTCCCAAGACTGTATTCCGTACTCGATATGGACACTATGAATTTACTGTAATGCCTTTTGGACTGACTAATGCACCTGCTGTTTTTATGGACCTTATGCATAGGACTTTTCAGCCGTATTTGGATCAGTTTGTGGTTGTGTTTATTGATGATATACTGGTTTATTCCAAGAGCAAGGGAGATCATGTAGAGCATCTACGGATTGTGTTAGATATATTGCGTGAACACCGTTTGTATGCCAAGTTATCTAAGTGTGAGTTTTGGTTAGAGAAAGTTGCTTTCCTTGGTCATATTGTTTCTAAGGATGGTGTTTCAGTTGATCCGGATAAAGTTAAGGTTGTGCGTGAATGGTCTAAGCCCACAAATGTTACCGAAGTACGTAGTTTTCTTGGTTTGGCAGGATATTATCGACGGTTTGTTGAGAACTTTTCAAGGATTGCCCAACCGTTAACTAATTTGCTAAGGAAGACTACTAGATTTCAGTAGACAGATAAGTGTGAACAAGCTTTTCAGACTCTTAAGGAGAAACTTACTTGTGCCCCAGTGCTTAATTTGCCGATCGATGGTAAGGAATATGAAGTATACAGTGATGCGTCTAAGAATGGTCTGGGATGTGTTCTTATGCAAGACGGTAGAGTTGTTGCTTATGCCTCTAGACAGTTGAAGCCTTATGAGGAGAATTACCCCACACATGACCTAGACTTGGCTGCTATAGTTTTTGCTTTGAAAATTTGGCGTCATTATCTTTATGGTACGACTTGTAAGATTTATACAGACCATAAGAGTCTTAAATATCTTTTCACCCAGAAGGAGATTAATATGCGACAACGTCGATGGTTAGAACTGGTAAAGGACTATGATCTTGAGATCAAATATCACGAGGGTCAGGCGAATGTGGTTGCTGATGCACTTAGCAGGAAGAGTCAACACTCTGTAAGCAGTATGTTAGTTTTGTCTGATGAGTTATGTAAGGAATTTCAGAGATTGAATCTCGAGATGGTTCACCAAGGGGAAGTTAAAGGTTACTTTAATATGATAGCAGTGAGACCTATCTTATTTGAGGAAATTAGGAGTTTGAAGCCTATGGACCCGAGGTTGGAGAGAATTAGGAGGTTTGTCAGAGAGGGGAAGAGTAAGGGATTTGTTGAACTAGAGGATGGTACTTTGAAATTTAAGGATAGATGGTGTATTCCCAAGAATGAAGAGCTACGCCGAAAGATTTTTAGTGAAGCCCACGACACTCCGTATTCAGTACACCCAGGTGGAGATAAGATGTATCATGATTTGAAGTCTCATTTTTGGTGGAGAGGTATGCGTTGTGATATTGCAAATTATGTAAACAGATAACAGAGACCCGGAGGATACTTACATCTATTGTAGGTACCTAAATGGAAATGGGAATCGATTTCTATGGATTTCGTTACAGGTTTGTCAGTTACTTCTCGAGGTATGAATGCTATTTGGGTTATTGTTGATAGACTGACTAAAGTGGCTTGATTTATTGCAATAAAGGATACTTGGAACATGACTCAGTTGGCTGATGTTTATTTTAGAGAAGTAGTTCGACTACATGGAGTGCCACAGGATATAGTGTCAGACAGAGATTCTAGGTTTTCATCTAACTTTTGGCAAAAACTTCAAGAAGAGTTTGGGACTAAGTTAAAGTTCAGTAGTGCCTATCACCCAGCTACAGATGGACAGACCGAGCGTAATATTAGGACTTTAGAAGATATGCTTCGTGCTTGTGTTTTGGAATTTCAGGGAACTTGGGAGAAACAATTAGCCTTGATAGAATTTTCCTATAATAATAGTTACCACGCGAGTATTGGTAGGGCACCTTACGAGGCTTTGTATGGGTGTAAATGCAGAAGTCCTTTGTGTTGGAATGATGTTAGTGAGACTATGTCTTTGGGACCAGATATGATTCAGGAAACTATGGAGCAAGTTAGAATAATCCGGACAAGATGAAAGCTTCCCAAGATCGACAAAAGAGCTACGCAGATCAGAACCGTCGACCTTTAGAGTTTGAAATTGGCGAAAAAGTGTTACTTAAAGTGTCTCCAATGAAAGGTATAAAGAGATTTGGGAAGAAAGGTAAATTGAGTCCCAAGTACATAGGACCATTTGAAGTACTTGAAAAGATTAGGGATACAGCGTATCGACTGGCGTTACCTCCAGAGTTAGCAAATGTCCACGATGTTTTCCATGTCTCACAACTTAGGAAGTACCATTCGGATCCTTCTCATGTCTTACAGCAAGAAGCCTTTGATGTTGATCCTAATCTGACATACGAAGAGCAACCAGTGATGATTATTAGACAAGAAGGATAAAGTATTGCGGAATAAGGTAGTACCTCTGGTTAAGGTCTTGTGGCGCAATCAGAAAGTTGAAGAAGCAACTTGGGAAACAGAGGCAGACATGCAGATGCGCTACCCACACTTGTTCACAGAAGGTTAGCATTAGTATTTTCAAGTTTCGAGGACGAAACTTCTTTTAATGGGGATGGACTGTAATACATGAAAATATTTTCGACTAATTAACCCTGTGTTAGTACTAATATATAATATAATAGTCTACTAAAAACCCTTATTAATTTTTTATTTTCTTAACGAGGCCTATTATTATTTTGAGCTAGATATCCACATAGAAAATAAAATATTATTATTTGTGATATATAAGTAATTTCTATAAATAGTATTTTACTAAAAAGAATTAGAATGATTATTGTTATAAGTATTTACTTTAACTTCTTAAGTAAGCTAGTAATAGTGAGAATTTATTTAATACACCTACTTATGGCATGCCTTGCCACGTGTCGCGGAACGGGAAAGGATTTACCATTAAACCACTGCGTGGCGCAACCATAGCAAGCCACTTATTTTTGTTAAGCTAAATTACCTTCCTAATCTCATTTACTTGCATGTACCACTATTCACTTCAGTGAATATTTTCTACTTGTCATTTTACCTCTACATTACCATCCATTCCACATATATATACATACCCATGACTCTTTTCCACATAATTCCTTCCTACTTGCAAAACACTGGTACTTTCTAGAAAATAAGAACAAGGAAGCCGTGAGACTCCATTGCTAAAGTCTCACGCCATACTCCATCAATCACCATCGTTCTTCATTTTCCGCTTCCTAGCTTGAGTATCTACACTTGCATGTCTCATAATCTTTAGCTAGTTCCTTCGTTTATCAAGTATTAAGGTACATGTACTTCCTTTGTTCAACTACCCATTTCTTATTGAATTCCTATCTTGGTTGATCTAATTATTTTGTTCTTGTTTGTTGATGTTCCTTGATCGTTAGACCACCCACAAGCTTCTACACCGACGTCCGACCCCGGACCGAGCCGAAACCAAGGGAACCTTGCACCTTACGGTATTAAACATTCTCACTTTAATTTCATTGAATTATAATTCCAATCGATCATAAGGACATATAAACTAGCTAGAAATCATACCTAGGACGCATTTAAGGACGATCGGTAGTGAAATCGGAGGCCTGAACCTCTTCGTTGGTGCGTCCCAAGTGCTGGCCGAAACATAACGTATTTGCATGTAATAGTAAACAAGGGGGATTTGTACTTATTTATGTTATTGCATGATTAATTGGGTTTAGTGATAATTAAGTGTGTTTATCAATGGATTATTGGTCACCTAGTTATTTACCCACTAGTGGGAAGTGATATCTAGGGTTGCATGTAACTCGGATTAGACAAATTAACGACGAGTTAAATTACTGGTTATATGAATTTTGGGTGAATAGTTGAATGACTAGTATTTCTTAATTTTATTAACTAGGAGCTACGTCAAGCGCACACTAGCTGGAAAACGAGGAGACGAGGTAAATACATGTCCACCACCTCCCCCGCGGCTAATACGGACTAACCAGATAACAACCGTTTTTACAAAATTATGTGCTAGCTACCTATTTATGATTTTGAAGTATAGTATTGGTTGTTTACCACTAAAAAGGATAAAGGCATGAAAAATGGCATTGTTTGGTGTTTTTACGCAAAAGTTCTATATACTAGTATTTGTCTGGTTGTACAGTTCAGTTGCCGTGACTAGTGAAATGATGTCCATATTTTATGTGAGCTAGTTCTATGAAAACTATAAGGTGTTAGCTATATGCTACAAGTGATTATTTCAGTATAGAAATTGTTATATGACTTACAGAACAAAATCTGATCAGAAGGTCATTTGTGCATATGTCTCCATTTAGCTGCTATATGAGCATTATATGAGTATTTTGGTACTTTGGAATGAATCTATGAATGAGAATGTGAAAATGTGAAAGGTGTACTTATGTCTGACATAATGATAACTATGTTATTCCAACTATATGAGCTATTGATGTTATATACAGAAATATGGCTACATGCATAACATGAGTTTACTAGTAAATATGAGCTATTGATATATGAGCTGTATGCTGAATATGAAATTATATGGATGACATACTTTGATACGGACTTATATGTTTTGGGTAGAGAGTTTCGGGTATACTGTACATGGCCTATTATGGGTAGGACTCTTGTATGGCGTCTACAAAGTAAAGTGAGCACGTTACATCAGGATAGAGGCTGGGATAGTTAACCCGGGAACCCCGGGGTGTGCACACCTTTAACCACATAGCGGGTTGATATTGTTTTGGGCCCCCGACGCATAGTCGGATGATATGATGAGATATGGCGCATAGCCAATGGAAAATAATTATGAGATATGTTGTATTATGGAAATGAGAAAGCAATACAGAATGGCAGAGAAATGTGATGAGATACATTGATATGATCAATATGCTTGTCCGGCGCAAGCCGGTGTGGTTAGCTGATGGGTATTCCATCCCCAGGCTAATCCGTGCTCTCTTACCCATAATTGTCCAGAGTCTAGTAAACCATTGAAGTAATATTGTCTGCATTTTGATTCTGTGATATTACATGTTATTCTATAGAAAATGTTGAGTTATAGATATACTGATCACTCATGACTTGGCAGGTAAGAAATAAAATGAACCCACCTTATGTGTTATGTGTTATGTGTTACGTGCTAAACAAGACCACCTTATAAAATGTTTTACGCGGTGGGGTGTATTTACAAGCTTTTATGCTGATTTTCCTTCTTTTCTCTGTTTTTCTCTGTTTTCTTTCTTTGGAAAGGAATTGTCTAAGTGCAGATTTTGGGATTGAAGGACGTGGAGACATGAGAGCGGTCACGATCACTTATCTAGTACTTTTGGTGTAGACTTTGGATAATGGAAAATATTTTGGTATGTAATAACTATGACTAGTACTCCTAAGTTTCCATACAGAACTTAATTATGTAAATGATGTAAATTATGGTATGTGTGGATTTTATTGGTGAGTTGATACTATCTTTAGCTTTGTGTTTGTCTAACCGGCAAGCACGACGGTAATGCTTCGGAGGTTAATACTGCTTATTCCGCTGCGAAAAGAATATTATATTGTTGTTAAGCAGGCTTAATTTCCGGGGTGTTACAGCGAAACCCTAGGAACATCGTCAAAGGCGGCCCACGACACCTGAAGATCACCAGTTCAAAAGTCCATTCACACCAAATGGATCAAAAAAAAGGAAGGATGCACAAGTCAACAACAACATACCGAAGATGCGGCATGACTCTCAAAGGTAGCCCGAAAATGCTCCAAAGAGGTATATGGATGGTTATCTCTACCAATCCACCGTGAACCTATTGGAAACATCCTCAGACCAGGACAGTGAGGACCAAAAGCGAAAAAATACTCGAAGAACCACAGCTGCCATACAAGTAAAAACGGATAAGCTTCAAATTCAAAAGCATGCATGTGCAAAGAAAAAAAAAAGAAAACATATGTGCCTACCTCCAGTATCTTCCACGGGCTCGAGATAGACGCCCTCTCACTTGTCGGCTTAGGCCTGCAAGCTCGACGACACCATCTCACCAAGGTAGCATAGGCAGGAGCACCGAAGTTGTACTCATGGACCTTGGTCAAATCCTCCAAACATGTCAAGAGACCAACCTGACATACGCTCTTCTTCTGAGCAAAAATGGTCAACCCCAACAAGCAAGCCAGGAAAATACGGGCTCTCTGCTCCTTGGTAAGCCCCTGCTTCGCCAAAGCCGCCCATAACTGCGGCAAGGAAACCCGATCCCTACCAAAATGGGCAGACACAGGCCCATAAAGCTCGAGCAACCTGTCACTCTGTCGCCAGTAACTCACGTCGTACCGAATACGACGCCCTCTAAAGGATAGACCCGTCAGCACAGCGAACTGATAAGGGGTGGGAACATCTCTTCTACAGGCGTATGGAAAGTGTTCGAAGAATCCCAAAACCTCTCTAATAGTCCCCTAGTAATAATTCTAGTATCCTCAGAGTGACAAGCAGGGATAACAGTCAAGAAATGCTCAAAAGCCGAGCCCAATACCATATCCCTAGCTCTAACTGAAAAAGTCTCCAACATCATAGCCCAATGGGAAGTAGACCCATGAGCCTGCAATAAAACGCCAACACCCTAGCCAACAAACAAAATTTTCTCAACACCCCATATACTACAAATACAACCAAAATAATTCCACACAAATTATATACTGCTGACCACCAATCCAGTACAAGTCCTAATTTGTTCGTGTGCCGAAGCACTAACAGTTCAAAAAAAATATACTGAACAAAAAAAAAAGAGAGTTAGAAAACATACCAACTCAGGGTTAGACAGATGACTCTGCCTTTCTGATAGTAGGATACTACGGTCCCAAACTCCAGCCGGGGGCCAGTCCAGTCGCATGAACGAGTCCTGGTACAGACGAGCCCCATCCGCATGACGGGCCGAAGGTGTGCTAGTAGAGGGAAGCCCAGTACGAAAAAGGTCTCGGTCATCCTCCCCCTCACCCATGGGACGGTTTCCTTTGTCTGCGGGAGCCATGGGAGTACAATGAAGCTTTCTCTCTCTAAAAGTGGAAAATTAAAAGTTTCAGACTCGCAAGAAACAAGCACCCATTCAACAATGCAACCTAAAATTCAGCAACTAGGCGGAAAAATAAGCAAGCTCAAGACAAAAATCGAAGAGTTTGGTCAAGAAGTGACTTACCTCAAGCAAATTGGGGCACTCAACAATGGTGGAAGGCTCGACAATGGCTCTCGACGAAGTGGAGAAGAAGAAGTGAACGCGAAAAAAATGGTCTGCATGCGCGGGCCCCACTACTGTCCCACGATCTTTTTTTTTCCAGTCCACAATTCGTTACTCCAGTTCGTTCGTGGAAAATATCAGTACCAAGCGCGTGGGAGCAAGTCTCTTTGGCCCCCAAATTCAAATTCAACAGTTGGCCCATTTTACGGTACCAACTAATTTCAGGTAAAACTAACCTAGTTATTTTTGCAGGTCCCAAATACTGAAGCCCGGATACATACCGCGAAAACTTTCACCGCCCAGAGTGTCAAAATCATTTTTTTTAAGCCCGGTAAATCTGTCGGCCTCACCAATATCCAAAAAAAATCCCAATGAGCCGATGTCCCAATATCCAATTAAAATCCCAAGACCCGATGTCCCAATATCCAAAAAAAAATTCCCAATGACCCGATGTCCCAATATCAAAAAAAATCTCAATGTCTCAATATCCCAAAAATCTCAATGTCTCAAATGTCCCAATGTCCCAAAATCCCAATGTCTCAATTTCCCAAAGTCCCAATATTTCAAATGTCTCAATGTCCCAATGTCCTAACGTCACAAATTTTGAGGTCAGTCAATGATCGCTTAAGTTATTGCGGTTAAACTGTCCTTTTGCGAGGTCACAAATTTTGGGGTCAGTCAATGATCGCTTAAGCTATTGCGGTTAAACTGTCCTTCTACGAGGTCACGAATTTTTGGGGTCAGTCAATGATCGCTTAAGCTATTGCGGTTAAACTGTCCTTCTACGAGGTTACTTATTATGTGCCAGTCAATGATTGCTTAAACTGTTGCGGTTATACTGCCCTTTGTTTTTATATGTTTCAGTCAATGATTGTTTAAGCGATTGCATTTAAAATGTTCATATGTTTTAACCATTTTACAGCCGTCATTTTGATCGCGCTGTCTCGTAGACTTTTTGGTTTCTTGTACAGGGACGGAATCTCGGCATCCGTCGAGTGGTGCTTAGTCACTGTTTGCTCAAAATAAAGCATGTATACTATTCACTCTCACCAATGTTACTTCCCATTTTAGAGCCGTTATTTTTAATCGCGTTGTCTCGTTGACTTTTTCGTTTCTCGTATAGGGACGGAATCTCGACACCCGCCGAGCGGTGTTTAGTCACTGTTTGTCGAAGCACTCTACGTTGATCATTTTCAAAGTATTACTAACTTTTTCATTCACTCTGAATACAAGTCCGTAGCAGACGTTTAGACCATCTACGAGCGGTGTCCTATCCTGCTGACCATAACCTTTATTTTGTCTTGTGTTCACAGAGATGAAATCTTAGCATGCTACGAGCATGTCCCAACTCAGGTTTGTCTTCATATGCATACATATTGTACACTCTCACACACCGTATGCACATCAGCATCCTGCATGTTGCCTTCGAAATACTTTGATCTTCGCTTTTACTCAAGCTCGATCAAAGTGGGGGCTTCTGTAGATGCCAAAAAAGCGCCTTCATATTTCTCCGCAAAAGCCCGATGATGAAAGGAGTAATTTATAATCTTGAACGCTATTTTTGCTTTAATAGTTAAGATAAGGTCTCAGGTTTTTCCTCGATAATTCCTTTATTCTAGTCTCATTCAAAAGCCCCATTCAAGATCTTTCCAACAACACCTCTCATGACCATTTCCGACTCCCGGTCGCCAAGTTGCGAATCAGGGGTAGAACCGTCTTTTACCGCCCAAGGGTAAAACGATCTTTTCATATTTTTCGGAACACTAAAATTCCTCCGGAAAGTTAAAGTAGACTGGATGTCGTCATTATAACGACATCCAGCTGGCAGCTGACAGCCGTCAGCGACCCTGGATTAAAACCCAGGGCCGCTAGCAGCCCTGAATCAGCTTCAAGCCCGACTATTTTTTCAAGCCCAATTCAAAAATTCGGCTCTTTTCAGCCGTCCAGCCCTACTTCGCTACGCCTATAAATACGACCCTCCTCCCTCAGTTCAAATCACACAGTCTACAGTTGACAACCTCTATTCTCAGGAGTATTAACAATGAGCTTCTCCCTCTTTCTTCCAAAATTTGAGATCTTGTCTTTTACTATTCTTGTCAAATATAGCCTACAGTTTAGGTACTAACTCCTGAGGGCTCGAATCAAATTAATTGGCTAATTGTTTATGTTCTAGTAGTCATAATATAGATATCATGCTAGTATAATATTTTTATCGCTTCCTAAATATTGTCTGTATAGTCGTTGTGCTTTCCAACTTGCCAATCAAAAGCATGTCTAAATAAGGATTAAAATAAATGATGTGATGGTTGTGGTGAACCAATTAATAGTCTAAGTCTAGGTTGTTAGTAGAGGCCGTCATAATACGGGCGAGTTTGGTGCCTAACACCTTCCCACATGGTACCTTCGCCCCCGAACCTATTATTCTTGAGTACTCATATGTTCTATATGAGCGGGAGTCTTCCTAAAAATATGATTAGTTCACTTATCGCGCTATTGAGTTGTCCCTTCGGTTTGTCCCTTCGATAAAACGCCGATAGCAGATTTGTGACCTCTTTCATGGTTTTTATTCAATTCAAGTCTTTACAAAAGCTTTTCTAACTCGATGGTCCCTTGAACTTATCTAAACCCCCAACTTAAAAATTTTCTATAAGGACATACTCCGTGGACGAAAATCCGAGGTCCTTATAGTGGCCAAGTGAAAGTAGAAAAATGTTATCTATCATAAATAGGGAGGGGGGAATTTTCACCATCTATTCAATAACATTAGGGGCTAAGAAAAGAGAATAAATCAAGATCCCAGCCAAGCTCTGTAGGCAACTAGATAAACTCAGTTTTTCCTCATCAGTAAGTAAAGAACCGTAAATCCTCTCTCTAACAGAACCCTCTCCACTCCAATTATCGATCCAAAAGGAGATATCTCTCCCATTCCATATCATTCAATAATATGATTCTGTAAAAGGTTCTAGTTTTTATCAAAAGAATGCCAGATATGAGATCCATTTTTGAAGGGGATAAGACTCTCTCTTTGAAAGATATATTTTTCCTTAAGCACTTTACTATCAAGATTATTCGGATTTTTCATGAGCTTCCAAGCTTTTTTCACCTCATTACCTCATTCATGACAAAGTTGCTTTTAGTGCCAACACCCCCGTACTCTTTGTCTCTAATGACAAAATCTCAAGCTACTATATGCAACTTTTTTTTCCTCTTCTTGATGGTCCCAAAAGAAATTATTGACCACTTTGTCAATTTCTCTTGTGATGCTAGCAGGAAGTTTATAAACTTGCATATAGTAGTTTGAGATAACATTCAGAGTAGAGCTAATAAGGATGGCTCTGCCAGCCATGGACGAAAACTTGCTTTTCCAGGTGGAGAGTTTTCTTTCGAACTTGTCGACAATGAAATTCAAAGAGCTTTTAGTTGGGTTTTTAGCAGACAAGAGGAACCCTAGGTAAGTACCCAGATCCCTCGTTGCTTTGAAACCCAGCTTAGACTCAATGTTGCCCAGGAGGTTAGGGGAGATATTAGGAGAGAAATACACCTTGCTCTTAGCATTGTCAATGGACTTACCAGATTCATTACAGAACAAATTCAAGACATTCGACACAATGTCAATATTACCGTCATTAGCTTCACCAAATAACAAGATATCATCCGCAAAGAACAAATGAGAGATGGGGAGTTTTCTTTTGCCAATTAGAAATGGAGACCGTTTTTTTATCCTTGCAAGCAGTTGATATTAGTTAGATAGAAACTCCAGGCAAAGAATAAAAATATACGACAATATGGGATCCCCTTGCCTTACCTCTCCAGAAGGAAAAAAATATTCATAAGGGTTTCCATTGATGAGAACAGCCGCAAAAGAAGAGCTTACGCATTGCATAATAATTCAAGAGATTTGTGACACAAATTAAAGGAAAGCAACCACTTCTTCACAAACCTCCATTCCAGTCTATCGTAGGCTTTTTCGACGTCCACTTTAATAGTGAACCACGCTATTTTACCATTTTTGAGAGACATAGAATGAAGAATTTCACTAGCGCTACAATCACATTAATGTCACTCCCTCTCCCAAGGATGAAACTATTTTGGAAAGGAGTGATAAGTTCATTCAAATGCTTCTCAAGCGAATAACCAGGATTTTAGTGATAAATAACTTATACAAATTATAGGATAAGCTATTATAGGTCTAAAATTCTGGATGACTTCAGGGTTGTGCTTTTTAGGAAGAAGGCAAATCAAACACTTGTTGATATCACTAGGATTTTTCCAATAGAGAAACATTTTGAATAAACTCAATCACATAGTCACCAATGTTGTCCCACAACGAATGATAAAAAATAGCGTGAATCCCATCGGGCCTCGGGGGCCTTAAGGGGCACAACACTAAATACAACTTTCTTAATATGATGAAGGGAGGGACAATTAGCAATTTGAATGATCCTATCATGTTGCTCAAACAAGTTAGAGAGGGTGAACTCACTGTAAAAATGCTCAGAGGTAAACAACTTATGAAAGTACTTAAGGATATGATCATGCAGGTTATTTACATTATCCAGGTTGTTACCCACATCATCCCTAAGGGATAAGATTCTATTTTTGTTCCTCCTGATGCTAACAGTGATGTGAAATTTTTTGGTATTCCTATCCCCTTCAGAAGCCCAATTCAGCCTGGCTTTCATTAACCAAAGAATCTCTTCTTGGTCCAAAATATTATTAAATTCTGTTTAGAGGTTTATCTCCAGGTCAAAAAGAAAATCTGATGGCAAAGTGCATAGTTTAGTCTGAATACCTTTTAACCTGGCTAAAAGAAGTCTCTTTTTCCTGAAAACATTACCTAAACAATTTTTGTTCCAAACACTTACATTTTTAACAAACAATTGTAAAATCTCCAAGAGATTGGGTCTATTATTAGTCTAAACATCATCCACAACTTTAGGAAAGGAGGAATCTAAAAGCCACATTGGTTGGAAGCAAAAAGGTCAATTGATATTTGGTTGGGGGGGGGGGTGTTATTCAAGCTGGCCAAGAGTGGGGTATGATCAGATTCCATCCTAAAAAGATGATTAACCACAAACTCAGGGAAAATGTTATAGAATTGAGGGTTGACCCAAACTCTATCTAGCCTTTCTTGGATCAGATATTTCCTGAATTTGTTAATCCAAGTAAAGCATGGGCAACAAAACCCAGCTTCCATAAGACCACAATCCGACATACAATCCCTATAGATACGAGCACGATATTTATTAACAGGGCGACCTCCAAATTTATCCTCGTCAGCAAGCAATTCATTAAAATTGCCCATGACAAGCCACGACATGTTAGCATTTTTAGAGAAATTTGACAATCGACCATAAAATTTTTCTAGCAGCAAACTTTGTTTTACCATAAATACCAGAAAGATAGAATTTGAAAGAATTTACCTACACAATTCCATGTATTCCTTGATCATTGAGGTGAAGAGTTTCAAAACAATTTGATTTGAAGACCACATAACCACAATTCCCATGGAGAAGCCCACATGATCAACTGCAACCCACTTGTCAAATGGAAGCGATCTTAGAATGGTGCCAGCATTCTTACTACTAACCCTAGTCTCGAAAAGGATAATGTAACACCCCAAATTTACAACGATTTCTTGGGAACTATCGACGTCGTTGTACACGACTCGACACCGTTGAACCGTCCCAAACCCGAGGGATGTCACTGCAACATTTACCACTAAGGAGTAAATGCTAAGCAGAAAGAAAGACTAGGCATCAAAAAGAACTTCTAAGGAACTAATCAATCTAAAACAGTTAATATCAGAGTTGTCTATATAGTGAGCTAAAACCATTAAACCAATTTATTACAACTTGCCTTCAAAGGGCTAAAACCAAATCAAATCCCAACGATCTAAACTGAACGGAAATAGTTCTAAATACAACGCCAACTCAACCTTCTAGCTGTACGTCCTCAATCAACTAACCAGCACTTTGGTTTCCGTGACGGAAACAAAATACAGAAGAAAAGAAAAGAAACAAAAATCAGATAAACTGAATAAACGTCATCCGTACCGAGTAAAAACATTTTGCAAACCTTACCTGAGGTTTTAGAAGAATCATTGAAATTCATTTGCATAGGCGAATAAGCATATAATCAAGCATACGCATAACGATACTCTTTTATATACAATTCTTGTATAGTGATCGTATGAAATACGACATAGACAATCCGTCTTGATTAGAGAGATGTAAGAGAGCGAATAAAATAGCGATTACCCATACTGTTTATCGAAGATACAATCACGCCATGGACTTAATGACTCTAGTGTGCACACTACCTCTAGTACTATTACACGAGCCTAGAGGACTTAATAAATGGGGAATGATCCGTCCCAGACACACTGTGAGGTGTCCATAAGTAACTTGGGAATCACTCATCCCTTGAACTACACCATTAGGTGCAATCCCGATTGCTCGACTACTCCTAGGGATCCATTAGGAGTCTTACTCTCATTTAATTCAATTCACATAATTTGCATTGGTTGACATAAGTGGTACTACAAGACCACGACTTACTAATTCATTTCATGCTCTAGACAATGAATAGTAAATAACCACGATAATGGTAATTCAATATGATGAGAATTAAACATGCTTTAATTCAATAACGACGATAATTCATTAATGATGACAAGTAATGTCTAGCACGATTTCGGCAGCACTTCGACAGGGTAATATGATAAACAAAAATTCACAAATCATCAAAAACATTCAACGATAATAGATAGGTGCTCACTAGCACTCAATAATACCCATACCAATTAGCACTTATTCAATAGCATAATAATACTAATAATTCACCATTCAATAATTGTCCAATAATCATCATATGGACTAATTAATTCCCAAAACATGATAACATCAACATGTCAATTATAATTCATAATTACAGCAGTAAACATGCTTAATAATTCTCATAATAACGACGATATAATTTAATCATGTTTTGCATATTAAATTCACAACAAATTCCCAATTAGCACATAACACATCAAAATAGTTTTGATGGGGTTTTTAAAGAAGGTAGGCATGAGCGCTTACCACTAATATGCTACCAATCAATAGTAAGTATGCTCCAACCAATCGACGATAATCACGCTTGCTCGTTAGGTCCTAATTAAAAACAATTACCGAATCAGTATTAATTAAATACGAAAATACAAACAGTAACAAAATCTCAGTTTGATAATTTTATTAAATGTTTTGATTTATTTCAACCAATCTAGGCTTTTGAAAATCCGAATTCCGATTCCGAATGAGTGGAGAAAAATAAAAATATTAAATCAAAAATACTGAAAATCGAATTAATAATTACGAAAAATATAAAAACAACACCCTAACTTTTAAACTAGGTCTAGGTCATGGGTATCCATGCATGGGACCCATAACCTGACCCATCACCACCACCACCACCCACTGGCCACCATGGCCGGTGGTGGTGGTCGCCGGTGCTCCGGCGAGGAGAGGAGAGAGAAAACACGAAAGAGAGAGAAAGGGAGAACGCGGGAGAAAGAGAAGGAAAGGAAGAGAGGGAGAGGGCAGGGGACGGTCGGCCACCCGTCGGTCACCACCTGGGCGTCGGCCCGGTGGTGGTCCGGTGACAAGCCGGCCGCGCGTAAGGTGCGCGCGAAGGAGAGGACCCGCGGAAGAGAAAAGAGAGAGAGAGAGAGAGAGAGAGAGAGAGAGAGAGAGAGAGAGAGAGAGAGAGAGAGAGAGAGAGAGAGAGAAGAGAAGACTTACCGGCGGCGGTGAGGGAGGTCTCCGGCGGTGGAGAGAGAGAGAAGAGAGAGCCTGTGAGGGTTTGAGAGAGAGAGAGAGATTTCGGTGAGAGAGAGAGAATGTGAGAGAGAGCTTGAGGGTTTGGTTCAGTTTGCAAAACTGATCAACTGTCTCACTTTTTTCCTTATATAGGCCCTCAGTCAACCCAAGTCAAATACTACAAGGTTTAGGAATTTATTTAATGATTTTCTGATTTAAATTCCTAATTAAAACTATATGAATAATTCTTATTCATATATAAAACATTTTAATTAAACTCCTCAAGATTAATAAATGCAATTTATGAAAGTCCCATAATAATAATTAATAATATTATGACTTTAATTGAATAAATCGAATTTTTAAATGAATATACGATTTAATCTCCAAAACTATTTATAAATCATTTATAAATCAATATAATCACTAGTAAAAAACAGCCATCTACGTCGCCTGATACGCGACGGTTAATCACGACAACCGACGTCCATAGTAACGCGGTGGCAATTTTGTAAATAAATGTCTAGAATGCACGTCGGTTCTGCGGTATAACCGACGTACATAAGTTATTAAAAAATAAAAATGCTGAGGAGTGGACGTCGGTTGCTAATAATAACCGACGTACATACCTACTCATATGCGTCGCCTGTTTAGATGGACCGTCGCTGATTTTCTCCTCAAAAGGAAACAATAAAAATATCAGAATCCCCAACCTTTGACTAGCTAAAACATGCCCTAACTTTCTATCTCGCCTCTTCTTCGTCACAAACTGTCAAACTCTCTCTTCCTCTCCTCTCAGACACAATCTCCCTATTGGCGATTACTCTCCCCGTGCCTTCCTCCATTGATCTGTATCTCCTCTCCATTGGGAAGAATTTGCTACTCTTTGATTCTGTGATTTCAATTCAAGGTCATTTCTTTAACCCCAAATTTTCAAAGTTGTTTCTTTTTTGCTTTACTTTTGTTTTTGTTTTTGTTTTGGGGTTTCAGTTGGCCTAGCTGTTTGTTACGATTTTGTTCTGTTTGATATGTTGTTATGAATATTACTTTGATGTGTTGATTGTAAAAAATTAGGGATTTCTGATATTATTCTTCCTGTGTTTGATTTGGAATCTGGGGTTTCCAATTATTTGGGCTTGTAAGCTAAAATGGTGTTTGTTGTGGGGAGAGAATCTGTTGAGTGTTTTTGGTCTATCGTAAATTGCTTTGTAAGATTTCCTATGTTTATGAAGTAATTATTTATCTCACCTTCTGCCGATTTTCTTCATTCTTCATTCACCTTCAGAAAAAGCCCTAATTTCTCCATTAGATCTCTTTCAGTTCGTCATGGGTGCGAAGAAATCCGGCGTTTCGGAAGTCGATGGTGCTAACCCTAGGTACTACACACACTCTCTGACACTCTCTCTTAACGACAGCAAAATCGATGGTTAATTTGTTTTAATTGATTTAATTTGCAGCAAAATCTTCATTGGAGGGTTAGCTAAAGATACAAATTCAGGTAAAATTTGTGGTTTTTTTTCTTTTCGTGTTCTGATTTTCTTTTAATATAGTGATTGATCTTTGTTTGTTGATTTTGGATTGAAATGAATATGGCCACTTGACATAATTAGCAATTGTTGTAAAGTTTAGGGGCAGCTAAATGACAGGGAATTGAACTTATGCTTAACTAATAGTAGTTACTAAGTTAATGTCTAAGCTTGAAACTAATTTAAGTCATTTTCATCCCTGCTCATGTTGACGTCGGGGTTAGGCACTTAGGCTATAATCTGTTCGATATGTGAAACTAGTTTGTCAGCCATTAGTTGTGGTATGGTCTTTAACAATTAACCCAATTATCTTGATATGTTTTCAGATTCCTGTATATTGGTCTATGATTTTCTGTTTATTTATTTTTTCATATTCTCAGTAATCCTTGAGTTATTTTGCTATGTCTCTGACTGCGTTTGCATGTTAGAGTTGAATCAGCATTCTTAAAAGGTGTGCTTCGTAGCCCAAAATGTGACCATCAGTACACGGAAGTGATGTTGATAATCTTGTTTGCTATAAGGAGGACTATAACTGCGTGACTGGATTATGTTAGCCTTTTGTTTAATTATATTTTTTATATATAAATTTAGTAATGCCTAGTTGCATCAATCAAGTGGAAATTAATATCAGGGAGATGTAATCTACAATGGACATGAGGGACGAGCAGGTATAACCGAGCTTTCGTAAAGATGATAAGGTTTTCTGAGTGGTTTGGTGGTTGTTTTAGGGGTATATATGGATGTGCTTGACTACAATATACGTGCGCTAGGGTATTGGGATGATGAAGTGTGATCCTGTTGTCTGTTGTTCATTTGATCAGTGCTAAAGAATGAAGTGTTCCTGTTTCGCAAAAAAGAAAGGAAAAAAAAAGATTCAAGTGTTCCTTTTTTGCTAATGTATATGTCTGGTTAGGTGTAGTCCTCACTTATACAACATATGCATCAACTGATTTTTAATGAGCTGCTAAAATAAAGCCTCCTCCTTCAGTTTTTGGACCTGACAAGTGAGGTTCATCGTGCCCTATGGAGTGCCGTGATAGTTCTGTTCTATTGTGAAAAAAGCAAGTAGATTGTTCACAAAATTTCGGGGTGAAATGTTCTGAAGCTACTTCTTCTTATTTCTGTTTTTGCCCTTGCTCTTGTTGTGCTGTGTCGTTTGTGCTGCGTGCTGCAGGTGCTGCATTTGGTGCTGCGTGCTGCAGCAGCTGCATTTGGTGATGCTTGCTGCAGCTGCTGCATTTGGTGATGCTTGCTGCAGCTGCTGCATTGCGTGCTGCGTGCTGCTTGCTGCTTGCTGCGAGGAAGTGTCAATGAGGTACAACATCTGCGTTCTCTAAACAAAATCCTGTTGTAAAGAATGAAAAGAATATTGGATAACGTTTACTGTACTGTGGCACAAGGATCCCACTTCTAAGACACCGTGTCAAAAGCTGGAGTATAAATATGAGAATATACTTCCTCAAGTGTCAATTGCAGCTCTCTTTCGACATCCTAGTACCATGTCCCTTATGAAGAGCTGCACGGGTTGAGTACTCGCTTTCACGGATTCTGATGGTTCTATCACTCTGGAATCAGTCAATAAGCCTCGAGGAAGTGTACTGTTATAGCAGAATCTTGAGCCTTCAAGTCGAGGAATGCCCGTCTGAAGCATTGCACATACACCCCGCAATAGGATACTTGGTAACATCTCTTCCTGGTTTGCTTGTCCTGAATTCTGGCTGCCCTAAAGAGTCCTCATGCAGTTCTTTAACAATTTTGTTGAACTCCATTTCAGGCAGAGAGGAATTAAGAAAGTACGGTAACATGTGTCTCTTGTTGGGGGTTATATATTTCTTGTGTCCTGCATATGCCCTTTGTCCCTGCTTTTTTGAACCTTTTTCTGTTCTGAATTTTCTTAGTTTGAATCTCAAATATTTAGGTCATCATATTTGCGTTGTGGCCGGTAAATTTTCTTTCCTTTCTCTCTCTTTCCCCCTCTACATTGTTCTTAAAACTGGTACACGTCACTGTAGTATAGTATAAGTAGTTGCTTATAAGTGTATAACATTGCATACTATTGTCATTATTAATTCTCTTAACAGTTAACATTGATATGTAATTAAGATTCAGATGTTCCTGGTGTTGCAGGAATATTTGTGACCGGAATATGGGATGTTGCTTGCTTCGTCGAGCACATATGCATACTCAATTTGTTGAAGTTGGTGCTGGTTTGTGGTCTCTGCTACATTTGTAAGACTTGTTTACAATTTTTCAGCCTTTGCACATGTAGGCTCAACTGTATGTGCAAAAATCAGTTTACCATCTCAATTTAGCAAGTAAAGTAGTGAAGAACAAAGAAATAGTTACTGTATTTGTTGATCATAGACAACAATCCTCTTTGACTCTTTTCACCTTTTTTTGTTCTTTTTGCTAAGCAAATGAAGTTGATTTGTTTAATCTGATTGCAGCCTTGCATTTGTTGTGTTTCTGTACCTGCTGTATAAGTTAGGGGTATGCCAATGTGTAGTGAAAATCCTATGTACGATGTGTTGGGATGCTTATTACACTTGTTGGCTCACGCTTATTACATTTGTTCTTTCTGTTGGCACACACTAGTAAAAAAGGGTCATCTGCACATACTAGTACCATTGTCGTTCACTCGTTTGTTGTTAGTTGCTGTTGCTTTTTGCTGTAAGTTTGCTGTTTGTGGTACGATTCCGTTGCTGTAAAATGGTGTTTTTTTTGCTGTATTTGCAGTCACTGTTTTCAGTAATATGCTGCTGCTATTTGCGTTTATTGCTTGTGTGTTTGTGCTGTAATTGCTGCTGTTTTTGTGCTGTTGCTGCTGTTTTTTTTGCTGTATTTGCAGCTGCTGTTTTTTTTCCTGTATTTGCAGCTGCTGTTTTCTGTAAAATGTGACGACTGTTTGCTGTAATTGTAGCTAAAACTTGGTTGCTGTTGTTTGCTGTTCAATGTTGTTCCTGTTTGCTAGTGCTGCTTGTTGGTTGTTGCTAATTGTGCTGGTGACTTGATTTTCCTTGGGCTTTGATGAATCGCTATGACCATATGGGTTATTAATGTTTTTAATTTATCACTTGTCTCATGCTGAAAGTACCTTGAAAAAGTCAGTACATTTTGTTGATGATCTTGGTTTCTCAGAAATTTGGAACCTGAAAATTGTCCTAGGGTCACAGAGTACATGATCTGCAAGTAATAGGTAATATTTGATTGAGATTTACCTGATAGGAAATGCTGATAATTGTCTAGATACTTAAGGAGTGCGATTAAAGTTGTTGATTGATTTTTCTTTGTTTAGTTCGATGCGGCCTTTGGGGTAATAACAGTGATTTTAGAGTACCATTCTGCATTTTCAGATTGAATTAAGAATATTATGAAACTTAGATCGTATGGAAAATTTGCTTCGAACAAGTTATGTAATAGAATTGTTATCATTTGCAAAGTATTATTTTGTAGAAAAGTTGTATAATTATTCTTATTTTCGAAGCCTATTACCTTAGATGGTAGAGCATTTGTGTTATGGCACAAAAGACGTGGGTTCGAATCCCACATAGGCTGACTTTGTTTTAAGAGATCTAATTGTGGAATTTCGAAAAAAAAAAAAAATTTAAAAAAAAAACTTTGTGCGACGGTTCTTTAGATCATCAGACGCACAAAGTCTGTCTATGTGCGTCGGTTCTTTAGATCAACCGACGCACAAAGTCTGTCTATGTGTGTCGGTTGAAGTAAACAACCGTCGCCCATAACAAGCATGTGCGTCGGTTGTCTACTTCAACCGATGCACATAGTCAGACAGACAACCGACGCACATAGTCAGACTTTGTGCGTCGGTTGATCTAAACAACCGACCTTTGTGCGTCGGTTCGCCAACCGACACATATGCTCTTGAGCATGTGCGTCCCTTACATAAGCGACGGTTCAAAACCGACGCATATTAGTGTTTTGAACCGTCGCACATGGTACTTTATGTACTAGTGATAATTATAGAAAATATTGAAGGTACCACATTCTACCCTCCTTAAAAGAAGTTTCCCGAAACTTGAGATATGTAGTAATCGCTTCCCAAAACAAAACGAGTTTACCATATGAAAATATAAAACAATTCTAGGACACTAACATATGCAATATGAGCAAGTACGATCGTGATTCTAAGTTGACTAGTATGCACCATGCGACTCGTGCAAAACGCTAAACAAAACGAAATTTCGAGGTGTGACAGATAATCATGGATAGTTTATGGGTATCCATTAGGAGACGGATAGTTGATCTGAAGGTGGGGTGACCTATCCCCCCCGCGTTCCAAAAAATTATCTTCATTTTAGCAGGCACATTTGCGACAAGTTGGAGCTCCTTGCGAGCATCTCTTTTTCTTGACTCCAAGAGTCTAGAGCTCTTTCTTGTTGAGGATGAATCCATAATCTGGTCAGTGCTCTCAGTTGGACCTGACTGTACCTTCTTACTGCAACCCTATTCCACCAGTTAATGTCGACTTTGATCTGTTTTATCTCCTCTATCACTGTGAACGTCTGAGCTGCATTTGTGTGACTCGCCGCTACTACAGTAATGGCTATCCTATCCGTGAAGTTGAAGTTCCCTATCCAAGATGAAAACACCGTAGTCGGGTTCATTTGGTCTCCCCAAAGAGGAGGGATTATCATCTCTGAGTCCGACTTGTTCAATTTGTCGAAGTCGAACTGGATATCCAGAAGGATGTGTTGTGGAAGGTGAATTAGGTCTCTGAATTGTGGAAGATTTGCAGGGCTTATCTCTCCCTCTTTTCAGACCATTAGGAGATCCTTCATTCTGGGATTTTTAGATCGGGACACGTGATTAATTTCTTGATTATTGCTGGCGAAACTGGTTTGAGGGTTACGTTGCTCCTTCCCAAGCCATGAACATAATCTCGTTGTAGTTCACATACGAGCCCACTTCGCTTGGAGGGGATGAGAATTCCTGGTAGCCCGATGTTAGTTCTACAATCCTCATTAAAAGAAACAAAGGAAGGGGATGTAGAGTGTGTGGTGGTTTTTTTTTTTGTGATTTATGTGATTTCTGTTTGGGGGTTGAGATATTGTGAGCTGGGTTAATTGGGATAGAGATGGGAGATGAACGGGTTGCGTTTTGAGTGGGTAAGGGAGAGGACGGTGGAACACCTGCCCCGCCAGCTGTCGAGCTCTTAGTCACGTGATTCTCTAACTCAACCGTTGGAGGTGTAAAAGTGGGGAAATTACCAGAAATACTTATAGCGTCAGACAATGACTTATCAAGTGAAGCCTGAGGAGTAGAGGTTAGAGGTTGACCAGAGATATTGTCTCCATTGACATGCACATCCGGGTCCACACTATCAAGAATAGCAAAAGTGTTCACCGAAATAGGAATGTTCCCGCTCGAACTTATTAGCGAGACACTTTTCTCTTTCCCAAATGATGATTGTCTCACGGGCTCTGTTTCCTGCTTTCTGAGTGATTTTCCGGGATCAAGTTCTCCCCAACGAGTTTGACATAGAAGTGACGAGTTTTACATAGAAGTTATTAATGTGGTTTAAAAGTTGGACGAATCATTAATAATCTCACCAAAGTCATTATCAAGAGAGAGAATTCAACTTCTTTTTCTCTTAATGAGGGTATACTTATGAAAAAAAGTTGGTGTTTCTATCTCTCTGTTCAATCCATTTAAATCTTGAATTTATGAGCCACAGAATTTGTTCCTGCTCAAAAATCACATTAAGTTCCCATTACAGGTCATCTTCAAGGCGATTCAGAAAATTTGAGTCAAGGTCAGAATCAAGTTTCTTTTGCACTCCGTTAATTCTAGCTATCAAAATTCTTTTCCTTTTGAAAATATTTTCCAAAACAATTCACATTCCAGTTGCACAAAACATCTTTGAATAAATTAGTTTTTTAAGAAGATCAATTTCAATCGAATCCACCCAACCATCATCCACCAAAGTACTAAACGAGGACTCAGTCAACCACATTGATTCAAAATGAAACGGTTTGTTACTAATCCTAGCAGGCGGTTTAACCAACTCTAACAACAGTGGACAATGATCTCAGGTTAGTCTAGGCAAATTGTAATGGTGGCTTCAGGAAAAGTAGTGAACCAGCTCGGATTTCCCACCCCCTGTCAGGTCTCTCAAGAATCTATCCTTCTTCTATTAGTTCATGTGAATCTTTGGCCACCAAACCCCAAGTCCAAAAGATTACAATCATTCAAGCAGGTATTAAACAAGTCGAAACAATGTTGCATTGTCTATTTGATCTATGATGTCGATTGTCCTTTCTCCGAGCTTTTTGTGTATTTATCCATTCAACCTAGTGCTTGTGATTTGTGTATGTGTTCAGTGTGGAGCAGGTCAATAACAAGAGCACGAGTTTTTGATAAAACAATAAATTTGAGTACACATGCAAGCCAAGATCATCCAAAGTTCCAAACATTGGTACTGTAAATATAATTTGTTTGATTTGGAAAATTATCTTTAATAGTCTTGTTTCAGTGGCATTATAACAGTTATGTTCATGTATCTAGAATCATTTTGTGTCCATGCAGCATGTTCTGAAGCTAGACAAGGGAAAAGTTTAAATGCCTTGAATATTCCATCCTTGTTGCAGGACAAGGGTGCTTATTCATTGGAACCATTCAGATATAACAAATATAAATCCATGGCTAATGAAGCTTCATGTTGAAATCATCCAAATCCAAATGTTAGCATATCTTGATGATTAAATCTTCAATGTTCATACCTATCAATATTAGTCATCACGAAGCGCAGTATTAATTACTAAACTCATGGCAGATCCCTTAATGTCAGTCAATTATAAGTCTTTTACCAGGAAATCTCTAATTGGATTACATGTCCCTCACCTCCATGGCTCCATTCCTAGCTGGTCAGAAACTCAAAACTACATACACTACTCTTCTGGGTGATGGCAAGTCACCAAGTCAGCAACTTGGCAAATCCTTGGTTTCTTTTTGAACTATCAACGGGTATCATTCAAGCAAAAATTTTAGAGACTAAGGTTTCGAAACCCAGTTCTGCATCAACCGCCTTTTTCTATTTACTTGTTAAAGAACATTACATATAATAAAATTGGGATGATAGCAGAAGAGAATTGCTTATTCACAAGTCTCTTACAAAGTTAATACTCCATTAATCTTGAATAACAGCTCTAAGGAATACAAGTTTACACAAATGAAAAGAGACAAGGGTAAAGTTGTACGAAAGCACCTGCATTTATATTTTGACACTCAATCTAACCAGAAACAAATGCATATGATTGATGGAAACTGAAGAAAGGAAACAGACAGATTAGTACTATCGTGCTGATGGAGCCATCGTGGAAATTGAAGCAAATGAACTCATCATCTCCGTGGAGCTCTTAGGATCCATCTCCAAGGCCAAGCACTCTTTGAGACCTGTAACAATGAGACTCATGGCCGGCCTTTCCATACTGTCTAACTTGACACATTCCATAGCCAAATCTGTTGCTCTCCAAACCGAAGCACGAGTCTGAACTCCTTGCAGCCTCGGGTCCATTATGTTATCCATATCCCCTGTCTCAAGCATTGGCCGAACCCATTGAACCAAGTTAGTCCCTTCATTTACTATTGCAGCTTTCCCTGTGATTAGCTCTAATAGGACTACTCCAAAGCTGTAAACGTCACTCTTCTCGTTTAACTGTGCGGTTAAATGGTACCTGTATGTGCCCATAAAATTTTAATACATGTAAATAGCTATCTTAATTGTAACTGCTGGTAGCATTATGCAATGATAAATATGTTAAGGTAACAATGGGACTCTATAATATTGTATAATACTTACTGAGGATCAACATAACCTGGTGAACCAATGACCCTTGTTGATAAAACAGAAACATTTTCGTCTGGAAAGATCTTAGAGAATCCAAAATCAGCCATCTTTGCTCGGAGTTGTTGATTCAGTAAAATATTAGGGGACTTCACATCTCGATGGACTATAGGTGGTGTGCAACCATTGTGCAAATAATCCAATCCTGTGAAAAAACAGCTTATGATGTTTAATTTAAGGATCAACTAATTGGTGTAATTAAGTGTCGAACAAGACTGAAGTTTATGTATTCCATGCCTTGCGCTGAGTCAATGCCTATCTCTAATCTCTTGCTCCAGCTCAAAGAATCTGAGCCTGTACGTGTAACAAGAAGCGACAAGAACTATCAGGTATACATGATCTTCTGAAGTTCATCACTAGGAAAAAGACTATTACAAGAGGTACCTGACAAAATAGCTCTCAAGTCCCCCCCCCCCAGCCATATACTCATAAATCAGTGCCAGGTTGGTTCCATCTTGACAATATCCAATAAGAGAAACTAGGTTCTTGTGAGATATTAATCCAAACACTTCAATCTGTTTGTCAAATGACATAGTTGAACGAAATAAAAACCTCGACCAGGACATATTATTTCTCCCTTACCTCCTATTGGTATATATATTGCTACACTAAAAGATCAGAATTTAGTATTGGATGAAGACGAAGTAACAAACCTCAGTACTAAATTGCCTAGGGGCATCGTTCGATAACACCTTGACAGCCGCTTCAGTGTTGTCATCTTCTAAACGACCATAGTAGACAACCCCAAAGCCACCTATGCCTAATTTTCTCTGGAATCCCCTCGTCATTCTCTCCACCTCAGAATAAGAAAACTTTGCAAATCCAGCTGTAGATGGCCTCCGTGCATCGTTGTGTCCAGGAACGTCAGTATGGCCTACCATCTCTTCTGTTAAAAGAGTAGTTGTAATTATGTAAGTATATTTCACTGTTATAACTTGGGACAGCAAATGAGCAAATAAGTCATCAGGCCAAATACCACATAATTAATTGGAGAAGCAGCCAACCCGGTTTTGGCACACAAGAAATTCTGCTCTGGCCATCTGCAAGATTACGCGGCTTGGTGCAGTGCACACCTGATATTATAGGTAACCAGTGTCATGATTGCCTCACTCGCGCTAAAAGGCAAAGGAATGCATGGGCTAACACCATGATCTTTCTTCCCAGCTGCTTTGTTAGGTTTGATGTGTATGGACCTCTACCACCTCGTCCTCCTCAACAAGGTGGGGAATATCTATTTACGAGTTGGATTTACCTAAATGATGAGAAATCAAGAAACCAACTAATTGGGTTCTCTTTTTTCTTTTTTTTTTTTTTTTTTTTTTTTTTTTTTTTTTTTTGTGCTCATGAAAAATGTGTGTTTTGGGCCGTTTCTGTGTTGTATCTGCTGCATCAGGTAATGGCAATCGCAAAGTAACACTTATTGTTGCTATCCTGCTATCTGCATTTGGACTTTTGTCGCTTCTTGGTGGCTTCTGGTTTTGGAAGTTTCACCGTCATGCTCCTAAAACACTTGTTGGTAAGTTGAAACTCATACTTGTTCCTTCTTTTCACTGACTTAGAGGAGAAAACATGTTCAACAGACATGGTTGAATTTATTAGGCTCACATTACGACTATAAGCGGTCTCATTGATGAGGCTTTTCATCATGGTATCAAATTCCGGGTTATAGGGCTCTAGATAATATCCGCTGACATGGTCAGAAACATTGGTATACTGGTAAGGTGGAGATACCTCCTCAATGGAAAAAATTGATCGATTGGCATAACGCAACATGCATTCCTGATACCACACAATCCCCTCTTTGTTGAAGGGGCATTGTTCGATTACTTTCTTGCAGCGGCCTCTACACAATCGTGACAGCTTGGGGCGTCGATATCACCCCTGCAGAGGTAAACAACATAGACTGTATCAATGTCAATGCCATTCGAGAAGTTAGAGAAGTGCACAGATGAAGCATTAGCAGGGAGGATGGTGAAGAGTGTGTTGTTAAGATCTGCTTCAAAGCTGCTGCTCGGGTTGTAGGTGTAATTTTTGTCTGAGCAGTAGTTGAGATAGGTAGCAGCATCTGTGAGTAATACTAGTATGTTGAGCGCCTGCAACAGCCAAAAGATATGCATCATCTTGGATATTATACTTAAAATGCCTATATTAAAGCTAGTTTTAGACTCTTCTAATAGTTTGGTGCTTGAAAATTGATCAAACAACGAATGTGAACTTAACAGGCTAGGTTCTCACAGCTCTGCTCAGGTAGGAACCATCACCAGAAAACCAAGGACAAGCTCATATAGTACTTTACAGGCTTTTTTACAGCAGCAACATGTTAAAAAAAAAAAAAACTCAAGTTAACCAGTCATGCTTCATTTACTCCATATCAATATCACTACTATTCTACCTAAAATAATTTATACTTGGGAGGGCAACAATTCAACATTTTTTTCATGAATTATTTGTTTTCGAATGTAGTATGCAGTGAGGGAAGGGTGAAAAGCATCCCTATCGGGGAGTGAAATAGAACAGGAAGAATTATGGTTAGTATACTGCTGCTGTTGGTCAGACTTTTACCTTATTTTCCCTCCGATTTTCTTTGAGGAGTGCACGTTATGACGTCAACGCGGATAATCCCTTCGTCACAATAATATCAACCAAACAAATGAGAAATTCTCAAAACAATATAAAATCAAGAGAACTGTTATCATTGACTAGTTAAAACTCAATTGTTTAGATCCATTGATAAAATACACCAAACTTAATAAATTGACAGATAATGTACACCAGTGATTATAACAAGTAGGATTTTGAAACATCTAAGATTGCGTTCTCCCACGACTATAAGTCTATAATGTACAACAACTAGTTACAACCTTAAACAAAGGGAGAAGAAGAGAAACTACCTACAACAAAAATGAGTAGAAGTAGCACCCTGTTGGATCACGCAGGTGATACATGTGAGAAAAAAGTAGTAGTACCTTCAGACAAAAAAGTGATGCTTGTTTTTTAGATACTCAAACACTTAGGTGACATAAGAAAAGTGACAGCAGTGTGTAAAAAGAACAGTTGATCTAACCCAACACGGTCTGGGAAACTAAAATGTACATAGCCTTTGTCTCTTCACCAATCTGGAGTTCTACTAACATTGATGTAATGCATCACAACAACCTGCTGCAAGCATTCTACCACTGTAGCTAATTTCCTTTGACTTAAGATCATGTTTTGCGGTTGACCCTTCCATAGGACTTTGAAGTGAAATTCCTATTGCTCTGCTACAACTTGATTGATGAGGAATTCAATAGGAGGAGAGAATCTTATTGACGGGGGCATGAAAGGGAAGGGAAAGGAAAGGGAATATTAATGTACTCCACATATATGTAGTTTTCGGGGTCATAATAGGCTGGTTAAAGCATTAGGAAACCTCAAGTTTTGTACTGCAGGCCTGCAGGGTACTAATGAGCGCAACTAATTTATTAATGAAACAAGGGCTCCATAGGAATAGTGAATTGCAGATGTGGTTGTAAAAGCTATTGTGAACGAAGCACTATCCATAGGCGGTGTTGTAATGAACTTTGGACTTTTAAGCGTTTTAGCCGCCCTTCCTGTAGTGTAGGACATGATTGCGACCTCCTACATACTTTGCTAGTGCTGTACTGACTTACTCTATACCGGTCTTCAGACTTTCATCGATCGGGATACGCTTTCTAAAGCGAGAGCAAATCCTGTTCAGGGAGAATGCCGCTGCTGATAAATGAAAAGAGTTCTCTTTCCAAACTAGAGGTTATAGCTGAGGATACTTCCTTCTCCAAAAGGAAAAGCAGGCTTTAGCCACTTGAACCCGCTTGGATCACGTCTAGGCAAATAGAAGCGGGGAGGCGAGCAAGGATGGTGGCTGACCAGTACATTACGGTGAGGCAATGGCAACCCAATTTCGACCCTGAGGAAGCTTCTATTTTTCCTGTGGTGGTTTGGGTGAGGCTTCCGAACATTCCCAGTAGGAAATGAGTGCCCTTTCTTCCTAACATACGTAATAGCCCAACCCTTTCTAGAAGGTGAGAGTAGGCAGGTTGAGTGATGCGGCTATCTTTTGGGTAAGTGCTTGATGTAATGGTATGAGCTACTAAACATTGTAGCTGTTTCACATTCAATATATTAAAAGTAGTATACTCCTTATGTATGAATATTGAAGAATCAATTACCACAATAGTAAATATGTTGATGACTTGATATGTTTCAGGTTACTTTTAGATGATTTGAGTACTGTAGTAACTAGTAACCACCCATGTCCCCCGACCTTGATCAAAGGATGAAACTAATTGTACACGCAGTTAAACTTTTTTGTGTAGTTACAGAACTTGATTCATTCAAAATGATTCTAAGAACTAGAAGCATATATCAGTAATATGTAAAGTATTCTGTTCAGTATGTAACAGCTAAAACATTGCTTTGTCGATGGCTTGTGCTCTCAAACTATGGCAATCAACAAGTATAGCAAGGGTAGGCAACAGACCTCTTCCTAGTACCACATACAGTTCCGAAATACACAATATACAATATAATCACAAGAATTGCAACACCTAAGGCCCCGGCAAACAAGATCCATAATGTATCATAGTCCAGAAGATTGGTATCAACTCCAATAATATTGGAATCAGCTTGCCATGTTTCCAGTTCTCCAATGGTATCATTTTGAGTTTTTTTTAATTCACCATTGCTGATAACTTTTAGAATTCCTTCGGAGATCCCACGTACAAAGGAGGAATTCCTTCTCTGAAACACCTGCGTTATCCATGGAATACCAATAATTTATGAGCACAACTAAATCCAGACGGAGGGAGTATAGTGATTATGGAGTACTATAGAGAGACAACTAGGTGAACATCACGAGAGAGAGCGAGAGAAAATTACAAATGCAAATCCGTCGGCATGAATATTGATTGAAGGAACAAGAGTGTAAGTGCTGCAATGTTTAGCCAAGACAAGCTTGAGAAAAGGAATCTCATCAATGACACCAACAATGCCACCTTGTACGGTTCTCTTGGAAAGTATATCAAGCATTTCGTCTTTTGAATTGTATGGGTGTAATTGTTTTGGCAAAAACCCTTCTCGGATTAGCAATTTGTAAACGAAAGATCCAGTTTGGTAGCCCACATTTTCTCCATTCCTGATGAGCTGGTTAAGTGTTATGATCGGGACCCTTTGTCGTTGTGCTGTGAGCAGTGAGGTTAAGCTTGCAGTATAACAAGATGTTAAGAACAACAGCACCAGAAACCACATTACTATCACCAGCCTTGTATGTATTATCGCTCTCAGTGTCTCCCCTATAAGTTAAATAAGCGGACAAGGATTGTGAGAAATTCACCTACTTAAAAAAGGAATCACGCTCCCTCTGGTAGTAATTCATTATTAATATATATGGAGGAAATAAGCCAAGGAAGGTTACTTACTTCGCCATTTTTCGTCACTGCTGCTTGGGTGGTTTTCTTGTGGATTTGCACCTGCAGATTGTGGCAGTACTCGTCCACGTTTGTCATTTCTAAATTCTACATACCAAAAGACAAGTGCACTGATGAAGCAAAATGCAAGTGTGGCTGATACCAATCCCTTGATGAGGGGCACCAAAGGGATTCCTGTACTTATTTTTGGCTGCCGAGTCCTAGGAATCAGCATTGATACACCCGTCTCAGTATAAGGCAGAGTAAACTCAACCTTTTGTATCCTGTCAAATGTTATTACAATGTCCCCCACCGCCCTATCGTACTCCTGTTTGTAATGCATAATAGAAGTACTGTTATTAAGCTCCCAACAAAAGAGAAGAGATGAAAGAATTAAATTAAATTAAAACAGGTAAATCACTCTTTAGTTGTATATATAACTGGTGATGAGTTGTTTTTGTTCACGTACTATTAATGTTCTCAATGAAAACTCACCTCAGATAGAACGGCCTCGAGCATGTCATCATAGGTGCCATTCTTTGTGCCATCTAGCTTGGAGAAGGGAATGAAATCGTAAAGCGGTGGCTCGGGGACTGTATTAAGAACGGCCTCAAAGACTTGGATTGAGAAACCATTGAAGGTTGGTTTTATACCATCAATGCTGTTATCATAGTTGTAGCTTACAAATTCTTTGAATCCAGTCACTGGAACCGCAATCCTCAGGGTTCTGGGACTGGAAGTACTCTGACCGATTGCCATATCAATATCACACAACATTAATATCAGTATCAACGTGAAGATAGTGAACCTAGAGAACCTCACAGAGAAAATACAGGAATCTTTCATTGTTTCGTTCGAGTATTAGGTATGTTTCTAAGATAAATGTATTGCAAGTTCCAATAGTTATTGAGGAATCTTGCAGGAGACTTGGGAGTCATGTGCATACGACTCAATCTGAAGGCTCAGAATGCTACTCCCAGATTGGTTTTCAGTAGTATATGTTGTTCTTTAGAGGTTGACAGGAGAATAGCTTGACCATTTCTAGGATAAACATAATTCCCCCAAATGGTGATTTTTCTAAGTTAATTAATTTCCTTCATTGATGCATTGGTGTACACGTTATCAACATTCGAAATCCTCAAAGTTGAAAGTTCCAACCTTAAAAATAAAGAACCTCAAACTACAAAAAAATAAAGAAATGGTAGTAGATGATACCAGAAAATCAATACTTTTTCTTTGGAACATATGAATACTACGTGTGAGAACATCTCAAATGTGGAAAAATAAAACCGCGTCAAATGTTTGTAGTTGTTAATTACTGTGATGTACAAGTATCAGAAGTCTGACTTCTGCAGGTATGGACAATTCTTTAAAACAGAGAGAGGCAGACAGTGACATTGACACACTGTGAGCTCACATATGATATTTGTTGACGAATGGATGCAAGTAATTGGTCACCAATCTAATACAGATCAGGGTGACATTAACATGAACCAAAGTAGATCCTGATGCTCCTCGATCATATACAAATGTAGGCGACAATGTTGCTCTCAATGAGATTACTTCCTCCATCCCTGGTTGTTTTTTCCATTGCAAAATAGCATGGTGTTTAAGAGTAGTCATCTTTTGCCAACTTTGCCACTATGTCTAATGCTAGTAGCTTCAATGCCAGCGACAACTAAACCATTCCCACCAGTACAATATTTTTGATCCAGCCACTAGACCCTCATATCATAGCATAATACTATCCATAGCAAGAGTAAGAAACATTTATCTAGTTCTAACAGCTTGATAGATCGTCTTTACATACTCTTATTTGGTACATATTAATTGAACAAGAGATAGAGGACATGCTCATAATTGCAGGCTTAGAGTAGGAATAGGTTTGTCCTTGTCCATCCCCCAAAACTTGATCGGTCATGCTCCTGATGTGGATGACTGATCTTCTTTATCATGAAAGTGACTGCACACATTTTGCTAGATAAGTGGCGAGGAAGGAGAAGAGTTCAGAAGGCCAAATAATTCTCCTTTACGGTTCCTATTAGTACCACTACTAGTCTACTAATATACTCCGGAAAACAAGTATTCTTCCCTAATGTGTTTGTCGTTGAACAACGATTATATTATCAGTTCATGTTGTGTTGTGTTGGCACTGCACTATACTGTTGTCGATCTGTTGGTCAAGACCTTTTACATTCTGAGATTTGGGCAATTAAGCTAGGCCTGCAAATTGTTGTTCAGAACAGTTGGAGCAATCTGATTATTTGACTCACTAACTGCTGTTATGCATATCCATGTAGGTAAAGATAAAAGGAACTACCTTACAAATTTTGTTAACAATGCAGGGACCTCATGAAATGATGAAACAGATTCCAGTGGTCAAGTTGTGCCATCAATTCCGTGAAAGCAACCAACTGCCTGACATTCTAGCCAATTAAGAGAGATTTTAAAGACTCTGATTACTAGTGATTGTATTAAGCCATCTTCATTTTGGCTTTTGCTAGTGATTGTAGTGAAACTATGTTCCCAGGACTGGTTAATGTTACTTTAACATTTTTTATTTATTCTGACTTTGCTAAAAAACAGAAAACAAAACTAACACATACTCTTTTGACTATCCATTGATAACAAAAGCCCCAATTCTGATTAAACGACAGAAAACACTAGTGACAATATGATCAAAGTTAAGAAACTAGTGACAATCTAGTGACATAGATTAGATTGCTTTCTCCATTTGTATTGTGGCTACAGGAAGCAGCAGCAGCACCCGAGATAAAAAAGAAGCAGCTATACAGATGGAAAAAGCAATCTAATCTATGTCTTAGTAGCTTAACTGTACTCTAATTTCTAGTTTGCATTCTAACCGAAATTTCCCACTTGACTAAAAGGAATATTGATCCCAACATTAAAGAATCAATGATCACGAAGTAGTATTATTTGCATGTTGTCCATACTATTATTTTATTTCGAGTTATATTTGGAGGATTTCAATACTGTAATAAGCACACATTTCTACCAGTCCTCTGTCTAGTTTCAGAACATTTTGTTTTGTTATTTTTTTTGTTGGCTTTCTTAAATCTGTTTTTGTTGGCTTTCTTAAATATTCTTTCGTTTTTAAGAAAATGATTTTATGAATCCTGAGAGAGTTTTAGAACATGCTTCGTAAACAATAATTCTAAGAACTAGAAACTTAACAGTCATGATACTGCGAACAAGATTCATCAGGAGATAATTCTACAAATTCCAAACTGAACAAATTGTACTGATCACAATCATCCTGGCCTTGTATGTATACATACTTACACCTACTAATTTATGAATACTTAAGGTGATTATGCTGCTCTGCAACCAACACAGTGCACAAAAACACATGCTTCAGTGCGAGCGAAGGCATATATACATGAATTACTCAGCGAAAGGAAAAGAGATAGCATGGGTAGGCAGCAGATCTCTTCCTAATACCACATACAGTACCGAAATAAACAACATACAATATGATCACAAGAATTGCGACACCTATGGCGCCGGAAAACAACATCCATAAAGTATCGAAGTCCACAAGATTGGGATCAACTCCAATGATATTGGGGTCACCTTGGCATGTTTGCAGGTCACCGATGGTCCTATCTTGAATTTTTGCCAATTCACCATTGTCGATGATTTCTAAGATTCCTTCTGAGATATTACGTACTAAGGAAAAATCTCTCCGAAAAGCCTACATTATCCACACAATGAAATGAGAAAACAAATTGTCAGAAGGGAAGATATTGTGATATAGCTTAGCTTCATATGATATGGGACTGCTGTTTTTTGTGTACTGATTTATGCATGTGAAAAATGTGAACAAAATCTTGCCGTGAGCTTATGCATAATAAAAACAAAAACTCTCTTATGAGGTGGCCTTACGCGTGAGGTATCACATTTTTGTCTGGAGGCATCACTTTTCATTTATGTCAGTATCATTTTTTTGCTCACAGGTATCACGCTTCATAAGTTTTTGTGCAATAAAAATATGTAAAACTACTATAGAGAGAGGGCTGTGAGAGAAAGTTACAAATCCAAATCCGTCAGCATGAAAAAGGACTGAAGGGACAAGGGTATAAGCGTTGCAATGTCCAGCCATGACTAGCTTGAGAAAAGGAATCTCATCAATGACAGCAACAACACCACCTTGTGCGGTTCCCTTGGACAGCATACCAAGCATTTCCTTTTCTGATTTGTAAGACTTTAATTGCTTTTCGGATAATCCTTCTTGTTTTAGCAAGTTGTAAACGAAGGATCCATCTTGGAAGCCAACATTTTCTCCGCTATCGATGAGCTGTTGAAGGGATTTGACCGGGACCTTTCGTCGTTGTGCTGTGAGCAATGAGGTTAAGCTTGCAGTGTAACAAGATGCCAAGAACAACAGCACCAAGAACCACATTAAAATCACAAGCCTCGTATGTATTATTGCTCTCAATGTCTCCCCTATAACGTACACCAACCAGGATTGTGAGAACTTATTAACAACTACTCTACTAGCTAGTGATTCACTAATTCATGTATATGGAGGGGAAAAGAAAGGCTACTTACTCCACCATTTCTCATCACTATATGTGTAGTCTTCTTGTCGATTTGCACCTAACTGTGGCAGTATTCTTCTACGTTTGTCATTTTTAAATTCGACAAACCAAAAGACAAGTGCGCTGATGAAGCAAAAGGCAAGTGTAGCTGATACCAAACCCTTGATCAGGGGAATCAAAGATATTCCTGTGCTTTTTGTTGGTTGGGGAGTTGTAGGAACCAGCATTGATACTCCAGTCTCTGAGTAGGGCATGGTAAAATAAACCTTCTGTATCCTATCAAATGTTATGGCAATATCCCCCACCGCCCCATCATACTCCTGTTTGTAATGCATAGGAGTACGGTTGATCTTAAGCTCTCAAAAGAGGGGAGGGGGTGAGAAAAAACAGGTAAACCACCCAACAAGTTATGCTTTATGAGTATAAACTATAAAGTTTTTAACAAAAACCCACCTTAGAGAAAACAGCGTTGAGCATGTCATCATAGGTGCCATTCATGGTTCCATCCAGCTTAGAGAAGGGAATGAAACTGTAAGGTGGTAGGTTGGGTACTCTATTAGCAACGGCCTCGAAGACTTTGATTGAGAAGCCATGAAAGCTTGGTTTATCATCAGTGATGTTATCGTAGTTGAAGCTTACAAATCCTTTGAAGCCAGTCACCGGAATTGCAATCTTAAGGGTCCTCGGTAGTGGTGCTGTCTGGTTTCCTGCTGGTGCTCGACTTGAAGTGTTCTGACCCATTGCCATATCAATATCACACATGAATAGGATCAGTATTATCAAGGTGAAGATATTATTTAAATCAGAGAACCTCACTGAGAAAATAGGGGAATCTGTCATTCTTTTTGTTTAAGTATAATGTATGTTTCTGAATTCTATGCAATGTATTGTTGTAACTTCCAAGAGTTGTTATTGAGTAAACTTGCAGGGGACTTTAATGTTTTGTGCAGGATGAGAATGCTACTGGGTCAAATACTCTGTAATAATGGATGATGGCCTGGAGAGCCCTGAGTTAATGATGTAAGGATCCCTTTATGTGACATCTCCTGTCTCACTCTTGACACATCTCTTTTTAAATTTATTTTAATATTCAATTGGAATGCATCACAAAATCCCAATCGGTCAGGATGTGATTGGGATAGACAGTGGTACAAGATTGATTCCGAGTTGTGTATTTTGATTTTGAAAGGTTAAAAGGAAAGCAAACCTGACCATGTCTAGGAAAAGAATATAATTCTCCTAAAGGCCAGGGTTTCATTTTCATTGACCTTCAGAGTGTCACAGTCCAAAGTTTATCAAGAATCTCCCGTCACAGTAGTAGTAATTATAAAAGTTGATCACTTTTGAAGTTGAATCCTCAACTTATTTAATTCCCTTCATCTTTGTAATAATGGTACTCACGTTATCAGAATTCACAAACCTCACAGTTCAATGTTCAAACTTCCTCTGATCCAAAAGATAAATAACCTCAAATTTGCAAAACTAAGAAAATGACAGAAGATACCATACCAGAAATTCAACATTAAGGTTTCAATCTTATTTAATTATTATTCTATTCATTATGTTTGAAGCAAATCAGTGCTTCCTTTGAGGTCAACTAAAAGCAGAATAATGAAACCGTGTGAATCTTTAAGTTTTTGTTTATCATTGTAAAATAATGCAGTAAAAGGTAATACTTTTCCACAGATTGTATTTGGTTGATTTGCAACTGTTGAATCTTTCCTATGAAAGTACAACTGAAATCGAATTTTAAGTCTGTCTAGTCTGACATTTCTGCGAGTTTGGATATTTTTTTCAACAGGCACATAACAAACTAGAGAGAGACATGAAAGAGACACTATACGTATGCACATAGGTGTTGATGTATGATTTGTCAGTTAAAAATTCAATGTGATCTTCACTAAACAATTTATGTTCAAGTTACGGAACAAAGCTGCTCTTGGGATGCTGTTGTGGGATATTCAACACAAGCAAGCAAAGTTATGGGTCAAGTGGATAAATGCGTATTATGTCAAGCAAAAGAATCTGGACCCGGCCTGGCAAAGCCTAAACAAGCAGCTTGGTTGATCCAAAAGTAGTTGAATCAGGTTGTTCAGCATTTATCCACTATAACGTACAAGATGAATCAGGTTTATAAGCAACCGCTGCCAGCTCAACGGAAAAAGAAATGGGCGAACATGTTATGGAACTCTCTTGCGTTACCTAAATGGAAGTTTATTTTATGGTTGTGTCCAAGAGAGACTGCTTATATGGAGAAACCTTCAGAAGATTGGCCTTGAGGGCCCTGATATATGCACTTTCTGTCAACAACATGAATAGTCCTATATTCACTTGTTTTAGGACTGTAACTTTGCAGTACATTGCTGGCACAAGACTTTCAACGGCTGAAACTTACGGCCATTGCATGGAAATGGCCTGAAGTTTCCCAGCAGTAAGATTTTGTGTGCTTGTTTTTCAGCAATGATTTACCTTATCTGGCCGGAGAGAGAGAAATTTGCATTTGTCCCATGTCAAGAGTGATTCAATTAACAACCTGGTGAAGCAGATCATATGTGCTTCGCACGTAGAGCAGCTGCAGTAAAAGATCAGATAAGAAGATCAGAGACTTCTTCCTGAATGAGTTGAATTACTTGTGTTAGTTTTCAGCGTCTGTTGAGTTTTATTGTTCTCTTTGTCTCTCTTTTCCACTGCATTTTCTTTTGTTGGTTTCGTACATCAGTTTCTTTGTCTGCTTGTAGAAACATAGCTAGTGTATGTACTATGTTTTCAGTGGTAGAGTTGTCAGAGTCTTTGTGTATAAGGTTTTGATGTAAGATCATATTTTGGAAGTAATAAAATCTTCTTCCTTTCCAAGAAGAAAATAATTTATGTTCCTTTATCCTGAGTCTCAAGATAAGAGAATATCTATGATCCACATCCAGATCAGCATGACTGATAAATAATTTGTGATTTTAATTTTAACATACATGTTGTTGCTGCTGTAAAAATGCTTGTATAGTAACTATATGAGTTTGTCCTTGATTTTCTTGAGATGGTTCCTACCTGAGCAGACCTGTGAAAGCCCTGCCTGTTAAGTTCATGTTGATTGTTTGATTAATATGCAAGCACAAAATTATAAAAAGATAACAGTGAGTCCTATTGTTATCTAATCATACTTATTATTGCATAATGCTATCAACAGTTAAAATTGTGGTAGCTATTTACATTTATTAAAATTTTATGGGTACATACAGGTACCATTTCACTGCATAGTTGAAGGAGAAGAGTGATGTTTACAGCTTTTGGAGTAGACCTGTTAGAGCTAATCACAGGGAAAGTTGCGATAGTCCGATATTTAATGGACTAACTTGTATCCATGGGTTCGGCCCATGGTTGAGAAAGGGGATATAATATGGATCTTATTGCTCAACATACCAAGGTTTGAATGGAATATACTACCAGTGCATGAATTAACTTGCTTCTGAATTGTGTCACGAACATTCGCATGTTTGGAGAAAGAAAAACTGCGACATTCAGTTCATGGGAATTTAAAGTTGGGAATGCAAGTTTAACTGTTATTCTTTTGCTCAAGTGAACACATTACATTACCAATGATTTGTTTACGAGCAACTGTACTACTACTTCTTGGAGAAATTCACATCAGATTTTGTATGGAGCAATTCACATCAGATTTTATATGTAGGCACACAAGTATCATGTTCGTTTGGGAGTAAATTTAAAACTAACCTACACCTAATTGCCAAAAACATCACTAGTCATTGTTCTGCTTTTCTCATGAGAGAACTCTTGCTTCTGTAGCTTTTCCCACATCAATCTTCGAGTTTGTTTAAGTTAAAGAAACAGATTCTCTACCACTTTTACTTGTAAGTTATAAGTACCAAATTTGCTGCTGTATTCAGAATGTTCTTTGATGGTGTGTGGCAGCAGGGTATTTACATGAAAATCAGAGTCAAGGATGTGCGAACAGCTGAGACTGTAGCAATCAGCAGAGAGGCTTTGAACTAACAAGGGAGAACAATTTGAGATGCATCAGCACTCTCCTATTGTCAGAGAGTTATTAAATTGCTTACCCAAAAGGCGACGGAAAACATTCTCTATCTAACTTGTTGTTGAATTGTAGGAAATGATAGAAGAACTCGGAGCAGCTAAAGATCCGGCCTCCAATGCTTTAGAAAACAAAGACCTTGCTGACAGTTCATCAGCAAAATATGTTATGCATACTGATGAAACTAGTAATAGGATAGCTATTAACTCTATTCCTGATTCTTGTAAGCACTATTATGACTTGGATTGTATTGGCTCTTTGCACCCTCGCTTGGTTACAAGCTAATTTACTTTGACGTACTCTTCTTAAGCCCCCCCCAAAAAAAAGAGAAAAAAGTAACAAGGAAGGATTAATTTTTCTTTCAGCGTTTATTTGCTTATGGGCTCTTCATGTCTTATACTTTTTAGATGTCAATTGTGATGGATACCTTTTTATTAGTTAATGTTTGTGACTAACTTTCAAGATAACCTGAATTTTGTCACGTCTGATATATAACAAGATTGAATGTGTCGAGAAGTGACAACTGCAAGTAGTATATGTATGTAAATCCCCCCTCCCGAACATAACCTTCCCTTCATCTAGGCTTGGAACTAGCTACACTCAAAAAAGGCTTGGACTTGTTGGATCATGCAAAGTAATTGATTATGCATGCTTCACGTAATAAAGGATTGGATTTGTTCAGTATAGAAGGAGCTATTGTTTTGTTTATGCCCCGTGATCTAGTGATCAGGTAACGTTGTTCTTCTGTTGAGCTTTCCTGTAATGAATTTGTGATTTCATCCTCGACTTCATCACTCTTGTTAAAGAGGTTGATATAGTGATCATATTCCAAAGCTCATGTGCTAGCCTCTACCTACAGGCTACACAGTGCACAAAAGAACAAAATCCGCAAGCTTGTAGCAATAGTAAGCTACACAAACAGCAAAGCAATGGCGACCTGCAATGGACTACAACATCCAAGCAGCAGCATTAGAGATTACCAGCAGCGACAACACCAACGCAGCAACAGACATCAGTAACTAAGAACAGAAATGATAGCACAACAACAGCAGCAGACAGTAGCAGAGGTAGCATAGCCGCAGGAACAAAAAAGCAGTAACAGCAACATCCAGCAGCAACTTGCCACTTTTATCAGAATTGCTGTTGTTTCACTTGTCTCACTACCAGGTTGACAATTTTTAATTTGACAATCAACATTTGTTTGTTTATCATCTAACTGTTTAAGTTAATCTTGTTCAGTTGTTTGCATGTATGGCTTGTGCCTTTTCCTACATTACAACAATTTGCTGCACAATAATTTGCTGCATAGCAAGCTGTAACAGATTACAACGGCCAAAATAATTTGTAATCACTTGTTTCATGTTTGGGTATGTCTGCTAAGTTGTTTTGTTACCGGAATGACTATTCTAAGAAAATTATAGTATGTTTACGAATCTTAAAACGCATGACAGTGCAAACTGAATCTGAACTATTGTTTTACTGTTATGTTTGTCTACTTGCTGATTTTCGGAGCTGCTATATGCTTACTGATTTTCGGAGCCGTTGTCTTGTTACTATTTCCCTTAATTTTATCATGCCTTTGAGATACCAAATTAGCTTAAACCTTTAAATTAAATGATAATCTTGAACTCAAGCTAGACAATTAGGTGATGGAAATCCATATGCGAAAATTTATGTTAGAAAGAAAGTTATTAGGAATAGGCAATAATTATTTTGGTAGAATATTATTATTAGGTGTTAGTAAATTTCCATATTTCATTATATTCCTTATTGTGTTAGTTTCCTACTTATGCTAGGGGTCTTAAGCCTTGCTTATTCTCGAGGCTAGTCTAGGTTATAAATATGATTTTTTGGTCAAAAGCTACCTTTTTTGCACCGCATTTTGTCAAGTTGTACCTTTTTTTTTTTTTTTTTTTGAGGAAGTACTTTATATCACAAAATAATTAGGCAAAAACTACTCATTGACGGAAAATTAACTAACGGCCTTAACTGATGTTTTACATGACCAATTTGTCCTTCACACTCACCCCCTTATTCATTTTCTCTCTTCTTCCTTTTCTCTGATCTCCCGCTCTTGCTCTTACTTCTCTGAATCTGTCTCTCCTATATTTGCAAACTCTAGAAAACTCCGTAATTGAACCACCATTTTTGCCCCCTTCTATAAATCATTTTCAAACTCCTCAAACATTAAAAAAAAAAAACAAATTCTCCTTGTAAACAACCAGAATTATAACAAAAACCATTTAACCCTATCTCTGTCAAAACTTCAACTGTCATTAATCAATGGATTCTCTCTGATTTGTTGCAATTTTTATCTCCTCCTACCCTCGATAGTGCTCCCCCACAGTAGTTCTCCATTTCACCACCCTCACAAAACCTTGTTGATGTTCTTAGTAGTCCCTCGCACATTCTCTCTCTCCCAATCTCCCTCCTCATCCTCTCTGCTAAGAAAGTATATTGTAAGTATGTTGGACGTAGCCCATACTAAGTCAAAATTTGATTCTCAGTTGAAGACCTCTGTGGTCAGTAATAGTTATCAGATGAACTGAGATAAAAAGGGAGAGATGAATAAATTTTAATTTTTCTACAAGGAAGAGAGATATTTGGGAATCGCACACGATGGTGGTGGTGGTGGTGATGTTGCCGGCGAATCGGACGGTTAAAATTCCACCATTCTTGTCTAGAATGGTTAAAATTCCATAGAAACAAAATTAAATTGATTATTTGGCTTTGAAAATGAGAGGAAAAAAAATACGGAAAATAAACGTCCCTTATTCAGATTAATGGTGGTTCAAGAGGGAGAGTGGTGAAGAGAGGGAGAGTGTTGAAGAGAGAGAGAAAGAGAGAGCTGATTCCACATTAAAATGGTGGGTGAGGGGCACGAGTTAAAACGAGGGCAAAATTGTCAAAGTCAGTGCAATAGTAATCTCGGTTAAGGACGTTATTGTGTAATTTGTTAAGAGGTAGTCTTGGGCAAATTATTTTGTGATATAAGGTAATTCTTCACAAAGAAATCTTTATAAGGTACAACTTGACAAAACGCGGTGCAAAAAATGTAGTTTTTGACAAAAATATCCTTATAAATATAGAGTTATGTTATTGTTTCAGACAGTTTATTATGCTAGAATAGTATAACATTATACAATTCTGCCTTTTTTCCTCCCTCTCTCACGTTCCCCTTATCTTCCCTCTCCTCTACTCCTCTCTCCTTGCTCTCTTCTCTTAATTCTCCCTCTTCCCTTCCCCTATTCTGCATCAACTTGGAATCATAACAAGTTTGATCTTTTCCTCACTGTTCTCCAAACATTCACCACAATCACAAGCCCTATAAACTGAAGTCAAAGGAAAAGGAAAGATCAAAACTTCCGCATACTCTAAATCTGCTGAAATAGAGATTGTATTCCTGGTCAAGTTCCTACAGTGTTTCTGTTGTATTGTTGCTGCTTACTCAAGAGAGGGCAAGAATCCCTAATATCTGCTATCAGCAGAACACCACTTGCTCTCCAGTCTCCGGTTTCAAAGTTATCTTGGTAAAGATTTCTGTTCTCTGTATTGATCGTAGGACTTGATATATCTGTAGCAATTTAGCAAATCATGTTTACTTGGAGCTAAATTAAATTTCTTGTTTAAAAAAATTTTTAAAAAAAATATTTAATCTTTCAGGACACTCTGGATAGTGCATAATTAGTGTCATTAGATTTTAGTTGTTGCGTGTGTGGTTAGTACTAGTTTTTTATTTGCTTTGTCTTTGCGTGTTTTGAGTTTAATATCAGTATTAAGAAAAAAATGTGTTTACAATTTTGTTTTGATGCCCGTTACTAGAGAATTGTCAGTTGGATAAAGGCTATATGAACTAAATAAGACCATGGATGATTTCAGGCTATGAATGAAATGATTGATTGTAAGCAAATATAAATGCCATGAAATAAATATATCGAAAAGATATCAGGGAAAACCATCAACACACAGTAGCAGTAGAAAGTCAGGGTAAAGGTCTTCAAACGTTTGTAATTTGCGTACAAAATTCATTAGGTGGTGTGTATGGGCATGTCACTAAAGTGAAACAAAAATTGGCGTCTCACTTGTCACTTTGTTTTCCTAATGTGCCAAGTTCTAGCAATAATCTAAATGACGGTTTAGGATTTATTCATCGGACTAATTCTCCTGGCCAACCTCGAATGACTCCTACACCTGGAAGACATATGCTAAACATAGAGGACTAGGTGACCTTAAATTTTTTAGAATACATGACCGTAACCCCAATGACTTTGAGGAGGGCTACATACCTGATAGTTCTGATAAGAGACCTTACCCTAATAGACATAGGCACCGGAGGGGTCATAGGCACCCTTGACCTAGGGGAGACGACGAGTATCCTTGATACCCACCGCGATAACCCTTATGATGTAACTACGAAGGTTAAGGTTGATGTCCCTAATTTTGATGGTAGTCATATGACCCTACTATTTTTGTTGATTTGTTAGATCGTCTAGAGGATTACTTTGAGGTTTATGGCATGCCTGGCATCCATCGAGTTTGTTTTTACTAAAATGAAGCTTGTTGCATCTACTAAAAAGTATTGGCAAAGTGTCCAAAGAAAGATCGAAATAAGTAGGTGGTCTGCCCATAATCTTATGGGATGAAATGAAACAGAAATTAAAAGAAAAATACTTACCTACGTTTCACAAAAGACAATTGGTGGATGACTTATTAAACCTAAGGCAACAATCTTCTAGTGTGGCTGATTTTATTATGATTGTTTTGAAGATTTGAAACTTAGTCGTAATGTTAGGGAAGAACAATAGGTCACTGTTACTAGCTAGGTTTATTAATGTACTTAAAGGCAACCTTAAGCGAGATGTCAAATTGCATGCACCTGAGACGTTGAGTGAAGCCTATCACAAAGCCTTAGAGATAGAGAGGTACCAAAAGACTTCTTACCCTCTTAGGTTGACTTCCCAAGCTAGGGAGTTTACTCAGGATACTTACCAAAAGGAGAATAGTTCTTTCACTTCATATTCCAAAGGTAATAACCAGTCTAAGCAACCAGCAGTAACTGCAGATAAAGGAAACTCTTTTACTTCCCCACCTTTTAATCTTGGAATTGGGAATTCGGGTTCCTATTCTTCCATGGTGTGTCATAATTGTTATGAGCGAGGTCACCCTGCATCTCGTTGCCCACATCGTGCCCTAGCTATTGGATTAGAAACTCAGGATAAGTACACTAGCTAATAAGATCTCTGTTAGATATAGGTTCGCTATACCTAGACTTGATGAAATGCTAGGCTACATGTCAAGATCTAAATGGTTCTCTAAAAGAGATCTTAGAGCTAGATATTATCAACTTAGGATAAGACTTAGCCATGAGTGGAAAATCGCTTTTAAGACTCTCGCTGGATTATTCGAGGGGTTGGTTATGCCTTTCGGGTTAACTAATGCACCTAGTACCTTCATCAGAGCAATGGCTCATATTCTTCGCCTTTTCATTTGGAAATTTCTGGTAGTTTAATTTGACATTATCCTGATTTAGAACTCTTCCAAAGAAGAACACATGAAGCATATGAGGTTGGTATTTGAGGTGCTTAGGACTCAGAATTTATATGTCAATTTGGCTAAGTGTTCCTTCTTGCAATTTGAGGTTATTTTCCTTGGTTTTGTCATTTTTGATAAGGGTATTTCTTGTGATTCTCAAAACGTGAAAGTTATAGTTCTGTGGCTAGAACCTAAAATAGTTTCTGAAAGTTAGAAGTTTTCATTGTTTAGCTACTTTTTATAGGAGATTTATAAAGAATTATAGCACCATTATGGCTCCGATTACCGAGTCTCTTAGAAAAGGAGAGTTTAAGTGGTCGAAAGCTGCTAAGGAAGCCTTTGAGTTGTTTAAGAACAAAATGACAGCAACCCCTGTTTTGTGTCACCCAGATTTTAACAAATTATTTTTCGAGTTTGCTTGTGATGCTTAGGGGTTGGAATAGGAGGTTTATTGAGTCAAGATGGTCATCCAATAGCGTTTTTTAGTGAACAACTCAATGACTCTAGAAGAGATAAGTACACTACCTATGAAAACGAGTTTTACGCTTTAGTGCGTTATTTGGAACACTGGAGATACTAACTCCTTCCAAAGGAAAATGTTCTTTCTAGTAATCACGGTGCTCTTAAATTCACTAATGACCAAAGTAAACTCAAAGAGAAATATGCAAAGTGGGTCGAATTCTTACAAGAATACGCTTTTGTTCTCAAACACTGTTCCGATGTAGAGAATTTTGTTGCTGATGCTTTTAGTAGAGTAGGAAATTTGTACGTAAATGGTCCATTATTTTGGTTGGATTTGATAAAATGAAATATTCCTATGCCTTGTGTTCTGACTAGTCTGAGATTTACCATGAGGTTCTTGTTGGTAATCTTCGTGACTATGTTGACTATGTCATTGTTGATGGCTATTTGTTTCGTGGATCTAAGTTCTGCATTCCCAGTACTTCTCTTCGTGATTTTCTGATTTGGGAGCTTCATGATGGGGGGCTTGATGGCCACTTAGGTAGAGACAAGACTATTGTGCTTGTGGCTGATAGTTTCTTTTGACCATCCTTAACAAGATATGTTGCTAAATATTTTTCCCAATGTCGAACGTGATAGCTTAGCAAAGTTAGGAAACAAAATACTGGTTTATAAACGGATCCAGGATTTATAAATTGGGTATGCACAATAATATAAAAAGAATGGCCATGAGGTTTACCATGAGGTTCTTGTTGGTAATCTTCGTGACTATGTTGACTATGTCATTGTTGATGGCTATTTGTTTCGTGGATCTAAGTTCTGCATTCCCAGTACTTCTCTTCGTGATTTTCTGATTTGGGAGCTTCATGATGGGGGGCTTGATGGCCACTTAGGTAGAGACAAGACTATTGTGCTTGTGGCTGATAGTTTCTTTTGACCATCCTTAACAAGATATGTTGCTAAATATTTTTCCCAATGTCGAACGTGATAGCTTAGCAAAGTTAGGAAACAAAATACTGGTTTATAAACGGATCCAGGATTTATAAATTGGGTATGCACAATAATATAAAAAGAATGGACCATACAAAAATTTTTGGTTAATACACACAATTTCAAATAATATAACAGTGAATCACAAAACTCCTTTGAACAAAAATAGTTACACGTACAATGCCACAATGGTGATGGTGATAAAAAAAAAAGAAAAAGAAAAGAAAGAACATTCATAAAAGAAACCTTAAAACAAATGGGTTGCACAAATTAGTATTAATTCATCATCAATAATAAATAAACAAAAGAGAAGAATGGGATAATAAATAAACAAAGTGCGGAAAGAGAAGTGCCAAAATATAACATTGAAAGAGAGAAACTGGACAGCGCAAGCTTAAAAGCAAAAATTAATAACTGAATGGAAAATAGTGGCACCAACAAGAATCGAACTCAAACCAAGGCTATAATAACAACAACTAAACCAGCTAAGCTATCAACAGTACTGTGAACAAAAATGAACATTTTTGTATTTATAGGGTATGCACATGCATACCTACTCCCCATGTAGATCCGCCACTGACTCCAGGCCTGCTGAATTTGCTGAAACTTTTACACAACTTAGTCATGATTTGCATGTTGATATCCGACTTAAAGTTGCACAAAGTAGTGCAAATTTTAAATTGGTTGCTAATGTGCATCGTAGAAATTTGGAATCAATGAGGGTGGTTATGTAATGGTCTGTATTCTTCCTGAAATATTTTCGGAACACTCTTTTAAAAAGGTTTTTGCCCGAGCTTCGGCACCTTTTCAAATCATAAAGCGTCTTGGTTCCAATGTGTAGACGCCTCTTAACCCCCATTTCGACCATGGGAAAAATCATATTTTTGTGCCCTTAGGGCAAATCCGTCTTTTCACATCCCAAAGGTAAATTCGTCCTTTTCCCTTCGAAAAATACAGTCTCCAAACGGATCAGATCCATAATTCTATCTTGCTCGATGGCTTCGTAAAGGATATATTATCCTTTACGGCAGCCGCTAGCGGCTGAGGCCGCAGTCAAGCGCAGCTGCCAAGGCCCCAGCCACTAACGACTACCCCCCTAACTGCTAGCGGTTGTCGTTTGCATAGCCGCAGCCTCTAGCGGCTTCCGACAGTCCTTGTTGTTGATAGCTCATTTTTCCCGGTTTCACGCGCACGCCTCTATCTTAATTTAGTTGTTTGTAAACCTCAAACTCGTATCGTTAGTCTATTTTTCATTTTTGATTTTAGAATAAATATTGAATAATTACCTTTGTTGCAAATAATCTAGAACTCTAGCTAACTGTTATGGTTAGTTATCTGTTGTGCAAGAACTGTAACTTTAGTCAACTTGCCCCTCTAGTTTATAACTCTATTATGTCTCAATTCTTACTTCCTTCTTCGACGTAGGACTCAGTCACAACAATGTTTTTGAGAATGTAAACATATCTTTGATTATCCTGGTTGTGCTTACCAAATTCACCTTTAGATTATTTTATTTGTTAAGAAAAAATTTTCCATTAGATATCATTACCCCACTCCCAAATTTCTCCTTCATTGAGAGAAAAGGCTAACAAAAATCCTACATTCATGGCATATTTAGGCATATTGATTTGATTTTGTACAGTGTGATGATCTTGTTGCCCAATTTTTCTTTGAATCTTAAAGCATGTGAAAGTAAACTCCTAATACATAATGGGTTATTACATATTTAAGTACCATTTTTTCTCGTTCAGTATGAATTTTTAAATCTTCTTTTTTCATTCAAAATAAAAATAAAAATCATTTTATCTGTTATTTTTAAAATCTTCAAAAAGGAGTACAAAATAAAGACAAATTTTGGCTTTAAAATTTTATATTCTTTTAATGTACAACTTAAAAAATTTAATTTAATTCAACAACTGTTTTTTAAAAACACTATACTTAATCTAATTGAAATCTATCAATAAATGCTTTAATCAACTTGACCCTCCATTTTTATAACTCTTTTATGTCTCAATTCATACTTCCTTTTTCGATGTTGAACTCACTCACAACAATGTTTTTGAAAGTGTAATCTTATATCTCTGACTCTAAGTATCCTCAATTGACTTACCAAAATTCACCATTAGATTATTTTGTTTTATTAAGACAAATTTTTCCATTATTTATCATTAGCCCAATCCCGAAATTTCTTCTTCATTGGGAGAAAAACCTAACGAAAAATCCTATGTTCATAGCATGTTTAACTCCCTCAAAATAAGCATAACCCCCTTATGATCTCCTAGATCTATTGAATTTGTATTTTAGATTTCAAATATATATCATTTAACTTGGGGAGACTCTTATACGTTAGCTAAACTATGTTATTGTTTTTGAGACTATACTAAGTTATATTGGACGCTCATTTACTTCACCCAAAAATGGGATGCTCTTTTGGGACCAATGAAAGTATGCTAAAAAAATTCTTATCAAATTAAACAAATAGGGATAAATCCTACGTAGTATCGGAATACATAGGTTGCGGTTAAACACCCTATAGTAAGGAGTCGAAGCTAATACAATTATTTTGCTTATCTTGCTTGACACCAACTTCAACCCCTAATTTTTATATACGTTGTCAACGTCATTCTTCTTTTGTTTCTTCAATGTGGGTCTCACAATCGATTAGGGGAAAAATAATATTTGCAAAATTTAAATTTTCACTGAATAAAAATACTTTTTCAATTCTAATATAATCTTTTCCCTCAAGAAAAATAAAAATAAAAATAGAAATAAAGAAGTAGCTAATGTAATCTAATTATGGTAGCAATACTCACTCCTATGTTTGGCAAGAACAATTAGCTTTTATATTAAAGCTATAACTTTCATCTTTAAGTTACTGCTTTTCCTCTCTGTTACTAAACAGTTTATCAGATTATTTTCAACTTTCAGTTCCAAAAACAGTTAAAATCTGAATGCTACCCAAGCAAGCTTTCAATTTCATCTAGCAAAACAGCTAATTTGACACCATTTCATTAAAAAAAAAATTAGCAATATTCTGCTGATTTCTTAACATATTTTGACTTTTCAACTAACAAAAAAGCTAGTTGCCAAACATACCCTAGTCTTTTACAGATTGTCATGATGGTAGCAATATTCATGAGATTTCCTTCTTTGTTTAATTGCTTGTAATGTATGCCACGATTTATTTATTATCTCCCTTTAGATTTTTGGGGTGAATATGGAAGTAGTTTTAGATGCTTACTATTCTTTCTTTTCTTTTTCCCTTTAAGGAGTGAAAATTTCATTAATTGATGCACCATTAAAGTCATTTGAATTGGTCATTCAAATTTCAAAAAGGGAATTGTAGACACCCTAATCGGTTCTCATCCCCTGACACCGCAACGCCCGATGATGATGATAATGAATTAACATGGACGTAAGTAGAAAAGGACATTTCTCGGAAATCTAGACCAAGTTCCTTGAAACCGCTCAATCCCGACCCCCTGGGTCAGCTCAAGGGCAATTTCGTAATTTACTGAGCACAAAACGTCAAACAACCCTAGTCACGCGCGCGCCGTCAGGCCCGGCGGCCATCGCAGCCTGCTCGGCGGCCAACGCGTGACAGCAGGGGCCATTAGGCCAGCCGCTGGCCCCAGCTGCCCTCCGTGGGGCCGCTGAGCGGTCTTTTTGGCTGGGCCGAGTTTTGGCTCCAGGCTTCTTGCCCTAAGCCCCTAAATTTGTCCCCTAACTCTATAAATACTTCTTTTCACCCTCTTTCGCAGGAGGTCAGTGAGTTCATAATTTTGAGAGCATTGAGAGCACATATTTTCCCAAATCAAAGAGAATTCAGAAATCTTAAGATCCCAAGCAAGCATTACACCTAGCCTAGCACCCAAGATCGAAGAGCAATTCCAATTCTACTATTCCCGTTCGAATAAAACGTCCAGGTTAACCATCCTGAGGGCCTAATTCTTTATTAAATCTCTTGTTTATTACTTATTAATCATGTTTTATTTAGCTTTTGATTATGGTTGAGTAAATTTGCATGCTTTGGGTTTTGTACATAATTATGCATGGTTAGTTAATATAAAGTTAGCATGTTTTTATTAGTTTATGCAATTTTACATCTTTTTGTAGTTTTTGCATGCATATAGTAGCCTCCTAGGTTTATTTTAGCATAAAGTTATTGTCTTTATATCATTATCATTCGTTTGAAGTTACTAACGGTTTTGTTGATGTGCATATACAATACTTGGCGCGTTTAGCAAAGTTGGTAGGTTGGAGCGTTGATTTAATGCTTTATATCTTATTTATGCTTGTTAATAGTATGCATGTAAATTGGGTATAAATTGTGCAAAGTGATAACATAGGTAATTTGTTTGCTCCTAACCCGCCTAGTTAATTTAGGATTTTGGACGACCGGATTTATGTGGAACCATATAGCATAAATAAATATTTGACATGGATAAGCTTAGTAGAGGCCGTTTATGTGGGCGATTTAGATGAGATTCGTTTTCTTTATTTCGTACCTACATCCCTGAACTCAATATTTAGTCCCCATGGGGATGATTCAATTCCCAATAGGAATTGGGTGCACTTTTTGATGGTTTCCAATTGTTTCTTTAAAAATTGGTGGCGGCTTCTTATTTGCAAATTTTTATTTTTTTTAATTAATTTGAATTGCATGTGACATATTATTTAAGAAGCATTAATTCCAACTAAAAATCAATTCGCGGTAGGCGTCGGAAAGGTGAGGGTTCTTACAGTGGCGACTTCACTGGGGATTTAATAAGAGGATGTAATTCGAACACTTATCCATGTCAATAATTTATTTTTAACTATTTGGTTCAATTGCCGTATGTGTTTATCTTCTTTGCTTTTCCATCCATATCATTCATACTGCATGCGCTATCATCGCAAGATGTCGAAAGACATCACCACTCCATAAACAGGATTTACCCTTTGGAACATTGTCTATGACTTAGGCCAGTGACCCATTCGGTCCGAATTACCTTTGCACATAGTCGTGTTCCACCCCATGGCATTTACATGTTTTCATTCGAGATGTGTAAAACGGTACGTCTAGTCTTACTATGCACCCTATAGATGACAAAACGCATCTGGTCATGGGTTACCTTATCCAACCATAGATTGTGTCAACTATTGCATTGTGTCCCATACTCCATATCAAAGTGCTAATTGATTTACTTGCCATATTATTATTAATTGTTTCCTTGCTATGTGATTAGTTTCCATAGAATATTAGGACTAGATCCACCCTTAGGATTCTTTTATTGAGTCCTGGTTAGGGAAGGTTTCCCTTTTGTTTGCTTGTACGTTTTGTCAGATTTACAAATAGAGTGTAGGATCTTTTCTTTTTTAGGAAGTAGAATCCCTGTATGACTCCGACGATGCTAGTGACCATGTTAGGAAGACGTTCCTTTCCATAAGAATTAGATTGCATGCAAATAATATATTCCCGTCAATGATCTGTCACTAAATAAAAAAAGAGTCCAATTTTATTCCATATGTAAGTCAATAGTATTTCTTTTTTCCTTAAATTAGGGAATTCCATGCCATCTGCAAGTCAAGAGTATTTGTTATTTTAATAAAGTCTAAAGATCATTGACTAGAATATGCTATTTACATAAAATCGCGTCTTTCCCAAAAGATCACCATGTTGAGTATTAGTGCTAGATTCTTTTCCCACATTTGTTTTAAAATAAAACTTTTATTCTGTGGTTCCCATTTATTTTCTATTTTCTTAACGAGCCTTTTTATGTCCAGAATCGGTAGAAGTAAAGATCCCGGTCCTAGGAAGTGGGAGAGAGACGAGTCCAGCAAGAGATTAGTCCGCAAGTTGTCGTTCGAACCTTCACCACAAGCATAGTTCGTGGGCCCCATTTGGCTCGATTACCTTCACACACCGCCACTGTCACCTCAAGCCTCACCACCTATTTCACCTAAGTCCGCTATGTCTGGAGACGCTGAGAGAACCGCGGACCAAAAGATGGATGACCTTTTAGCCCAAATGGTCGCCATGAATGCTAGATTCACTGATATGGAAGCCCGTGTCGCCAAATTGGATACCCCTACTAAGGATGATGATGAGCCCAAGCCCGATGAGGAAAAGGCCGAACCCTCCACTAAAGAGGTCCAAGAACTTCAAGCCAAGCTGAACAGGCTTGAATCTGTCATAGGCAAGAGTCGTGTCTTCAACGACATGATCATCAATTCAGAAGGTTATGCTCCCCACATTAAGGGAAAATTGCCCACTAAGTTCTCTATGCCTAAAGTTCCTACTTTCAAAGGAACCGACGATCCACGAGATCACATTAGAGCCTTCACCACTGTATTGGGCCTTAGAGGCATTGAACAAGAGCTGTATGTTCACCTCTTTCCCCAAACCTTGGATCATGCTGTCAGGGCCTGGTTCTTCAATTTCCCACCCAAAAGTTGGAAAAATGTGAATATCTATCCACATTATTCCTCCAGAGATATGCCGGCAATGTCTTGCAACCCATGACATTAAGAGAGTTGGACATCACCAAGCAAGGTGATAAAGAAGGGTTCGGCAATTTCGTAAGAAGATGGAGGACTAAGGTTGCTGAAATGGTCGATCGCCCATCTGAAAGGGATCAAATCAGAATGCTAGTCCAAAATTTGGCATCTGAGTATCGTGAACACATGAAGTTTCAACCCATAACCACCTATGCCCAATTAACTGAAGTAGGCATGGCCATTGAAGATGATCAACTCCAAAGAGGGAAGAACAAGGTCACTTACAATAACAACACAAGTGGATATAAGGATAAGAAATACACCAATACCAACCATGCCTCCACAAGTAGAGGAAATGAAGTGAACGCCATAGCTGATAGGTGTCAAAGAAGGTACACTCCCCTCGGAATGACTTATGTCAAAGCTCTAGACAAGTTGATCAAAGGAGACTATCCACATCCGATTGGGCCTACTCCCGATCCACCTGTAGAGAAGAGATCACCATATTGGAATGAATCTGCATTCTGCAAATACCATAGTGGGCGTGGGCACGACACTGAAAAGTGTTACACTCTCAAAGGTAAAATCCAGGACTTGTTTGATAATGGCACAACACCATTGCCTAAAGATGCACTACCACCCAGCAACAACAATAATCCCCTCGGAATTCTTTTGACATTGACATAAAAGAAGGGTTTGATCCATCTTATTTGATCACTCCTATTGGGCAGGATATACAACCATACCCAAGCCCAAGGTCCACGCTGGACGTCTGCGGCCTCTGGGATAGCGATGAGGAAGATAATGGGTCATATACTGATCCAGAAGATGTGTTGACTCCTCAAGTCCATGACATACCTAATGGCAAAGCCTGGTATGATATCTCCGATGATGAGAAAGAAGAGGATGATAAAGCCTTAAACTATCTCACAAGATCAGGACGCCAATTCAGGCCCGAAAACATCTATATGGATCCATCTCAAATCCAACCCGTAGAGCCTGTAGCCATCCCCAACAGGGATTCAGCCCAAAGAGAAATGGCAAAAGAGGACGATAGGACCAACCTCCTCAAGCAACTACAAAGAACAAAAGCCGAGATATCCATTTGGCAACTGTTGACCACTTCTATCACTCATAGAAGGGCCGTGCTAGAGGCCTTGAATGCAACTACCATTTCTCCAAATGCCACCCCTGAAGAGGTAGTCAACCTCCTGGTCCAAGGAAAGTCATCCACGCCCGTCACCTTTTCTGAGAAAGACCTTCCACCTGAGGGTATTCACCACAACAAAGCCCTTTATCTTACTGTAATCTGTCAACAAAGACAAGGCCCTATGACTTTAGCTGACAATGGCTTTGCTGTAAATGTATGTCCCTTGAGGACTGTTGAACACCTCAAAATAGACTGCAACAATCTAGCGCATTCCACACAAGGGCTAAGGGCTTACGATAATTCCAAAAGGAACGTATTGGGTACCTTCTCCATGAATATCAATATTGGGCCCATCGAGAAAATGGTCCAGTTCCATGTAATTGACATTCCAGCCACCTTCAACCTACTCTTAGGAAGGCCTTGGTTACATGGGCTAAATGTTGTAGCCTCAACCCTGCATCAAAAGGTAAAGCTATCCTTGGCAGGATCCACTTTGGAAGTCTGCGCTGATACTATGGTAGCCCAGATTGAGAAAGCTCCAGTCCTAAAGATAGAGCATAATGAGCAAGACGAGAGTTATGGGGCTTTGAGAAGATAGCCTTCATAGAAACAATAGAGCCCACACTTAATGTGAATTCTTTACTCAGAAAGCAAGGCCACTTCCCAGGCACCACTTTGGGCCCACATCCCAAGGTAGCTCAAACATGCTGGAACACCAAGATAAAAAATGATCTATTTGGGCTGGGCTACAGCCCCACAAGGCAAGAACTTAGAGCCTACATATCTAAGAAAATGGCTAAGAAAAAAGAGCCCGCTCGGCCAACAAACCTGTTCCACACAGCATAGATCCTTACCCCCTCACCCTCAACGGGCAATTCCTTCAAGAAGGCGACCCATATCCTTACTATGGATTCCCTGAACCATACACAATTAACGGGATCCTAATACCAGGCTTTGAGGCATTCTAAGACTGCTTCACCATGAGTGAAGACACACCCATACCTCCTAATGAGGACCAATCCCCTAAAGATTGGGCTAATGACATGGCACCCAACGACTTTGGGCTCTTATTTGGTGAAGAACGTCGTCAGTACAACGAGACAACAACCAAACTTCCCCTTACTGTGCTTTTTAATGAAGGTTTCGACCCGTCTAAGCTGATCGCCCCAATCGGGCCCGACCGCACCACCTGGAAGCATGAGAGGAAGTGGACTCCAGTTAAGGGATCCAAGTACAAGTTCTCAGTCCGCAACGGTCCTACAAGAGGGCCCATCTGAGTCTGATTCCGAGTCCGAGTCTGATTCTGTTATCCTAGAAGCGTCGGGTAGTCCACCCCAGTCTATTCCTGCTATTACTAAGGTCCTTAGTGATGACCTCATTGATGTATTGTCCGCTTCTATTAATATTATAAGTGTCGATTTTGCTTACTCGGATTGCCTCACTGCTAATAATTCAGATTATATAACGGAATTGCCAAAAGAAGTTATTAAAGCACTAATCGAACATGAGCAAAAGACTTCAATAGTCGAAGGAATAGAGACAATAAATATTGCAACTGATGATGAGCCTCGCCACGTGCAAATAGGCTTGTCTTTAACATCTAATGAACGCGAACAATTTGCAACACTCCTAAAGAATTATACGGATGTTTTCGCCTGGTCCTACAAGGACATGCCAGGCATAGTAGACCGCAAAATTTTCCAGCATACCATTCCACTAAACCCCGACTGCAAACCAGTCAAACAAAAGTTAAGAAGAATGAAGCCAGAGTGGGCTCTTAAGATCAAAGAAGAGGTCTAGAAACAACTAGAGGCAGGATTCATAAGAGTGGCCAATTACCCCGATTGGGTAGCCAACATCGTCCTAGTCCCAAAAAAGGACGGACGGGTCCGAATGTGTGTAGATTTTAGGGACTTGAACAAAGCAAGCCCGAAAGACGACTTTCCTTTACCTCACATAGACGTCTTAGTAGATAACACCGCCGGACACGCCCTTCTATCATTTATGAACGGGTACGCAGGATATAACCAGGTCCTAATGGCCAAAGAGGATGAAGAGAAAACCACTTTCATCACATAGTGGGGCACTTATTGCTATACAGTAATGTCATTCGGGCTTAAGAACGCGGGAGCCACATACCAAACAACCGCTACAACCTTGCTCCACGACATGATGCATAAGGAAGCTGAAGTGTATGTAGACGATATGATCATAAAGTCCAAAGACAGAGAAGGGCATGTACCCTCACTTCAAAAGTTCTTTGACAGGCTTAGGAAGTACAATATGAGGCTTAATCCCAAAAAGTGCGCATTCGGAGTCACATCCGGCAAACTTCTAGGATTCGTCATAAGCACCAGAGGAATAGAAATTGATCCATCCAAGATCAAAGCCATAATAGACATGCCACCTCCAAAGACAGAGAAAGAAATAAAAGGCTTTTTAGGGAGAATCCAATACATTAGCAGGTTCATTTCCAAATTAACTATCACATGCGAGCCCATATTCAAGAAACTCAAAAAAGAGGTAAAAACCGGAATGGGACGAGCAATGCCAAAAAGCCTTTGACAAAATTACGACCTATCTATCCGAACCACCTGTTCTAGTATTGCCCATTCCAGACATGCCTCTAATCCTCTACCTTACAATCACAGAAACGTCAATGGGGGCCATGCTAGCCCAAGAAGTAGATAAGGAAGAGAAAGCTATATACCTGAAACCATCCGGATGATGCCCATCTGTGTACAAAGGAGATCCGAGCCTTCATATTGTGACGCTTTGTAAGTGTTCCACGATGAAGAAGATGAATGGTACACTGACATAAGGAATCTTCTCGTTTACCAGCTCTACCCTCCTGATTCTAGCACTAGAGCCCAGAAAGCACTCAGAAGGCTCGCGGCCCAATTCTTAGAGGTACAAGGTCAAATATACAAGAAAAGCCCAAACGGAGTCAACCTCCTATGCCTAGGTACTGAAATGGCCCATAAGGTCTTAAGAGAGGTACACGCAGGAGTCTGTGGACCGCACATGAACGGTATGACGCTATCCAGGAAAATAATAAGGTTTGGGTACTATTGGACAACAATGGAAAAAGACTGTTGTGAATTTGTCAAAAGATGTGTACAATGCCAGACCCATGCAAATCTACAAGATCTACCACCAAGCCCACTGTATACCTTCACCTCACCTTGGCCTTTCTCGGCTTGGGGAATCGACATCATCGGTAAAATAACCCCGACAGGAAAAGGAGGTCACGAATATATCCTAGTCGCAATCAACTAATTTACCAAATGAGTCGAAGCGCAATCATACGCAAAACTCAAAGCAAAGCATGTGGTCAAATTCATTAAGAATAACATAATAGCTAGATATGGGGTTCCCTAAGAAATCATCAGTGATAATGGGTCACACTTCATGAAAGAAGTGATTGAGTTGTTAGCCCAATTTAAAATCCAGCATCGAAAGTCGTCTCCCTACAGGCCGCAAACAAACGGTGCAATAGAGGCAGCTAACAAGAACATCAAGAAAATCATTGAAAGAATGTCAGAAAATTACCACGACTGGTCAGACAAGTTGCCATTCGCACTTTGGGGTTACAGGACATCGGTTCGCGCATCAACAGGAGCAATGTCATACTCCTTAGTTTACGGAATGGAAGCCGTATTGCCAATCGAGCTAGAGGTCCCATCTCTAACGATTGTTTTAGAAAGTCAAATTCCAGAGGTGGATTGGGTCCAAGCCCGCTATGACCAATTAGCCCTGCTAGATGAGAAAAGGTGGCAAGCTTTGCACAATGTAAGAGTCTATGAAAAGAGACTAACTAGGCACTTTAACCAAAGGCTCAAAATGAGGGACCTTAAGGTCGGAGATTTAGTAGTCAAGGAGGTAAGAGCCAATGTCACTGATCCAAGAGGCAAATTTCGACCCAACTGGTCAGACCCGTTTATCATCACAAAGATCTTAACAGGTGGCGCTGCAAGATTGGCAGATTTAGACAAGATTGAATTTAGTCAATGGATAAACATGGACCAATTAAAGAGGTTCTATGCTTAGGCAAGACACCCAATATTGCACTTTCGAGAGGCCCATACAAGGCTAATTAATCCCGGAAAAAAAAAAAAAAAAAAAAAAAAAAAAAAAAAAAAAACGGGATTTAATTTTAAAAAAACAAATGGATAAGAACTACGAGCGTCCTGATTCCCCTAAAAGGATACGTAGGACAACCCAATTACAGTAATTTGGCCCGACCCCTTCATCAAATTTGCATTCAAAAGTTGTTAAAAATTGTGCACATAATAAACACAAGGTTGCAATATTAAAATAAGCATGTCTCCATAAATAATAATAAAGTCCATTACAAGACTTGGCAATTCCCAAATAATAAAAACAAATTAAATCTAAAGAAGGGGCATATCACCCTTATTGAATTTAAAGCAAATAAAAAGCAATCCTAAGCTAAGACATGCTCCAAAAAAGAGTACTTCATAAGTAGACTACTCCTAGCTTAGGTAGTAGGGACCACATCCTCCATGGGTTCATCAACCTTTGGGCCTTCCACTTCATGTTCCTTGGGAGCCCATGTCTCTCGAACCACGGGCTCTTCTTCTTTTTCAACCTCCATTAGAGGAACACTTGAAGAAGGTTCGTGATCATTGGCCCGAATTTGGGGCTTCTCCTCCGGCTTCATAGTAATCTTGGCTAAAGCTTTCTTGGCCTTCGGGTTGAGAACATTTTTCACATGCTTGACTCCCTTTTGCTTACCCTTCCCTTTAGGATCATTGGGGTTCGAAAGCCTTAAGCTCACCTTGACCGATTGGGCCTTAAGATCCTCTTGCTCAGATTTTCTACATGCACGACGGCCTTCCGTATTACAATCCATCCAAGCTTCATAAGCTGAAGATATGGCCGTTGGGGCCTTGATGTGAGGAATGGTCCACTTAGGGCGACGATCTCATGCACACTCCCAAGATCTCACCATACTAATAGTCAAAATCCAGGTAGCAGGCACAACACTATCCTTCTGTGGGATGATCTGGCGTTTTCTATGTTGCCGCATGATACGGCTAGGAAATATGTAAGTCAAATTTTGAAGACCAAGGATTTGATAATATCCCGTCTCCTTGCTACATCCGATTGCGGATATTAGGCCCCACCACTTGAGAGTCCATATTAGCAAAGGGCAAGAGTTAAGGTATCCACGCCATTCATCAATGGTGGATTCATAATAAAGCCTTCGGCGGGCAGGAAACTTCTTTGGTTGATACTTGAGCGCATTAGTTGGCCTCTCAATGAAACACATATGCTCCAAAAGCCATATCTGCAAAAACACAAACAAAAAAAAATAATAAAGTTAGATATCCATTAAAGATTCAACCTTTATAAATATATCCAAAGCAATTATTCAAGCACTGACTTGAAGGAGAAGAGGGCTTCCCGTCCATCCATCACGTGATGGTTCTTGTTTCTTGCGGTCCAAGCACATTAGGGTTTCACCAAGAACAAGAGACATAGGGGTAAAATCGTTTGAATTTGTTCAACAATTCTAAGCATACAAGTTTTACCATTATTACCTCCACCAACAAAGAGGTACCTATGTAAGAGACATAAGATAAAAGCACGCCTATAATATGTCTCATTATGATCATCCCTTACCTTGGGGAAAAGGATATCAATTACACCATTAAGGTCTAGATCACCGGTCCTAGCCACAGAAGAGGCTTGTGTTGGGGATAAACTAAGATACATTTTATAGTAGCCTTCAAGGTTGGCCCGAGCCATGGAGTTGCAGGAGCTTGATCATGAGGGAACCCAAGTATGGCGGCAAATTCTTCGGGAAGAGGACATAATTCATTGTACCCGAATCTAAAAACATGGAGTTTGTCATCCCAAAATTCAACCGCAGCCTCAAGGAGGTTCCAAACAACTTGAACATGCTTCAAGTGGAAAAGAGCATTCAAGTGAAAAGGCACAAGTCTCATCCTCTCTTCAGGGGTCATGGATTACAACCACTTATCAAACTTAACCTCAAAACTGGTCATGGCTGAAATCTAAATTAATTGGGGGGGTTTCTCTCTCTAAAAAGCTCTCTATCGCTATGGAATTATGAAGGTGATGTCCCAAAACTGGATTAATCCAAGGCTTATATAGGGCTCGCGCGAAAAAAGACGAAAATATGGTAACCCGTCGAAAAAAAAGGCTTCAGCAGCCCATAGGACAGCCGCCGAGGGCTCGGTGGCCACGATATGGCAGCCAAGGCCCAGCGGCCCAGCCGCTAAAACTCCGCGGCCAGCCGCCAAGCCTCCGCGGCCCAGCCGCTGAGTCTGGCGGCCCCTCTATTGACCCCCACTCCTTCGCGTCAGCCGCTGAGCACCTTCCTTTGGCCGCCGAGCTTCTTTTTCTAGACAACCCTCTTCTACCCGATTTTGGACACTTTCTTTAACCGTTTTGAATTCCAATTTGGCTTAGTTTCCTATTTCTTCTAGTATTACTATTTTTCACTTATTTTCTTAATTATTTATAGGAACCCCACAATTTCCTTATTTCTTTTTGGATGATTATCATCTTTTATTTTCATTAATCCCTTTTTTGTTAATTTCATTTCATTTTTTGCACCCCTTTCCTTTTTTTTCATTTTTTTTAGGGGGGATAGGGTACACCCAATTTAAACTTTTTGGCTGTACCATTTTTCGCTACATGGCTATTACTTGCCTTTTTGCTTGACTACCTGTGCATTTGCATTAGCCTAATTATATGCAGGGACCAATAAAGCGGCAATATTTTACAAAACAAAGTTCGAATATTTGTTCAATAATACAACGGACCAAAAATGTATTTCACACAAATACATTATCATAGAAATCATCACCCGCATCAGCATCCGTGCGGAGCACCTCAAAGTGGTCCTCCGACCTCCGTGGCTCATCACCAAAGATTGACGCCGCCAACTAGCCAGGGTCAAAGGAAGAGTGACGGGCAGGCTCCCGATACGAGCACCCCTCTTCGGCATAACTCGAATCATACCCCCACGAAGAACGAGTAGGCATGGTAGGCATCATAGGAGCAGGAACAAGGGGCTGGTAGTAAAGACCACCATAAGGAGCATACCCCGCATACCCAGGATAAGAAGGATACATCGGCATAGGCATAGGAGTAGGCTCCACAAACTGAGTCATCCTACTCCCACCAGGACGTTCCGTCCGATGTACAGGCTCTCTCTCTCTCTCCTAGGACTCTCCCTCCGAGGGATCCTCTCGCGAGAAGGGCTACGCTTAGGAGAGCTCACAACCTCATCATCAGACATAACCACCTGTGGTGACCGACGAGGAAGGGGCCGACGGTACTCAACCTGCAACCCACCAAACATATAAGATACATTTCTCAAATCACACAACTTTGAAGATGCAAAGTCAAGCTCACTTTATCCAAGTCAGCTCTTGAGCAAGTGCCCTTCGAAAGAGCTCGAGATATCCAGGACTTCATGGCATGCATCATCTTAAAAACCCTCCCGGTCTGCTCACGGTCAAGCTACGCAAAGAAAAGTCAATACAAGCATGAAAGCGGTAAAAATCACATGCAACAGGTAAAATTACAAATTTACCCCTGGATGGCCAACTGGAAGAGGAAGGCCTTGGATATCCTCATCAAGGTCCTCCGTCGTAGGGACCTCTCCCCAACACTCTTTCCCGCCATAATCCCGACCTAGGACCCACATATCCGGGACATCCACGTCGATGGCGTCAACCCGAGGCTCCTATGAAGCAAAGAAGGTTAGCAACCAACAAAACAAGAAAGGCATAGAATAACAAATATAAAGTTCTTACCTTCAAGCCCACAAATGAAGGCATGAGGCGATCACGATGGAACTGCTCGTAGTGCCCCGCAAGGTCCTCAGCAGGCTCCCTCAAATACCGCATAGCATCCGAGCCCACCATGGCCGTCGCAACCTGCTCGTGAGACAAGCACCTCACCAGGAACATGGTCGAGGGAGGATCCAAGGGAATCCTCGGTCCCACCACATCAGGATAAACCTAACGGAAGATCCGCTCTCCCAAATACCACTCGAAAGAGAACGGACCCGCAATCAGGATCCTCTGGCGGTCTATCGCCCTAGATGCCAGGACAGCATCTGAAGCCAACCCATGGTACTTCGCCCAAGGGAAGTAGTCAATCTACGCAAACATGCAACATAAGATATTTCCACACCAAGAAATACAATCCATGCAAAAAAAACAAAATTGCGTTACCTTGTGCCAGTCTAGGCGCAGGAGGGCCTCCCCGTACTGCTGAAGAGTCTGGAAAGGCGCAGGACCCCTATCACGCCACGCCTGCAAACCGGGAGGTCTAACTCCCAGCCCATAGGCGCCATGTCCGAGAAATGCTCAAAGAACTAAGGCTACATCGAAACATGAAATTAAGCACCATACACTTAAATCATGCAAATCACAAAGCAGATACAAAAACAAAACGCACCGGCAAGGCCTTCCAAAAATCGCACAAGCTCACGGGAGGAAGAGTCGACTGCTTGTATCCCTCGTCATTCACGCGGCAAGCAAACCGCATGCACCTCAAGAGGTTGGCGTAGCCTGGCAACCCCCAGTTGTACTCTCTCACCCTCTTCCAATCCAACAAGCTAGGGAGGTAAATAGCATGAATACGCTCTCCCTTGTCACCAAAGATAGTGGTGGCAAGGAGGTAGGCAATGAACTTCCTCGCTTTCTGCTCCACCGAGGTATTTCTCTTATACCTCACGTCAGTCAAAGCAGCATAGAGCTCGCTATAGGGACGATAATGGTGACCCCAAGTGTTTCCCCACGGGCCGAACAACTCCACCATCTCAGTCTTACGTTTCCAAATGGAAACTTCATACACAATGGGCGTACCCACGCAGGGCACCCCAGTCAGCATAGCAAACTCCGAGGGACTGATCATCATCTCCCCATTAGGGAAGTGGAACGTGTTGGTGGTATCCCAAAAATGTTCCAAGGACAAGCGGACAATGCACCTTTTGACTCTCTCAACCGGGTCCGCCGCTTTCAAAAGGGGCCCAAACCCCGCACCCAAAACAGAACTTTGCACCTCTTTGTGTAAGATCTTAAAAAGCTTCACCGAAGAACCATAGTTACCATGCGGCTTCAAATTCCCGTCGGGTTCCTATGATCAATTTGCAACTCCTTAGGTTCACATTTCAACCAAATGTTCAATCCTAAGAATGTTTCTAAGTTGGTTCAAGCCGCGCAAGATCACATGCGCTACAAACTTGATAATTGCATACAATCTCTACACAAATTCTACTCAAGGCAAAGCATATAAACTAAAATTCAATGCATAAAACTATGAATTCAAGGTTTGAGGCTTACCACAAACTTGGAAGCACGGGAACTCAAGTGAGTCTCCGGTCGAAAGAGCAACTCCGACCGATCCCAAATGATGTCGCGCATCCTATCCGACCGTGTATACCTATCTTGAGGAAAAGCCACATTTGGCTTCCTCTTGGAAGGCTTGGCATGGGAAGGAAAAGTTTTGGTGAAGATGTCCATTTCTTCAACCTTATCCCGGACTTCGGTCCTCCTACTTCTCTTCTTCACCAATTTAGGAGCCATGAAGAGTTATGAGCAAAGCAAGCAAGAGCAAACAAGCAAAAATGGAGAATTGGGATTTTCTCTCTCCAAGGGTTTCAAAAATACACTCTCAAATTCAGCCCAAATTTGTGAGAAATCACAAATAAACTTCAAATTATTGAAAGATTATGCAAACCTAAGCAAATGCAAGCAAAAACAAGCAATTTTGAGCAAGAAATGAAGGTTGGGCAACAATGGAGGTAGAGAGAGAGAGTCTCGAAATTTTTGGGGAAAAATGACCAAAAATTGGGCTTCCTCACACAAAAAGCCCGTTTTCGCCTCTGAACCGGCCCAACGGCCCGGTTCAAGGCCGCCCAGGCTCAGCGGCCCAGCCGCTGGCCCCAGCGGCCTCCCTGATAGCCTCCGCACGGCGTTCCGAGCCGCTGAGCGGGCCCGTAAAGGTCGCTCAGCGCTCCGCGGCCCTGCGCATGGCCGCCGAACCCGTTTTTTCGTTTGCCCCTCGCGGGACGGACCCACGAGTTTGAATTCCGCGCGGGATTGCATTTCTCGACCGTTGGAAGCCCGGGAGATTCGAACATATCGCCCGAAATGACTCTTTTGCTCCCACAGCTTGGTTTCCTATCCTAGGGACCCGGCATTATCCCTTTTTGCAGGGCCGAGCCTTATATCTACTCTTTTCAGGCACATGCACTTTATTCCATTTTGCAGGCACAATTTTCCAAAACACAGGCATCACTAAAGCAGAGCAACACAACGCTCTTTAACGTTGAGGCTATTACAATTAGCGTCACGTTGGCACCCGCAAAGCAGAGCAACGCAACGCTCTTTGATGTTGAAACTATTACAATTAGCGTCTCGTTGGCACCCGCAAAGCAGAGAAACGCAACGCTCTTTGACGATGAAGCTATTAAAATTAGTGTCGCGTCAGCCCCCGCAAAGCAGGTAACCCTGACCACAGGCGGTCAGGAGTTTATCTTTCCTTCTTTCTCACATAAAGCATTTTCAAAACACACTGCAGGCATTTTTAGCAAATACTTTGACCTTTTCTTTTACAAGCTCGGCCAAAGTGGGGGATTCTGTAGACACCCTAATTGGTTCTCATCCCTTGACACCACAACGCCCGATGATGATGGTAATGGATTAACATGGACGTAAGTAGAAAAGGACATTGCTCGGAAATCTAGACCAAGTTCCTTGAAACCTCAGTCTTTGGATAACCCTTGTTATAAGGATTCCAACGCCTTTGACTTTGCCTCAATCAGGTTCCTGGATCAAGAGATATCGCGTCTCGAAGACTTGGGTCAAAACCGCTCAATCCCGACCCCCTGGGTCAGCCCAAGGGCAATTTCATAATTTACTGAGCACAAAAAGTCAAATAACCATAGTCACGCGCGCGCCGTCAGGCCCGGCGGCCATCGCAGCCTGCTCGGCGGCCAACGCGTGACAGCGGGGGCCATTAGGCAAGCCGTTGGCCTCAGCTGCCCTCCGTGGGGCCGCTGAGCGGTCTTTTTAACTGGGCCGAGTTTTGGCGCCGGGCTTCTTGCCCTAAGCCCCTAAATTCGTCCCCTAACTCTATAAATACTTCTTTTCACCCTCTTTTGCAGGAGGTCAGTCAGTTCATAATTTTGAGAGCATTGAGAGCACATATTTCCCCAAATCAAAGAGAATTCAGAAATCTTAAGATCCCAAGCAAGCATTACACCTAGTCTAGCACCCAAGATCGAAGAGCAATTCCAATTCTACTAGTCCCGTTCGAATAGAACGTCCAGGTTAACCATCCTGAGGGCCTAATTCTTTATTAAATCTCTTGTTTATTACTTATTAATCATGTTTTATTTAGCTTTTGATTATGGTTGAGTAAATTTTCATGCTTTGGGTTTTGTACATAATTATGCATGGTTAGTTAATATAAAGTTAGCATCTTTTTATTAGTTTATGCAAGTTTGCATCTTTTTGTAGTTTTTGCATGCATATAGTAGTCTCCTAGGTTTATTTTAGCATAAAGTTAGTGTCTTTACATCATTATCATTCGTTTGAAGTTACTAACGGTTTTGTTGATGTGCATATACAATACTTGGCGCGTTTAGCAAAGTTGGTAGGTTGGAGCGTTAATTTAATGCTTTATATCTTATTTATGTTTGTTAATAGTATGCATGTAAATTGGGTATAAATTGTGCAAAGTGATAACATAGGTAATTTGGTTGTTCCTAACCCGCCTAGTTAATTTAGGATTTTGGACGACATGATTTATGTAGAACCATATAGCATAAATAAATATTTGACATGGTAAGCTTAGTAGAGGCCGTTTATGCGGGCGATTTAGATGAGATTCATTTTATTTATTTCGTACCTACATCCCCGAACCCAATATTTAGTCCTCATGGGCATGAGTCAATTCTCAATAGGAATTGGGTGCACTTTTTGATGGTTTCCAATTGTTTTCTTAAAAATTGGTGGCGGCTTCTTATTTGCAAATTTTTATTTTTTATAATTAATTTGAATCGCATGCGACATATTATTTAAGAACCATTATTTCCAACTAAAAATCAATTCGCGGTAGACGCCGGAAATGCGAGCGTTTTTACGAGGATTTTTGGAGGGAGTGCACAGAATGTCTTGGAATGGTTTTTGGAGTTCTCTCGTGCAACCTACGTATATTCTAATTATAATATAAGATACTATGAAGCAATGAAGGGTTGGAAGGGTCGACCCTGATTAGTGGAGTTAAATAATGCTAATATCCTCTTGCAATCATGCTCAATTGGTATTAAGGGATGAATATATGATATAAGAATTGAGAATTGGGCTTATAAATTGACACCGACCTCCCAATTGATTTATGGAATTTTTTTATACTCAATCACCAACCACAATGAATGTTGAGAATGGAGTAGAGAAGAGAAGAATTATTTTAAAAAAAATATTTCTTTCTTAATCAGTAGGGAGTTTAGATAGGATGAGAATGATTGAGAGTTTGATATTTTCATGAATAAGAAGTAAATGTTTAGTGGGAATAGAAGTGGGTGGGCATTGGGTGACATTTTCTAAGGGTAAATCGGAAAGTTACTTTATTTGTTCTTATTATCAAGACAAATTTCTTCACTATCCTATTAAAGAGGTGACATTAATGAATAATTAGAGTAGTGTTGTTACTAAATATAATATTTAAAACTTTATCTTACCATGCACCTCATATTTCAAAAACTAAAAAAAGATTTACGTAACCAACCGATTTTTTTTATTTTTTTTTTTGAAAAGGCAAGAAATCCGATCATAATTGGCCATGAGTACAAAGGCTTGAATAGAATAATAGTAACAGCACTAAAAAACAAAAGTATATAAGTTGATGTCGATTTCATTCTTCAACGATGTTCTTTAATCCTGTTAAGGGATTGAGCCATGACAAGTTACGGAAGTATAAGCTCCGATACCTCCATCGCTAGGACAACCACTAGTTTCACCATCAAGAACAAGTAACACATCCATGATGGCCAATGGTTTAAAAGAACAACCATCAATACAATAAAAACTGACTAAAAAACTGAACAAAAATGACACACCACTAGAGTGGTAGTGGCAAACCTTCTAATACTTCTATCTTGACCTTCTGTAAGAATCTTCCATAATATTGGATAAACTTAGAGCTGGAGTCGACAATTTGCACTTTGGAACCAGATAGCTCAAAATTAAACACAACATAAACTCCATATTGCCCCAAACCAGCCAAACAAAAAGCCTAAAATCAGCTATAATCCTCTTCATAGATTACTACTACCAGATCTACGAATTATTCTACAATTTGTAAGGAAACTGGTTATCAAAATCAGATTTAACCTCCAAAAATGAAATTCAAAGGTAGCCACTTAAGAGTAAAAGACTACAAAGAAGAGGCACCAGATGATCGCCGAAGATCGACGAACTCATAGCTCGCGAGAGGGGTGGACTTTCGGTTTATCTTTCCCACCCCCAAATAAGATATAACACCCTAGCAAACTGGGATTTTGACTGAGAAATAGGCTAAGATCGATAGCTAGAAGATGGAAATGGCTAAGAAATGGAGAATAGTATTTCTGCGATAGTATTTGTGTAAAAAGAAGGAAGGCTTGTTGGGGTTTCTAGAGAGAGGGGAGAGCTTATCTCTCTAGAATCCCTACTTGACAAAACTCTCTACCTTCGTCATCAACCAATGAACATATAATGCATTTGTCTTATTTCCTTTTGGGCTATGAACCAAGCATAGGACAACAAAATATGAATCACATAAATATGGTGAAATAGAAAATGTTATGAACCAATATTTCTTATTATGAATCAATTAATTTTATTATCCACACTAATATCAAAAGTCAGTCATTTAATGCAGTTTTGAACACATCATTCTTAGCCACGCTTGGGTATTCATAAGAGCTCTGTAGATCTTGCCCAAGACGTCCTCATATGAGCGGTCACACTCCACACTCATACAGGTGGATATTATCAAGTGCACCCTTCAATTATGTACACCACTTATAAAGGATACATAAGTCTCCATTAAGAGTTTAGCTCTACCTCTAGCATTGCAGATGCACTATTTACATCATAAGAATAGACCTTTCATATGAGGAAATAATAATGCGTACCACTCAACAAGTGACTTGTTATTACCCATATAATTGCAATTCATAGATTTGAAGGGGGTTGGGGTTACCATCACTTTTAACTTTTGATATGGGAAAAGTCATATCCCCTCGATATACTATATATCAATTTTCTCACAATTTGTAATTTAGTAAATGAGACAGCTAAATTTAACTCAGATTTCACATAGTCTAACAAAATATATATTGTTCTCTTTTAACAACTTTTCACAATATCGGGTCTTAATCGTATATGACGGCTTTGCACATCATAGGATTTCCTAAAAACTCTAGGTATTTGCAACTCGGCAATCACAACGCATAGACATAAATGAAGCTGGTCACGTTGATGGAATATCCATTAGAAAATTTCTCAATAATTCAGCTTCATAGCTTGTTTGTTCTAACGAAATGAACTCCAATTCCATTGTGGATCGAGCTATCAATGAATTCTTGACAAACTTCTAAGATATTGTCCCAGTACAAAGGGTGAATACATAGCGCCACTAGTGGATTTGGTCTAATCTGAATCAAATATCCAGTTAGCACTATATCCTTCTAATATAGTAGGAAATTCACTCTACGTTATACTATGATTCATACATGATACCTCTTAAATATTTAAATAATCTTAGTAAAGAATTCCAGTGCTCTTGATTAGAAGAGTTAGTATATCTACTCAATATACATGATGCAAATGCAATATTAGGACCTGAATAATTCAATAAATGCATCATGCTTCAAAATATTTGCGCATAGTAGAGTTGAGAAATACTAGAGTCTCTATTCTTTTTTTTTTTTAAAAGTACCAAATGGGGTAGAAATAGGTTCACTATTAAAATCGCCACATTAGCATCAAGCGTATTTGGTTCGAGAATTACTAGGATGATTAACCTCCAAGTAAGTTTCTGAAGGACATGTGAGTGAGGACTAGGTATCCTAGGAAGACTCATGCTGATTTATGGGGCCAGTTCTCATCCATGTAAGCGGTTTTGGGTGGCGCCAACGACCTAGTGGGTTGGGATGTTACACCCACTTATTAATGTTAACCTATTTAACTTCTAGGCTTATTGGGGTCGTGATTTTATACTCCCTAAGGAGGTGGTTATTTTCATAGAGAAACTCTGTAGGGATTGTTTTGAGGGGAATAAGGATGAGGGTAGGAGATGTCCTATGGTTGCGTGTTATATCATCACTAAATTTGTTCATGAGGTAGGGCTTAGAATTAAGGAAATTCTTACTTGGAATAGAGCTTGTATCCTGAAGATGGTTTGGTTCATTAAACCAAATAAAGGTACTGTTTGGATTAAGTGGGTTAAGGCCTATTATCTGCGTGATAACTACTTCTGTTCTATTGATACAATATCTCAGAAATTCTAATTTGTGAGAACACTTTTTCGAAAACCGACCTGGTTGTAAGAGTTTCTGATAGTGTTGATATTGTTGTTCATATTATGCACAATTGATGGCTAGTGGGAGATTTAAGATTAGCAAAGCCTATGTGAACATCTTACTAGAAGGTAGAAATGTGGTGCGGCATAATTCATTTGGGAACCTCTTGCTTTGAACAAGCATTGTGTGCTTAGTTGGTCTGTTACTCTTCTTCTTTTTTTTTGAGTGAAAGTTGGTTTGTTACTCTTGGTAAGCTTCTCGATGACTGTTGAGCATGTTAACAAGAGAGGATTTGGTTTACCAGATCACTATAAGCTTTCTTTTATTACTATGTCATAACTATTTGGGGTTCTCCACTTGCATGGATAGGGGTCTATAGAATAGTGTGGTCTATAATGAGGGATTTTAATGACTTAAGAGACATTCCATGCGGAAATCCGTACAGAATAACATGGTAAAAGAAGATTTTTCTTGAATTGTTTTAAAATTTTTGTGAAAGGAACAGTCGGATTTTTGGCAATTCAAGTTCCCGTCATGTTGTTCTATTCGAAAGAATTCAGTATACATCTTCCTTTTATGATTATGCCACCATTCATGATAAGCTGAAGTGTTAGCGTTGGTAGATTGATTATGATTGAATTTTTTTTTTTGGTTAGCAGTTTACTTTTGAGTACTCTTTTGAGTGTTTATTTGTAGTATTTTTATAAAAGATTATTCTGGAGGTGGTACTATGGCAATTGTAATCTTTTTTCCAACGGTGTCATTTCGGCATTGATCAGAAAACGGAATGCAAAGCTGACCATTTTCCAGAAAAATCTATTTGATGAATGATCAAATAGAAAATCAAGATGGTAGATATGTAAGGATAATTTGTCAAAATGGTGATTAAAAACTTTAGATAATATCATGTTAAATAATGTGCTTGAAGGATGACATTTAACACCAAAATCGTCATCCTCAAAAAAATCGGTCAAGAAACAATTTACTGTAAAAAGATTAATACTAAATATACTTGGAATGGTTGGTGTAGACGCCTAAAAAGTGTCGTCAGATTTCTCTGCAAAAGGCCGATGATGAAAGGAGTAATTTATATACTTGAATGCTATTTTTGCTTTGATAGGTAAAATGAGGTCTCAAGTTTATCCAAATCGCTCATTTATCTCAATCACATTCAAAAATCTCGTTCAAGAGCTTCCCAACGACACCTCTCGTGTCCTTTTCCAACCCTCGGTTACAAAGTTGTCAATCGAGGGTAATACCGTCTTTCACCACAAGAAGGGTAAAATGGTCTTTTCACATTTTTGGAATATTCAATTTTATCCAAAAAAATCGCAAAAAAGGACTGGATGTCGTCATGTGACGACATCCAGCTGGCAGCTCGAGAGCCGCCAACGGCTCAATGAGAGCCGCCAACGGCTGTGGATGATTTTCTAGAGCCGCCAGCGGCTCCCGCTGAGCCAATTGGCGCCAACTTTTTCACCCGATCTTTTCACCTCTTAGCTCTATCGTTTCACCCGATTAACCCTACTCCGTCCACTATAAATACGACCCTCCACCTTCAGTTCAAAACACAGTCTATAGTTGACAACCTCTATTCTCGGGAGTATTAACACTGTGATTCTCCCTCTTTCTTGCTAATCAATTCTATTCTTTGCTTGAGATCTATTTTTACTATTCATTTGCTAAATAGCCTACAGTTCAGGTAATAAACTTCTGAGGGCTCAAATCAAATTAATATCTTAAATGTTTATTTTCTAGTAGTCAAAATGTAGACATCCTGCTAATCATGCCTTTTATTTCTTCCTAAATACTATCTTTCAATTCTATAAATAAGCATGTCTAACTGTTGTAATACTCAACTTGTCAATCAAATACATGTCTAAATATGAGTTAATAATCAATGTCGTGATGCTTGTGGTGAACCAATTAATAATCTAATTTAGGTTGTTCATCCGGTTTTGTGTGGGAATCATGTCTTTAAATTATTAAGAAAACTTGAGTTAGTAAAGGCCGTCATAAAACGGGCGAGTTGGGTGCCTAAAACCTTCCTACCTCGTACCTTCGCCCCAAACCCTTTATTCTTGGGTACTCATATGTTCTATATGAGCGGGAGTCTTTCTAAAAACATAATTAGTTCACTATTCATGCTACTAGGTTGTTCCTTCGGTAAAACGCCGGTAGCAGAATTTTGAGCTCTTTCGTGGTTTTTATTCAATTCAAGTCTTTTCAAATGCTTTTTGATCTAACTCGACGGTTCCTTAAACTTATCTAAGCCCCCAGCAGACAATAAGGATGCACTCCGTGGGGAAGGAAATGATCCCGGATCCTTACAGTTAGACGATAATAATTAAAACAACAATGTTAAAACACATCTAATCCTTATTCCCACAGTAAGTGTGTAGAGGGGTAGAGTTACTAAATAAGTAAATGAAGACACTAGTTCAGGACGATGAAACATATATTGCAATAGCAGTAAGAGGCAACTTGTAAAAAAAAAATGATTTGTTGGGAGACAACCTGTGTCCATCATAAGTGGAACAAAGAGAAACAATATAACATTTTTTAGTCACAACAATATTATATTATTGTATTCCACCTGTTTCTCTTTAAACTTACTATTTGCTTTTTTGAGGTCAAACTTTGTAAACTTTGACCGCAAATTTATAAAACATCTCTATTAGTTATGATTTGAAAGTATATGCATTAGATTTCATTTGAAATATAATTTTTAAAATATCAAATTTTTATAATTTTTACTTGAATATTTTTATAATTTTTACTTGAATATTTTTATAGATATTGATGGTCAAAGTACCACATTGGAGATGCGAAAAATCAAGTTCGAAGTTTAAAGAGAAATGAAGGGAGTACAAAAAAAGAATTATGATGAGCCTTTAATTTGGGGTTATTGTAAACGTGCAATAAATTTTTCTACAATGACAACATTTAGATTCAGGGTAACACATCAAAAATCTGGAGGAGGAAGATAGAGATATTTAGGCCTTGCTTGGTTAGTTGTAAATCTAACAAAGGAACTTCAACGTCAAAGGAAGAATGAGAAGTTACATGATTTGGTTCATCCACTTCCATTAATCTTGAAGTTCCATGTAAGTCGAACTCCTAATGAACCATGGGATTGGCTACCTATGGGGGTTAGGTAAGTCCAACTTCCCATGCTGATTAGCTCAAACTACATTTTTATCTTAAAGTTAAAAATGATAATTGCATGTAGATTGACAACTTGTCATTTTGATTTTACTTCCAATAAGTATACTTTATAAACCACACTAAATCGTTCCATGTGTGTTTAAAACTTACATAGCAAGTTGAAGTTCAAGAGTATTACAACTATCCTATGTATGTTGATACCATGGAACCAAACAAGACCTTAAGCGCAGATCATGACCATGTTTTGCAATCTGGTTGATAGGAATGACCCGATTTTCAATGAAATCAAACTAAACCCAATGCATGCGAGCAATATAACGCAACTTATAAAGACTCTCAATCATCCAGCCATTCAAGAGGTTATTGAGCTGTGGAGATCAATACACAACCATGTGTAGATATATCAGCATGACAAATATTCAAGAGTGACATTGTAGGAAAGTGGATGGGTATAAGAAAACAAATTGTACATAAATAATACCTTGGGTAGAATTATCATTGGAAGCAAAAGCTAAAGTATGAATGTAATTTATTTACTACCACATAAGATTGTTTTCAAATCATAGCTTACTTAACTTTTGATTATGGTTGAAGCGTGTCTAGCGGGATCTGAGAAATGTTGTATATGGCTTAATAACAATTACATTGAATTTTATGATTTACAATAATTTCGCAAGTGAATCATGCAATATAAGCATGTTTGAGCACTTAGCAAAGCTGTCAACTTCTTGCTTGTAAAGATCTTAATTTCTTTTTCTTTTTTTCCTTTTTTTTCTTTTTTTTTTTTTTTTTTGCAGATAATATGCGATAGGGGTAAGTCATTTGCAAATATGTAATATTTTATAATTATAGTGTTTCAACCAACTTATATTAAACTAAGGACTTGGATGACCACATTTGTATGACACCAGGTAATATGAATTGAGGATTAAAAATTTGACTATAAAAAGTTGTCACTCTACTAGCCAGTTAGATGTCTAACACCTTCCAATACTCATGATCATGCCTCCAAACTCAAGATCATGGTTCAACATAACTTTCTCCATTCAAGGGATTGGATTGAGATTTGATCGTTTAGTGCATTTTTATTGCAAAATTAGCTAATGTTTTCCAAGTAATTCTCACTAAAAATTTAGTAGCAGCTCTACTACATGTTAGTTGAGTTATAATTGTTATATCCAATCATTTTTAAAGCTTACAAAGAAGCGAAATATATTTATCACTTCTCGTGGAGTTTCTTTGCCTGCATCATTCTTAAAATGAAAAATGTTTTACATACTATGTAATGAGAATTTCCTCACATATAGACGCTACTACAATGTATTCCCTCTAAACCAACCAAAAGAAGAAAAAAAAAAGAAAGATAGATGGACTGTTTGATAGTAGGAGTGAGCAAAATAGGTAAGCACGGGTATAGACGCCAAAAAAACGCCTTTAGATTTCTCGCAAAAGCCCGATGATGAAAGGAGTAATTTATAAACTTGAACTGCGATTTTTGCATTGATAGGTAAAATAAGGTCTCAGGTTTTTCCTCTATCACTCTTTTATTTCCACTTCATTTAAAAACCCCTTTCAAGAGATTTCCATTGCTTCCTTCCGTGTCCAAATACGATTCTGCACCTAAGAGTAATGGCCAAACGAAATTAAGGGTCAAAACAGAGGTAGCCGAATACTGTGAACCGTGTTTTCAGCCCCATTTGGGAGTTCATTTGGTTGAATTAATTTGTGAGACTTATATTTTTGGATTCCTTATTCAAATAGATTTCCAATGACATATCATGAGCCCACACCACATTTCCAACCAAGGAGTTACGAGCCCAACATTGATGCGTACTCCAAAACTGACCTCTCCTTACTCATTTGGGTATATCTCGAGATCCATAAAATATTTGGACTTGAAACCAAAGTCATTTGAAACTAGACCCAATAATATTTCTAAAGCATCTTGAATCATCCAATTCCGATCCCAAAACGAGTGAGATATGCCCTGGAAAACATCCAGCTGGCAAGCTGACAGCCGTCAGCGGCCCTGGGATAAAACCCAGGGCCGCTAGCGGCCCTGACCCTGCTTCGGGCCCGACTCATTTTTTAAGCTCGTCTCGTTTTTCAGCTCAATTTCTACCATCACACCCTACTTCCCACGCCTATAAATACAACCCTTCACCTTCAGTTCAAAATTCACCGTCTACAGTTGACAACCTCTATTCTCAAGAGTATTAACACTGAGCTTCCCCCTCTTTCTTCCAAACTTGAGATCTATTTTTACTATTCTTGTCAAATATAGCCTACAGTTCAGGTACAAATTCCTAAGGGCTCAAATTAAATTAATTGCTTAACTATTTATTTTTCCAGTAGTCATAATGTAGATATCATGCTAGAATAACGTTTTTATTGCTTCCTAAATATTGTCTGTATAATCGTTGTGCTGCTCAACTCGTCAAAACAAATGCATGTCTAAATAAGGGTTAATAATAAATGTTGTGATGCTTGTGATGAACCAAATAATAGTCTAAGTCTTGGTTGTTAATCCGGTTTTGCATGGGAATTATGTCTTTAAATTATTAAGCAAACTTGAGTTAGTAGAGGCCGTCATAAAATGGGCGAGTTGGGTGCCTAACACCTTCCCGCCTCGTACCTTCGCCCCCGAACCTATCATTCTTGGGTACTCATATGTTCTATATGAGTGGGAGTCTTTCTAAAAACATGATCAGTTCACTTATCGCGCTATTGGGTTGTCCCTCCGGATTGTCCCTTCGATTTGTCCCTACGATAAAACGCCGATAGAAGATTTGTGACCTCTTTCATGGTTTTTATTCAATTCAAGTCTTTACAAAAACTTTTCTAACTCGATGGTCCCTTAAACTTATCTAAACCCTCAGCTTACAAATATTCGATAAGGACGCACTCCGTGGCCGTAGAAATCTCGGGTCCTTACAGTGGCGACTTCACTGGGGATTTATTTAAGAGGGTGAGACTCGAAAGTCAAGTTTGCTTAATTGTTTAATAACATGTTTCACATTTTGCATCATTTGCATGTGCTTTGGCACAATTTTTGACCCTTATCAACCGTTGAGGAATTTTGTGTCGCAACTCGTAGACAACCCGTATATCTAAAGGAATATACAGTTGTCCTATCGTACAAATCGACGCTTCCTCACCCATGACTCATCAATCCTTGTTGATAAAAAGAATTACAATTGATGTGTCGACCATCCGCCGAACGAAAATTGTAATTTGTCGTGGTAACCTCACAGGAGCCAAAAGCCTCTAGCCTACATTCGTGCATTCGCTTGCTTGTTGTGCATGTGTCATTGTAACGTCCGTCTGATCACATGTTTGCCTGTAATTATCTCGTTGTAATGTTTGCCTAAATGCATGAATATCGTGATTATGTGCCAACATGTACTTACGTGCTAGGAGTCATTTCTTTTATTTTTAGCTAGTTCCTAATGCCTAAAAATAGTGCGAGTATTCAATTCAATGAGCACTCGATTCCCCGATGATATATTTTCATATAGCGTCGAAATTATGAATAACTTTTCTAGTACCTTTTAGCAAAAAAAAAAAAAAGAGTCAGTCTTTCTAATTCCTCTCTCCCACTTTTTTCTTTTTCTTTTTTTCTTTTTTTTTCATGTAATTCAGATTCGGCAAAAAAAAATACAAACGCCGAAAAAAAAGATATCGGAAAATCAAAAAACATTTGCCGGAATTTTCTCTTTTCTTTTATTTATCCCATTTTCCATTTTCTTTGAGTCTAGAAAAAAAAATATAGAAAAAATAGGATGGTCCGTCTTTTTTCTATTTTTCTCATTTTCGTTCATCGACTTCGTTTTTCCTTTGATATGAAGGGAAATAATCGGGCATTTAGGCATAGGTTGTCATTTTCCATTCCTTTGCATTGCATTGCATTACATTATACATATATTAAACGCTCCATGCTAGGATGCATAACTAGTCGTCATGTTTGCATTGCCGTCATTTTGCATATGCATTTGTATAAAAATCCGAGTGTTGCATTCATCAATATCTCTATTTGTTCATTACGTCTCATGCACTAGAAGTCTAGACAAGTCATTCATTAAGTGCTCTAGGGTCATTCTAGGAATCATCCATACATCGTCATACATGTCAAGGTCAGTCCGCCATGCATCTTACATATTGTTGTCGTAACTCTGTCATTGCAATTTCATCATCATGCATTCGAGTTCATATAGACGTCCTTAGATTCATTCACCTTAGGAGTTATCGAGGGTCTTCTAAAAATCATGAGTTTTTGTTTTGAAGTCCTTTCTTTGGCGTCTTCCTAAGTTGAGACTTGTGTTCAGGATTGGGGGCTCGAGGAAGAATTACGGAGACAAAGGTTGGGCTCGATCGTCCGGCAGATTGGTTCGTGTACAAGCTACTTCCAAGACACCACCACATTCCAAAAGGCCATCAGCCCATAATCCATCACCACCACAAAGCCCGCCATCACTCAATACATCCCTTACTTCACCGATCACACCCCCAAACTTCACCATGGTTAAAACCACCGACAAGAGGCTTGATGATCTCATGAGCGAGTTAGAAAGGGTGCGACTCAAGGTTGAAGATTTGGAAGAAAAGAAAGAGGATGAAGCAAGAATCCTCTCTGTCCCCGACTCTGAGGAAGAAGGACCAAATGTCAAGCTGGCTAAGATTATTTATGTGCTCGAAAACAGTGGCCTGTTTGCCAACTACCATGCTAATGTTGGTAAAGTCAATCCCAAAGTCAAGGGTCAGCTTCCAACCAAGTTCTCCATGCCCGAGGTTTCGACATTCACCGACACTGATAATCCACAAGACCACCTCAAAGCCTTCACTACTGCCATGGGTTTAAAAGGAGTTGACAAAAATATCTACATTCACTTGTTCCCACAGACTCTTGATGCCCCAACTCGTCGTTGGTTCTACACCTTGAACTTGGAGGACTACCGCACTTGGTCAGATTTCACTACAGTATTCCTTGCACGCTGCAAGGAAAATGTTGCTCTACCTATGACCCTTCGAGAGTTAGAGATCACCAAACAAGAAGAAGATGAGGGATTCACTGCCTTCCTTAGGCGTTGGAAGCTAAAGATAGCCGAATTGGTTAAGCGACCTTCATAAACTGATCAAATCCGCCAACTCATCAAGAACCTGCAACCTGCTTACAAGTAACCCCTCAAGTATCAATTGACTTCTACAACCGGATGTGGGCATCCTAATTGAAGATAACATTCTTAAGAATTTCACTCAAGTCGTGAACAACGCGAGTATCTAAAAGGGGTTGTTCTTCGTGTCCCTGTGAACAGCCTGTGCTCGAGAAGTTGAATAGAGCCGAAGTTTCCTAGTGTGCAAGTCTAGTGGAATCCAGTCAAGTTTAATAATGTCTAGTTTGTCTTTTAAATTCGTCCATAGAGTCTAGCTTACTTCTCGTGTAATGCTTCTCTTCGATTCAATAAAGATTGCATTTTGATTCCCATCATTGTTCTTTGTTCAATTCTGTGACGAACTTAAGTTGCCTATGACGGAATAGAAAAAAAATAAAAAAAAATTCAAAAGAAAGCCTTTATTGTGGAAAACATCAAACAAAAACTCCTTATTGATCATCTCCATAGAGGAACTACGGTTGAACCGTCTGTGTTGAGGACAGGAAGCATTCATTTGGCACCTCACATCAATATCCTTTACTACCCTATACATCATTACCACTTGCAACCCTTTGAGCCTTAAATACATAGCCTTTCCTTTCTTAACCACATCACCATTACCCCGGGAATGGGTGTGTGCGATATGGGAATCGAAGCAACCTTCTAGGTAAGGTGAACCGACCTACAAAAAGAGCCACCGAGAGAGATACCAAAAAGAGAGAGAACTCGAAAGTTCAAAAGCAAAAAAAAAAAAACAAAAGAGAAAAAAAAAATTCGAGAGTGATCGAAGATCCAAAAGAGTGCAAACACTTCAAGCACAGCAAAACGGTGACATTACCTAAACATAGGTCCCTTAGCCACCTTGCCTAGATCAAAAACTTCTATACCATCTAGCATACTTTGGGGAGGGGTTTTACATTGGGTTTCTTTGAGCCTTTATCCTTTCTTTGACACCTTAACCCAGCCTGACCTTACAACCCAAAAGCCTTCCGAGAGGTAGGAAACTGGATACGTAGGAAACCTCAAGGAGGTACGACCATTCAATTGTATAGTCCTAAACTACGTTGGCCTGATTCCATAAACTGGATACGTAGGAAACCTCAAGGAGGTCCGGTCACGACAACCACTTTGTCACATGATCATAAGGAGTTTTTTCATTCCACCATTCTCATCTAAGGCTAAAAAAAATGAGCCCGGTAGGTTGAAAACCTGAAAGGGCGGCCTAGGCAAAAGTTAGGGCAATCATATATATATATATATATAACAAATTCGACATATTGAGGCAACTTAAATTTTCGAGGATTTAGAATATTGTTTCTCATGTAAGCGCTTCTTGGTCAGTCGTCTAGAGTCATACTTATCACCTTTCTCGTAGGCTTGCACATAAACTTCCTAACTGGGGGCTTTTTCAGAATGAGTCGGTTCTTTGTCCGCTACGTTCCAAGTTGGCCATTTCGTCCCCATACCTTAAGTTAGGATATTTTGTACGGCCACATCAACATCCATAGCTCCTCGAGTAGGTCATAACCATCAAGAAACACACATCAAACTGGGGGCTGATTCTCCCTTGACTACACCCAGTCTTGTCCACTTGTCTCTTACTCTGTCAAGATCACCACAGGAATGAAATTCTTGATCACAAAAACTTTTCCCATATGAAGACCCTCTTCAGACCCTATAGGAGAGTCGTGCATGTTAGGCTAGGCCGCATGGAGCTGTGAGTCAATAGAGTCTGCATACATTATATTTGCATAAGTACTAGAGTCACCTTCAAAGGCATGCATGTGTACTTAATTTCTCAGTGTCTTGAGTCCCTATGTGTTTACATGTCAAATCCCCTTTGCCCCGTACATATTACTATGTCATGTCTTGTGCATCTTGTCATGGTCAGTCGGGCATGTCTATTTCATCTTTTTCCTATGTGCATATTTCCACCGCAGGTTTTAGTCTACCCGCTCTCCATCAAAATCAGCAAGCTCGGAACTCATGATCAAGACCAGAAGCGACCTTCCGACTACAACCAAAAATGGAAATAACCTTCCAACAATAGCCAAGTGCTCGGGTTCCCTGCTGTCCCACGACTTCCTTTCCAGCCTAGAAGCCGTTATTTTAGTCCGTTCGCAGCAAAGAACAGTACCAAGTGCGCGGGAGCAAGACTGTTTGACCCACAAATTCAAATTCGACAGTTGGCTTATTTTATGGTACCAACTATTTTTCAGGTAAAACTAATCCGAATTTTTTTGCAGGTCCCAGATACTGAAGCCCGGATCTATACTGCGACAACTTTTACAGCCCAGATTATATTTAAAGCCCGGAAAATCTATCGGCCTTACCAAACAACTCAATATTACGAACCTTGGGTCAGTCAATGATCGCTTAAGCTATTGCAGTTAAACTGTCGTCCTGCGAGATCACAAATTTTGGGGTCAGTCAATGGTCGCTTAAGGTATTGCGGTTAAACTGTCCCTCTGCGAGGTCACAAAATTTTGGGGTCGGTCAATCATCGCTTAAGCTATTGCGGTTAAACTGTCCTTCTGCGAGGTTACTTATTATGTGTCAGTCAATGATTGCTTAAACTGTTGCAGTTATACTGTCCATTATTTTTTTATATGTTTTAGTCAATGATTGCTTAAGCTATTGCATTTAAACTGTTCATATATTTTAACCATTTTACGGCTGTCATTTTGATCGCGTTGTCTCATTGACCTTTTTGTTTCTTGTGCAGGGACGGAATCTCGGCATCCGCCGAGTGGTGTTTAGTTACTGTTTGCTCAATAAAGCATTTATACTATTCACTCTCACCAATGTTACTGACCGTTTTTACAGCCGTTATTTTTAATCGCGCTGTCTCGTTGACTTTTTCGTTTCTCATACAGGGACGGAATCTCGATATCCGCTGAGCGGTGTTTAGTCACTATTTGTCGAAGCACTCCACGTTGATCATTCTCAAAGTATTACTAATCTTTTCATTCACTCTGAATACAGGTCCCCAACAGACGTTTAGATCATCTACGAGCGGTGTTCTATCCTGCTAACTATAACCTTTATTTCTCTTGTGTTCACAGAGATAAAATCTTAGCACGCTACAAGCATGTCCCAACTCAGATTTGTCTTCATATGCATACATACTGTAAACTCTCACACACCGTGTGCACATCAGCATCCTACATGTCGCCTTCGGAATACTTTGATCATCGCTTTTACTCAAGCTCGATCAAAGTGGGGACTTCTATAGACGCCAAAAAAGCGCCTTCAGATTTCTCCGCAAAAGCCCGATGATGAAAGGAGTAATTTATAAACTTGAACTGCGATTTTTGCATTGATAGGTAAAATAAGGTCTCATGTTTTTCCTCGATCACTCCTTCATTTAAAAACTCCTTTCAAGAGATTTTCATTGCTTTCTTCCGTGTCCAAATATGATTCCGCACCTAAGAGTTATCGCCAAACGAAATTAGGGGTCAAAACAGATGTAGCCAAATACTGTGGACCGTGTTTCCAGCCCCATTTGGGAGTTCATTTGATTGAATTAATTTGTGAGTCTTATATCTTTGGATTCTTTATTCAAATATCTTTCCAATGACATATCATGAGACCACACCACATTTCCAACCAAGGAGTTACGAGCTCAACATTGATGCGTACTCTAAAACTGACATCTCCTTACGCTTTTGGGTATATCTCGAGATCCATAACACATTTGGATCTGAAACCAAAGCCATTTGAAACTAGACCCAATAAGCTTTCTAACTCATCTTGAATCATCTAATTCGGAGCCCAAACAATTGAGATATGGCCCGGCAAACATCCAACTGGCAAGCTGACAGCAGTCAGCAGCCCTGGGATAAAACCCAGGGCCGCTAGCGGCGCTGACCCTGCTTCGGGCTCGACTCCTTTTTTAAGCCCGTCTCGTTTTTCAGCTCAATTTTTGCCGTCAAACCCTACTTTCCACGCCTATAAATACAACCTTTCACCTTCAGTTCAAAACACATCGTCTACAGTTGACAACCTCTATTCTCAGGAGTATTAACACTGAGTTTCCCCCTCTTTCTTTCAAACTTGAGATCTTTTTTTACTATTCTTGTCAAATATAGCCTACAGTTCAGGTACAAATTCCTGAGGGCTCAAATTAAATTAATTGCTTAACTGTTTTTTTTTCCAGTAGTCATTATGTAGATATCATGATAGAATAACGTTTTATTGCTTACTAAATATTGTCTATATAATCGTTGTGCTGCTCAACTTGTCAAAACAAATGCATGTCTAAATAAGGGTTAAAAATAAATATTGTGATGCTTGTGATGAACCAATTAACAGTCTAAGTTTAGGTTGTTAATCTGGTTTTGCATGGGAATTATGTCTTTAAATTATTAAGCAAACTTGAGTTAGTAGAGTTTGTCATAAAATGGGGGAGTTGGGTGCCTAACACCTTTCCGCCTCGTACCTTCGCCCCCGAACCTATTATTCTTGGGTACTCATATATTCTATATGAGCGGGAGTCTTTCTAAAAACATGATCAGTTCACTTATCGCGCTATTGGGTTGTCCCTCCGGATTATCCCTTCGGTTTGTCCCTACGATAAAACGCCGATAGCAGATTTGTGACCTCTTTCATGGTTTTTATTCAATTTAAGTCTTTACAAAAGCTTTTCTAACTCGATGGTCCCTTAAACTTATCTAAATCTCCAGCTTACAAATTTTCGATAAGGACGCACTCTGTGGCCGTAGAAATCCCGGATCCTTACAACGGGGTATTGCACTACCCATCATTGAATTGGTTTTGTTGGTTCCTAATTTTGAAAAATGAAATTGAAATTAGTTTCTACAAATCCTACTTTTAGGGATTGGATCCTAGGTAACAACAAAGTTTATGAGTATACAAGTCTATATTAAAATCCAATATCGTTATTTTTTGGAATCAAATAATTGTATATATTAATAATAATAAAGAAAATTTAAATGTCACTCCAATAAATCATAATTCACTAAAAAGAAAAACATTTTTAAAATCAATATAATAACCAAATCATAACATTGTAAATCAAAATTTTAAATAACGAATTCAATAATTACATTACTAATATTAAAAAAAATCATCAAATTACTAAAATTACAAATACAGTTATTTAAATTACAAATATTACTAAACATTAACCATCTTTGATTTCTTACCATGATAAAAGTCTTGTAAATATTTTATGCTCTACTGGTTAGTGGGTACCTAACCGATCCCGACTTTGAAAAGTTAGGTATCGAAATTGAAATTAATTAGAACCAAAACTGAAATTAAAATTGATTGGAACCAATCTCTATTTTTGGAATAAAATTAAATCGCCAGTTTCAATATCACCAATTTTAATTTTTAAACCCGTTTCAATTTCAATACTTGATATCACGTAATACATCAAAGACAAAAGAAAAACGGAAACAAGTCCAAATCCGTAATCCGTAATCCGTAATCCGTACTTATTAGTTAATGATTTTTCAGATTACTCGAAAAACCAACTTAAAACGATCCGTTATGTTTTGCTTTGTTACTAGTTCATCAATACAATTCAATACCCAACAAAAGGGTGTATCCGTCCTTTTCATAGGATATGTACGCGTACGCGTACCCCCGTAAAAGAATTAGCCCCAACCGAAAAAGCAAACCAATATTAGACAAATTGCGAGACTGAAGGACACACCCAGTGAGAAAGAGAAAGCACAAACACGACAGTCTCGGACATTAAAAAAAGAGACCATAACCAAAAACAAAAACCCAAACCAAAAACAAAAACAACTCTCTTTCTTTCTCTCTTTCAGACCAAACCATTTTCCCATCGTTTTCCCGTTACTTTTTGCTCCCTCTTTTCTCTCTCCTCTCCTGTTTCTCCTTCAACCTACAACAACATCAGCCCGTTAGAGAAACCTCATTTACAAATTACAACAAACAAACTCTCATTCATTCTCTCTTTGATAATATTTTCTCTCTCTTCCCAGAAATATAATGCAGCTAGTATAGTAGGAAATTAAGTTAAAATTAAATTAACGGTTGTGGTTTGGGTTTGGGTTTGGCATGAATAATAATCCGCCACAACCACCGCAACCACAGCGGAGCTCTACTAACTGCAACCGTCATCCTGATGAGCAGTTCACCGGTTTCTGCCCTTCTTGTCTTTGCGAGCGTCTCGCCGTTTTAGACAACAACAGCAACAACAATAATAGTGTGTGTTCGGGCCGTAAATCAGCCTCATCAGCTATAAAATCGCTGTTCATCAAGCCCAACAACGAAGGTGGTGGGCCTAGTGGGCCGGCATTAGTACGAGGAAGGCCCAGTTCGAGTTCGTTCTTACCGGAGCTCCGACGAACGAAGTCGTTTTCCGGCGGGAAAAACGAGGGTGGGTTCCTTGGATTCTCATCTAGTAGTGCATTTGAGCCTCAGAGAAAATCTTGTGACGTTAGAGGGAGAAGTACTCTTTTCTCTCTCTTCTCTCAAGAGTCACAATCTCATCACCACCGTCCTCTTCCTGTCATTAATAATAATATTAATATTAATATTAATATTATTAATGATGATGACGTCATTTTGGGAGATTCGATTTCGACGGTAGTGATTGAGTCTCAGGGAGGTGGAGGTGACGAACAGCAGCCAAATCACGTGGGGGTGTTACACGAAGAAGAGGAAGAAGAAGAAGAAGAAGAGGAATTTCATGATAGTAATAATGGTGGTAATAATAATGAAATTGAAGAAATTGTTGAAGAAGGAGAAACTGTAGAGGAAGAAATTGGTATTGGTATTGGTATTGTTAATAAATCTGAATCGTGTTCAGGGGAGCAGCAAATTGGGGGGGAGGAGAGAGAAAATCAGAAGACTACGGATTTGAAGACAATGAAAGACCACATTGATCTAGATTCACAAAATAAGAAGGTGGGTAGTAAAGATTTGAAGGAAATAGCAGGGAGTTTTTGGTCAGCAGCTTCAGTTTTTAGCAAAAAATTGAGGGCATGGACAAAAAAACACAACAGTCAGGGGAAAATGATGAAGAAGCATAATGGGTCACATACAGTTCAAGTTAGTAGTGGGAAAAAGGGGAGTAGGAGAAATTACAGGGATACACAATCAGAAATTGCTGATTATGGGTATGGGAGGAGATCCTGTGATACTGATCCTAGGTTATCTTTTGATGTGGGTAGGTTTTCAGTTGATGCTGGGAGGTATTCAGTTGACGCTGGGAGGATTTCATTTGGGTTTGATGATCCAAGGGGTTCATTTGATGAACCAAGGGCTTCTTGGGATGGGTATTTGACTGGGAGGATGACTAATTTTCCGAGGATTGTATCGGCTCCGGTTCCTCCACCTATGGTTTCAGTTGTGGAGGATGATCCGGTTGTGGTGGTTACGAGGAAAGATGGTCAGATTCCTGTTGAAGAGCCCAGGAGGAGCTCGGTTTCGATTAATGGGGATGAGGGGTATGTTCCTGGGGGTGCATTGCAGACTAAGGATTATTACTCGGATTCGTCATCTAGGAGGAGGAAGAGTCTTGATAGGTCGAGTTCAATTAGGAAAACTGCTGCTGCTGTTGTTGCTGAGATGGATGAGATGAAGAATGTTAGTAATAGTATTAATAGTAACAGTGTCAATGGGTGTAATGCGAAGATCTCACCGGGTAGTTTAGCTGGTGAGAGGGATTCTAGGGATTTGAGGGATTCAAGGGATTTGAGAGATTTGAGGGCTTTGAACTTGCAGCATTCTAATTCTCTTCGAGATGATTGTTCGGAGAGTTTTGATATGGGTTTCCGGGATAATGCGTCTGTGATTGGGAATGGGGACAGGAAGGGGTCGAAAAAGTCGAGGAGATGGAGGGCTTGGAACATTTGGGGTTTGATTTATCGTCGTGGGAATGCTAAGGATGAGGATGATGATAGGTATAGTAGGGCAAATGGGGTGGAGAGGTCGTTGTCTGAGTCATGGCAGGAGTTAAGAAGAGACGGTTATGGTGGTGATCCAAGAGGAGGATTCAATCGAAATGTGTTTCGAAGTAACAGCAGTGTGAGCTGGAGGAATTCATATAATGTGGGTGGTTCATTTGGGAGTCTTAGGAAGGGTAGCGTAGAGGCTAATGGTAGAAAGAAGAAGGATGAATTTGTGTTGGAGAGGAATAGGAGTGCAAGGTACTCTCCAAACTATGCTGACAATGGGATGTTACGGTTCTACGTGACACCGATGAGAGGCAGTCGAAGGGGTGGTTCTGGGAAACCTAAGCCAGCTTATTCACATTCCTTTGCAAGGAGTGTGCTGAGATTGTATTGACATTGAAGATTCAGGTGTTGGTTTTGATTAATATTAGAAATTTGGTGCAATTTGTGTAATGCAAAACAAGCCTCCTGTTTAAAATTGGCTGCAATTAAGGTTTCAAGTTCAGCAATATCCTTCTCTGATCAATGACTACATCACTATAATAACAAATACATGTTTTATTTGTTTCCATTAACAAGTGCTGTTCTTTTTCCCTTTATGTTGTTTATTTTGCCATGCTTATTCAGAGGAAACCCAATTTCTGTCTTTTGCTATACTGAATTATGACCTCTGCTGTCTTATCTGATCAAGATTTTGTTGTTTCAGTGAGGGTGGTATATTTTCTGATATTGGTGATAGACTGTGCTGTCCTGTTGTGGTTACAGTCCCACAGTGTTTTTTTATTCATCCTTCCTTTTTAGGTAGATCTTTCATTCTTCCTGTTTTAATTAGTTAATTACTAGTTTCACAGTTAATGGAAAGTTCTGGCTTCTGTGTAACCATTATTACATTAATCCCATGCTTTTAAGATCACAGTTGAATAATCGAATTATTGTACTGCATCTGGGTTGCTGCAATGTCAATATAAGCATGTCATAAGGTGTAGCCTGTTGTCCTAATGTGTATAGATGACCCAATTATTAGCCAGTAATTGCTGATCATCATCATCTTATTCTTTATCATTAGCTTGGCTTCTGCCTGTATTTTCTTAACCCTCCGCCTCTGCGTATATCTGAATTTTGCTTGCGGTGCTATCTCTTCAGGCTCTGATTGCTTCTGCAGTGATTAGTAGTTTAATTGTTATGTACATGATTCAAAGGTAGAGATTCAATTATTATATATGCCGTTAGAGATGATTTGTTAGATTGTCGCACAACACGCCTTTTTACTGCATCTTGATGCTGGCAGAACAACTGATCTTGTTAGTAAAACTGAATATTAAGGTTTCTTTTAGATCAGATATGATGAACTGGTTTTTCTCAAAAGAAAATTTCGGGAGCGTCCCTTCTTTCAAAGAGAGGATTCTATAACTCTCTCATTCCTCCCAAAAAACCCTAGCCGCTTTTTGGTTTAGCGGTTGCCATTAGTAGTTCTTTGCTAATGTAACCCCAATTCTTTTTGTTTCATTGTTTTGTTCTGTTTTTTAGTTTTAGTATGTCGAATAATATCATTCTCTCCATCTGTGAGAGTTATTTTGTCTCATTCATTGGGTTCAGCTGTCTCTCACTTTTTGAGAGTATTGTTAGTTTTTGTTTTGTTGTTCGTATGGTACTTTGGCGGATCTATTCTATCAAGAGGTGGTCTACGATGTCGGATTGGAGTATTCAAAGCTATAGCAGAGTCTTCCGCTATTAAATGGAAGCCGATCGGAATTGTTGAATCTCTAGTGCTACATAGCTTTTTCATTCGAATGTATTCTGATGTTTTAGATCTATTTCTTGTTGAATTCAATCCTTCTTGTAAGTGTCGTATGGCTTTCAATTAATGGAATTTCTTTTCCCAAAAAAAAAAAGAGAATTCTATAAAGCGTTTTAACATTAGTGAAGAGCGGCATGAACCGGTGCTGTCAGTAGCTGTTGCATTTTCCTTTTCTGGGAATGTAGGATTCATTGTCTTTCTACTTCTCAAGGCTTCTTTGGGTGCTTCAACAAAGAGGCACAAAAGTGTTGATGGGACGAAATTTAAAACCTAGTTTCAATGTAATGTCTAAAAGATTTGAAGGGATAAGCGGCCATGTGAATTTGAGAAGGGAATAATTCTTTTGTTACCTTGGACAAGAATGAGTCTTTTGATGTCAATGACTAGTCTATTTACTCTAGTATCGTCTCTTTTTGGCAGAAATGTTGCCTCCCCAAAAAAGTACCACCATGTTGCTCTAAGTAGCTGTTTATCTGCTTAGAGAATGAAGACCACAAACGTACTGTTGATCTGAGACAAAAAAGCACTATCACTTGTTTTTAATCGCCTTCAGATTTTGCTATAAAGTTAACTTGATCAAATTCACAATCTGACTATTCCAGACCCACTGCTTGCTTTCCTCAAATTTTAGTATGCTTTTCCTCTTTATTTTGATGGAGCGGAATGTTTGGTTATTAATACGAGAAGGTCTTGTGTGAGATCGTATGACGATAATACAATTAAAAGTAACATAGTTTTTTTGTTTTTTTTTTTTATAATTACTGTATCTTTTATTAATTATTAGATAGGCTACTAAAATAGTAGTTATCTTACACATACATCATATGCGCACATTTATATTAGCATCATTCAATCAATCCACCCCAAATTATTCTCACACTGAGACTGTTCTGTAGAAGTTTTTGGATTGAACCCTTTCATAATTGACTCTTCTATCTGCGTTCGCTATTAAATATTTTCGCTTGTTAGAAAGAAAGGTGCGAATAAATGACAATGTAAAATAATCGTATTAGATATTCCATTTTACAAACTAAGAATAAGATTAAGAATTCACTATAAACTTCGGATTTAAGTTCCGAGTTTAAAAGAAGAGTTTGTGAACATCTATGACTATGGTTGAAAAACCTTTACTGTTTGAGTACTAGATTAAAAGTGGAGTGCCTACATAATTTGACTACTGAAATCAACAAAATGCCATTATGTCCACACGGAAAGAGCTTGATCGCCCGAATCCCGTGGGAGAGAAAATGGGATCAAACCAAGCAAATGGCAATGATTAAAATTTAATGATTGTATGCTGCTTTGGCCTATTGGGAAATCAAAGGAATCAAAAACAATCGATTGTCTTAAACTCAATGTGTTTTGCGATGATCCCTCCTTTTTTAGTGTTGTGGTTTAAAAAAAGGGAGCTTAGTGATCACACACAAAATTTTGCCTCAAAAGTCAAAAAGTGGCGAGAAAACATCCCAACAACAGCATGCTCTCTTTCATGGGTTGGATAAAAAAGAAATAAAGAGAGAAAAAGGAAAAGAAGAAAAGAGATAAAGAGGCTCATTACCCAATGGGCATCTTCACTTCTTTTTCATCTTTTCTACTACTGATCTTGATGGGTATACCTTCGATGTTGCTCCAATAATCTAAATTGGTGGGCATGTATATATGCAAATGCAATATATAATAGCAGATAAATGGTTAGCTTATATAAAACTGCATCCTTTTTATCTAAATATAATTGAATTGGACTAATGGAACCTTATTAAATTGATTTTTTCTCTAATTCATCTTTGCTTCTTTATAACTCATCATAACTTGTTCAATATTGAGTTTATTTTAAAGTATGCTTGTAGTATTTATAATTACAAATGTATCATTATGGAAGTATATTGAAATAAAAAATGATTTATGGGTCTATGCATGAACAAAGCCCGATTGGAGTAAATTACACTGAATTAAACTAAATTAAACTAAAACGAAAAATGATGATTGATTGAATTGAAATAAATTGAACAGAATCTAAAATTAAGGTCATGAGATCAAAACCTTAATATGTAATACATAAGAGCATTTATATACCTAATACATAAGAGAAAATAAGTTGAGAGAGAGAATATGTCACTAATAAAATTAGAGTCATCGGTTAAGAAAGTAAATCAAACCCGTTAGCTTAAAACTAATTAACATAAAAGAAAGTTGAGACATAAAAGCGGCATTAACTCTATTTTAATGATACTTGTCTGTGACGTATAATTTGTGGGGTCACCTATAGGCCTTAGCATTTGTGATAGTGTGTTTGATTATTATTTTGTAAACAAAAGAGAATTTCATTTGTTCATAATAAGTCAGTCGTTATCTACAAAGACGAATATCTTTCAACAAGTATAATTCTAAATTAACAAAGATGAATATGACTACACCATCAATGCTTTAAATTAGTCTATTGATCAGCTCTGTCAATAAGTGACAATTGCAAATACCAATCCCAAGATCACTACTTGAAATCAACATTTTCGTCGGCTCCGTGGATGACTGACAATTGATCATCGGCTGCAAGAAATCTGGCATAAATTACAACAATAACACTATAAAGTAAACGGGATGCCAATGCATTTTTCCTACGATTGAAGAAGTGCATGGAACGTTTTGCAGGTATTTGCAAGTACTGATTCTCTTGACAATTAGTAAATTGAACTTGTTTTCTCGAATCATAAACTTTTAATCCAAATACAAAAGTCCATGAAACCCCAATGAACATGGGAAAAATCAAACTCTGAGGAACGCGAAGAATGAAACAACCACTCACCAAAGGAGAGTTTATTAATAGCCCTACAAAAAATCTAACTAAGAAAACTAGATTAAAAGGATGGAAAAACAATAACTTAGGGGCAAACCCTCTGGCCAAAATACCGGTGGTAGGCCCAAGCCGAATCAATGAGAGAGGGTATGATAAGCATTTTTTTTCGAAAGAGTGGATGGAATAGAAGGGATCGCTAATGTGATAATTATTAGAGTACTAATTGCATGCTATATGGGTATGCTAGAGGATTAATTAGCTCATAAAAAAACGTAACCTTAGCTAATAGCATATTTGAAAACCATTGTAGATAATTTAATGCTTATATAAAACATCAGCAAATTAAATATATATTCCCATAATTTTTTTTTATACACACACATATACATATATACACATATAGTTATCCTCGTCAAAGTATGTGTAAATTAATCATTTATGTAATTGAACTTTGTACTTTACAATAGAAAATTTTATATACTCCGTACATCATGTATCTATGTTTATACTTTAAATTGAAACGAGGTTCAATGTGAGTCAATTATAGCATGATTTTTTCCGATATTGGTCCTTTATTTTCCTTCTCTGCCCCCCTTTCCACCAACCACCACCATTGTAACCACCCATTTTCTGTCTCTCCTCCATCCACTACCACTGTAACCGCTCTTTTCTTTCTAACCAGACCACAAGTAAATCTCTCTCCTCTCAAACCACCAACCACCACCACCATAACTACCCCTCTCTCTCTCTCTCTCTCTCTCTCTCTCTCTCTCTCTCTCCCTAGCCATTTATTCTCTCCCGACCCAACTTCTGCCTAAACCACCATGACACAACTTCTTTGTAATCTCTTTGATCTCTCTCCTGTCTCAAATCCCTACCTCAACCACCCCGAAACCACTAGATCTAAACCCCCAATAAAGTACTGCCCCTTTACTATCTCAATTACCACATCAGCCCACAGCTCAACTGATCTCCCCATCTTGCCCAGAGAAGAGTAGAGACAAAGAGAGTCCAAGAGTAGAGAGTGGGCCTTCCGCCGGAGAGAAAATTTTCGTCAAGTGCTGATGATGGTTGGCAGGTAGGAGATAAAAAGTGAAAGGTTAGGGGAGGGTGTAACGACCCGGGATTTCTACGGCCACGGAGTGCGCCCTTATAGAAAATTTGTAAGTTGGGGGCTTTAGATAAGTTCAAGGGAAATCTAGTTAGAAAAGCTTTTGTAAAGACTTGAAGTGAATAAAAACCATGAAAGAGGTCACAAATCTGCTATCGGCGTTTTATCGAAGGGACAATCCAAAGGGACAACCTAATAGCGCGATAAGTGAACTGATAATGTGTTTAGAAAAACTCCCGCTCATATAGAACATATGAGTACCCAAGAATAAAGGGTTCGGGGCGATGGTACGAGGTGGAAAGGTGTTAGGCACCGAACTTGCCCGTATTATGACGGCCTCTACTAACTCAAGTTTGCTTAATAATTTAAAGCCATGATTCCCACACAAACCGGATTAACAACCTAGACTTAGACTATTAATTGGTTCATCACAAGCATCACAACATTTATTTTTAACCTTTATTTAGACATGCAAATTGGTCAGCACAACGACTAGACAGACCATATTTAGTAAGCGATAAAAAAACGTGTACTAGCATGATATCTACATTATGACTACTAGAAACTAAACAATTAGGCAATTAATTTATTGAGCCTCAAGAGTTAGTACCTGAACTGTAGGATATATTTGGCAAGAATAGTAAAAATAGATGTAATACCCCGACTAATTTCAGTATTTTCTGAAATGCCTTATTATTATTTCATGGGTTATTTATTTAGGCTTGGACTTATTTATGTGTTTTGTTAGTTTAGTTTTGTATTAGAAAAGGGTATTGGAGTCTGATACAACTTCTCCACCGCCTTTCCCCAATTTGGCTATTACTGCACTCTTCCTCTTTCTTTCTCATTCTGTTTATTAGAAGCCCGTACCTCTGTTTCAAACCCACAAAGTTCTCACCGCCGTTCTCACGAGACACCACCTTCACCACCATCTTCGCTACTTTCGCCCTCTTCCCAAAAGTTTACTGTGGCTTCTGATTCTTTGCTGTTAACCGAAGTAATTCGCGTTCTCTGTCCTCTGTCTTGTGTGGCCTTCTCCCCTGCTTTCCTCCTGTCACGCGAGAACTGAAGGTTACTGCTGTTTCCGACCACCACGAGGTGGGTTTCAGCCACCAGACTCGACCGCCCACGAAGTATCGCGACCCTTTTCTCTCTCCTGGCTGGTTTGCGCCATAAACCCTAAACCCTAAATTGATTTGGGAATTTTGTGAATTGGATTCTGAATTGAGTTTTGATTATATAAATTCTGTTTTATGCTTATATGTTAGATGTTTGATGATTAATTGGAGAGCTTAAGATGCATAATTGCTTTGGAGATGGAATTTAAGGTAACCCTTTCTATTCGGTTGGAGTTGGATGTTATTTTTCCCTTTTTTATGTGTAAATTGGATTCTTGACATGAATTTTATGTGTTGAATGATATCATATGATTGCTATGATATTTAGCTATTTGTGGGTGAATGGTTATTTGATTTGCTATGTGCGTAAGTGCTGTAATTTCAGAATTAGGGTATGTTCTATGGAGCTTAAGTTAGTTCTTTTACCTTCCTGCTATTATGTGAAGTATTGATTCACTGATTATATTTAGTACAGAGCAAGATGATTATGAATTGGATGAGTATGTATGCACTCTAATGTTTAGAAGTAGAGAGCCTACTGATAAGTTGTTCGAGTTGTAGGATTACTGAATGAGCAGGATAGTAGAGACTAGCAGTAGAGACTAGTAGTAGAGACTAGCAGACTGAGAACACTTTATTATTTGGGAAATCGTGACTTGTTGTGGATTGTTTACCTAGAATGGGTGTTTGAATTGAGTTGCCATGATAGCTTTTGATATGAGATTATGAGAACGATTATGACAAGTATATTGATCTTTGTATTGAGGCTCGTAAGTTGTTAGCTTCCTTAGTTCTAGACATGTGGGCGAGTAGCCTAAGACGTTGACTCTTAGGTGTTGAGCAGTATTTTATGAAATGGTTACATGGTTATGAGAATTGGTCTAAGAGTGGAATTTTGAGGGCCTGCGGGCTATGTTATGTGTTATGGGGCCTATGGCCGAGTTATGAGAATGGTTTTGTTTCTGCGGTTTTCCGCCAGTTCACTTTCCACATGGTCGAGGCTAGGAGCTAGTGACTGAGAGCAATTGGCACAATTGTTTGGTTTTGAGCTAGTAGTGTGATGAGCATATGGGTTCACTCCTTAAGAGGTCATAGTTAATTAGCCCTTGGGATTTAAGTTATGTTAAGGTCTAGATAGACCTGAGCTGATGCTTGATTATCTATTTATAGCTCTTTGATTTATATATCGAATTATGATATATGTTTCGGTAGAATGTTTGGTTACTCAGCAAAAGCTGATTGGTTGCTTTCTGTGCTACTTGTGTTTGTTGTCCATTTTTCTTCAATGGTGGGCCTATGATGAATCCATACGATATTCGATTGTATGGGGGAATAGATTGGAATATTTGCAGGTTAATTGTTCGTGAGGATCTTTTGTGCTAGTTGGACGGTTGGACTCAAAGCTGTCAAGACGTTCATTATATTTGTATTTCATTGTCAGTTGTTGTAATATAAGATTGTTATAGAGTTATTTAGTTGGGATTTTGTAAGGTTTGCCTTGCACTCATTTTATGAGTGAGTGTGGCAGTGATGCTCCGGATTTAGCCAGAAGTCTTCCGCTATAAAGTTTGGTTTGGCGTATTTTTTTTGTATAAGCAGGTTTATACAAGTTTGATAACTTGGGATGCCTGTTTACAAAGGAAACTCTGCCCGATTTTCGGCTCGAGTTTATCCATTTTTGTTTATTTATAATTTAGAAAATCCGGGGTGTTACAAATTGGTATCAGAGCAGGTTTGGTTTTGGGTGACGTGAGCATCTTCATATGCTTGCGTCAATTTTGGTGTCTAAGTGTTTGAGCTTTGGTGCTTGTTATATGCAATGTGCTATATGTAATTAAGGTATACATTCTTATATGCTTAAGTGTTGCATGCTTTGCTTTGTATTAGTGGGCCCTAACCCACAGGTCTTGGATTGGTGACTATCGCTTTCATGTGTTAACTGCTTTGTTGTTAAGTGATTTTCGGGGTCGAAAATCTTTTAGGGGGGTAGACTGTAATAGCCCGACTAATTTGAGTATTTTCTGAAATGCCTTATTATTATTTCATGGGTTATTTATTTAGGCTTGGACTTATTTATGTATTTTGTTAGTTTATTTTTGTATTAGAAAAGGGTATTGGAGTCTGATACAATTTCTCCACCGCCTTTCCCCAATTTGGCTATTACTGGACTCTTCCTCTTTCTTTCTCATTCTGTTTATTAGAAGCCCATACCTCTGTTTCAAACCCACAAAGTTCTCACCGCCGTTCTCACGAGACACCGACCTTCACCACCATCTTCGCTACTTTTGCTCTCTTCCCATAAGTTTACTGTTGCTTCTGATTCTTTGCTGTTAACCGAAGTAATTCGCGTTCTCTGTCCTCTGTCTTGTGCGGCCTTCTCCCCTGCTTTTCTCCTGTCACGCGAGGACCGAAGGTTACTGCTGTTTCCGACCACCACGAGGTGGGTTTCAGCCACCAGACTCGACCGCCCACGAAGTATCGCGACCCTTTTCTCTCTGCTGGCTGGTTTGCGCCATAAACCCTAAACCCTAAATTGATTTGGGAATTTTGTGAATTGGATTCTGAATTGAGTTTTGATTATATAAATTCTGTTTTATGCTTATATGTTAGATGTTTGATGATTAATTGGAGAGCTTAAGATGCATAATTGCTTTGGAGATGGAATTTAAGGTAACCCTTTCTATTCGGTTGGAGCTGGATGTTATTTTTCCCTTTTTTATGTGTAAATTGGATTCTTGACATGAATTTTATGTGTAGAATGATACATATGATTGCTATGATATTTAGCTATTTGTGGGTGAATGGTTATTTGATTTGCTATGTGCGTAAGTGGCCTAATTTCAGAATTAGGGTATATTCTATGGAGCTTAAGTTAGTTCTTTTACCTTCCTGCTATTATGTGAAGTATTGATTCACTGATTATATTTAGTACAGAGCAAGATGATTATGAATTGGATGAGTATGTATGCACTCTAATGTTTAGAAGTAGAGAGCCTACTGATAGGTTGTTCGAGTTGTAGGATTACTGAATGAGCAGGATAGTAGAGACTAGCAGACTGAGAACACTTTATTATTTGGGAAACCGTGCCTTGTTGTGGATTGTTTACCTAGAATGGGTGTTTGCAATGAGTTGAGATGATAGCTTTTGATATGAGATTATGAGACGATTATGACAAGTATATTGATCTTGGTATTGAGGCTCGTAAGTTGTTAGCTTCCTTAGTTCTAGACATGTGGGCAAGTAGCCTAAGACGTTGAGTCTTGGGTGTTCAGCAGTATTTTATGAAATGGTAACATGGTTATGAGAATTGGTCCTGGAGTGGCCTTTTGAGGGCCTGCGGGCTATGTTATGTGTTATGGGCCCTATGGTCGAGTTATGAGAATGGTTTTGTTTCTGCGGTTTTCCGCCAGTTCACTTCCCACATGGTCGAGGTTAGGAGCTAGTGACCGAGAGAAATTGACACACTTGTTTGGTTTTGAGCTAGTAGTGTGATGAGCATATGGGTTTACTCCTTAAGAGGTCATAGTTAATTAGCATTTGGGATTTAAGTTATGTTAAGGTCTAGATAGACCTGAGTTGATGCTTGATTATCTATTTATAGCTCTTTGATTTATATATTGAATTATGATATATGTTTCGATAGAATGTTTGGTTACTCAGCAAAAGCTGATTGGTTGCTTTCTGTGCTACTTTTGTTTGTTGTCCATTTTTCTTCAATGGTGGGCCTATGATGAATGCATACGATATTCGATTGTATGAGGGAGTAGATTGGAATATTTGCAGGTTAATTGTTCGTGAGGATTTTTTGTGCTAGTTGGACGGCTGGACTCAAAGCTGTCAAGACGTTCATTATATTTGTATTGTATTTCATTGTCAGTTGTTGTAATATAAGATTGTTATAGAGTTATTTAGTTGAGATTTTGTAAGGTTTGCCTTGCACTCATTTTATGAGTGAGTGTGGCAGTGATGCTCCGGATTTAACTAGAAGTCTTCCGCTGTAAAGTTTGGTTTGTTGTATTATTTTTGTATAACCAGGTTTATATAAGTTCGATAACTTGGGATGCCTATTTACAAAGGAAACTCTGCCCGATTTTCGGCTCGAGTTTATCCATTTTTTTATTTATAATTTAGAAAATTCGGGGTGTTACAATAGATCTCAAGTTTGGAAGAAAGAGAGGGAAGCTAGGTGTCAATACTCCTGAGAATAGAGGTTGTCAACTGTAGAGTGTATGTGTTTTGAACTGAGGGAAGAGGGTTGTATTTATAGGCGTGGAGAAGTAGGGTTAGACGGCTGAAAATGAGCTAAAAATCGGATTGAGCTTGAAAAATGACTCATGCCAGGAGCAAGGTCAGCGTCGCTAGCGGCCCTGGGAATTTTGTCAACGCCGCTGACGGCTGTCAACTGCCAGCTGGGTGTCGTCATAATGACGACATTCAGTCCATTTTTATTTACCGGAGGAATTTGAATATTCTAAAAAACATGGAAAGATCGTTTTACCCCTGAACGGTAAAAGACGGTTCTACCCCTAAATCGCAACTTGGCGACCGGGAGTCGGAAAGAGGCATGAGACATGTCGTTGGAAAGCTCTTAAACAAGGCTTTTGAATGAGATTGGAATGAAGGAGTGTTTGGAGGAAAAACTTGAGACCTCATCTTAACTATTAAAGGAAAAATAGCGTTCAAGTTTATAAACTACTCCTTTCATCATTGGGCTTTTGCGGAGAAATCTGAAGACGCTTTTTTGGCGTCTACAGAGGGGGATCATTCACAAAATAAAGAGAGACGAGGAAATGGTAATTGTGTCCTTTTGCCAACAAAACCATTTGCCTATTTGGCAATCATCTATTAGTTTTTAGCTATTTGCATTACCTGTTAGTTGTTAGCTATTTTTATTAGTTCAGACCAGTTATTTGTATTAGCCGTTTATGCAGAATTGTCTGGTTGGGTAAATTAGTCGTTAGCTGTTTAAATATGTAGAATGGCATCCAAGGACATGAATTCATTTTTCTTTTAAGGATGTATTATTATAATCGTATACAAGTTAGATCTAATGTTCATTTGATTTCTAATTTCCAAACAACTAACTTCAAAAAGCTTCTATCTTGAGGATTTCATAGAATTAACTTTTATGATCCAATTGCTAAATCAAATGACTTTTGAAAAAATATATTAAAGTAGGTCTTTTCCAATCAAACATCTAAGGTAACCAACATATAATCTTTGGCTTAAAAGGCTCTTCGCCAAATAGGGTCCATAGCACTTTAGAAATTGACAACGTAAGTAAGATACAGACCAACTAGAAAAGTGTAAACGTACATAAAGAGCAGAGGAAGTAGTGATTTTGAATTTTATCTCAAAACCCATTTTAAATCCTCTGTAAAGTTAGTCAAAGAAATCTTAAGCAGAAATAACTCATTATATTTTGTTAATGGAGGTGAAGAAGCCACCCTTTTAAAAGTGGGAGTCACCTCGACCTATTGCAACTGAAAGCCCCTGTGATAGACTAAACAAATGGAAAACCCATCCAAATTTGCAAGAGCTAAAGTGTGCAATGGGTAAATACCACTATAAACGTTTTTCTATATGACCGTTGTGAAAAAGAGTGAGAACCGGCCGCAAGTTCTTTCCCCCTCCCCACCACCAACTTCCACCTCTGCGAGTCTGAGACCTCTTTTACCCACATCTCGAGTATCTTCCTGGCCATCTTTCAAACTGAAAATAATCTTTAGATCCTACTCATTAATATATAGTTGTTCCTTCCACTTATAGTGAATTTACTCCCCTTCCACCCCATAAGATCCCTTTATCTCTATATTTTCCATCTCTGACGAAAACCTTGCCAAAATTCACCAACCATGGTCGAATAGTCTACACACCAAAATTCTACGTCCTACTTAATCAACTTCTATTTTACACCATCATCTTCATGGTATATGGTGTCACTAACTAGGGGTTAATTCACTTCATTGAATTAGAAAATGGCTTGTATAAACTCCAGTGTAGGCATCACCAAGACTACACTAAGGCCTTCCATGGTAGCCCCTGATTTGTTGATGACTATTAATTATCAAATCAAGAATGAAAGGTGGATTTTGTAAGTTGTACCGCAACAATTGATTCACTATTCGTTTGGATTTTACTCCCAGACCTTGCAATTGAGTATTTTTGAAAATCTACTCTCAGATCCATCACTGATTTATGCAAAATGTTTCAGGACCCTCTTAGAATTTCTTTTCTCTAAACTTTTACAAAATTTTCCAGCTTTTGTTCTTCAATTGTAGTCGTGATAGTCACCTTTAAAGATCATGCCCCTCATTTACCCGTGTTTCTTCTAATACAAATGATAGGGAAGCAATAGAAGTCATCGAAGTCAAAATATATATCGTTAGTCAGAAACAAGATCTAGCACACAATAGAAAAACCGACTTTCCTACCTATTCTCTAATGAGATACAATTCTAGAAACAACTCTTCCTATGAGCCTCGAACAGTTGTACATCGTAGATGTAACGGACGACCTAAAACAAATACGAATTCTAATCCCCTGCAAACAAAATAAAAGATAAAAAAACACTAGAAGGTTCTCCAGCACGTGAGACTTCTAATGGTACCCGTTCTACCCTAGTAACACTATTCTCTCAGAACCACTTATCAAACATGCTACCCCCATACTACTATTTCCCCCCATTCGAAATCTATTGTAGTTAAAATTCTCTTCATCAAAACTCTTCCTTTTTAGAAAACATCATAGATATAATCACACTTGTTAACTATCATACTGGTGGGATGGGATGCAATTTGTAGGGAGAAGAATTATGGTAGCCTAGACTTCAAGGATTGCAAGAAATGGAATAAAGCTGCAGTGGCAAAACTCATGTGGGCATTAGCAAATAAAGAAGATCACTTGAAGGTCCCCCAGCACGTGAGACTTCTAATGGTACCCATTCTACGCTAGTAACACTATTCTCTCAGAACCACTTATCAAACATGCTACCCCTATACTAGTATTTCCCTCCATTCGAAATCTATTGTAGTTAAAATTCTCTTCATCAAACTCCTCCTTTTTAGAAAACATCCCAGATATAATCACACTTGTCAACTATCATACTGGTGGGATGGGATGCAATTTGTAGGGAGAAGAATTATGGTAGCCTAGACTTCAAGGATTGCAAGAAATGGAATAAAGCTGCAGTGGCAAAACTCATGTGGGCATTAGCAAATAAAGAAGATCACTTTTGGGTAAAGTGGATTGATAGAGATTTATATGAAAGCCAAGGACTTCTGGCAGGGTACAATACCATCAGATTGCAGTTGGTATTTAAAAAGGATAATGCAAATCAGAGATTTGTTCCCTCAAGACTCTGTATGGAGGAGAGACTCCAAGGCATATTCTGTGGAAGAGAAGTATAGTTTCCTGAGTGGTATAGCTAACAGATTCAAGTCAGCTAAATATGTATGGGGCGGAGCCAACATCCCAAAACACAGTTTCATTTTCTGGCTTGCACCAAGAAGAAGGTTGATGACTAAAGACAGGATGAGCAACATATTTCACATCCCTGTGAGTACAACCTGTATGCTTTATGAAAATGAAAAGGAGAACCAGAAACATTTATTCTTAAGAGTGTATGTGGTCTGCTGAAATGAAACACAAAATTTGCGGTTGGGTTCGAGTTGGGAACATGTCAAATGTTGGTTATAACTGGTGGCAGTGGTTGGATAGCAGGAAGAATATGTGCAAAGCCTAGAAAAGGGTAATTACAGCATGCCTTGTTGCTCTTACATATCACATCTGGATTGAAAGAAATAGAATGGTTTACCAAAATGTGAAGAGACCCAAGGAAGCCATATGCAGCTTGATTATCAATGAAATTAAGACTAGACTTTCTTTTTTCTGTTTTAGGCAAGTAGACTAGTAGAGATAATAAGTTATTGCAGGAAATTCTGTAACTAACAGTTAGTTGTGATGTTGAGGCTTGGGAATTTGCGGATTGGGAACCCTTCCTAGAAGGTGGTCTACTTTTATCTGATTCCCTCCCTTAGTTTGTATTTACATTCTTTTCCCTTATAATGGTAATAGATCAACTTGACTTTTACCAAAAAAACTCTCTTGCTGAGAAATTCGGAAATCACCTATCCATAATTCAATGACAATCCGATAATTATAAAGGCAAATTAAATCCTCAGCCCTCAGTCGCCACACCTCCAACGTCACTGGCTCCCATATCTCTTATGCATCAAAGATACACATAAAGGCATATCATAACACATTCTCCAGATATCGCTACATCTGACTAACCAATTTAGGACATGAGTGTCGAACCGCCAAACAGACAATCCGCCAATTCTTCACACCCACACCGGACATCATAAGCTTGCAGGTGATTACAATGAGACCACTAACTTCACTATTCACAGTGATAGCTCTCCAAATCCCATTTTAACCTAATATCACAACTGATTTCAGATGTTTTATGACCATCAGCGTTATCACCATACCTCCCAAATTTCCTATCTCCTCAATCTTCCACGCCTTTGGTAGAACCTTTAATGATAGGTCAATTTAAGAAATTATGCATGATATTTCCGATTCGGTATCAATATTTCTCGGGAGGTTGGCCACAACACACACATGCTTCCTCTAACCCAATTTCTGAATGCATCAACAAATATTGCAGACCCTACCCATTATTATCATCACTCCATAGGCAAACTATGATCCACTCGACTTCAACATTGACATTCACAAGCGAGTTGTCGTTTTAACTTGTTTTTACACATGGAAAACAACCACCCAATTTATGCTTGGTATTTTGCTGTTGATCAATGATGGTGGCCATGAGCATTACCGAACTCGATAATGAATAACTCCACTAGTTCGGTTTGTTCTGTCAATACTCATTTTCCAATGCCAACTTGCCTATTAGTATTCTGGCATGGAATGTTCAAGGTGCAGACCGTTAACGTTGTACATCACGCAGAAAGAGAATTCATCCTTAACCATAAGCTTGACTTGTTTATATTATTTAGCTTCGAGGACCTATATTCCACATGTTGAGGAAGTTGTTGATTTTCTTGGTCACCTCCTTGGGTTTATTGCTCATACTACTGTTGAATCTCTTGGACACTAGGGTGGAAATTGATCCTTTGATACGTGGAACGCGTTCATTTTCATGTAACGCGTGACACACCACAAACTATCACGTGTTTCGAGGCCTCACTTTCCCATTGACTTCTGCTGTTTATTCCTGCACCAAATCTCTTTATGGACAATGTCTCTTACCCCCCTTCCACAACACATTATAGATCAAATCTCATCAACCTCCCTAGATACCAACGTAAAACTCCCTTGATGAATTTTCCTCATCTTACACTACTTCTAACTAGTCCACAGTCAAATCGGCCTACTATTTGCAAAACTCAATTCTTTCTGATGATACTCCATATTACGGAATGCTATTTCGAGAACAATCAGCCCCTCCGGGCACAGAGCTGCACATAACTGCATCCCTACTAAACAAATAATAGATGGACTTCACTACTGTGACATCTCATGGCCACAATCTGACCAAAACATCGAGGCACCTACCCTTCCATCTTCTCACACTTTGTTACTACTCACTAGAGGTATGGAAGTCCCTAGGTTTTACTACTTCTGTAACAACTAATCTACACCTTTGAATTGAAAATAACCTCTTAACAACACCACCACATAATTACTAATTTCGACATATCCGTTGGCTTTGATTTTTATCATCGCTAATTGCGTTACTTGGAAAGAGCGGGATCTTATTGTTTCTGAAGGGCTACTTCGGTTTACCCTTTGGTGATTGACCATATATAAAAAAAAAATTAGCCAACTCCAATAGTTTTTGACATATAGGATAATTTCGATCTCTAGGAGTCAAGGTTACAAACTTACATAAACGTGCGTTAGCATTTATTTTCCCGCTCGACTTACATAATCAATATAGATGAGAGTGTTACTTTCCCAGCATAAGTTATATTGAACACTTTGGGTATGCGTGGGGATTTCATTAAACCAATCATCCATTTTCTTACACTTATATATATCAAAGTTAAGAGAAGGATGAAAGAAGAACTATGAAAGTTAGTTGCTAGAAGAATTCAAATTCGTGTACCTTGGTGTAAAAGATGAAACTACGATGATAGTTGAGATACTAATAATTGTTTTACTAGCATTAAAGAATAAAAAATATTTATTTGTTTGCGTAATAATTGCACCAAAAACATTGCAAATTATTGCTAGCTTTGTAAATTTTTTACTTTATTTGTTTGAAAGAAAGTTTACTTCTGAGTTATTTCAGAATTTTAATCTTATCCCCAAAAATTCATGAATGTTTATCACCTTTTCTTCTTTTATTTCTTTTGAATGTTTCTCTATATCTAAATATTCGTCACAAACTCACATAGAATGGATTGTGGTAGACCTTACGAGCCTGACAACAGAAGCCTTGTGGGGACCCGGGCTGATACGGAGACATGTGGGTGCAATGGAGACATTCCTGAAGCGTTGCGTGACCAAGCAAAGTGTTGCCAACCACACAAGAAATGCTTGTAGCCGTTGCCTCACGTGCCTGGCCGCGCGGGTTATAAGGTATTAATCTGCTCGGCCGCGCGACGTAACCTTGAGGTCGTCTTGGGTGTCCTGCTGTTCGGCATCGCTTGAGCAAGTATTGACTTACGGAGCAATTTCCACATGTTTGGGATTTTAGCTTATTTATTACTCCCTCCGGATCACAAGTAACGCTACATTGGACTTTTCACCTTGTTCAACACACTAACTTTTAGCACATATAAACTATTAATATGAATATAAAAATTATAAAATTTTGATTTGTTTGAAACTACTATTTGAAATGAATCTAGCAAAAGTATATTTATATTGTAAAACTTTTTAATTTTCATTAACCTTGACTCCAAACAGTCCAACATAATGTTATTTGTGGTCCAGAGGTAGTACTAATTAATAAAACATTGTTTTAGGAGATCAATACTATGAGTTCCCATTCTATGTAAATTGTAATATTCTAGATCTAGTTTCCTAATTGAATTAGAATAATAGGGTTCCTCCTATGCCTATAAATACAAGGGTAGGTCAAGAGGTATACATAGAACTTGAGAGGTTAGTTGAGTGCTCTTTAGAGATAAATACAAAGGGTTCCTTGTGTGTGGGTTCTTGTATACACGATCTTGGGTGGATCGTGTGCGTTGAGAGTGAGAGTTCTATTAATCGTTGTTTCAATATAATTCACTTGAGGTTTTTTCCTTGTTTGGTTTCCTTGGTAAAAATTGTAGTTTCCTTTATTATTTTATTGTAATTGCATCAAAATTTCCCAACAAGTGGTATCAGAACACGGGTTCAAGTATATAGGAAATGTTTACGGAGGAAAGGTCGAGATGAAATTGTTTAACGGTAAGAACAATTTCTCCTTATGGCAATGTATGGTGAAAGACATCCTAACCCACCAAGGTTTGAATGAGACCTTCGAGGATAAACGACCTATCGGCCTTGACGATCCAAATTTGAAGAATTAAAAGTTACGTGCAATAGCGATGAACCAGTTGGCCCTTGCACCGGAGACCAAGTACAACGTGGTTGCGGAAAAAAATCCAAAGATTCTTCGGGAGAAGTTAAGGAATATTTATATGTCTAAATCTTTGGGGAACACATTGTTCATAAAGAAGGATCTATTCGAGGTTGAGATGGATGAAGAAACCCACTTGAGAGAACACCTCAACCAATATCTTGATCACCCAATTGGACACGTAGGAGGAAAAGTCAAGGACGAAGACAAACCTCTAATCTTGCTGGTTTCCCTCCCGAAGAGGTTTAATACTGTCATGACCTCTTTATTAGTCAGAAGAATAAGTTTAGAATTAGAAGAGACAGTCACGGATCTTCTTGAAGCAGATAAGTAGATGAAACAAGGTATGAGCAGCTCATCCGCAGTTGTGAAGCTCTCATTGTAGAGTCACGCAGCGGTAGATCCAAAGGCAAATTCAAGAAGCATGACTCTAAGGTCAAGTGTTTCTATTGTGATGGCAAGGGACATATTCAATCGAATTGTCAAAAGTAAGAGAAGACTTGAAGTTACTCAAATTGTCTCGTGCTAAGGGAGTAACGATGTAGAGGGTGGTGATTAGAGGATGCTCATATAACTACAAAAAATGCCCATTTAAAAACACCCACAAATTTGTCGATAAACACTCTTAGCGAATGATTGCCAACAATTCTAGTTGGTCGTTAAAACCCTAGTCGCTAATGGAAAATCGGTCGCCAAATCAGTCGCTAAAATATTACGACCTAAATAAGTTGGCCGCTAAATGTTTTCTTCATTAAAAACAAAATTCCTAGATTAGCAACCTAAATATTGATTTCTAATTTAAAAATCTAAAGTAATTATGCAACTGCACAACCAACATCCAATCATAGCACAATATCACAAGAAGAACACATTTACAATTGCCAAATTTTTTTTATCTCTAATTGTAAAAGATTGAGATCTTCAAATCTAATAAACATGAAGTACGAATTTATTATAAAAAAGATATTGAAACATTCAAACAACTCTAAATGAACTATGAGCTTGTTAAAAAAAAAAAAATGAAACACTTGAACAAATTTACAGTCACAGAAAGATGATGAAGTTAACAATTTACGAAAAAAATTACGTTTGGTTAATTTTAGATCTAAACTAGATAACCCAAAACCAAATCTTTACAAGTAGAAGAAACTTCTTAAAATCCAAACCCTAGATCGGTAAAAATGAGCCAGATTTACCATCTTCTTTTTTTTTTGCGCAGACATCAATATTCTTGAGCGAGGAGAGAGTGTTTACCATATCACCATCGAGATTAAGATCTTTGACGGTGGGAGATTTTTTTTCTTCAAGTTTTCTTTTGGGTTCGCCCATTAATGACGGGCTTTGAGTGAGAAAGGATGAAGATGACAGAGATAGAGAAAAGGGAGGATGACAAGAGAGGATTTTGATGGATGTAGATGACGAGAGAGTTTAGGAGAGGCAATTTTGATAGTCAGAGATTAGAAAGCAAAGAGAGACAAGATGGAGATGAAGGCTGGAGGAGTAAGGAGATAGAGTATATGGAGAATGTAAATAATCAGAGGGAGGGAGAGAGAGAGAGAGAGAGAGAGAGAGAGAGAGAGAGAGAGAGAGAGAGAGAGAGAGAGAGAGGAGAGTAATGTGAGAGGGTGTTGCGTTAAGGAGGGATTTTATACTTAGGTTACTAGTGTGTAGAAGTTGCAGCAAAAAAAAAAAAAAAAAACAAGTATACTCCACTCATTTCTGTTGCAACTGTAACGACCAAATCAACGTCCAATTCTCCATATCGGTCGCAAAATTTTGATATTAGCGACGGATCACACGTCGATCGCTAATATTGTGTCGCGATAGCCCTGTGTTTGGAGTGTTACTTGATTGAAGAAAGGACAATGGGTCCATGGGCCCTTGATTCAGATGCTTCATATCACATATGTAATAGGCTGGCGATGTTCTTGTCTTATACCAAGTGCGATGTGAAGACAAACAACCTTACTAACAACAAAGAGTTAAAGGAAGTTGAGTTGAAACTTCATGATGTGCAAGTGATGAATGTTACTAATGTGAGGTATATTCCACCATTTCACATGAACATCATCTCAATGGGTGCACTAGATGATGATGGGTGTGCGGTAATGATGAAATTCGGCGTGATTATGATATACAAGGATTGACTTGAAAATCATGAGGGAGACTAAGAACACAAGGAATCTCTATGTCTTGGTTCAAGGGGAGGCATCATCAAGCAATGGATGATGCGGTGATCTCGATCGTTGATTGAAGATGAAGACCATGTTCGGCTCGAGGGGAGGTTTGTTGGACCTTGCGAGCTCGACATAGGGAGCCTCGGGGAGATCCGAGATGACACAGAGACATATTGGTGCAACGGAGACATTAATGAAAAGTTGCGTGACCAAGCAAAGTGTTGTTCGACAACGCAAGCAATGTTCGAAGCCGCTGCCTCACATGCCCGGTCGCACGAAGTAACCAGGGGCCAGTTTTGGGTGTCCTGCGGCTCAGACGTTGCTTGGGCAAGTAGTGAGCTGTGAAGCAATTTCCACACCTTTGGGATTCTAGTTTAAATCCTAATTAATAAGATATGTTTTTAGGAGATAATATTAAGACTTTTCATATTATGTAGTCCCTCTGTCCATGCTTATACTTGGGCACATACCATATTGGGATGTCCTTTGTTTACTTGGGCATTACCTTAAATGGTAAAAAAAGCTAATAAAATTACTTATTTACCATGACTGTAACCCTTATTAATTTCCTAAATCTACCCTATTAATACCCTAATTAACCCACTTTAATCTTACCTACCTTTAGTAATTTATGACCCCTATCTCTCTAACCTGATATTAAATCTACCCATTCATAGCTCCTCCCATTAAATCAAAACCTTATTCATATCTCTCTCATTACTCTCAACCTTCGATATCTCCAAGAACACTCAGGCCCCCCTTTAAATCTCAACCACATTTCTCTCTCTTTAATTCACTCTATCATCTTGATTCACTCGATATATCGAAGAACCCTAACTTCAAACTGCCCTCATCGTTCTTCTCTCTCTCTCTCTCTCTCTCTCTCTCTCTCTCTCTCTCTCTCTCTCTCTCTCTCTCTCTCTCTCTCTCTCTCTCTCTCTCTCTCTCTCTCTCTCTCTCTCTCTATATATATATATATATATATATATATATATATATATATATATATATATTTATATATATATATATATATATATATATATCTTTCTGGGCTTCTTTATCATAATCTCGATCAAAATCTTCTCTCTCTTATTTGGCCCATAAAATCAAAGATGGGAAGCAAAATTGTGTTCGACTCAATTGATTCCGATGAGACCTTGGCACCCATCACTTACCCTGATAAAGATGAGGTTTGACTAATAAAACAAGATCCAATGATTATCAGAGATTCATATGATAGTAGCAGAAAAGCAAAAGGGATTGTTGTGGAAGAAGAAGTTTCCTCCAAAAGCTGTTATCCTTATCAGCATCCAAGGCGAAAATAAAACATGAAAACCCTCAATCTGGAATGATGTGGTTTTAGTTGATCCCCGAGTAAATGATGTCAAAATGGAAGATAAAGTAGTGGTTGAGGGTGTTGTACTTCATCCCCTTGCTCCAACTGAAGATTCTCAACTCTTTGATCGGGAAATGATGAGATTGTTACTTGCACGATATTTTGAGCTACCTCCTAAAACGCATTACACGTAAAAAGGGGAGTTTCATTTCTTGCATTCTTTCTCTCTCATGCTAATCTCTCTCTGCTTTTCTTAATTCCAAAGAGAGTTGTGTTTTCTTTTTTTAAAAATTTGTTGATGGAATGCTGATACTTCGGTTGATGTCTAAAATGCTGGCTCAGTTGTTTTGTGTTTTTTTTTGTTGCTGGATTTTTGAATAAATTGGCGGATTAAAATAAAAATGTAAATGTAGTATCTTGGTGAATTTGGTGTTTTTTGATCTTTTAGTAACCTATGTTTTAGAGGGAGTGGATTTAAATGTGGACCTGATTTAAATTTGTTGTTGTTGGATTAGAACTTTGTTTGCTGCTGGTAATGTTAGGTTGATGATATAAAAAAAAAGCACTGTAAAATTCACCACTCTCAGCCTCTTTTAGGCCTGATGACAGAGTTGATGGAGTTTTCTTAGTACTTTAATTTTGTGGTTATGGTGTTGTTGGTTTTGTCTTATAGTGTTCGCTACTAACTGTATTGGTATTTTATTAGTTTATGTGGTGGATTGCTTATGGTGTAGGTGATGTTTGGTTATGGTATTGGCTAGTGTTGGTGTTGTTTGGTGATGGTGTTGGTGTTGTTTGGTTGTGGTATTGGTTGGTGCTGGTGTTATTTGGTTATGTTGTTGGTTGTTGATGGTGTTGTTTGTTTTGTTTTGTTGTGGTATTGGTTGGTGTTGGTGTTGTTTGGTTATGTTGTTGGTTGTTGATGGTGTTGATACTTCTTATTGTGTTGGATGTTCATGGTGTTGAATATTATTTGTTATGATGTTGCTGGATTTCCTATGGTTTGTAGCTCTATGGTTTTATAAAAAAAAAATGAGAGCTATTTGTTGTCTTATTTGCTATAATTTGGTTCTATGCATGCTCTATGATGTAGCAGGACATACTGAGAGCTACCGTTCAATCATTTATTGCCACCATTTAAATAAAAAATGATGAGGCTAAGTGATTAAATTGCACCTTAAGCTCTATGAAGAATTATATCCAAACTGAGAGTTTTTCAGTGATTATTCTTCCAATGTTCAACCATTTCTCTATGATGATGCTCCACCTACTGAGAGCTACATTTCAATCATTTAATGCCACCATTTTGTAACTAAAATGTTGAGGCTAAGTGTTTGAAGTGTAGCCTAAAGCTCTGTCATGTAAAGTCGGCTAACTGAGAGCTTTAAAAAAAAAATCAATATTTAAAGGAACTTTGATATTGATTTCATGAGCGGTTCCTGACAAGAAAATGTTCTTTACATGAGTACATACGAAATGTTGCTAAATTAAGTGCAGTATTTCTTCGTGTCAGTTGTTTATATCCACCAAAGTGTTTCATAATCAACTATGAAACTACTTACCCCCTAACAAGTTTTTCAAACAACCCAAATAATGAGCTCCAACTTCAGTGTTGAAGAAGAATAAGCTCCTCTTCACTTATGAACTCAGGTTCATCGTCTGTGATCTCCCACTATTTTGTTTCATTCAATGGTTCAACAATGTCATCTTTTTCAATAACTTCATGTATATCAACTGGCTCGGATCCTCAATTAGTGCTTCTTTTGTTTCTTCCACTTCTTCTGGTCATGTTGCATGTGATGATGTCATGTTGTTAACAACTCCCCCAACAAGAAATTGAGATGCATCCACAAAGTCATTACTTATCAATGCTCTTGCAACAATTGACATCTTCTTCATTTGGATGTACTACAACTGGAAGTATGTCCTGTCTATGCAGCCTGTCTTTGCCTACATAAGGGATTTTGTAAGTTGCTGCCCTTTTCTTTGATAATTTCCCGCATACAATATTGTAGGCTCAACTATACTTTGTTTAATTGATATGGATCAATCATTTCAAATGCAAGTTCAACTACTTTAACAAGTTCAACAACATTCGAAGGACATGATTCATATTGAATCGATTAAATATGCCTATAGAATCCCAAATCTAGAACATTATTGTCTGGGCTTTCTAGTGGTTGGTTGCATAAGCGTATGCCCATCCTCCCTCACTTGCTGTCACTGTCCAGTCATGATCTTGTGGTGAAATGTGGGGTCTAGCATTATCTTGTTGTACCATATGGTTCCAATTTTCCCTCTTGGCAACTTCTCTTTGATGGCTGGTAACAATTGCTTGATTATGCATTCTTTAATTACTAGTTTGGTAATGGACGCAATTGCCTTAGTTTATAGCGTCCCTGTTGGTTTGTTTTTGCTGTTTCTTTTTGCTGGCTCTGTGAAAATGAATGGAAAGATACCATTTTTGTAAGGACCCGGGATTTTCTACCTGTTCCACTGAGTGCGTCCTTATAGAAAATTTGTCAGTTGAGGGCTTAGATAAGTTCAAGGGACCATTGAGTTAGAAAAGCTTTTGTAAAGACTTGAATTGAATAAAAACCATGAAAGAGGTCACAAATCTGCTATCGGCGTTTTATCGAAGGGACAATTCGAAGGGACAATCCGAAGGGACAACCCAATAGCGCGATAAGTGAACTGATCACGTTTTTAGAAAGACTCCCGCTCATATAGAACATATGAGTACCCAAGAATAATAGGTTCAGCGAAAAGGTACGAGGTGGGAAGGTGTTAGGCACCCAACTCGCTCGTTTTATGACGGCCTCTACTAACTCAAGTTTGCTTAGTAATTTAAAGACATAATTCCCATGCAAAATCGGATTAACAACCTAGACTTAGACTATTACTTGGTTCATCACAAGCATCACAACATTTATTTTAACCCTTATTTAGACATGCATTCGATTGGCAAGTTGAGCAGCACAACGACTATACAAACAATATTTAGGAAGCGATAAAAATGTTATTCTAACATGATATCTACATTATGACTATTAGAAAATAACCAATTAGGTAATTAATTTAATTTGAGCCCTCAGAAATTTATACTTGAACTGTAGGCTATATTTGACAAAAATAGTAAAGCAAGATCTCAAATTTTAGAAGAAAGAGGAAGAAGCTCAGTGTTAATACTCCTGAGAATAGAGGTTGCCAACTGTAGACTGTGTGTTTTGAACTGAGGGTGAAGGGTTGTTTATATAGGCGTGGGAAGTAGGGTTTGACGGCAGAAATTGAGCTGAAAAATGAGACGGGCGTGAAAAATGAGCCGAGCCCGAAGCAGGGTCAGCGCCGCTAGCGGCCCTGGGAATTCGGTCAGCGCTGCTAGCGGCTCTCGGACTTTTCCCAGGGCCGCTGACGAATGACATCCAGACTTTTTTATTTTCTGGAGGAATTTAAATATTTCGAAAAATGCGAAAAGACCGTTTTACCCCTGAACGGTAAAAGATGGTTTTACCCCTAAATCGCAACTTGGCGACCGGGAGTCGGAAAGAGGCATGAGACATGTCGTTGGAAAGCTCTTGAACGGGGATTTTGAATGAAATGGAATGAAGGAGTGTTTGGAGGAAAAATCTGAGACCTTATCTTAACTATTAAAGCAAAAATAGCAGTTCAAGTTCATAAATTACTCCTTTCATCATCGGGCTTTTGCGGAGAAATATGAAGACGCTTTTTCGGCGTCTACAGAAGTCCCGACTTTGATCGAGCTTGAGTAAAAGCGAAGATCAAAGTATTGCGAAGGCGACATGCATGATGCTGATGTGCACATGGGGTGTGAGAGTGTACAGTATGCATGCATATGAAGACAAACCTCAGTTGGGACATGCTCGTGCGTGCTAAGATTTCATCTCTGTGAACACAAGAGAAAACAAAGGTTATGGTAGCAGGATAGAACACCGCTTGTAGATGTTCTAAACGTCTGTTGGGGACCTGTATTCAGAGTGAATGAAAAAGTTAGTAATACTTGGAGAATGATCAACGTGGAGTGCTTCGACAAACAGTGACTAAACACCGCTCGGCGGATGTCGAGATTTCGTCTTTGTAAGAGAAACAAAAAATTCAACGAGACAGCGCGATTAAAAATAATCGGCCGTAAAGTGGTTAGGACATATGAACAGTTTAAATGCAATAGTTTAAGTAATCATTGACTGAAACATATATTTGACAGTATAACCGCAATAGTTTAAGCAATCATTGACTGACACAAAATAAGTAACCTCGTAGAAGGACAGTTTAACCGCAATAGCTTAAGCAATCATTGGCTAACCCTAAAAATTTGTAACCTCGCATAGGGACAGTTGAACCGCAATAGCTTAAGCGACCATTGACTGACCCCAAATTTGTAGTTTCGTAGAAGGACAGTTTAACCGCAAGCGATCAGTGACTGACCCAATATTTGTATTATTGAGCTGTTTAGTAAGTGCCGATAATATTTCTGGGCTTCGAAAATAAGTTTGGCGCTCCGGGCGGTAAGAGTCGTCGCAATGTAGATCCGAGTTTCACTATCTTGGACCTGAAAAATAAATGGGTTAGTTTTACTTGAAAATGGTTGGTGCCGTAAAATAGGCCAACTGTCGGATTTGAACTTGTGGGCCAGAGTGCTTCGCTCCCACACGCTTGGTACTAATATTTGCCGCAAAATGAACTGAAGTAACGAACTTCGGACTGGAAAAAGGGCCTGTGGGTCAGCAGTGGGACCCGCGTTTGCATTTCTGCAGGGGCGCTAGCGGGCCAGGCCAGCGCCACGAGCGGCCCTGATCCTTGGAGTGAGGCCGCTAGCAGCGCTGGGCTTGAGCCGAATGAAAGCGCTTCAGCGCTTTCCTTTTTTTTTTTTTCTTTTTGCGTGCCTTCTTCTTCATTGTCGAGCCACATTGTCAAGAGCCATTGTCGAAAGCTTCCCCATTATTGAGTGCTCCACTTTGCTTGAGGTAAGTCGATTCTTGACCGTTTTCTTTGGCTTTTGTCTTGAACTTGCTTATTTTTCCGCCTAGTTCCTGATTGGGTTGCATTGTTGAATGGGTGTTTGTTTCTTGCGAATCTGAAACTTTTATTTTCCCACTTATAGAGAGAGAAAGTTTCATTGTGTTCCTATGGCTCCCGTAGACAAAGGAAAACGTCCCATGAGTGATGAGTAGTATGACCGGAGCCTTTTCCGCACCGGGTTACCTTCTACCAGAGCACCTCCGACTGGTCACTCGGATGGTGCTCGACTGTACCAGGACTCTTTCATGCGGCTGGACTAGCGCCCGCCTGGAGTTTGGAACCGTAGTGTTCTGTTACCCGATAGGCGGAGTCATCTGTCTAACCTAGAGTTGGTATGTTTTCTGACTCTCTTTTTTTTTTTTCTGTTTAGTATATTTGAACTGAAAATTGGAACTTTTAGTGCTTCGGCACACGAACAAATTGGGACTTGTACTGGATTGGTGGTCAGCTGTATATAATTTGTGTAGAATTATTTTAGCTGTATTTGTAGTATATGGGGTGTTGAGGAAAATTTGTTTGTTGGCTAGGGTGTTGGAGTTTTGTTGTAGGCTCATGGGGCTACCTCCCATTGGGCTATGATGTTGGAGACCTTTTCGGTGGGGGCTAGGAATTTTGTATTGGGCTCGGGTCTTGACGAGTTCCTGACTGTCATCCCTGCTTGTCACTCGGGGGATTCTAGGATTATTGTCAGGGGGTTACTGGAGAGGTTTTGGGATTCCACAAATACTTTCCATACACCTGTAGGAGAGATGTTCCCCACCCCTTATCAGTTTGCTGTGCTGATGGGGCTATCCTTTAGAGGGCGTCGTATTTGGTATGACGCGAGCTACTGGCGACAGAGTGATACTTTGATTGAGCTTTATGGGCCCGTATCTATCCACTTTGATAAGGATCGGGTTTCCTTGGCGCGGTTGTGGGATTACTTAGGAGCTGAGGGCTTGTATTTTCCTGACCTGCTTGTGCTCAGAAGAAGAGTGTATGTCAAGTCGATTTCTTGACATGCTTAGAGGATTTGACCAAGGTCCATGAGTACAACCTTGGTGCCGCTGCTTATGCTAGCTTCTTTGGTGAAGTGGTGTCGTCGGGCTTGTAGGCCTAAGGAGATGAGTGAAAGGACATCTATCTCGGGCCGATGGAGGATACTGGAGGTAGGCTCTTATACTTCACTTTTTTTTCTATGCCTTTGATCGTGGAAACCATTGTTTTTCTTTGCTTGTATGGCAGCTATGGTTCTTTGAGTACTTTCCAGCTTTTGGTCCTCACCGTCCTGGTTTGAGGATGTTCCCATTAGGTTCACGTTGGGTTGGTAGGGATAACCACCCGTTTACCTCTTTGGAGCATTTTCGGGTCACCTTCGAGAGTCATGCCGCATCTATGGTACATTGTTGTTGACTTGTGCATTTTTTTTCCTAGTTCATTTGGTGTGAATGAGCTTTGAACTAGAATCTGTAGGTATCATGGTCCGCTTTTGATGATGTTCCTGGGGTTTCACTCCATATTACCTTGGAGTCTTTTAGGGTGTCTTCTCTGCGGGTGGTCTTTGAAGGGTCATTCAGCTTTGTATGGTACTTGGGGGACCGCTTGACTCGATTGGTCTATCCCTCCCTGGGTAGTCACTTGGTTCCGGAGGATCCTCCCTTGACCAGGTTTTATCTGCATGGTTTGAGTGTGCGGGACTTGGAAGTTATGATCCGTGGTATGGGTTTTGGTTTTGGACTTAACTAAAATGTAATTGGCCAAACAAAAAAAAGTAATTGGGCTCCACAATTTTCGGAAGTGGCTGAAAATTACAAGGCTTTACTGGGCCTTATTTTCCGCCACCCTAAACGAAAATTGGGTGAAAAATGCTGAATTTTGTTTTAAAATTGTGTTTCCTAAATTTGGGTAAGTGAAGTGATTTTAGGAGAGGTTTTAGAAAAGAATAAGTTGAGATAAGGAAGGAGTGTATTTGGGCTCCTAAATACACTCCGCTTTAGAATTCAACTGACGCTTTACCAAATAAAATAAAATAAAAATACACACGTTACACTCTCTCAGTCTCACACGGCCGAATCCAATGAGCAAAAGAAAGAGAAAATTATTTCACAATTCATCATTTGCTCAGTTTTAATCCTTTGATTTTCAAGTAAGTGTTCTAAACTTGTTTTTGATTCTTAAAAGCTTTTAGATTTGATTCAAGTATGAGTTTTTATGAACCCTAATTTTGTATGAGTAACCCTAATTTAGTTTTGCCTAGGGTTTGCTAGATTCTATTGTTTTTGCATGATAGGATCATCATTAGAGTTGGGTTTGTTGTTTTACTAAATTGAATCAAAGTTTGAGTTCAAAAGGTTAGATCTTGTGATTTAATTAAATCTGGAAATTTATTAATTGTGGATTTAATTAGATTATGGTTTGTTAGATTTGTTTAACATAACAAAAAAACAAGGTGAAAGTGTGTGGTGCACGGCTAGGCCGTGCGCACCGCGGCTGTCGCGGTCGCCTGCCGTGGCTGCTGCTGGCGGCAGCCCAGCAGGGCCCGCTGGTGGTGGTTGGTATTGGTGATGGTTGGTGTTGTTTTGTGTTGACTTGTTTTGGGGTTTTGGAAAGTTTCCTAATCTGGTTTATGTAAATTGTTTTTGGAAACTTTGAGCATGCATGAGTAACTAAAATTCCATCAACTTAATTAATTTAATTAAGGGTACTAAATCATCTTTAAAGTTTAATAAAGTGGTTTACAAGTCAAGGTATTTACTAATTGTGTATCGTGGATTTGTTAGGGTCCGTTGACCGCACTTAAACCTAAGGAGCTTACGCTGTTTGATTGTTGGATTGCCTTTTTGATAAAGGTAATTCATGTCTAGATGAATTATGTAGATTGTTGTCATAATTCATGTCTAGTGGAATTGTATACATTTGTCTAGTATCGGATTGAGAATGATAATTCATATTTGAATTTTTGAGTATTTTGAAAAGGGATAATTGATATTTATTTCCTTATGATAGTTCGTACAGAATTATATGTTAGTGAATGCATGTATTATGTTGGAAATTCACTTTGTGTAGCAATGTCTACTTGTTAATATTCATGTGAGAAGATGCATGATTTATTATGATTGTTGAACGAAAATTATGTTAATAATTGCTCAAATGGGATATAGCTTGAAATTGCTATTTTGTATCATGTTAGTAAGCATGAGGATTCATGTTTGAAGCATGTTACTTCAATAAGTTGAAATGAACTTTGACTATTGAATTAGGTGGTTTTGAATTAAGGTCTGGATGCCCTTCATGTAAAACATCGGAAATTGTAACCATATTGTGTTACTTGAGTGCGAAGATTATGTGTATTACTTGTTATCTGATCACCATATTGAATTGAACGTTAAGACTTCTTTGGTAATGGATCCACCGAAGGAGGCAAATGGCAATTTGTCACTTGTCACGTTGAGTGGTTCCAATTGTTGTGGCCTCAATGTATTGGAAATCTTGTATCCATTCTGAGTAATTGGGCGAGTGGTTTTCCGGAACAGTTCTTCCTGTAAACTTTAGGGTCGAAGGAGGGTATGCATACTAAGGAACATTAGAAGTACTTCGGGAGTCATCTATACTCCGGGACGGTTGATCCCTCTTTTGCCACTGTGCACGGGACTAAGATCCTATTGAATCGACTGCAGTTGGTTTGACAATTCATGCAATTTTGTTCTCTCTAATGAACTTTGCTAATGGATAATTATAAATATTGGATTTATTATTTGGTGTTTATGCGTGTCTTTAGATTAAAGCATGTTGCCTTTTATTTTCTTAAGCATGATCGTTAATTTTAATTAAGCATGTTGGGTTAATTTGGAGATTTAAATGGACTATGTGGTTATGAATTACTCAGCGTAGCTGATTGGTTGTTTTTCTTTTTACTTGTGTTTGTTGTCCGTTTCTCTTCATTGGTGGACCTATAAACCTACATGAAATTCGTCTATATGGGGGAGTAGATTGACAGGATTTGTAGCTCGTGGTGAGCTAGAGGAGAGGCGACAAAAGAAGATTATAAATCTTCTAAGAACATTTATTTTATTGTTTAGTTTTGAACTTCTTTATTATTGGGATTTTATATTTGTAATGAGATTAATTGTCTTGCATGAGAATTAATAGTTTATTATTTCTATTTCATTTGGATTATTTGTTTTAAGTCTTGTTGGAAAGGATAATCATTAATTAATTATCTAGTATGTATGTTTGGGATATAAACATTTGGTTTTTTTCTAACCTTGTATTTAATTTGAACATTAAATACAACGGTGACGCTTCGAGTTTCTAGAGTTTTTCCGCTGCAACTCGTGATTTTAAATGGTTTCAAATTAGACGGAAATTTGGGGTGTTACACAAATAATGATTATTAATTAATGTTTGACACACTTGGATGGACGCTTAGGTGGCGGCATACGTGTCATCACCACACGAACTTGGCGCTTCCGTGGCATCTTAGGTGTCATGCCCACGTGATTTTAGGCGCTTGCATGGCATCTTACATGTCGTGGCCACACGAAATAGACTCCCTTTTATATATGGCTCTTCACTCTTTCACGAAATGAGATTTATCCAAGCTTCCCGATAATCCAATATACCCAGAATTAGAAATCCAAACTGAGTTAACTCGCCTGAAGTCTTCATTGTACTCTAGGCTAGGATATACATCTTAGCTTTTACCAGTACCAAAATCTCATACCCATGGAGGTTAAAGTGACAGCACCCTTTTGCTATCCGCCTTGACAGAGCTTCTCAAAGAAGAAGCTACTCATCTTGGGCCTCAATTTTGTTATACCACTGGAAAAAAAAACCTCCAAAACTTCAAAAAGTTAACTCACCTGAAATTCGTTGTTTGTCCTTGCTCTAATGGATGCATAAGAGGAAGGATGTATAGCCCAACAAATGAGCTTCAATTTTACTGACAAAGCTCTTAAAACCGCAAATACCCAAAACCCCAAATTTAATTTGCTAACCTGGACGAACCCAAATTTTCGTATGAGAATTGTGAGAGTGAGGACGAATTTGGAGTGTGAACAGAGATGAAGATGGGCGAAATGAAGGAAAGAGAGGATGTGCTTTAAAAGATGGGATTTTGATTCATGGAGGTGAGAGAATTTGAGAATATGTTGTGGGTTAAATGTTTAAGGGCTTTGATGAGGGATTTTGGGATCAAGGCCAACAGAGGGAAGCAAGCATCAAAGAGAAGAGAATGGTGGGGTTTGAAGAACATTCCACCTTGAAAAATTTGAGGCGAGTTTTTCTTCTCACCATTATTGACGCTTTCGAGGTTTGTTATGGTTGATCTTGAAGTTTTTGGTTTTTGCCTCCATTTTGATGATCGAGTTGCCAGAATAGCCGAATTTGGGCTCGCGAAACAAGGTTCGGAGAAGACGGTTGCCAATTGAGGCCTGAAGATGACCCTACATGTCGCAGGCGACGAGAGGTTGTGAACTTAAAATGCTAAAGTAAATAAAAAAAAAATTAGTAGGGAGATAATTTAGGAAAAAGATTTAAATTAACAAATTAATCCTTGCCATGTCATGAGACTTAACGGAGGAGAAAACGGTGTAACTCCGAGTTTACTCGTGGGAAAAAAAAATTGAATAATTGGGATTATGTTTGGGAATTTCCTTACTCGGAATTATTATTGAAGGACCGATGAAATTTCGAATTATTGGGAGCAATTTTCCCTTAATATTATTATGACTTTAGTTGAAATAAATCGAATCATTGAATACAAATACGATTTAATTTCCGAAACGATTTATAAATCAATATAATAATTATAGAAAATATTGGGGTATCTCAACTTTAGATCGATAGTTTTTTGGGGTGCAGATACAAAATTAAACTTGTGTATTCAATTTTGAGAATTGTTAAATCGAGCCACGAAATTTATTAATTTATATGGTGCAGTTCTCTCAAAATCAAAAACTAAATAAAAAGAAAAAAAGTGAAAAATCATTGCACGATAACTCTTTTTAAACACTTTCAATGAGGTATACTACGGGTATTTATGTCCAAAAATTAGTTTAACTTTGGTAATGGTGAAAAAGTAGTCAGGGAGTATATCTCAGTGTACTTAGTCAAACGTGGGTATACCTCTCTGTAATTTCGCCAAACCTATGTATACCTCAATGTAATTTACCCTTTTATTTTTTTATTTAAATATTTTATTATCATTAAAATTAGATATATTGGTCAAAAAACTTAAGCAAGGTCGACACGATTGCTAACAGATCGGGTTAGCGTTTAAAATTCTGATACTAAACAAGTTGGCTTAGATTTGAGAGATTTTTGACCCATTTACTTTCGATACAAAGACGAAGACGACACGACCACTTTGCCATCCTTACACATACCTATGACTTTTTTTTCTTTTTTCAACTTTTGTGAAGCTAATACATAATCATTTTCAAATAAAGACATACTGTAGCATTTTACATCCCTAGTAACCGAACATGTTAATACACGACCTTTCACTATAGGAACAAAAGCAATCAGTAAACTTAATGGGATAACCCACATAGGGATATTTTCTCCCAAATTTACAGCTACTGACAATGCAAAACGCATCAAGGAGAACTCCCAAAGTTACAGCCAGTAACAATGCAAAACGCATCAAGGTAATAATTTAGCTATGTAGCGAACATATCAAGCAACTTTACACAGTTCATGCTCATGTTTGTTGGTACCCAATTTTCCTGCTGCATTCTGTAAGGGATATGCTCTCCTGCCTCAAATTTTTAGCAATTCTAGTTTCCCATATTGCATAACAAACAACAGCAAAAATAGCCTCAGTAGTTGCTTCCTTACGCGCTTACCTACAGTAAACTGCAGTTCAGCTCATTATTTATTCTTCATGGTAGAGTTCTTCGACAACTATTTTTATTAAGATGAGATAGGGGATAAGGGATGGCTCTACGGTTCTCAAACTATACATGTTGTAGCTACTAGGAGCCTAGCATAATTATTGAAAAAACACACAAATCAGGCTCTACTGCTTAAAAGTTTTAAGTGAGGCTGCTCCAAGCCCCCAAAATGGATCTCGATAATAATTGGTGATTGCTTTGATCCCCCTCCACCCCTGCCCCAGACTTGATTTTGTCTGAACAGAATTTGATTTATTTTTTAGATAACATGGGTGTCCAAGCTTTGCTTGACTAATACCATGGGCCCTGAAGTTAACGACCACAAAAACCTCCAGTGGCCCTGAGGAGACTCGAACCTGGGACCTCTGGAATGGATCTTAGAGGTCTTACCAACTGAGCTACCCCCTCAGGGTTGTCCCAACAGAATTTGATAGTGCACAAAAACAGGACAGACAACCTTCAGGTCAGAAACCAGAAAAGAATGCATAAACAGAGGGAAACACAAACACAAACACCAAACACGGATAAACAAAACAATGGTGACACCGAAGATCTTACAGTTTAGGTACATTCATAATCCATTCCTGCAGCCACTATATCCATTTGTTCTTCGCTTTCTTGTCCCGGAACATAAAAGCAGTTTCTTTTGCTCCTCGATTGTGTCATCCTGCATGATTTACTATTAGTAAATACTTTAGAGAGTATCCATCTCTCCATCACAAATCTAAAGGGGATGCTACTACTTTCACAAACAACTTGTTGTGCTTCTTTGTTCTTCCTTTCTATTTGAACAAAATCCATTGGAGGATTTTCCACCTAAATCTATGAGATGAGTTGCTAACAATCATCAAGAAAGAAAAGAACCACACAAGTGCCACATAAACAAATACAAACAGCAATCTGAGTTGATGAGAGGTCAAATTTATGTGGAGGTTCTACTAGGTTTTTGCAGAAAGTATGCATATATGGATGCGTCACAAACATTCGTTTGAGTATATTAGCATCCCACATGCAATAACCTACATGGGCTACATCCTTTTGAGTACATTTGCATTCTACTTGCAACAACCTACAGCCTTTTGAGTACATTTGCATTCTACTTGCAATAAATCAAAATAGATATGTGTATATTCCAAACAGAAATTCATGACAGACAAGTAATACAACAGATGGACAGTGACAATACCTTATGTCTGATGGGAATTTCTGCATGCATATGCACTAGCCAGACTGAAATCAATGAAGCATAACGGAAAGGCAAGGTTTAATTACTTAGCTAACGAATACAGTGCTTAGCTCTACCTTCTCTACAGGTACTTAATTTCTCTTTAGAGCACCCTTGGCTATTTTCAGTCCGCCCCTCTCCTTCACTAGTCTTCAACTGACACAATGCCGCCCTGAGCATCTGTATAACAGGAAACAGGGGAGACAGGATACGACATACTTACAAGATATGTTAAAGTAGTTACATTAAGACATTTGAAAATGTTACCTGAGATACTGCTTCATATTTTGAACATCATAAATAAAACTAAAGGGTTCACAATGTTGAACACTTCACCCAGCCCACGCATCAAATAATTGAGTCTGATTACAAAATGACAGTGGAACATAAGACTTACAGTTTAGGATGTACACGCTCTGGAGAAATAAGTTGGGACTTACTTGCAACATGTGCTCAAAAAACACGTAATTATGCATACAATCAGCAACGTTTTTAGCAACCTGCAGCACAATAGGAAATCATTATTAAACAGGATTAGCAAAGTTCAATAATTACTTCAAAGTGTATGTAAAATTATACAACCTCAGGATGCTCAAACTCAAGAGACCATAGATTTTCCTGTCTGCAAAGACAAATTAGTTTTAGGGACCACCAACAAATGACCAATCCCCCTCCATTTCAAACATAATGGTAGTGCAACATCAAAAGTCGCTATTAACTGGAAAAATCATAGCCTCTTGACTTTGTTTGGGATCAAATGGCGTATTTGGCTTCTCTTTGGGCCCAGCTTCAGGGGCTTTTAGAGGCTGTCTCTCACTGATGTGCAACGCCACTAGAGCAACTTGTAATTTTGCCTTGTTTGTTTGAGGAGAACTTGTCCTCTTCCTAGTCGCAACTGCTTACCACTTTCAGAATCAATAAAACTTCTCTTTATCTAAAAAAAACTGAAATAATGTTAGCAGAACCAGATCAAAGAATTAATAGACAACAAGGTTAGATCCAAAAATTAAAAAAAAATTCATTGCAGACAGCTACTATTCTTTTTAGATGTATTGAATTACCAGATACTATAAACCTCATTCTTCAATAACACACTGATATGGAGTATGCAGTACATCAATGCAGTAGGGATCACAAAGTAAGGCGAGAGTAAAGGAAGAGGGCACTTCCACAACCCACAATCTCATGACTGAATGGAAGGTAACAATGACAAACTGCTATAACGTGTTAAGTCCCCCTGCTTTTTCCCCAAATGAGTTCAACTTTCACTGCTGATGTTGATGATGAACAACAGCCTACTTTAGGCTAACACAAATTGCAATAATCTCATTTTCACAGTGTGAAGAATTAAGTGTTGGTTCTCCCTTCATCAGTCACTGACTCACTGCTAAACACACTCATTTCACTGGTAAACTTGAACTCCTTTCTCCTTGTCTATCCATACAGAGTCCAACATATATTCTCTTAACAAAGCTCAACAATCACGCAACTCAAGAGTATTGTGCCTATAGTTTCCAAAACAAAGAAGCATCTTGGCACATAAGATATAAAAATGGGAAGTGAATCAATGATGCAAATGATGCACATGTATATGTGCGTGTTATAGGATGCTCTTTTTGGAAAAAGTATAATTTTATTGCTTTCTCCATTTTGTAGAACGTTATGTGCAAGCATCTGCCTAAAAACAGTATAGCAGATAGTCCCCCGTCCTACATCTCTTTTATGGATAAAATAATAAGCAAGCTAAACAGCATATAAGTACAATTCATAAACTAAGGATAGTAGTTCAGCTCCTCCTGCATCAGGTTCTTGATCTTCTTGTTTTTAGATGTATGAGCTCTCTGATATGCATCTGTTTTATGATTGCTCTAACTAGCTGCGTCTCAGCTTTGCGTTCCCGCTTGAAAATTCTTGCATTTCTTTCCTGCCATATCATGTATGTGCAGGCTGCTAATGCTGCTTCTCTGACATTCTTATATATATTCTTTCCTGCTGCAAATTTCTTGGCCCCATTAGTCACAGCTTCCCAATTATATCTGCTGATTCTCTGTTTAAACCATTTCAGAACCTGCTCCAGTACCTTCTTTTGAGTATGCACACTCAGAGAATAAGTGGGCATGTGATTGTTGAGCCTAGTTACATAGAAAGCAGACCCCCATGAGTGGTAATTCCAAACCTCTGCAGCGTCTCTTTGGTTGGTAGCCTTCTCAACCAGGCTACCTACACACAAAAGTTATGTCTGGGTAAGGATAACCTCGACCAACAGAATATCGCCTATGGTTCTCTAACAGTATTGTCTAGCTTTCTGTAAGCATTGACAATCTTGTAGCTTGTTTCATTGATAACTACCTGTTGTGCATCCCTTCTTACTCCGAAAGTTCTCTTCACTATCCAGCAGGCCTGGACACGTGTGTCAACCTCCCATAGACTTCCCTTTTTAATTTGTTTTAGATAAGAGAAAATTTTATTAATCAAAATGGTTTTTTTTAGATAAGAAAATTTTATTAATGAACCAATGAAAGAATACAGAAAGGTGGAGGACAAGAAGTCCTCAATAGGAAAGCAAAAACATATCTACAAGTCCCGCCCAGTAACTGGACAAGTGTAAGGGGGACACCCTTGAAAGCCCCAGCTGCCTTTGCCCAAAGTGAAGCCAAATAAACAGCGTGATCCCAAACATTGTCAACTGTTTTTCCAGACGCGGAAAAAATCCTCGAGTTCTGTTTCAGCCAAATACACCACATAATAGCCATGGACGCACACCTCCACCATAACTATACCCCCCCCCCCCCCAGTCAGCCTATCCCGTAACACCCTAGCAATCACACAACACAAACAAATGTAATCCGTCCTCACAATCATGGCGACGCATTACACACAAATTCGGCGACAAACACCATCCAAGCCTCCGCCGATGCATCATGTCATACGTATTCACCCTGCCTAACACCAACGTCCACACAGTTAAAAAATACAAAAAGGTGGAGGATAAGGCATCATTGGTATAAAAAGAAGATAACTATCTATACATCACGTCAATGGCGTTGAACTAAGGTCAGCGGAATACCCTTAAAGGCTCCCACTGCCTTAGCCAAGAGAGTAGCCAAGTAAACTATATGATCCCAAACATTATCGGTAGTCTTCTTAGTCTCGGAAAAAACCCTGGAGTTTCTCTCCAACCAGATACACCAAAGTATTGCCATACAAGCACATCGCCACAACAATCTCCCCTCCTTACTCCTCATCACAGAAAATCGTAGCTCGAAAAATTCGCCCACCGTGGATGGATACACAAAACTCTCCTCACACAAACTTCGCGCAAAATCACATTGCACAAACAAATGCAAACAATCCTCCCTACTATGTCGACACATCACACAAAATCCGGATACAAAGGGACCAGCTAGGTCTCCTGCGGTGCAACATATCATAGGTATTCACCCTACCTAGCACCAAAGACCACACAAAAGCGCGCACCTTGAATGGAGCCTTAGACTTCCAAATAAAAGTAGATAAGGGGAATTGGGGAAACTGAGAGGGAAGCCTAATATGGTTGAGGAAGGACTTGCAAGAGAAAACCCCAGAAGGATCCCCCGTCCAAGTCCTAGAATCATCCCTAGGGGCGAGGAAAGTACTGTATAGTTTAGAACACTCAGGAGGGAAACAAGCACCTCCATCTCCCTATCAAGTGGTGACCGGCGTAAATGTAAGTCCCAAGACCACCTGTGGCTGAGAAAAACGCAACCACAGGGGCCCCGTGTAGTGTGGACGGTCGAAAAACCCGGGGATATGTGGGAGAGAAAGGAAGGTCACCCTTCCACACATCCTCCCCGAAGCGAACCCATAGTCCATTACCCACATTGTACCAGAGGAAAGAAAAGAGACGATATCTAATAAGCATCTATCCATCTAACCCCTAATGCATCTTTTTTCTTGTGTAAAACCAACACGAGTTTCCCAATAGATGGTAAATTCCAGGTTCCTAAGTCAAAGAGTCCTAGGTCTCCCTTTGACTTAGGTTGAGTTACATGTGACCAATCCACAAGAGCCATTCTAGAGGGGGTACAAGAGCCAATGCATCTGAAGAGACTCTTAATGTGTTTCAGTACTGCTTGGGGCAATAGTAGCACCTGAGTACAGTAAGACTGCATTGAAAAGGCTACACTTTTGATAATTGCAATCTACATGCATATGACAACATCCTAAAGGTCCAACATTGCGTTCTGGCTGTGATCTTCTAAATCCACAAATAAACCCTCATGCTCACTTCAAACTCCACAACATAATTGTCTCAATCCAGAACATGCAACCGAACTCCACTAGCCAAGGCTTGGGAAGGGAATCATGTTTAGGAAGAGGCTTGTATCGTGGATTCGTGGTTGTCCAATAAAAAGGTCAAAAGTCAAAGGGCATCAAGAGGGAAAAAGTATGTAAAATGGAAGGCCACTAAGCTCAATGTAGTTCAATGCAATGTTCAAATGAATGCCTTTATTTTATCAAACACACATGAAAAACAATGTAACCAATTAAGATGTGTCTGTTATTAAGGGTCAAGACCTCACCACTTAAATATCTATCTTAAACCAATTATGTCACATCCTACGGGGGCATTGTCGAGTGATTGATAACCATACTCACATACAAGGGACAAAAGAAAAACAGCAAATAATAATCCATTTTCCAAAACCAAAGTTGAAAATTTTCACCTCAAAAACCTCATGCTCTATATATCACAAGTAGAGTGTCAACCAACTGTATCAAAAAAGGATCATTTCTCTCTATTTTGTGTCTTTCTCAATTTTGGATTTTATTATATTTTTTTCATTTTTTCATTTTTCCAATTTTTTGATTTTTTTAAATGAGATGCAAACCATATGTTATGCAAAACCTAAACGTGCACAATGCAATCCAGATGATAGTATATACGAAGTCATGCAGCTAAAAGAAGTATACTACTATACTGCTCCTAAAGAAGAGAATGTACTAAACCATCTTTTCAAGCCATCAAGCATCATATTATCATCCATCAAACTATTCAAAAATCAACAATCGTCAAACAACACCATCAATTCACCATACATCATCACACACCACCACAAAATCGCAGTCAAACCACATAACAAAACACATATTTCACCATGATCATAACTATCTACCCACCACGTCATAAGACACCCCCCCGGGTTACTAAATCTTTGCTTTGTCCATAATGTAAAACAATTAAAAATATGGAGACGAGGGGGAACATACAAAACTCGTAAGGCGGGTCGACGAGGTTGTTGATTGAAATGCCAATCACTCCGTTGTCGTAGCAAGTTGTGTATGCTGCCCATTGTGTTTTTCATGGTGCTTAGTGAGGTATCCATGTTTGTCATGTGGTTTTACATTTGGTCCACTCTTGTTGTCATGTGGTCCATGTAGGTACGCATGAGTTATTGGTCATGTTCCACATTGGAGATCACGCGACTCATGGTTACAACTGGGGTGGGCCAACCTCCATCTTGTTCCAGGAACATAAGGTTGGGATTCCTATATTCCTAAATACCACTTTTAGTGAGTCGGAGGTTGGCCCACCCCAACTCAAACCATGAGTAGTCGGATCACCAATGTGGAGCATGACCAACAACTCATGTGTACCTCCATGGAGCACAAGACAATAAGAACGGACCAAATGCAAAATCACATGACAAACATAGATACCTCACTAAGCACCATGAACAACGCAATGGGCAGCATGCACATCTTTCTACAACAATGGAGTGATTGGCATTTCAACCAAAAACCCTCGTCCCTCGTCCGACCCACCTTACTAGTTTGTAAGTTCCCCCTCTCCTCCTTTCTCTTTAATTGTTTTACCTTGCGGACAATGAAAACTTTTAGCATGGGGGTGTGGTGTCTTGTGACGTCATGGTGGGTAGATAGTTGTGTTAATGGTGAAGTATGTGCGTAGTTATGTGGTTTGGTTGCAATTTTGTGGTGGTATGTGATGACGCATGGTAAATTGATGGTGTGGTGTGATGATGGTTGATGTTTTAAATAGTTTAATGTGATGATGATATGATGCTTGATGACTTGAAATGAGGATAGTTTAGTATAGATGCATTATCTTCATTTAAGAGCGTTTTAGTTCTTATAGTTGCATAACTTTGTATAAATTATTATCTAGATTGCATGGAGCATGTTTATATAAAAATACCACTCAACAATATGAAAAAGTCCCTTGGACTCTTGGAGGAAACTGATCTTTGGAAATCATGACATGGTTAGATTTACAACAGAGATTTAGAACTAAAGATAAGCTGATTGAAATGGGGATTGCCTATTTTTAGATAAAGAGAAACTGTATATTGATGTAGTAAGAAATACAGTACAAGAGGACAAGTTGTCCTCCAAAACAGTTTTGTTTACAGATTTGTCCAATTATAGTGGATCTCAGTGATAGAATAATTCCTGAATGCTCCTCCAGCTCTAACCCATAAGGTTTCTAAATAAGTGACCCTATCCCATATTAAGTCAACCGACAAGGCCACCCCGTTGAAAAAACGGGCATTCCTCTCAACCCAAAGACACCAAACGATTGCGTAGACCGCATTCCACCACAATAAGGTCTTCTCTTTTCTTCCCGAAATCCTAAAACCCGCACCTGAAGGGACTCCACTACATTAGAAGGATCATCCTATTCCACCCCAAACACACCAAACAACCTACCCCAAATGCAGCGAGCGAAATCACATGTAAGGAACAAATGTAATGCAGTCTCAGTACTCGCCCGACATAGAAGTCAAATATCAGGGGAGAGGCACGTCCCCGGTCTTCTCCTCTGGCGCAAATCATTAGTATTCACCCTATCCAACGCCAAAGTCCACACAAACGCTCTCACCTTCAGCAGTGCCTTCGCTTTCCAAATGAGATCTGCCACCGGAAACAAGGGATAATTGCTGGAGAAAGTATTTACATGAGAAGTTTCCACTAGAATCTCCAACCCATCCCCTGGTATCAATACCATCAGAAAGTTGTACCGTATCCAAAAGAGCAAGCAATGTTGTAAGCTCATCCATCTCCCAATCCTGCGGAGCTCTTCGCAAGTGAAAGTTCCAGGAGCTGGATGCCTGCAATAGAACTTTGCAATAGCAGCATCATGCCAGACAGAGAGCTGGAAAACTCGCGGAAATCTCGAACATAGAGGTTGCCCTCCCTCCCAAATATCCTCCCAAAACCTGATCCTTCGCCCATTCCCCAACTTGAAATCAACTAGAGGCAAGAACCTCGTGTAGACCTGCGAAATAAATTTCCATGGGCTAGAGTGAGAAGCACCTGCCACCAACTGTGCATCCCACCCATTGGGTTGTGTACCATTGGGCTAGAGTGGGAAGCTGATTGAATAGGGATTGCCTATTGATCCTTTGTGCAATCTATTTGGAGAGGGAAACGGGAGTTTGCACCATATACTGTTTGAGTGTAGCTTCTCCAAGACTGTCTGGGAAAGGATGCGGAATTGGCTTCACCTCTCTAGACCCTGCCTACAGTGGGGGCAGGAGGTTGGATGGCTTCATGTGAATTGGAAAGGGAAATCTCTTTGAGCTGGTGGTCTGGAGACATGTTTTGCAGAAACATATATCACAGGTGCTTCGAGAAGAAAAAAGAGTCGAAAGACAAAATAATTTAAGAAATTCAACTTGCTACCTGCACTACAGCTCAGCTACAGAGGAAATTAGCTAAATGCTGTTGTAGTCTTTGAGTTTGTATATGTTCCTTTGATTTGTACATCACCTGAAATCCAAGGCATGATACCTTTAGGCTTTGCTTCGCTGATTAGCTTAATTTTTGGATGGTTGAGGCTACTTGTAACTACTTTGATATCCATTGCCTCTCTCCTTTTCGTCTCTTCTCTCTCTCTCCCAAAACCCTAGTCTCCTTTCTTGTATTCTTAGGGGCTTAATTGCTAATGGTAAGCCCCAAATTCTTTTTTTGTTTTCTAGATAAGAAATTTTTTTGTTAATGAATCAATGAAAGAATACAAAAAGGTGGAGGACAAGAAGTCCTCAAAAGGAAAGCAAAAAACATATCTACAAGTCCCGCCACTGTAACTGAACCAAGTGTAAGGGGAACACCCTTGAAGGCCCCAGCTGCCTTTGCCCAAAGTGATGTCAAATAAACAGCGTGATCCCAAACATTATCAACTATTTTTCCAGACGCAGAAAAAATCTTCGAATTCCGCTTTAGCCAAATACACCATAGAATAGCCATGGACACCACAAATTCTTTATTTTACTTGCGTTCAATAGTTTTTTAGTATTGTTTTTTTTCAAAAAGAGTCTCTCTACATGTGAGAGTTGGTTTCTATCTCTTGATAGGAATCTTTCTCTCACTTATAGTGAGTATTGTCAGGGTTTTCAGATTGATGATATCGGGGGTTTTGTTCGATTTCACATGTTTTCTACCATGTTATGTGGATTTGACTTCCCAAGCAACTACATTATCGAAGATCTCCAACCAAGTAAAAGAGGCAGAGACACCGAAAAAGGCTAATGATACCAAAAAGCTTGGGTTTCGGAGAATACGCGCCTGCGACTGTCTTTAGTTAATTGTTTGGTTCGCGTAATTCATGTTTGTATCGTAGATCTATTATTATGTTTTGACAGTTTTGTCAGATGTAGATGTAGTATGGCTATTCTATTAATGATAAACTCTACCCCAGTTTCAAAACAAAAACACAAACATTAAATTACTTTGATATCCTCTTTGGTGATTAAATAAATAAATAACTGGCAGCACTTTAGAGAAATATTCTATCCAAGGGGTGTAACAATAATATTTCTGTTCTGTGGAACTTTTAGTCTCTTCATGCTGCCAAATTCTTGAAAAAAACCTGCAGATGTTTTCACAACTGGCCAGGAAAGAAAGAGACACAGGTAACCTTGTAGACAAGCAGTCACCTACCATAGAGAAATGCATATTCAAGAGAGCGACAAGGCAAAAGGGCACACCTTATTCATCATCATAGAACCCATGAGGGACCCTCCCAATATACAACGCCGTCGGTTTGTTCTCTGAATCTTGTCCTTAAGAGAGTTTCCAAGCCGGACCATCTTCTAACAGCTTCAACCTAATGATTAGCCACAGAAACAACGCAAATCACTATTCAAGAAATTAAAGAGGTAAATTAACATACAATAAAATATCAGGCACATCACACGCAAAGAGAATTAGAATATTTTTCTTCAAAACATTACCAAAAATCTAAGTCATTTCCAAAATTGATAAGTGCATCAAGCTCAGTTGATTTTCCCTTCCCTTCTTCCTATCGCTTGCTCTACCTCCACTGTTAACCCACCAACAAAAAAACAACAAGAAAATAATAATTTCAGGGCATCTTGTATCTTATTTATTTCCCTGGATATGTTAGTACCAACTCACAGAGCGCACCAACTCCAAGCAATAAGAGGTTCCAACTGATTGCATAGAAAACTATATGAAAAAACAATTAGGAGGAGAAAGGGAGAGTAAGTGTTAACACTACCAGGTCAGCCATGCAGCAGCAGCGAATATGAAAGAGGGGAGTGGCGACGGTAGCAGGCTTTCTTGGCCAAGGACGACAATGGCAGCAGTGATCTTGTGCTACTTTAAAAAGGATGAATAACGTAAGAACGGGAAGGGAATTCATGAGAATTGGAAGAAGCGCTTATGCTCGTGTATGGTACAACACCAACATATCATCAACATCAACATTGCCCTAGCGCCTCTGAAAAAAAGGCTCCCATTTCGGCGGAGTTAAATGGGGGGGCAGCCTTATCCTTATCCTTGTGTAGACAGAGAGGTTGTCCTTTCTGTTTGACCTTGATTAGATGCTTGTTTATGGTTTTTTTATAAAACAAAAGGGCTTCTATAACTCTTGTTTGTGCCCAAAAGGCTATTTATCAGTAAGAGCAAATCAAGTGATTAACTTCTAAACAAGCTTGACTTCTAGTTCAATCTAATAATCAAAGCTGTTTACCAACATAGATGAACAAGCATCTGTAACTATTCAATCATGTTTAAAAAAGGAAAGAATGATACATAAATAAAACCTATAATTAGATAAATAAATAACTAAAATGCTACACCAGTCTTACAGTTCAGTGAAAATTTATAATTCAGTCCTCCTTGAATATAGCCAAGTTAATCGAACAGACTTTAGTCGTCCTGGAATGTAGTACAGTCTTTTGTAGAATATGCAGTACTGATGGTGCATTTTCAGATGGAGGAAAATATAAATCAACATATATGAAGCGCTATAAATCACAATAGGAGCTAACACACAATTTATTAACATAGTTCTTTATCCAGAACTACATACATAAGACTTCAATGACCTTTACATATATTGAAGAACAGCCAAAAACAATTGTATGGAGAGATATAGCTGTCAAAGAAGAGCGATGAGAATGAAAATGAGAAGAGCAGCAACGAGAGAGTACTTGAGGCCAGCAACCACAATGGCAAGCGACACTACCAACAGCTGCCATAACACTTGAACGCTAGCCCACGTGAGCAGCCCCGTCAATCCCACCGCCAACACATTATCTGGGTCCGGATCCAACAGCAGTTTACCCCAATTCAGATTAAATCCTGGCCGTACACTGTCTCTCTTCAGATCATCATCACCACCGCCCCCATTGCTTTTCCCATTGCCATTATGATTTTCGTTCTTCTGCTCCGTGGCATGGACCAAGATTTTTTTATGGTTGTGGGAAAGAGTTGGAATGGAAAGGCGGCGTGGATAAATTTGCCGTGTAACGCATCGTCTCAGAATCGGAACAAATCCTAGTGTAGTGCCTGACAGAGTTTGTAGCGCAAACATATTCAGGACATCCAGACTGGAGGGAGCGTATGTAGAGGTGCTTTCGACCTGATCATTTCATTGGTCAATGGTCATGGCCCCGATTTTGTTAAAAAGGTTTGGACAGTCACATATTATGTAAAACAAATGTATCATTATTACCTGCAATTTACTTAATCCAAAAACCAAAACCAAAACGACTGAAGTTTTGTATTCTGAATTCTGAAGATAACATTTTTCTCAGCCAGAACCGAAACTCACCCCAATACAGAACAACACGAAAACAAGCAGGTGAAACCTCACAGTTTTGGATCAACCCATAGGATCAAGGCTAGGTATATTCATATATGGCTGATGAAAACTAGATATCCCAAAATTCCAAAAATCAAATTCGAACATCGGATAGTTATTCTTACTATATAGCATTTGCATACAACCTAACACTTCCAGCACAAGTGGATCATTTGCAATACAACAGGACACTCTCTTTATTACATGAAAATGAATCAGAGAAAATATAAATAAGAAATCAAATGAGACAAAAAGGAGATTGATATAGCAGAAGTATCATCACTAGCACTAGCCTAGAGCTTTTCTCAAAACAAACTCATGTACTGAATTAGGGTTAGGCGATTTCAGATAATTGAGCTCAAAATAATGAGGAATTCGGGTTAGGCGATTCAATTAAACTCAAAAATCTTCGCCAAGTAACAAACATGTGATTTTGTTCAGAAATATGGAAAGCAAGCTCAAAAGAGGGAGAAAAAGAGAGAGAGAGAGAGAGAGAGAGAGAGAGAGAGGGAGAAAGAGAAACGAACCGTTAAAGATGACGAGGGCGTGTGTGGGACTGAGAACGTGAGGCTTGAATGCTTGACGACGAGAGCCGGAGACGACGAACGGTGACGCCCGTCGCCGGCAGCTGGGTAGGTAAGAGTGTGCGACTGTGAACGAAAAGAGAGAGAGGGGCCATTACGGCCTTACGGGGTTTTTTTTTCAATCACTAATTACTGTTTTGAAATTTTTCCATAACAAAAATTATTGATTTTGTGAGGTTAAAAAAAAACTTTTATGAGACGCTTTATAATGAATTTCGGTAAGATGAGTGTCACTTTTAAATAAATAATGTTCGATATTATAACTCATAAACGTCTACATTTCTAAATTTTAACCCATTTTTCAGTTGGTATCACAAGAGACTTGCTCGTTTAATTTCAATTTCGAGCCTAATGAAGTCGACCTTGACATGCGATTCGAGTACGGCCCTGGCATACCTGACTCGCTGAGCATGCCTGAGCTAGAGGAAGATGGCGACGAGAGTAACGATGAGTCCGCACCTCCTCCTCCTTCTGCGAATGTGTCTCTTTCTGTGGAGTCATTCTTTGTGACTAATGCTGAGCTCGAGGACATTTGTGCCTACATTCGTCGTGCCCAGACTGTGCTAGAACGCTACCAATACAAGCACCATACTATCATTCACTATGGTTTTTGGGTGGAACTCTTGTTGGTTAGATTTCCCAACATACATCCTTGGAAGGGAGTAAAGGAGAAGTACGATGATGTGGTCTCGAAGAGTGGTCATCTCCATGAGAAGAAGTATGGTGAAGGTGAGCGACGTGCTCTTTGCTTCGAAGGCGTGAGACATGAGCTATGTTTGTCCGAATTTGAGTGGAAGGTCAACCATGTGCTCGTACCTGCTCCTAGTAATATATGCGACAACTGTTGGTCGAAGAAACGCATGCACGTGGATAACTTAGAAGGCGTTTCATGTGCCTCAAAAGTTTGATTACTATGTTTATCCGTACAGACCATGCAATGAGGTGAAGCTGAAGAGGAAAGATGACCATGATTCCCTCAAATTCTCTGATACCACTTTGATGCGTATGCGAAAACGGAATCAATAGAAATACGAAAAATAAAGAATTATTTTGGGGTTTTTTCTATACTTATGAAAAGCAATAAAGATATGTAGGATCACCACTTGAATTCGCTAAAGGGAAAGCCACCAATAACACAAGATAAAGATTCCTAAGGTGTCACCAACCCGAAAGCATAAAGACAATTACGAAAATCAAGCAATGTAGCTGAATTGTTTATGTTCATTCTCAATCAATTATATCAAAGAACACCATGATTAGTCCTCAACAACTATAACACAAACACAATGTTGGATCGTTTAAAGTTTAAGGAAACTTCAAAGCTAGCTCTGATACCACTTTGATGCGTATGCGGAAACGAAAAATAAAGACTTATTTTGGGGGGGTTTTCTGTATTTATGAAAAGCAATAAAGATATATAAGATCACCACTTGAATTCTCTAAAGGCAAAGCCACTAAGAACACAAGATAAAGATTCCCAAGGTGTCACCAACCCAAAGGCATAAAGACAATTACAAAATCAAGCAATGTAGCTGAATTATTTGTATTCATTCTCAATAATAATCTGTTCTCTTACAATAATGGACGTGAGTCCCTTTTTATAGGCAAAACAATCAGCCTAGAATAATTGAAAACTAACTAGAAAACAATAACCTAATCCTTAACAAACAAGTAAACCCTAATATTAAAGCAACTAGGAAACCTACTGCACTTAGAAAACCTATTACATTTAGGAAACTAATAAATTTGAATTTAAATAAAGGAAACCATCCTAAATTAACTAGAAAATCAATTAAAAGTAAACAACTAAGAGTCCCACAAGACTTGGAGAATCAACTCGCAATTCCTTGGCGCCCAAGACAACCAGTTCAGTTCTGCAACGTAATTTTGACGCTCATTTTCGAGTTTCGACCATGTAATGCTCTGAATTTGAAGAATGTCAAAACATAAAACTTATAGCTCTCTATCTTAGCTTTCCACAAGATTTTGAATCACCTTGTTCCAATATCAAACGAAGGAGATATCACCAAAATACCGAATTGCTGTAATGATTACCCATAATAGCGCGAATGTACCGCTTTCAACACATTGACTCGATTTCATACTTTCAATCACTAATGTTGCTTGATCATATAGAAGAAGTTGTAAACCCGATCTTCCATGTACACTCCAAAGAATCTTTCTTGTAATAAGTAATATCGTTGATAACCATAAAAGAACATACTCTATAAACGAACATAATAGAATTAAGATCGAATGTTCTTTTAATTCACCTTGAAAAATACCTTCTTGATGATTCAGTAGCCATATATAATTATCATGATCATTACCAAGATCTATGTTATGGTTTATGTGATGTTCATCAAGGTTTGGCCTAGATGCTCCCGCATCAGGAAAGATGACCATGATTCGCTCCCTGACTCGAAGGAAAACCCCGTGGGCGTTTTGTAGGCTTGTGTGATTGTTTAGTTATTATATTGAGATACATTAAGTTTTAAGTAATATATTGTTGATGACCCTGTAAGGTTAAGGCTTGTTAGTTGTGTGTGGTGTTATTATGTAGTTGCTTACGCAACAAATATTGCTAGCTATTTGCTAAACTCGTGTGACTGATTATTTATTGCTATCAATGAGAAATGCTGGATCATATAATCGTTTTAGTTATTAAATCGCCTGATTAATTAAAACTTTGAATGTTATCTCGTTATTACCTTGACATGATGGAAAATCAATGACGAAATTGTGGCATTTATTAATGAGTATGAATAATTTAAATTTGAGCCAAAGGCTAAAGCATGAAATATGCGATTGATATTTTTTGTTTATAGCTCTACCGAAAAGGTATTGAGCCTCGATCTTATGAATTATTATTGTTATTGTTTATTGTTCATAAAGAGATCAATGTGTCGAACTTGTTATCGCGATTATACGAAACTATTTTGCATGAGAATTGAGAACTATTCAAGAGCAAGTGGCAAGTGTTGCTCGCGCTCAGTGGCATTGTTTGAATAGACAGTAAAACATCGTTAATAAAGACAACCACGAACTAATTGAGATAAGGCCGGAACGTGCGATTCAGCGATTCATCAAATCAATGAACTTCGTAGGTGCATTCGTCAATCCAAAACGCATAACAGTGAACTCGTAGTGTCCATACCTCATCCTAAACGCGGTCTTCAGAATATCAGGTTCACGATTCTCAATTGATGGTATCCTGATCGTAAGTCGATCTTCGAGAAAATAGATGCTCCTCATAGTTCGTTGCAAAAATCATCGATCCTCGAAAGTGGGTATTGATTCTTGATCGTAATCTTTTTCAACTCGCGGTAGTCGATGCACAATCTCATACTACCGCCCTTCTTTCTTACAAACAGAGCTGGGGCACCCCAAGGCGATACACTAGGACGTATGAATCGCTTCTCCAACAATTCCTCAAGTTGCGTTTTCAATTTCTTCATCTCAACACGAGCCATTATGGTAAGGCGCTTTAGAAATTGGGGTAGGTCCAGGTGCTAAGTCATTCGTAAAGTCGATAATGCGTTGGGGAGGCATTCCGGGAATCTCGTCTGGAAAGACGTCTGCGTACTCGGAAACAAATAGAACAGGTTGCGAAGTTTCAACCTTTCGATTCGTGTCCACTATATGATATAAGTAAATCGTTTCACCATTAATCATATATTCCGTCTCTTTCATGTTCGCTACTACCTTCAACTTAGGCTTGACCACGACTCTTCGATAGGTAACTCTCCTACCTTTTGGTACTCGTAACGAAACTCGTTGCTCAAAGCACTCAATCTTATCCCTATACTTAGCTAACCGGTCCATTTCCAAAATCACGTCGAATTCTTTCTACTAGAACTTAATCAAGTCAACAGGTACCTCAGAACCAACGATACTAATAGGACTCTTCTCATACAATGCTTGACAATTAATATTCGACTCATCAGGCATCATAATGTTTGCACTATACACAGAATTAGGTTTTAATCCTATTTTCGAAGAAACATTCTTAGGCAAGAAACAAAGCGATGCACCACTATCAAAGAAAACAAAAGTGGGTTGAGAGTTGATGATCAAAGTACCAGCGATTACATTCGGGTTCGCCTCAGCTTCATTGCGCACATAGACTCTTCCATTCATCCCTCTATTGTTGTTCAGTGTGGGATGTAGTGGCTGATTATTCACAGTAGGAGCAGCATTATTGTTGCGGTTGTTGTTGTTGTTGTAACCTCCATTTCCACAGTAGTTATTACCACCATTTTCACGATTACCATTTCCATTTCCACCACGATTGTAGTTGTTACCGTGGTTCTGTCCGTTGTCGTTCTTTCTATGGCTTCAACATTCAGAAGCTTTTTGACGAGGCTTGTTACACTAATAGCATTGTAGCACTTCACCTTGACAGCTCTTGCCAAGATGCGTCTTGTTGTAGTGATTACAAGGCGTATTCCTCCCAGCCAAGATCGTATCTCTATGATTGTCCGAGTCGTGATTCCTATTCGAATTGTAGTTCTATATACCACCTTGGTTGTTTTTATCTCTAGACTTCAGCCTCTTATCTCCACCATTTGAATGTGAAGAGCTTCCTTCATCACGCTTGTTCTTGCCAAGGAACGAATCACGACGATCCACAATTCTCTCTTAATTCAAGGTCATGTCATACGAACCTTGAAATGTCTGCGCGACTGTCCACCAACAAAACACTGAATATCCCACTTCAGACCATCTTCGAACCTCTCGATGCGTTCGACTTCAGTCGTCACCAAGTTAGGTGTGAATATAGCGAGCTCACTGAAATTTGCGGCATACTCCGCGATAGACAACTTCCCTTGACTAAGGTGTTCAAACTCGCGTTGTCTTAGACGACGAAGAAACCTAGGGTAAAACCTTCCATGAATCGGCTTCTTGAACCGATCCCATCTATAGTTAGGCAAAGCAAGCGGGGCTGTGCCCACATCATTCCACCCCTTGTTCACCTCGCCTTTGAGGTAATACGTGGCAGAATTCTTATGTTGTCGGGCGACCAGCTGCCCTAAACAGCTTCTCAAACTAGATGATCCAATTCTCCAGCTAAGTCGTATTGCTCCACCTTCGAATGTAGGAGACTTAGTGCATCGAAATCCTTAAAATTTCGTGTTTCCGGAGTCTGCGCCCCCCACTACGTTGATGAGACCTACTTCTAATCTAACAATTCTTTCAGTTTTGGTCAATATTATTCTAACAATCTGAGAATGGGAAGAGAGAAATGGTATACCAGTACCATTTCAACAAAATTATCACATTCGACCTAACAGCGAGGTCTAGTTGAGAGATATAGGTTGTAACCGAAACCCATCTCTTAACACCTAGCAAATAACACATTAATTTCAATGATCGACCTTATATTGTAGGTCTAAGCAACATACTGATGCGTGGAAACTAAACTATGGGAAGTGTACCAAACAAGTAATAAAGAATGTAAGTCAAGTATCGTTCCCACGAGGACTAGAATGAATAAGTAGTAAAATAATGAAAACCCTAACTTTATCTAGAAAATTGAATTTAAGATTTTGAATTAAGAAGTGAACTAAAATAACTAGCTAGATTAACTAAACTAAACAATTGGGTAAATAATCAAAACAATCAATATGAGGAAAACACTAGGGTTTTGCGTTCACCAATCCAGTTCTCTGTAGATCCCTAATAAATAAATCCCAAGATTGAAATTAATAACATGAGGCAAGGTTTTTCTTAACTATTCATTATACTTTCTCAAGCTATATTGAATGTAACTTAAATTATTAACCTATGCTATCTCTAGATAGATTTAAACAATTCAAGAAGTATTGAGAACAATAAAAACCTATAACAAGATAATTGCAAGAATCACGTTTGTACTTCTCATGATTTCGTTCAATTCTCAGTTTATGCTATTATAAAGTAGTGCATATAATTACTTCTCAGTCTCATAGTTATCTCATGCCTCATTCCGATCCCCGGTCGCCAAGTTGCGATATAGGGGTAAAATCATCTTTCACCACTCAAGGGCAAAACAGTCTTTTCCTATTTTTCGGATCATTGAAAATTCCCGGAAGATAAAGACAGGCTGGATGACGTCATCCAGCTGGCTGCTAACAGCCGTCAGCGGCCCTGGAGGATGTCCCAGGGCCGCTAGCGGCGCTGCCTTTTCCTTCGGGCCTGGCTCATTTTTCAAGCCCGTCTCAGTTTTCAGCTCTTTTTCAGCCGTCCAACCCTACTTCTCCACGCCTATATAAACAACCCTTCATCTTCAGTTCAAAACACACAGTCTATAGTTGACAACCTCTATTCTCGGCAGTATTCACACCGAGCTTCCCCCTCTTTCTTCCAAACTTGAGATCTATTTTTACTATTCTTGTCAAATATAGCCTACAGTTCAGGTACAAATTCCTGAGGGCTCAAACTAAATTGCTTGCTTATTTGTTTATTTTCCAATAGTCATAATGTGGATATCATGCTAGAAGTTAGTTTTTATTGCTTCCTAAATACTGTTTGTATAGTCGTTGTGCTGCTCAACTTGTCAATCGAATGCATGTCTAAATAAGGGTTAAAATAAATGTTTTGATGCTTGTGATGAACCAATTAATAGTCTAAGTCTAGGTTGTTAATCCGGTTTTGCATGGGAATTATGTCTTTAAATTATTAAGCAAACTTGAGTCAGTAGAGGCCGTCATAAAACAGGCGAGTTGGGTGCTTAACACCTTCCCACCTCGTACCTTCGCCCCCGAACCCATTATTCTTGGGTACTTATATGTTTTATATGAGCGGGAGTCTTTCTAAAAACATGATTAGTTCACTTTTCGTGCTATTGGGTTGTCCCTTCGGTTTGTCCCTTCGATAAAACGCCGATAGCAGATTTGTGACATCTTTCATGGTTTTTATTCAAAGTCTTTTCAAAAACTTTTCTAACTCGATGGTCCCTTGAACTTATCTAAGCCCCCAACTGACAAATTTTCTATAAGGAGGCACTCCGAGGAAAACAACAGGATTGGTAATGAAAATCCCGGGTCCTTACAGTGGCGACTTCACTGGGGACTTATTTAAGAGGATGAGACTCGAAAGTCAAGTTTGCTCAATTGTTTAACAACATGTTCCATATTTTGCATCATTTACATGTGCTTTGGCACAACCTTTTGACCCTTATCGACCCGCGAGGAAGTTTGTGTCGCAACTTGTAGACAACGCGTATATCTAAAGGAATATACAGTTGTCCTATCGTGCAAATCGACGCTTCCTCACCCATGACTCATCAATCCTTTGTTGATGAAAGGAATTACAATCGATGTGTCGACCATCCGCCGAACGGAAGTTGTAATTTGTCATGGTAACCTCACAGGAGCCAAAGGCCTTCAATCCACATTTATGCATTCGCTTGCTTGTTGTGCATGTGTCGTTGTAATGCCCGTCTGATCACATGTTTGTCTGTAAATTGCGTCGCTATAATGCTTGCTTGAATGCATGAATTACGTGATTATGTGCCAAACATGTACTTACGTGCTAGGAGTCTTTTCTTTTATTTTAGCTAGTTCCTAGTGCCTAAAGATGGTGCGAGAATTCAAATTTAATGAACACTCATCATTTTCCCAATGATTTATTCTAAAAGTCATGAACAATTTCTAGGGAGTCAGTCCTTCAATTTCCCCTCTCCCTTTTCTTAGTCCATATTCTTTTCTTTTCTTTTGATGTAATTCAGATTCGGTCCAAAAAAAAAAATATCAAAACAAAATTGAAAAAAAAAAAAAAAAAAAACGGCGAAAAAAAAAGGCCGAAAACAAAAAAAATATATATAAAAAAGAAAGGACCCAAATTTCCTTTTTTATATATTTTATTTATCCCATTTTTCATTTTCTTTGAGTCTAGGAAAATAAAATTAGGATAATCATCTTTTCCTATTTTTCTTATTTTCGTTCATTGACTTTATTTCCCTTGAATATTAGGGGAGTATTTGGGCATTTAGGCTTAAGGACTTATCTTTTAGGACAATATGTTTTCTACGTGTGGCTCATTTTTTTTTAGAGAGCGTCTCGTGGTTTCTTTTGGTTCTAAGAGGTCAGTTATTCGTTCAGATCATGCTGAAATCCATCAAGCGGTCCTCAAGCGAAGATACACAGGAAGAATATCCCCTCATGTCAGGGTTAAAAAAGGGTCAGAATGCTAAGAAGATCAAGACTCATTTTGTGACAACCACATATTCAGTTCGCGAAACCTTGAGAGAATCATTATTAGATAATCAAGATGAGGCCCTTGATCTAGAAGAACAATTGGATCGGTCGTTCCGAGAAGCCAAAATCCGAGCAGGCCTCGATCCAGATGAGACACCACGCCTCAGGCATAGAAGCGCAGACAAGCCAATCCAAGCTATTGCTGAATCGCAAGACAATATTGAGCACCTAACTCAATATGTGATGGTCTATCACTCAGAAATTAAAGGACTGTAGAAGACAGTTGTTGAGTTGGAAAGGAGAATCAAATCCCTAGAAGGGAACGAACTGGTCCAAGATCATGGCCAACCCCGTTGGCCTCAAGAACGCATTTTCCAACAATTGAGAGCCTATGGCTATATAAACCCAGTAGGACCAACTTATGAGCTCGTCCCGGAAAATGAAAATCCGGGTGTTTATTGCGAGTACTGTCGAGCCTGCGGACATCACACCAATGACTGCAGGGATTTAAGGAACAGAATCCAAACCTTCATCGATGAGGGAACAATGTGGCCCGCGTATCACTGGTTGTTGATAGAGAGACCAAGCGTCCCTATCCGTGAATTTACACCTCTAGCACTGCCAATTTATGACGTCATGATCGCTCTGCTTCGCGGCGGGGATTTACAGTTCTTAAAAGGAGTATGGGTAGAAGAGGAAGATCAGTACCTCTATTGCCAATACACAGATGTTTTCGTCACCTCACGGAGCAATGTTATCATTTGAAGTATGACATCCAATCCATTATCAACTCCGGGACGGTCTCCCCCCTAAAATCTCAAGTATTCAAGATAAAAGTACGAAGGTATCAACCGCAGTTTGAAGTTAATGTGCTTGAAACGGATCAAGCACCCTTCACACCACACTCAAACCCTCATGTTAATGGTTTCCTCAAAAAACAAGGGTACGTACCCGGTATGGGTCTGGGAAGAAATGGACAAGGGCCCACTACTCTCAAGTTTGAGCCCAAAAATAACTCTTTTGGACTCGGATACAAGCCTACTGACAAAGAAATCCGAAATCAAGGTCTAAAGCAATTCAAGGGGAAACATGCCATCTCACCTTATAGCCACACCCTAAATGGTCAGTTCATCATAGAAGGAGACTACTGCCCGTATTACGGCTTTCCAGAACCATATTACTATGAGGCAACCAGGGTCACATATCCCGGTTTTGAAATATTTCAAGATTGCAATCAGTTAGGGGAAGAGCCACGACTCCCCTTAAAGTCCGCAAGTCAAGATTGCACCAAAGCACCGGGTAACCAGCTATTGGGCCTTTTGTTTGGTCGAGAAAGCAGAATGGTCGAAGCCCCAGATAGATGAAGAAGTAATGGCTCTCAATGACCGCAATTTCAACCCTGCAGACCTAATATTTACTACTGAAGATATGACAAAGGGGTGGCGCAAAGAAGTAAGCTGGACCGGCCCGAACGGACGAAAGGTCACAATATCCACTGGAGAAGGACCAATGATGGAGGAGTCTGATTCCGAGTCTCAGTCAGATTCAGTGTCTAGCATAGGTCCTAGGTATGAGTCAGGATCGGGAAATGTCCCCTCTACTCTTTCTAAGTCTAGTGTCAATGTGAAGGGAGGTTTAGACCCCTTTCTTGCTGTTTTTGATTTCAATGACAATAAAATGAAAAATCTTTCTGCTTATTCACTGCCTTGTTTAGCTATCGATAAACCCAATGATGAAGACGAGTTGCCCAAAGAACTGCTAAAAGCGGTAAATAATCATGAACAAAAGACCTCTATTGTGGAGGAAACAAAATTAATTAATTTAAGCAATGAAAGCGAACCTCGTGAAGTAAGAATTGGATTATCCTTAACTGCACAAGAACGTGAGCAATTTGTTGAACTTCTACAGTAATACACGGATGTCTTTGCTTGGTCTTATAAAGACATGCTAGGAATTGAAAGGAGCATAGCCGAGCACAAAATCCCTTTATACTCAGATGCTAAACCGGTTAAGCAGAAATTACGATGTCTCCGACCAGAGTGGGCTTTGAAAATAAAAGAAGAAGTACAGAAACAGCTTGTTGCTGGGTTTATCATGGTATCCGATTACCCCGAATGGGTCGCCAACGTAGTTCTAGTACCAAATAAAGATGGTCAGGTCCGAATGTGTGTCGATTTCAGAGACCTAAACAAAGCCAGCCCGAAGGTTATTTCCCTTTGCCTCATATTGATCTCCTGGTAGATAATACAGCTAAATACGCCCTATTGTCATTTATGGACGGCTACGCAGGATATAATCAGGTTCAGATGGCCGAAGAAGACATGAGCAAAACAACATTCATAACTCCGTGGGGAACTTATTGCTACAGAGTCATGCCATTCGGGTTAAAAAATGCAGGCGCAACCTACCAAAGGACTGCTACAACCTTATTACATGACATGATGCACAAAGAAGCTGAGGTCTATGTGGATGATATGATCGTAAAATCAAGGTGTCGAGACGGTCATGTTCAAGCACTTCACAAGTTCTTTGAAACACTCCGCAAATACAATTTCCGACTAAACCCTCAAAAGTGTGCATTTGGGGTCACATCAGGAAAATTGTTGGGTTGTGTAGTCAGCCAAAGAAGAATTGAAATTTATCCATCAAAGATCAAAGCAATAGTTGAGATGCCATCGCCCAAGAATGAAACAGAAATTAAGGGGTTCCTTGGTCGACTCCAATACATAAGTCGGTTTATATCAAAATTCACTATAACATGTGAGCCCATATTCAAGAAGCTGAAGAAAGGGGTCAGGGTCGAATGGGATGACCAGTGTCAAGAGGCGTTCGAAAAGATTAAGGATTATCTAGCCAATCCACCAATTCTTGCTCCTCCTAAGCAAGGGTTACCTTTGATCCTTTATTTGACAGTGATCGACACTGCCATGGGGGCTGTGCTAGCCCAGAACACAGAAGGTCAGGAACGAGCTATATACTACTTAAGCAAAAAATTCATCGACTACGAAACCCGGTACTCCAGCCTTGAGAAGACCTGTTTAGCACTAGTCTGGGCCACCAAGAAACTCAGGCACTACATGCTCAACCATCCCGTACTAGTGAGGTCAATGATGAACCCTCTCAAATACATGTTCGAGAAACCAGTCTTAAGCGGAAGGATTGCAAGATGGACTATGTTGTTGTCTGAATTTGATCTTAAGTTTGATCCCACAAAGACCATCAAATGACATGCAGTTTCAGAATACTTGGCTGAGCACCCCACTCACACAGCCAAGGAGGATGAACAATATAATTTTCCTGACGAAGACGTGGCATTGATCGAGGAAAATTGCTGGAAAATGTATTTCGATGGAGCATCCAACCAAAAGGGTTACGGCGCAGGAGTGCTTCTAGTATCTCCAGACGAAGCTCATACGCCCATTTCCGTAAAATTAGACTTTCCCGTCACCAATAACGCAGCCGAATATGAAGCATGTATCATTGGTCTCCAAGAAGAAGTAGGCCTGGGTATCAAAGTACTCAAGGTCTATGGGGATTCCTTACCAATCATCAACCAGGTTTCTAAGAAGTGGAAAGTTCATAGTGAAAGTCTGGCACTCTACCAGGAATTTTTGGATAAAGTACTGGACAACTTTGAAGAGGTAGCCTTCACATACCTTCCACGAGAGGACAATCAATTCGCGGATGCTCTATCCAAACTAGCATCTTTGATTATCATACCCGATCCAGTTAGTATGATGCCTGTTTGTATACAAACAAGAAGCGAGCCAGCTTTTTTGCAACAACCTCGACACAGAAATGATCTTGGCTCCAATCGAAGAAGACCCTTGGTACCAAGACGTCTACAACTACATCACCAAAGGAGTGTACCCACAGGATGCCCCACTAAGAGCTCAACAGGCCATTCGTCTCTTAGCGGCGCAATAGATAGAATACAAGGGGGTTCTGTACAAAAAATCCCACAACGGGGTAAACCTCAGATGTGTGAACGCCGAAGAAGCTGCAGAGATCATGGACGAAGTGCACAATGGGGTATGTGGACCACACATGAATGGCCGAATGCTCTCCAAAAAGGTCCTACGATTGGGATATTACTAGACTACTATGGAAAAGGATTGTTACGACTAGGTCAAGAAATGTAAGAAGTGTCAAATATATGCCAACCTACAGCATATGCCACCCTCGATGCTTCACAACTTCACCTCTCCTTGGCCATTTTCTGCATGGGGAATAGAAATCATTGGAAAGATCACCCCAAAGGGCTCAGGAGGACATGAATACATCCTAATGCCCATAGACTATTTTACCAAGTGGGTTGAAGCCCAGTCCTATGCCATCCTTACCTCCAAACAAGTGTCCAAATTCATAAGGAACAACATCATTTGCCGATACGGTGTTCCACATGAAATCATAAGTGACCACGGATCCCATTTCAAAGCCGAAACAGCCACCCTCGTTAAAAGCTACAAAATCCAGCACCACAAATCATCCCCTTACCGTCCCCAAACCAATGGCGCAGTAGAGGCCGCCAACAAAAACCTCAATACTATCATCAAAAAGATGATAGAGAACTACAAAGATTGGCCCATCAAACTCCCATTTGCCCTTTGGGGGTATAGGACATCTATTAGATCCTCTACGGGAGCAACACCTTACTCCCTAGTCTATGGAATAGAAGCAGTTTTACCCATAGAAGTCCAACTACCATCCATGCGCATAGTCTTAGAAGGAGATATCCCCGAAACCCAATGGTTACAAGCTCGCTATGAAGAGCTTATGTTCATAGATGAGAGACGACTACGAGCCCTGCACCATTCCCACATGTATCAACAACGTATAGCAAGAGCATTCAACAAAAAGGTTCGACCTCGAAACTTAAAGGAAGGGGACTTAATGTGGAAAGAACTACGAGCCCCACGACCCTAGAAGCAAGTTTCGACCGAATTGATCCGGACCATTCACCATCAAAGACATCTTATCAGGAGGAGCCATTAGACTCATGGATATTGATGGCATCGAGTTCAGCCAGCTCACCAACATGGATCAATTAAAGAAGTGTTACGTCTAAAAAAAAAACCTTAAAAAAAAACAAAGGACAAACACTAATGGAACGAACTACGCTGGCCTGATTCCACACTGGATACGTAGATAACCCTTTCAAAAGGGGCCCGGCCAAAATCAATCAACAAATTCCATTCAACTCATTCAGAAAGTATAATCTTTATTCGAACTGAACGAATAAGCTTACATTGCGAGAATTAAAACTTCCTAAGAAAATAATGAACCTATGAGGGTTTAAGCTAAACAAATTCCTATAATTATTTTCTTTTGAAAACTAGACTTGCTTTGTTAGAAAACTACTTTAATCCTTCTTCCCTTTAGAAGGCACCGTTGAAGAGTTCTTCTTTGAAGGACCCTGGCTTGAGGACGACCTGTGATCGCTTCCTTGAGCTGGGGGCTTGCCTCTCTTCAGTACATGGTAGTCTCCCGTACGAGACATTTTCTTCCTTTTCTTGCCTCCTGTTTGTGAGTCATACCTAGGCTTTAGTTGGTCCCGCTCCTCATGACGAAGGACTCGTCTCGCTTCCCCATCACCGCAGGACAGCCAGTTCAGATAGGTTTTAGAAACTTGGGTTAAAGCAATCATCCGAGGTACAACCCAGCGATGCCGGCTACGCCAATACTTTCCCCATTCTGCAGCAAATTCAGTGGTTAAGGCTACTACATTGGGTCTCGGAGTCTCCTGACGAGGAATCACTTGCCTCAAACCATATTGCCTCATGACCCTACAGGGAAAGAAGAAAGTAGTCCTGTACAAACCTAGAATGGTAGTATGAAGGATCAAGTCGTCACAAGCCACTAAAGAAGCCTAACTCCATCAGGACACATGCCAACGGATGATAGATCCCGCCTTGAAAAAGGCATCCCATTCAGCCAGGGATTTTTCGGAATATAGCCTTTTCCTCACCAGAAAGCTAACAGTAGTATAAGTCTTCCTTGACCAAGTCCGAGGAACACGGATAATCAGATAATCCGGCGACTCTATCAACCTCAAATGCTCGCATAACCAGATTTGAAGCAGCAGGGGGCTTCCCGAGAAAGCTTGGTTAGGAGATGATTTCAACCTGTCGAGCCCAATAATGGTTTCTCCTATCACCAGATGTAAAGGAGAATGGCCTTCAACCATTTGATTAACTACTCGCAGCAACGAGGCTCTACCCATGTTGGAAGATTCTGCATTAACAAATAAAAGACGGTTTAACAGGCACATTACAAAAGCCTGTCGACGGCAACGTCTGAATATGGCACCTTTTTCAAAAGAAATAGCGAACTTTTCGCAAATTTGAACCAAGTCCACATCAGCACCAAGCACCATGTTTGTAGCCTCTGCAGATGACAAGCCCAAGGATTTTCTGTATAGATCCCTAAAACCATCCCTCACATAAGGCACAGCTGGGGGAAGAACATCAGGAATATTAGTGATCACGGCAAATTCCTCAACCAAAGGGCATAATTCAGAATTACCAAAACGGAAAACATGCAAATCAGGATCCCAATAATTCAAAGCAGAACGAAGAAGGGGCCACAGTATTTTGGTTGGTTTTAAGTTTAGCAAGGTAGAAACATGGAACGGGGCTAGTTCGAGTTTATCTTCTACGGTCAGATTTTTACACCAAGCATCAAACAGATCTTCAAAGGATTTCACCATGGCAGAAAATTGGAGAAGTTAGGGAGAGCTAAAGGTATATAAAAAGTGGTACAACATCAAGCACCCCGAATATCCTATTTATAGGCAAGAACGCGGGCAGAAAAATCAAAAAAGTCCCAAAAAAAAAAAGTTGTCAGCAGACTGGTCAACGCCGCTAGCGGCCCAGCCCAGCGCCACTAGCAGCCTAGATCCTGACCCAGTCCGAATTTTATTCCTGCTCCGGTCCGTATTTCTGGTCCAGACGACCCGATTTCAGCCCAGTTTTTGACACCCGCGCGGAATTACAAAGCCCGAGACTCTCTTAGATTTATCTTTTTCATTTCTTTTTTTTTAATTATTTTTTTTAGGGGGTATTATGTGTAAAATGTTGCGTTTTACTTGCATTTTTTTTTGTTTACCTTTTTCTTTTACTATTCCCTAAATAGCGTTGTTCTACTGCACAACACATTGCATAAAGTAGATCAGACGGGCATAATTGAGTCATCATAACATGTTCATGTATATCAAAAAAAAAAAATGTGTGTAAGTGTTACACCCAAAACAGGAGTTCAAAGTTCAAAGACCAGCGTTCACAAAGTGGCCCAACATCGTTCAACTGGAATCATCACTGGCGGCCTCATCATCAACAGACGACCCTTGACCGTAGTTTTCGGTCGAGTAAGGGAAAGAAGAGCTATATTTGGGCCTACTGTTCTCGGACCTCATGTCCCGTCCATCATACGCGGGAGCCCACATAAGGGTACCTACCAGAAACCCCGAGGAAAATAAGCTCGATGTGGCTTGACTAGCAAAATCCATAGCGGCATCCTGATGAGAAGGCCCAGCATATGACATATCCCACCCTGGGGCGTTCGCCCAATCTCTAACCAAAGGCGTAGCGGCAGGCAACCTATCAAAGGAAGGTCTAAAATCAGCAGGAGAGAACATCTCCGGAATATATGGGACAGAAGGCCCGGGTGCCTCATCAACAGGAGGCCTGGTCACCACCACAGGAGGAGAACGAGCAATGAATGGTCTACTCGCTGAAGAAGCCCTCGCCATAGAAGAATGGCATGGTCCTACCGAAGATGAGGACTGAGACATTTGCAGATGATCGAAAAGCTTAAGTTAAGCACTTCACTTAGCTAAAACAAAGGAAGAAGAGAATCCACTTACATCAATAGTCTTGGATCGAGAACTCTTCCCCTTGCCCATCGCCCGACCATAGCCTTTCTTCAACAGGTGAATAAGCTTGAAAATGTGAGAAGTCTGCTCCCGATTCAACTACAAAAGAGAGAGAGAGCCACCAAATAGAGTCAGAAACTCAAAACAAACACAAGTACAAGAGAGAGAAAAAAAGAGAGATGACTCACCCCCGTGCAACCATCGGGCAAAGGTAGGCCCTCCACCGCCTCTCCATCAGCAATATCGAGAGGGAGCTCCTCCACTATGCGCCCCCCACTCTCTCCTAGATATCTCACCTCGTTGGTTGGCAAGGTCACACTTGGGGCTGACCCCGAGAAGCTCTAGAACGTGACCTCCTAGGGCCCGGAAGAGCTAGACGATCCGTCTACAGGACACAAAAAGTCAGTATATTGGGCAAACAATTTAAAAATACAGACAAATTTCTTACCTCAGAAGTAAGGTCCGGCATCAGGCAATCCAAGCAATAGGCCAGATACATGGTCGTCTGGTCCAAGCCAACGACCTCCGGCACGATAAGCTCCTGCGCTGCCCTACCACGGATCACAATCCCCAGGTCCCGCACACTCAGGGCGCGCAGGTAAAACATAGTCAAAGGAGGATCCTCCGGAACCAGGTGAGTACCCAAGGAGGGATAGACCAACCGAGTCAAATGATCCCCCAAATACCATACAAAGCTGAATGGCCCCTCGAAGACCACTCGTAGAGAAGATACCCTGAAGGACTCTACCCCAGGAATCTCATCAAAGGCGGACCATGACACCTGCAGATTACCAAGTCAAAATTCATTCACGCAAAATGAACAAAAAGACCGCACAGATCAATAAGCAACGTACCGTGGACACAGCAAGGCTCTCAAAGGTAGCCCGGAAATGCTCCAGGGAAGTGGACGGATGGGTGTCCCTACCGACCCATCGTGAACCTAAAGGAAACATTCTCAAACCAGGACGATGAGGGTCAAAGGCTGGAAAATACTCAAAGAACCACAGCTGCCACACAAACAAACACCCAAGCTAAGATAACTTCCCTAATTGAAGACATAGGCAAAAAGGGAGAGTAAACCAAGAAAAGAGAGAGAGTCTTCCTCTAAAATCCTCCATGGGCCCGTGATAGATGTCCTCTCACTCGTCTCCTTAGGCATACAGGCCCGACGACACCACTTCAACAAAGAAGTATAAGCAGCTCCCCCAAGGTTGTACTCATGCACCTTGGACAAATCCCCCAAGAAACTGACTTGACACACGCTCTTCTTCTGAGCAAAGATCGTCGACCCCAGCAAGCAAGCCAGGAAATTATGAGCCCTCTGCTCTTCGATGAGCCCTTGCACAGATGCGGCCTCCCATAGCCGCGACAAAGAAACCTGATCCTGGTCAAAATGGGCATATACAGGCCCGTAAAGATCCGACAAAGTGTCACTCTGTTGCCAATAACCCGCGTCATACTGAATACGACGCCCTCTGAAAGATAACCCCGTCAGCACAGCAAACTGATAAGGGGTAGGAAACATCTCTCCCACAGGTGTATGAAAGGTGTTCGTAGAATCCCAAAACCTCTCCAGTAAACCCCGGACGACAATCCTAGAATCCCCCGAGTGACAGGCAGGAATAACAGTCAAAAAATCAGCGAGACCTGAGTCCAGTACCAAATTCCTAGCCTTCTCCGAAAAGGTACCCAAAAGCATAGACCAATAGGAAGTAGTCCCATGAGCCTGCAGCATAACCCCAACACCCTGGCCAAACCAACAAAATTTTCTCAAGTACCCAATACACCACAAATACAGCTAAAATAAATCTCATCACAAATTATACACAGCTGACCACCAATCCAGTACAAGTCCCAATTTGTTCGTGTGCAGAAGCACTAACAGTTCCAATTTTCAGTTCAAATATACTGAACACAAAAAAAAAGTTGAGTCAGGAAACGTACCAACTCTGGATCGGATAAATGACTTTGTCTAGTCGGCAAAAGAACACTGCGGTTCCAAACGCAAGGCGGGCGCCAGTCCAACCGCATGAATGAATCCTGGTACAGTCGAGCTCCATCCGCGTGGCGGGTCGGAGGCTTTCGGGTAGAAGGCAACCCGGTGCGGAAAAGGCTCCGGTCATACTCCTCATCGCACATAGGACGCTTCCTGATGTGGTCGTTTAGCACAACAAAAATAAATCAAATACTTAACCTAAAATCTAGTATAGGGTGAGTACAAGTTCGTTCCCACGGAGACAGTAAATTAAAAACAGTTATCCAAGTCTAATTAATCTAACCTAAATAGATAAAAGAACTAAAAAGAACAAGTACTAAAACAATTAACAAAACTTAAACTATAAGTAAACAGTAACCAGTGGGGGGTTTAGTTGATAAAAGTGACCAAAACTAATCTAACTACTGAACTAATCAATATAGTATCTAGAGCTAACGAAACTACTCAACTGTGAAATGACCAGCGTCTATAAATTAAGTTTAACCAATAAATAAAAGGTACTCAATAGAAAATAGTATCCACCATGTAAATTCAACCTATCATCGACACATGCAACTATTCAACTGAATGGGTTAACTGTAGAGTCACCTTATGAAGGTAACTCCCCGTTCTACCTTAATTACTCAACCTTGGAACGTCCTAAAATTGAGCCTAACCAATTAGACAATCCCTTGGTACGACCTAAGTGATTTAATCTATCGATAGCATTAAGAACTAGTAAAACTTCATTAAACCTAAGCAACTAGAGCACCTTAGCGGGTCTAATTTAACTTAGATTATGGCTACCCTAACCTATATGCAAAACCTTAATCGTCTCACTATAGATTAGTTGCTACTTACATCAAACTACTTGTGCAATTACAGACACAAGCATTCAACTAGCAAGAGAACCCAGACATAAAATAGAAGCTTGCAATCAACCAATTTAAATCTGAATTCAATATATAACTAAACCCAAATAGCCATAAACATTCAAGAAGAACAACTATTCAATCAAACCAACAAGTAATTTGTCTCAAGATATAGTCTTTACATGGCTTCAACTAAATTCTATTGAGTATAAAGAACTACTCACTAATCATATTTAAGAACAAAATCAAAGAGGAAAGATAGGAGAAACTCATAGTGGGAAGAATTCACGGTTGATGAATTGTTACTGTCACCAATCGCTCGAATCCGCAACTTTGTTCTTCATTGTCTGCCGTCTTCTCTGGTCTGCTTCTCTTTTATTTTTTTGTGTCCTCTTCACTGCGTTCTAACCCTCATATTGCTTTATGAGGTGTTCTTATTTCCTTTCTTCCCAAATTACAATCAGACCTCAAGACCCAATTTCCTCTATTAGCAATTAGACTTGTATTGGCTTGGGCCCCAACATATCTAGAGTTGGAATTTTCTCATAATAATAATAATGAAACTTTGGAATACTTTCATATAATTACAAGTCTAAACATATCAGCTTAAAAATCTGTTGTTGGGTAGTTTGTATGTGACCAGTAGGCTTTGTGTATAATTTCGACCAAGAAGACATCTGATTCTGGGAGAACTCACAATTGGAGAGTTGTAGGTCTCTTTTGGGGCTTTCCGTAGCCTTTTGAATCATTAAATTCAGAGCCCGTATGAAGAGGTTGTACTGAAAATACGATCAGCAGTCAAAATTGTTCGGAACTGCGAATTGGGCTCGGGATTATGTCTTTTCCATCTTCTAGTCCACTTGTACTCTGTAAAAATAAAGATAAACAAAAATAAGCCTAAAATATATAAAAGAGTAAAACTAGAAAATAAAGTGATAAATAATAAATATGAGTAAAAACCTAAATAAAAGTATAAATATAAATTAGAAGGACTAAATATAGGGGAGAAAATATATATAAAATATGACTTATCAAATTCGCCCACACCTAGCCTTTGACCGTCCTCGGGAAAATCACACTTTTGACTCAACAAAATCTAACTAGCCAAGTCGAAAAATCAAAGGGAGTATTCAAACTCTTCAAAACTCATAACACATCATGAACCAAAATTCTTAAACAAACCCATGATTAATTATCAAGCAAATATCATACGATAATCAGAACGAGTTCACTTGGTGGACTCTCACAGGGAATAATATGACACTCTAGCACTCATGTGTTTCATAAGGTATGTGTTCCACTCAAAAATTCATTCCAATGAAAGTGTCCTACCATAAGCTTGCATATCATCTCATTCTCCACCACTGGGATCACAATGCATGATATAAATCAAAAGGTCTTTTCAAGGGTTGTAATGAGACTAGTGGTTAAGGTGGGATAATATCCGGAAATGTAGTTCAAAAGCCATAGAAACTAGTGGAGCAACATGAATCATAAACCAAATATGTATAGGTAAGTAACATAAATTCAGAAACTTCATCGCTAATTCCAACTTACTTCCAAATATTGCAACATCAACCTTTTACTTCCAAGATAACAACCAAAACGACTTCAATTTGAACACCTCGAGAGAACATTTCCCTTATTGTGGCTCAAGCTCAATGCCACAAGTATATCACTAGAACCATTTCTCTTTTTTTTACTCAAACATCAGGAAGAACAAAATTAACTAACTTTAGTACTTTGTGCTTTGCAACACAATTTCCATCTAGTATCCATTATGAATTTCGTTTCTTTTCTTCTTTTTTTCATACGTAACAATGGAAGTTATAAATATATGGAAGACAATATGTTCCATCTCCTTCCAATCATAGCCAATTACATATTTGAACACCCCCACACTTATTTCTTGAACATCCACACAAGCTAATGATTCACAATACTCCACTATTCCTATGGCTAGGTAAGTAAATGTGTTTGGGATAAAATCGGCTAGTAATGTGGTTCATAACAATTGAAAGCTCAAAGGGGTTCAACAAATGGAAAAATTATCGTAAGGTAGGCTATTTGGCTCATATAGCTCACATTATACAAGAAAGAATGCCTTTATCATCTTCATATGCATGCAAGTGTCAATGTGGTCTCGAAAGAGAATCAATGCAAGTTCTAGAGAAACAAATCCATGGAAGAATATCACACATGAAAGAATATAATGAGACTGATATAAATGTTTCAGTCAAAAAGGCTCAAATCTCACATGTTAATAGTGTCCACCAAGATAAGTCACTCCAATTTCAATGATTATGGCCATGCTAGTTAATCACGGGTAGCAAGTCAACTCACTCAATCATGTTATGAATCTGTAAAGCTTGAAAAACTCACTTTTTTGTATACATTTCCATTTTTTTTATCAACACACAAGACAAAATGAAAACAAATAAAAGACACAGATGATCCTCCCCCCACACTTATCATTTACATTGTCCCCAATGTAAACATATAAATGCAAAGAAAGTAAAATCACGCCAAATAAAATAACAGAAAGAGGTAAAAGGAACAAACTCCCCTGGGTTGCCTCCCAAGCAGCGCCTTTCTTTAATTTCTTTGGCTAGACGTCCTCCAAGCTCAAGGTTCTTCAAGACTAATTTCTTCCACTGTTTGCGCTTGAAAACCTTCGTAATATGGCTTCAACCTGTGACCATTTACCGTGAAAATTTTCTCTGTTTCTAAACTTTGTATTTCAACTGCACCATGAGCATAAACGTTAGTAACTACAAAAGGTCCTATCCATATAGAAAGTAGTTTTCCTGGAAAAGTTTCAATCTAGAATTAAATAACAAAACTTTTTGACCAACACAAAAACTCTTCCTAGAAAGATGTTTGTCATGATAAGCTTTTGTTTTCTCTTTGTAAAGTACATAATTCTCATATGCATCTCTCCTGATTTCCTCTAATTCCTGCAACTCAAATTTTCTTTGTCTACCGGCCTCATCAAGATTAAAGTTACATTGTTTTATTGCCCAAAAAGATTTATGTTCAATCTCAACTGGTAAGTGACAAGCTTTCCCAAAAACTAAACGATAAGGAGACATACCAATAGGTGTTTTATAAATTGTCCTATAAGCCCACAATGCATCATCTAAACGGAAACTCCAATCTTTCCTATCAGGATTAACCATTTTCTCTACGATGGACTTAATCTCCCTATTGGATACTTCGGCTTGTCCACTTGTTTGTGGGTGGTAAGCTGTGCCTATTCTATGAACAACATGATATTTCGCCAGCAAAGCGCCTAAAGTGCGGTTACAAAAGTGTGTACCTCTATCACTAATGATAGCTCTTAGAGTTCCAAACCTGTTGAAGATAGAACTCTTAATAAAATCAACCACAGTTTTGGCATCATCAGTTCTAGTGGCCTTAGCCTCAACCCATTTAGATACATAATCGACAGCCAGAAGAATATAAAGATTGCCAAAAGAAGAAGGAAATAGACCCATAAAATCAATACCCCACACATCAAAGATTTCACACACATATATATTATGCAAGGGCATTTGACTCTTACCAGTTAAATTCCTTGTTCTTTGGCATTTATCAGAACTCTTACAAAATAAATAAGCATCTTTAAATAGAGTTGGCCAAAAGAAACCACATTCAAGCACTTTATGAGCAGTTCTCTTAGATCCATAGTGTCCTCCACTTTCATATGTATGACAAAAATTTAAGATAGAATGAAATTCACATTGATGGACACATCTTCTTACAATTTGACCAGTACAATATCTCCACAAGTAAGGTTCATCCCAAAGATAATATTTAGCTTCAGCTTTTATCTTGTCCTTCTGAGCTCTAGACAAGTCACTAGGAAAATTCTTACTAACTAGGTAATTTACTACATCAGCATACCAAGAAATCTCCGAAGATAGAGAATGTAACTGCTCATCAGGAAATAAACCAGACAAGGGTACACCTACCTCATTGGGAACTATTCTACTTAAATGGTCTGCAACAAGGTTTTCTTTTCCTTTTTTATCTCTAATCTCTAAGTCAAATTCTTGCAGCAATAAAATCCATCTAATAAGCCTAGGTTTAGATTCTTTCTTCTTGAAAAGATACCTTAAGGCTGCATGGTCAGAATACACAATTACCTTTATGCCAAGCAAATATGATCTAAACTTTTCCAAAGAAAAAACTATGGCAAACAATTCTTTCTCAGTGGTTGTGTAATTATATTGTGCAGGATCAAGGGATCCAGAGGCATAGTAAATAACATATGGAACCTTTTCTTCTCGTTGTCCTAAAACTACACCCACTACCTTATCACTAGCATCACACATAATTTCAAATGGCAGTTCCCAATTAGGTGGTTTTATTATAGGGGCTGAAGTTAAGCTCTCTTTCAGTGCATTAAAAGCTTCTTTACAAGAATCACTAAAATAAAACTTAGCCTCTTTAGACAACAATTCATATAAAGGAGAAGAAATTTTAGAGAAATCTTTAATAAACCTGCGATAAAAGCCAGCATGTCCAAGAAAAGAACGAATGTCCTTCACACAACTAGGGTATGGTAAAGAACTAATGACTTCTATCTTAGCTTTATCAACTTCAAGTCCCTTAGATGATACAATATGTCCTAAAACTACTCCTTGTTATACCAATAAATGACATTTTTCAAAATTTAAAACAAGATTAGTTTCAATGCAACGATCCAAAACAATGGCCAAATTATGAAGGCATTTATCAAAAGAATCACCATAAACAGTAAAATCATCCATAAAGACTTCCATTATATGCTCAATAAAATCAGAGAATATATGCATCATGCATCGTTGGAATGTTGCGGGAGCATTGCATAATCCAAAAGGTATACGACGAAATGCAAATGTTCCAAATGGACATGTAAATGTAGTTTTCTCCTGATCCTCTGGTGAAATAGCTATCTGTGTATAACCTGAATAACCATCTAGGAAGCAAAAATGCGATCTACCTGCCAATCTTTCTAACATCTGATCAATAAATGGGAGGAGGAAATGATCTTTTCTAGTTGAGGTATTAAGTTTTCTGTAATCAATGCATACCCGCTATCCACTTGAAATTCTAGTAGGAATCAGTTCTCCATGTTTATTTTCAACTACAGTCATACCTGTCTTTTTGGGCACCACATGGATCGGACTTACCCATTTCGAGTCAGAGATAGGGTAAATCACTCCTGCATCGAGCCATTTGAGAATCTCTTTCTTGACAACTTCCATCATTGGAGGGTTCAATCTGCGTTGTGCCTCCCTGGTTGGCTTTGCATCATCTTCTAGATGTATTCTGTGCATACAAGTATTGGGACTAATCCCTTTAATATCAGCCAAAGCCCAACCAAAAGCTTCTTTTCTGTCTCTCAAAACACGTAATAATCTTTCTTTCTGCAAAGGGGTAAGTTCACTCGAAACAATAACAGGCAAAGAATTGTTATCCCCTAAATAGACATATTTAAGATGAGAAGGCAATGACTTTAGTTCTAACTCAGGGGCTTGGAAAAGAGAAGATAATATCTTAGTATGAGAAATAGGTAACTCAAGCTTGGGTAAAACACGACCTTCACTATGCAGTGAATCCATAACCTTAATCATCTCAAATGTATTATCATGCAAAGGTACACAAAGAGAATCAGTTATCTTTGAATCTAAACTTCTACTGAGCACAATTTCTAGCTCATCCTCATTCTCCAATTCAAACATCTTTTGAGCATAATAATCAATGACATCAATAGAGCACAAATAATTCACATCAGTAGGAAATTTCATAGCATCAAAAATATTGAATTTAATCACATTACCATCAAATTCCATAGTTAAAGTACCTTCATGCACATCTATTTTTGTTCTAGCAGTCTTTAAGAAGGGTCTTCCTAACAACAAAGTACTTCCTTTCAAATCTCATTCATCACCCATATCAAGAATATAGAAATCAGCAGGAAATACCAACTCATTAACTTTAACTAGAACATCCTCTATTACACCATCTGGGTAAGCATTACTCGTATCAGCTAGTTGTATGATTATTCCAGTTTCTTTCAATGGACCTAGATTCAAAGAGGCATATATTGATTTAGGCATGACATTAATAGAAGCTCCTAAATCTAACATGGCTCTTTCAAATAGAGGCCCTCCTATTTTACAAGGAATAGTGAATGTGCTAGGATCTTTACATTTAGGTGGAAGTTTCTTTTGAATTATAGCAGAAACATTCTCCCCCACACTTACTTTCTCATTTCCTAGCAATTTTCTCTTAGATGTGCACAGTTCTTTCAAAAATTTAGCATATCTAGGCACTTGTTTAATAGCATCTAAGAGTGGGATATTCACTTCTACTTTTCTAAATGTCTCAAGAATCTCATTATCAAGCTCATTTTTCTTAGACTTAGCTAACCTAGAAGGAAAAGGCGGACAGAGTTTAAATTCAGGTTCATTGTTTGAAGGGGAAGGGGAATGATCAGAATGTAATTTGGAGTTAGAAGGTACTCCCTTTGTAGACTCCTCTTTTTCCTTGCATTTTGGTTCACTTTCTTTCTCTATAGGTGGTGTCACTTCTAATTCTTCCTCATCATCATGTCTTTTTCTGTCTTTCTCTTCAAATGTTCTGGCTTGCTTACCACTTCGTAGCATAACTGCATTAGCACTAGCATTAGGATTAGTTAAAGTTTGGGAAGGCACCATACCTAACGTTTGGTCCTTTAAGTACTCACGTGATTTGCAATCTGCCCTATCTGAAGCTCTGAAGTTTGGAAACGCGAGTCTGTAGCCTGTTGATACTGAAGGGTGTTCGTGGTCAACTTGCCCATCAAATTCAGCAAATCATCCAATGAAGAATTAGATGACTGCCTTTGGGGTTGTTCAGTTTTACTACATATACCTCTAGTTTGAGCACTAGGAATTCCACCTGTTGCAATTTTAGTAACAAAAGAATTTAGTTGATCAAGTCTTTCATTCATAGAATTAAAATTAAATTCACTGACTTCTTTAGAAATCGCAACACTATTCATAGAGCCATATTGGTAGATGTTTTGTGCCATATTAGAAATTAATTCTCTAGCCTTAGAAGGGATTTTATCTATTAAGGCACCACCACTAGCTGCATCTATCATATTTCTATCTTTAATCATTAAATCATCATAAAAATATTGAATAAGCAGATCTTCACTTAATTCGATGATCTGGAAAACTAGCAACAAGTTTATTTAAACGTTCCCAATATTCATGCAATGATTCATCATCAAGTTGTGTTATTCCACATATTTCTTTTCTAATCGATGCTTTCATAGATGCAGGAAAGAATTTTTCTAAGAATACTCTATGTAGATCATTCCATGTAGTGATAGAACCAGGGGTCAAATTATGTAACCAATCTTTGGCCACCCCTAAGAGTGAAAATGGAAAAGCTCTAAGACAAACTTGATCTTTTTCCACTCCCTCAGGTCTCATAGTTTCACACACAAAATAAAATTCTTTCACATGTCTATAAGGATCTTCACCAGGCAAACCATTAAATTTAGGAAGCAAACTAAAAAAACCATAATTTAATTTAAATGATTTATCTAAATTAGGATAAGCAATAGACGAGGGATGTAGAATCAAGCCAGGAGCTGCAAGTTCTCTAAGAGTTTTGTTGTCTCCAGCCATCTCTACTTGCTCACTTTGGCACCTGCAAGAAATAAACTATAGGAAAATAATAATAATAGCAAAGAATAGAATAAATAAAACAAAATAATAACTACACAATATAAAATAATTAGACTTTTAAAGATAACAATTTTAAATAAAACTCTCCCCGGCAACGGCGCCAAAATTTGATGTGGTCGTTTAGCACAACAAAAATAAATCAAATACTTAACCTAAAATCTAGTATAGGATGAGTACAAGTTCGTTCCCACGGAGACAGTAAATTAAAAACAGTTATCCAAGTCTAATTAATCTAACCTAAAGAAATAAAAGAACTAAAAAGAACAAGTACTAAAACAATTAACAGAACTTAAACTATAAGTAAACAGTAACCAGTGGGGGGTTTAGTTGATAAAAGTGACCAAAACTAATCTAACTACTGAACTAATCAATATAGTATCTAGAGCTAACGAAACTATTCAACTGTGAAATGACCAGCGTCTATAAATTAAGTTTAACCAATAAATAAAAGGTACTCAATAGAAAATAGTATCCACCATGTAAATTCAACCTATCATCGACACACACAACTATTCAACTGAATGGGTTAACTGTAGAGTCACCTTACGAAGGTAACTCCCCGTTACCTTAATTACTCAACCTTGGAACGTCCTAAAATTAAGCCTAACCAATTAGACAATCCCTTGGTACGACCTAAGTGATTTAATCTATCGATAGCATTAAGGACTAGTAAAACTTCATTAACCCTAAGCAACTAGAGCACCTTAGCGGGTCTAATTTAACTTAGATTATGGCTACCCTAACCTATATGCAAAACCTTAACCGTCTCACTACAGATTAGTTGCTACTTACATCAAACTACTTGTGCAATTACGGACACAAGCATTCAACTAGCAATAGAACCCAAACATAAAATAGAAGCTTGCAATCAACCAATTTAAATCTGAATCAATATATAACTAAACCCAAATAGCCATAAACATTCAAGAAGAACAATTATTCAATCAAACCAACAAGTAATTTGTCTCAAGATATAGTCTTTACATGGCTTCAACTAAATTCTATTGAGTATAAAGAACTACTCACTAATCATATTTAAGAACAAAATCAAAGGGAAAAGATAGGAGAAACTCATAGTGGGAAGAATTCACGGTTGATGAATTGTTACTGCCACCAGTCGCTCGAATCCGCAACATTGTTCTTCATTGTCTACCGTCTTCTCTGGTCTGCTTCTCTTTTATTTTTTTGTGTCCTCTTCACTGCGTTCTAACCCTATATTGCTTTATGAGGTGTTTTTATTTCCTTTCTTCCCAAATTACAATCAGACCTCAAGACCCAACTTCCTCTATTAGCAATTAGGCTTGTATTGGCTTGGGCCCCAACATATCTAGAGTTGGACTTTTGTCATAATAATAATAATGAAACTTTGGAATACTTTCATATAATTACAAGTCTAAACATATCAGCTTAAAAATCTGTTGTTGGGCTGTTTGTATGTGACCAGCAGGCTTTGTGTATAATTTCGACCAAGAAGACATATGATTCTGGGAAAACTCACAATTGGAGAGTTGTAGTTCTCTTTTGTGGTTTTCCGTAGCCTTTTGAATCATTAAATTCGGAGCCCGTATGAAGAAGTTGTACTGAAAATTTGATCAGCAGTCAAAACTGTTCGGAACTGCGAATTGGGCTCGGATTATGTCTTTTCCATCTTCCAGTCCACTTGTACTCTGTAAAAATAAAGATAAACAAAAATAAGCCTAAAATATATAAAAGAGTAAAACTAGAAAATAAAGTGATAAATAATAAATATGAGTAAAAATGTAAATAAAAGTATAAATATAAACTAGAATGACTAAATATAGGGTAGAAAATATATATAAAATATGACTTATCACTTCCCTTTGTCTACAGGAGCCATGGGAACACAATAGAGTTTTCTCTCTCTACAAGTGAGAAAATAAAAGTTTCAGATTCGCAAGCTACAAGCACCCATTCAACAATGCAACCCAAAATTCAGCAACTAAGCGGAAAAATAAGCAAGTTCAAGACAAAAACCGAAGAAAATGGACAAGAACCGACTTACCTCAAGTGAAGTGAAGCACTCAACAATGGAGGAGCGTCAACCCAAGCTCTCGACAAAAGCTCGGTGAGGAAGAAGCAAAAAACGCGAAAAGAGGAGAGAGAAAGCGCTGAAGCGCTTTTATTTGGCTCAAGCCCAGCGCCGCTAGCGGCCCTGCGAACCTGCAGCACGGGCCCCACAAGCTGACCCAAGGCCCCTTTTCCAGTCCAGAGTTCGTTATTACAGTTTGCCTCGCGGCAATATCAGTATCAAACGCGCGGGAGCAAAGCCTTGAGGCCCACAAATTCAAATTCGACAGTTGGCCCATTTTACGATGCCAACTATTTACAGGTAAAATTGACCCGTTTATTTTTGTAGGTCCTAGAAACGGAAACATGGATCTACACGGCGACTCTCGACCCGAGCGCCCAAGTTATTTATTTTGCAGGTCCTAGAATCAGAAACATGGATCTACACGGCGACTCTCGACCCGAGCGCCCAAGTTATTTATTTTGCAGGTCCTAGAATCAGAAACATGGATCTACACGGCGACTCTCGACCCGAGCGCCCAAGTTATTTATATTTGCAGGTCCTAGAAACGGAAACATGGATCTACACGGCGACTCTCGACCCGAGCGCCCAAGTTATTTATTTTGCAGGTCCTAGAAACAGAAACATGGATCTACACGGCGACTCTCGACCCGAGTGCCCAAGTTATTTATTTTGCAGGTCCCAGAAACAGAAACGTGGATCTACAAAGCGGCGACTCTCGACCCGAGTGCCTAAGTTATTTATTTTTGCAGGTCCCAGAAACAGAAACGTGGATCTACAAAGTGGCGACTCTCGACCCGAGCGCCTAAGTTATTTTAAAATGCTTCAGTCAATGATCGCTTAAAGCGGTTATACTGTCCAATATTTTGTATGCTTCAGTCAATGATCGCTTAAAGCGGTTATACTGTCCATTTGTTTTTTATATGTTTCAGTCAATGATTGCTTAACCTATTGCAGTTAAACTGTTCATATGTTTTAACCATTTTACAGCAGTCATTTTGATCGCGCTGTCTTGTCGACCTTTTCGTTTCTTGTACAGGGACGGAATCTCGGCATCCACCGAGTAGTGCTTAGTCATTGTTTGCTCGATAAAGCATTTATACTATTCACTCTCATGTTACTAACCATTTTTGCGTTAGAGATCACCAAACAAGAAGAAGATGAGGGATTCACTTCCTTTCTTCTGCGTTGGAGGCTAAAGATAGTCGAACTGGTTGAGCGACCTTCGCAAACTGATCAAATCCGCCAATTCATCAAGAATCTGCAACCTGCTTACAAGAAACACATCATGTATCAAGCAATTGACTCCTAAAACCGACTCTATTATGTGGGTATCCTAATTGAAGATGACATTCTTAAGAATTCCACTTAAGTTGTAAACAATGCGAGCATTTACAGGGGGATGTCCTCCATGTCCCTGTCAAACAGTCCGTGCTCGAGAAGTCGAAGAGAGTCAATGTCTCCTAGTGTGCAAGTCTAGTCAAGTCCAGTCAAGTCTAATGATGTCTAGTCCGTCTTTTTAGTTCGTCTATAGAGTCTAGCTTACTTCTCGTGAAATGCTTTTCTTCGATTCAATAAGGTTGCATTTTGATTCACATCATTGTTCTTTGCTCAATCTTATGACGAACTTAAGTTGCATATGACGGAATAACAAAAAGAAAATCAAAAAAAGAATGATAAGCCTTCATTGTGGAAAATATCAAATAAGAACTCCCTAATGATCATCCCCATAGAGGATATACGGTTGAACCGTCCGTGCCAAGGACAGAAGGCATTCATTTGGCACCTCACATCAATATCCTTTACTACCCTATACATCATTACCACTTGCAACCCTTTGAGCCTTAAACACATAGCCTTTCATTTCTTAACCACTTCATCCTTACCCAGGGAATGGTGTGTGCGACATGGGAATAGAAGCAACCTTCTAGGCAAGGTGGACCGACCTACAAAAGAGCCACCGAGAGAAATAAAAAAAAAAAGAAAAAAAAAAAAAGAAGAGAACTCGAAAGTTCAAGAGCAAAAAAAAACAAAAGAGAAAAAATTCGAGAGCGATAGATCCAAAAGAGTACAAACACTTCAAGCACAACCAAGCGGTGGCCTTACCTAAACATTGGTCCCTAAGCCACCTTGTCAAGACCACAAACTTCTTTTCCATCTAGCATACTTAGGGGAGGGTCTTTACATTGGGTTTCTTTGAGCCTTTATCCTTTCTTTTCCACCTTTACCCAGCCTGGCATTACAACCCGAAAGCCCTCCAAGAGGCACTGACCATTCAATTGTATAGTCCTGAACTACGTTGGCATGATTCCACACACTGGATACGTAGGAAACCTTAAGGAGGTCCGACCACGACAACCACTTTGTTACATGATTATAAGGAGCTTTCCCATTCCACCATTCTCATCTAAAACTAAAAAAATGAGCCCGGTAGGTTGAAAACCCGAAAGGGCGGCCTAGTCAAAAGTTAGGGCGACAAAAAAAAAATTATAAAACAAATTCAACATCTTGAGGCAACTTAAATTTCCAAGGATTTAGAACATTGTTTCGCATGTAATCACTCTTTGGTCAGTCGTCTACATTCATACTCATCACCTTTCTCATAGGCTTGCACATAGACTTCCCAAGTGGGGGTTTTTTCAGAATGAGTCGTTTTCTTGTCCACTACCTTCAAAGTTGTCCATTTCGTCCCCATACCTTAAGTTAGATATTTTATACCGTTGCATCAATATCCTAGTTCCTCGAGTAGGTCATGATCATCAAGAACCACACATCAAATTGGGGGCTGATTCTCCCTTGACTGCACCCAGTCTTGTCCACTTGTCTCTTACTCTGTCAAGATCACCACAGGAATGAAATTCTTGTCCCTACTCATGACATGGAGCTAGCTGCCGTAGTTTTTGCCTTAAAGATCTGGAGGCGTTATTTGTATGGAGCTCGTTGCAAGGTCTTTACAGATCACAAGAGTTTGAAGTATATCTTCATTCAGAAGGAGTTGAATATGAGGCAATGGAGATGACTCGAGTTGATATCTAAATACGATCTTGATATTCAGTATCACGAGGGAAAGGCCAATGTAGTGGTTGATGGGTTGAGTAGGAAGACTTCACACACTATGAATAACATGATGGTGCTACCATATGGCCTGTGTGAGGAATTCGGAAAGTTGGACTTCGAAGTTATTCAACCATGTGAGACTGCAGTGTTGCTGAATGCACTTGTAGTGCGACCGTCGATCTATGATGAGATTCGACAGTTGCAAGTTCATGACTCGTTTCTAGAGGAGTTGCGTGTCAAGATCAAGGATGGGAAGCATCCTGATTATAAGATACTTGATGATGGTACTATCAAGATGAAGGGGCGTTGGTGTGTATCAAACAACGTCGAGTTGAAGAGAAAGATTCTAGATGAGGCGCATGGAATTGCGTATTCAGTTCACCCAGATGGTGATAAGTTGTACAAAGAATTGAAACTTCAAATTTGGTGGACAAACACGAAGCGAGAATGTGCTGAGTATGTGACAAGGTGTCTTACTTGTCAAAAGGTGAAGATCGAACACAAAAGGCCTGGAGGTCTTGTTCAATCGCTGAAAATTTCTGGATGGAAATAGGATTCAATCTCGATGGATTTCGTGACTGGATTACCAAAGACGAGGTCCGGGAAGGACACTATTTGGGTTATTGTCGATCGATTGACGAAAACGGCGAGATTCATTGCAATGAAGAAGACTTGGCCAATGGACCAACTCGCAGAAGCTTATGTGAAAGAGGTCTTGAGGTTACATGGAGTGCCTAAAGACATTGTTTCAGACAGGGATACAAGATTATTGTCGAATTTTTGGGACAAATTGCAGAATGCTTTTGGTACCAAGTTGAAATTTAGTACGACATTTCATCCTGCGACAGATGGTCAAACGGAGCGTACTATTCAAACTTTGGAGGACATGTTGAGAGCTTGTGCTCTAGAGATGAAGGACTCTTGGGAGAAGAGATTGCCTTTGATTGAGTTTCTCCTACAAGAATAGCTACCATGCGAGCATTGGTAGAGCACCTTAGGAGGCGCTATATGGGAGAATGAGACGTGCCACGTAGGCGAGAAATTTAATAGCACGCCACCTAAGCAAAGATAATGACACAAAAGTAAGTTTACAATGTTTAGAAATCTTAACATTAGGGGTGAGCATGGTCGGGTACCCGCCTAAAATACGTGGAACTGGTACTATAACTGGTTACCACGGATCCTGAAATTTGGGAACTTGTACTGGAACTGGTTACCACGGATCCTGATATGTATCTGGGAACTGGTACTGAAACTGGCGGGTACCGGTTCCGGGACCAAGTACCCATTACCACTTTTTCATAGACTTTTTTGTTCTCTTTTTTTCCTAAAACTTAATATTATTTTATACAACTCTCTTTAATAAACCATCTATTACTAACTTTTACCTAATATCATAATATTATAACCCAAAAACGAAAATCAAAAACAATAATTAATAAAACTCAATGCCACATCAAAGTATGAAACTCATAAACTGGTTCTTGGAATTGGTCCTGCCGTGTACCCGGCGGGTACCTGGTCCCAAAAACTGGTACCCAAAACTGGTACTGATTCCACCAGTTCCGAAATTCTGGAAAAAAAACTGGTCCCGGTGGGAGTGGTTCCAAGTTTGGACCCGTCGAGTCCTAACCGGTTTCAAATCCAAAACTAGGTACTTGGTCCCATTGCTCACCCCTACTTAACATCATTACGAGTGTAAAATTAGTTATTAATTAACTACTAGAGTTGTATGAGGGTTATAACAGATCTTCATCAAATATTCAAAATCATATATAACGTTTTCTATACCTCTAAAAAAATAACAAAAATTACACTATCAGATTTGGATCGGAAAATACTTCAAAATGATATGCATTACGATATGTTTAGAATATAGTATCCATTGGTTTATAGAAGCAATGAGGTATGCCACCTAAACAAATAGCATAGGACGCGCCACCTCATCACTTAATTATAATCATTATTATATTATTTTGTAATTTGGGTAATAGTGAAAAAGTTAAAAAAAAAATGTTAAATAATGCTAAATAGTTAGAGTTTTATTGTCGTTATACTTTATTTTTGTCTAATATTTAAATACAAATATAATATTCTACCATCCCCAAAAATAATAATATTGACACCATCATACTCGTGTCGAAAAGTACATTAAAATGATATGCATTTACATTATGATTGCAATATTTACAATTACAGAGTTCGTTTAACAATGATGATTTCTGGAGTTACTTATATATTATGCATTCCACTAAAGTGAGAATTTTATACAATAAAATATAGATGAATTAATATTTGTATATACGTTTATTTTGTTACACTTTGAGATATCTGATCCCGTGATGTACAATATTAGGGTGCGTTTGTTAGAGCTAAACTTACTAGAATTGAATTGAATTGAACTGAATTCAACATTACTAAACTGGATACTACTGAACTAGACACAACTGAACTGAACTGAATTGAACATAACTTAATATGTGAGACAAAAAATATGTTTCTGAACTCAGCAATACTGAACTGAATTAGACATTATTTAACTGAATTTGAAATCACTGAATTGACATTTGAACTGAACTGAACTGACCGTATAAGCTCTAACAAACGCACGCTTATTTGGGTTAGCAACAATAGGAAATTCAACATGGTATTATCTTTCAACATGATCGGAATAGGATGTTCATTGTTATAATTAATTAAAAAATACATATAGATATTTAACGGTGCAAGTGTGTATCGCACGGGTTTTAAAACTAGTAATAATAAAACATGCGTAATCGTAAATAATTAATCTGCTGGATAACCTGTCAGATCACAATTCACAATCCCTTCCCTATCACATATTCACATGTTACCAGGAATCCTCCATAGAGATGGATAAATCAAGTTTTGGCACCGCATCAAATTGTAACAGAAGTAGAATAAACAAAACCCCCAAACCTACCATTTCTGATTCCACCTGCAAATAGAAGGCTGCCTTTCACCATCCTTCCCCTGCTCTCTTTCTCTCCAATTCTCCACTCCAAAAGGGACAGTCTGTTGATGCCCCAAAAAAGAAACTCTCAGTTCGTGGCAGAAGCTGGTTTTAAACCACCAAAATATTTCATCTGAAATTTTGATCCCCAAAGTCAATTTTCTCAATTACCCAAAATCACAAATTCATTAATTTCATCTGGGTCTCCACTATTTTATCCAAAAGACATTTCTGGGTTGTCCAATTTTTGATCCAGTTTTTCAAGTTGGGAAACCTATTGGTCAACCTTTGATCCCCAAATTACCCAAAATCGTAATCTCAACAAAGCACCTATTTATTTGAGGCATGAATTTTAGGAGCCTGGATGATTTCTGGGCTTTTTATGTTACCCAACACTCAAAACCATCAACAAGGCGTTGGCACTTTGCAGGCACACTTAGTGGAATTATCATGTTCATCTTCTCACTGTTGTTCAACCTATGGCTCATTATTTTGGTGCCTCTAGTTGGGTATGGAATGGCTTGGTATAGCCATTTCTTTGTCGAAAGAAACGTTCCAGCTACATTTGGCCATCCAATTTGGTCTTTCTTGTGTGATTTTAAGATGTTTGGGTTAATGCTTACTGGTCGAATGGATAGAGAAATGAAGAGACTTGGTAAACGACCTGTTTTGCAACCTTTTTGATTCATTGTTTGTTACTAGTGCTTTGTTACTACTTGTATTCATCTGTAAGTACATATATATATATATACACTTGGGGATTTTGTGTCTGTTTTTGGCGTTTTTGCTTTGTTATCACAATTCTTTTTTTGAAGATTACGCTAGTTATAAGGTGTTGGATTTAGAAGTTTAGGCCATGTGAGTACATTATTTGTGTATGCCGCCATTGTTGGTCTCATTTTTTTGCTGTTCAGGTGGATTTGATCGTAGTTAGCGGAAGGAAAGAAAAAAGGACAGAGAAGAAGATTATGAAAAAAGAAAAAGAAAGAAAAAGGCATTCATTGACGATAGAATTGACATAAAGATGTTGGCCTTGTTTGGCACGCAGCTGGTAGCTGGTAGATGATTTGATCAGCTGGTTGCAGCTACCTGGTTGTATTAGCTGGTTTGACTGAATGGTAGTATAAACTGATTGTTCAAAATATTTGGTAAAGTCAGATGGTTTTTAGTAGCTGATATGATGTAAAATGACCAAAAAGGACATATTATTATTATTATTTTTTATTTTTTTTTTTTTTTTTTTTTTGCAATATTGATATTTGATCTATCTATGGTATTGTCACTGTTGTGTAACCCAAAAAACTTCAAATTTTATCAGCAAAAAGATAATTATAAATCACTCTAACCTATTAACCACGTATTAACCGTCTCACCTTCCCAGTTTCCCTTAAACCCCATTTTCTTTTCCTTTTCTCTCTCATCTTCCCTTCTTCCACAAACCCCCAAGGACCAACAAATGGTGGGTAAAAAGCATAATTCACAACCACTTTCCATGGTCGCCAACCCAACAATGCATTCAGTCTGATCTGGTAATCTGCCATTTGAGAAACAATTCCTTCAAAACTGTAAAACCCAAAATGTGCAATATCAAATGGCACGCTATAATTAACATTAATCTTGGGTAGAGTAGTCAATTACTTAATTGTCACCAACAATTTGAAGTGAAACGCACCCCTCCACTAGCTTTTCAAAGTTGGATTGTTGGGGTTCAAAAAGTTGGGTAAAAAGCCAACAACCAAACATCATTTTTTGGTCAAGCAGATTGTTCAATAGTCAAACAATCCAATACCCTCAACAATCTGGCCAAAAAGCTGCCTGCCAAACAAGGTCGTTGTGTTTGATCATTAATGTACTCTTGTAGTTGAGGCGTTAGCTAGTTGTATTGTAGTCATAATACACTACTTTGCACCAAAAAAATAATATAGTACCTCAAAACGTTACCGATCTGCTCGGTGCCCAAAAATATACACAAAGATAATTAGTATTACCAATTTTCACAAGTATAAAACGTATGTCAGTTCATAATAAATGATCACAACTCATTCTACTATAAAATGACATCACACAAAACTTGCTCAAAAGAATCGAAATTTATCCGAAATAGGAATTTGACTACACTCCAATGAAGATGACCCTGAGTACTTTTTGGCAAGTGTTAAATGGACATGACTTAAAAAGATTACTATTATTATCTCAAATCATACATTTTAACGAAGGCAAAAATTATTTGATCATATTGACCGGAAACAAACATTTTCAAAGCGGTGGTATAAACTATTTGTCCTTTTCAATGAAGTGCTCAACTACTCATTCGAACCATAAGGCAAGTACCTCCTCCAAGATATACTATCAGATGTTTCAAATGGGTCCATTTTCTCATAGATCATCACAGAGCCCCAGATTACCCATTTAGCAATAGCAAGTCTATGTTATGATCTTTATCTAAACTTTAGTAATAAAAAAAGTCCAGTAGTAGTGTGATCACATTCACAAAACAGAGCATTATCCAAGAACTTGAAGCTATGAACTAGGCTAATCTTTTGAAATCGGAACTTGAGCCTTGAAACATGTCGAATGATATGAATTCTTTGAAAAGTTGACAAGATGCATCTACATACAATGAGATTCGATAGAGAAAGTTCGTAACTTTATTTAGAAACATAATGAAAATGAAAGGTGCTCTGCTATAATCACTCTGTACCACCACAAATCTTAAAACTTAGAATCTTGACAGTGCTTGAAAGTTTTTCAGCTCCTTACCACAACAGCCAGTTCAGGGAACCATTAGTTCTAGCCACTCGCAACCTGGTTTGCAAGTTGCAACCTAGGTCCCCCATTCCTAATTCAAACCCTCCTCCTGTCATTCTTTGGATACCTCCAACTGTTGATTATGTTAAGGTCAATGTTGATGCTTCTTCCAAGAAGGACACTTGGGAAACAGGTTGTGCAGGAATTTGCACAGATCACAGAGGTCATTGGTTAGGTGGGGCAACTCAGAAAACATATGCCTCCAGTGTGTTACATGCAGAGCTCAAAGCTATACACATGGTCTTGAAGTTGAGTATACAAGTAGAATGGGAGTAACGAGTAAGTCTTGATCAGACTCGAGCAAAGCAGTGGAGTTGATATACAACTTGGATGTTAGAAATCATTTACTGATTTACTTGATCTTTGAATGCAGGGCAATGTTGGCTGGACATACTAGTATCACACTACAGTTTGAAGGAAGGAAATGGGATAGAGCAGCAGATAGCTTAGCTAAGTGGACTAGAACTAGAACTGACAGTAGTATTTTTGAACAAACTAATTTTTGGTGTGCCCCTCCTCTGACTTGTAATGATTTAATTGAGGAGGAGGCTTTATGTTGTATTACCTAAGAGACTAACCTAGCTCTGAATGAGAAGATTAGCATAGCCCTTGCGCAGGGATGACATACACAAATCAAGAAATGGTCCAAATTTTGAAGAGCAAAAAAAACTAGCTCTGAATTCTTTTGTTACCCACTAATTTTAATTTAACTAGGTTTTATCCCCGTGCTTCGCACGGGCTCGTAAAATAATTATTTATGAATATATATAATAATAAAATGTTATATTTGATGTGAAATTATTAATTTTATTAGTAAAATATATTTTATTTTATTTTTGCAAAGATTTTTATTCATAGGACGCAACATGCTATTCTTGAAAATGATATTTTCATGCGACCTTCATTTGTAATGAGATTCGACTAAGTTTAGATAGATAATAAAAACAGTATATGTACACTAATTTTAGTAAGTAATTCAATTAATGAAAATAATGAATAAACTCATTCTGCATTAACGGTATATGTGCACTAAAAGTTGATAGCATATGCTCGTTTTATTCCTCACAACTAAAACTATGTGACAAAGTTGAGCACATGTGACGTGTGCGTGTCATCTTCACACGAACCTTTCCTCTTATGTGACGTCCTACGTGTCATGACCACACGGAAAGAACCCAACTTTTATAGGACATATGCATATATATCTCGTTTTAAAGCATTTTTCAAATCCAATCCAATGGAATCAGATTGATAATTTTTTGACTTATGTAACTAAAGTTATTTTATTTTGTAATTTAGAAATATGCTATAATTAAGCCAACTAATGATGAGACATTAATAATAGATAATGTGTCATGATGCATGGCAAGTTTGTGCTCAAGTGTCGCTTGCGTGTCATGCTTGCACGACGTGGCTCGCCTATGTGGCATCCCACGTGTCGGCACCACACGAGGAGTGCTTCGCACAGCTCGTAAAATAATTATTTATGAATATATATATAATAATATAATGTTATATTTGATGTGAAATTATTAATTTTATTAGTAAAATATTTTTTATTTTATTTTTGCAAAGATTTCTATCCATAGGACGCAACATGCTAATTCTTGAAAATGATATTTTCATGCGACCTTCATTTGTAATGAGATTGGACTAAGTTTAGATAAATAATAAAAACAGTATATGTACACTAATTTTAATAAGTAATTCAATTAATGAAAATAATGAATAAACTCAATCTGCATTAACGGGATATGTGCACTAAAAGTTGATAGCACATGCTCGTTTTATTCCGCAAAACTAAAACTATGTGACAAAGTTGAGCACATGTGGCGTGTGTGTGTCATCTTCACACGAACATTTCCTCTTATGTGACGTCCTACGTGTCATGATCACACGGAAAGAACCCAACTTATATATATATATATATATATATATATATATATATATATATATATATATAGTTTTGAAGCATTTTTCAAATCCAATCCAACGGAATCAGATTTATAATTTTTTGACTTACGTAACTAAGGTTATTTTATTTTGTAATTTAGAAATATGCTAATAAATATGTAATTAAGTCAACTAATGATGAGACATTAATGATGGATGCTGTGTCATGCTGCATGGCAAGTTTGTGCTTACGTGTCGTTTGCATGTCATGCTTGCACGACGTGGCTCGCCTATGTGGCATCACACGTGTCGGCACCACACGAAGAAGGACCCACACGAAGAAGGACCCAATTATATATATAGGGTCGGGTTCAGGTGAGAGCAGTTTTATAGTGAGAGCATGAGAGCAGATCATGGCCGTTAAATCCTCAAAACAAATGGTCCAGATCGTGCACCTCATTAATGGCAAAATCGTAAATTGCCGGATCAAATTTAAGCTGCCCAGAGTGCCCACCCCAGCCCCCATTGTCGAGTTCTTTCTCTCCTCCTCTCCACACACACACGACTCTCTCCCTCTCCACAAACAACTCTCTCTCCTCCACCATTTTCGCCTCTGTCTCCATGATTCTCTGCCTTTGACGAGCAGTTACACCAAGCTGCCCGATTAGTAAATTTGCCATACTTTTGCTTGTCTTGAGGTATGTTTCGTCTTGCGTTTTTTTAGTTCAAATTGGAATGGGTTGATTTGTTGTTAGGTGTGATTGTTAGGGATTTGATTTCTTTAGATTGAGAACTTGGGATTTGAAATTTGGTGTGCCTAATTTCGCATATTTGGGGATTTGATTTTGTGGACTCTAGCCCCAGAGGCCATGAAAAGCTCTGAGAGACATTGTGTGCTTTTTGAACAAAAACACATATCTTTCAACCAATTCCAGCTCCAATCAAAGGAGGCTCTCGATTTAGCTAAATATTCTACTAATTACTTTTTTTTCAAGCTCTAATTGCTCGAATGGTTCTCCCAGTAGCTGAATATTGTTCTACATTTGTGCCTAACAGTTCTCTTTCTTCTTACTGATGTATCTATACTAATGTTGGATAAAAGTTGTGGCTTTTTTTTTCTTTTTTTCCTATTCTGACTCAAATAGCTATGTTGGGTGGTAGTGTTATTTTCAGATATATGTTAATTTGCTATCAATGTTTTGGTACTCTCAATTTTTCTGGTAGCAAGGATTGGGGTCAGTCTACCTTTCTAATTGTTAAAGTGTACTTTTGAAATTGTATAAGTGTACCTTTGGTATAAACTTAGTGTACCTTTGATATTGTTTCGGTCTTCCAATAGTATACTTTTGCTATAACCCCATGATATTGTTTGTATGTACCTTTGGTATAATTTTATTGTACCTTTGGTATGAATGTAATGTACCTTTGATGTTGTTTTATAGTAATTCCCCTTCCAATCTAGTTTATTGTAACTCTGATAAGGTTTTAGTATATGGCTTCTATCCTAGTTATGTGGTTGCTGTGAATTGATGATAGAAAATCAAGGGTGTATATGTATGCAAATTTATTATTTAAGACAATATAGGTGAAGAATTGGAAAGAGAGGATCAAATCCTCTTCTAGAATAGTGTGAAGCAGATGAATATGTAAAGAATAGGCCAATAGGTAGGAAAAATGCTTCTTATGCCTCCTCCATCGATCGCGGACTCTTGATGAGATCTGCAACAGAAATGAAAACCGTTTGAAGACAGTTGGTAGAGTGCTGGTTTTTTGAAGTCTTAAGTACAAATTGCTTTGTTTCTTTATTCTTTCTTTTTAGTAGTGCTAGTAGCTGAGCAGAAAATCTCTGTGGTAGTGACGATGTCATGAATAAACATATAAGATATAAGCACTAGATGATGATGATTGAGCCATGTTGTTGGACTGTAGACATAATTGACGATATTTGTAATGGCTCATTTAAGGACAGTGTTTTCACTTTTTAGTATACCCTGAGAGTCTGAGACTAGCTACCAATATGCTGTACTAAGTGAGTTATCTTATGGCTATAATAGTACAATTTAAAGGAGGTACTTGTGAGTGAATCAAGCCATGATAGTTTGTGGTAGTATAGTGGGAAAAAACTGGGATGATCTTATTGCATTTTCGAACTTACAGCTTACATAAAAATGCAGACAATGTTTGTCACTCATCATTTAGGAGCAATGTATCAGAACCTAGGAAACAAATTGCTTTACAGCATATATACGGATTCCTTCTTTTTGGCATTAAATACGAAGCATCATTTCTCTTTTCCTTTTCTTTTTCCACCATCTCCATGAAACTAAACTAAACTTAATCAACTTGAATCAGACAGAAAGAACAAAAAGACTTGTTCAGAGTCAAGGGGGAAAATCACATGATTAGAGCAGCATATAGAAGATTATTCCAGGTATCTGGCAATCCAGGGCTCTAGTGACTGCAGTCCATGCCGGCATGATCACCACTGTATATCTCAGGAAGTGCATCTTTCCTCAGCTGTGACAGTGTCGGTATGTCGAGCAGGTAAGCCGGTTTTTTCATTAAGCTTAGTATTTTCTTCACTATGTCTGCTGCTGGAGGTGAGCCCCCAGGGTGGTTCTGCCTCCCCACTGCAGCCCCTTGATGCTCCTTTCCATTCCTTGGCACTGAGACATGAGAAAGTATATGCTTTACTAGATTATTCGGCTTGTTTGCTACTAGACAGGCATTCACATTTTACTGCAAAATGGTGTCAAATCTTTGATGAAAAGCAGGAACTCAGCAAAGTGATTTTTATTACTAAAATGTTTATTGCTTGTAAATGAACCACCATCCCCTAGATTTTAAATAGAGTACATTTTATGCACAGAAGAGTGGCTTGACCTATGATTATGTTCTCATGTGAAAACTTATTCTAAACTACAACATTTCTTATTAGCACTCGCATTGCCATCAGATGAGCAACAACAAACCTAGTGGTCGTCCATTTGCGTTATTTAATTTTTTGATACGAGGAACCCACAATCACTATTCTTAATGGCGTGGGCATGAAGTACCTATACCACAAAATCTATAGTATTTACAAGATTATCTTGAAAGATGGGTTATGGAAGTTCACAGGAATAGAGGTGCGAGGAGGGCTGTAAGACAAAGGTATGTGTTATAAATATCAAAGGTACATTAACGGTAAGTCAAAGGTACATGTTATATATGTCAAAGGTACATGATTTATCTGTCAAAGGTACATGTTATTTATGTCAAAGGTACATTAGCTGTAAGACAAAAGTACATAACATCTAATCATGAAAATGTTATTTTGGGGTTTGAGCTAAGCGTCTCTTCTACATCAACAAATGAAACTTAGCTAGTTTGCTAAATTGATGTGCGTGGGTGAATACCTACTATATTAAAAAGTAGGGATATTTGGGAGGTCAACACCTCTAAGTAAGCTGGTGTTGGGGTGATTCAGAAGATCTCTGACCTCAACCCACAACTGCAAAGCCTGATTCAAACCTAATAAGTCAACAACTGTAATACTCCACCAGATACACTATTCTGCAAAAAACCTGGTGAGGACTTCCATTGTCTGGAATCCTGCAGCTTTACTAAAGCATCGATTCATTGCTTGGCTTGTTGCTCTTAAGAGATTAAAATGAACAACCTTGGCAAGTTTGGTCTGCAGGGGCCTGGTGTGTGCGGCGTTATAAGCCTATTAGCTCAAGTGGCAGAGCAATTGTACTATTGTACAATGGATGTGGGTTCAAATCCCACATGGGCTGCATAATCTGCATTTTAAGTGTGATAAAACAGCTCCCTTGTCGTGACATGGATGCTTGTCATCCTAAGGCTAGTGGTGGATTGGGTTTTAGAAATGTATACTGGATGGATATGGCTTTTTATTCTGCAATTGCTTTGGCACAAAAAGCAGATATTATGTGGGTAAAATGGTCTAATGAGAGATATATGCAGCAAGAGAACTTGTGGGAGCTTGAGATCTCCAGTTTCCTTTCCTTTTAGAAAGTTACTTAAAACCAGGAGTTGGCATTACAGTGTGTGCATACTCAGGTTGCTGTCATTAACCATAATGTACTTCTATTGGTTTATGTCATGTCGTCTGCTTGAGTTTACTTGACATATATAGACGACAAAGATAAATGATACATAATCCAAAAGTACTTAGCTATAGCAGAAGGGTACATGATATATTAGATGGAGATACATGACATTTACGTCTTGTGACAAATAGCCTATGTGGGATTTGAACCCACATTCCATGTGCAAAGGCACATTGCTCTACCAATTGAGCTAATAGGCTTGCAATAGTTGAATGCATTAAGGATATCAATTACAAAGTAGACAAAAAGCAAAATTACAACTATTAACTAAATTATTCAAACTTCCCCCTAAAGCTTCATTGGAGCCCCATTTTGGTTTACACTTTGCAGCTCGACTATGAAGCTAGCTATGGCCAAAAAAATGCAGCATGAGAAGTAGTGACAAAGTGTTGCGTGTACCCATTGCCATCATGGTGTTGTGCTTTCTACAACAAAGAGGTAGCTAAAAGTTTATACTTCAAGTGGTCTTACCATGTGCGATGGAGTGTTCAACGAATTCCAACACAGCAAGTTGAGCCACCAAACTAGTACCAAAATGCAGCCCCACTGTAGAGAAAATAGCTCCTGGAGCTGTGAATATTCCAAATGAAAACTCCGGTTTATTGAACCTTTTGCCAAAACTTGAAATTATCACTGGTTCTGTCATTGAAACCTTCTGTGTTCTTGACTGAAAAAGCAACCAACATTGCTCAACTTCAACCTCCACAACAAGAGCCATGTGACCAGTACACTAGCCCTTGGTTCAGCGAGTAGAACCCGAACATTCACAACCAAGCCAACATATGGTCACAACCAAACACGTCAGCAAACAAAACTGACCTAGAATTTCAGAGCCACACTTGTGAATCCGGAACAGAAGCAGAACTAGTTGTAGCTCAATACAAATAGTAGAGCAGCTCAGCGCATCAAACGTCATACTAGAGTTCAACATTAATCAACGAAACAAAACACAGGACAATTGCAGCAGTTCAGAGTACACAAATAAACTCTCACACTTAAGTAGTATCAACGACCAAATTTTCAGAATCAATCAACACCGTTTTTTGCTCACTTTGCTCAACATAACCAGAAAAATAGCTCACAAATTTCAACCAGCAATTCATACATACCCAGCATAATTCCCACAACAATTTACCAGCAAATATCAACAGAAAATTTAAATGCCCAAATGTCAAAGGTACAATGAAACTATATCAAAGGTACATTTCGATTATACCAAAGGTACACCAAGTTTGCTACTATAACATTTAAATCCAATCCTGAAAATCTATCTTGATGAACTTGGCAAATAGACAAAATCAAACCATTCCACATGGTAGCACCCTTGAATTACATTTATCATGTGATTACACCAAAGATATACCAAAGACACACTAAAACGAAATCAAAGGCACATTGAGACAATATCAGTAATTCAGTACACTAAGACTACCAAAGGTAGTTAAGGTACATTACATTTGGTTGAAAGGTACACACATTTATCATGAAATATCCCAAAGATTATACCAAAGGTACACTACATGAATATCAAAGGTACACTAAAAGACTATCAAAGGTACAGTAAAAGACTAACAAAGCTAAACTAAGACTATACTAAAGATACATTACAATTTATATAAATTCTTGTAATATCTACTCAATTTTCACAACATTATTCAAATAATAGAATCAAGAAACACCAAATATCAGACAAACATCGAAAAAAAAAAAGAAATATGAAAACAAAATGCAGACCCGAAATTGACACAGCCAAACCGCATACAATTTCATAATATCAATGCATATTCGAACAATAAAACATAACTGAACATAAAAATAAATGAACCAAAGAAAGAATTATAAACTAAAATCTACGAACCAAAGAAAATAATATAAGATCGAAACTAAAATCGCAATTAAGGAAAAATTACTCACGAAGTTTCGGGAAGTCAGAGAAACAACCTAATCAAGCTTGATTAACAACCAGATTGAACTTAAATGGAGCTTGCATTTGAAGAATAGAACCAGATCGAGCTTTATAATTAGCTTGAATCGTCAGAAACGAGCTTTAAACCGTCGAATTAGCTCAAAACGAAGTTTGAAACCCTTGAATTTATGGAACTGGAGCGTCGTTTCGCCTTTAGTCGCCGTCGATCTTCGCCATTAATGCCGGTGAGAAGCTGGGTAAGAGATAGTGGCGATTATAGTCGCCGATCTCATTCGCCATGAGCAGTTGAGAGAGAGAATGACAGTGAGAGAGAGAGAGAGAGAGAGAGGAGGAGAGAGAGGACGATTAGATAAAGAAGACGAGATAGCACGACGGGAGGTCGTCGGAGCTTGGACGCCATTAATGGCGGTAGTCTGAGAGAGGAGAGAGAGTGAGAGTGAGGGGATGGGAGTGAATGAGAGAAACGGTGCAGAGCCTAAGGATCTTAGGTAGCTTTTTTAGCTTTTTTGAAGATTTAAAGTCGGTATCTAGCAAAGCAAATGCTGATAATAACAATGCACTAAAAAATAAAGCATTAACAAATCATGCATGTCCAACGCCTTCAAAAACATAATAACATAAAAGCTAAAAGAAAACTTCTCTTCAAACGAACAATTTAGTATCTTCGCAATTCTCAGTGAGATACACCACTATATGGGACAACTACAAAACCCCCCTACAACAATGACAACCATAACATGCATGTTTAAGAATCTGCTATTGAAACCTCAACCTCAACACCAGGTTTAATGGTGATAGAGGTGATCTGCTTGACCACATCTAAGGAGCTGAAGCGGTCAATGACTCTCTTGTGAACACGCAACTCAAACCTGTCAAAGGTGTTGGTACAACTGTACTACTAATGAGCAGACTACAGAGCACAAGACTCTACTGAGTATCAGTCAGTATATTCCCCGAACCCAAACCCTGTCATCCTCCACGCAGCCCAAATGCAGTTATAAAAGTTCATGAATATTCTGCCGTACAACTCATTGTTCAATAATGACATAAATTATAGAAGTAAAACTATAAGCTCAGTAAAACAAATCAGATTTGCGAAATAAAAGCTCAGCTGGATAAAAGCGAGTAACAAAAAGACTAATGGTGGAAAAAAGGTTATTGCATTCTTGGTTGGCTTTAGGCTAGATTTTGAGCTCTGAGTCCTGGTGGCACCCAACCTGGTAGGTGCTTGTACCTCATTTCTCTCCTCTTTAGCCTTGTAAGTACTATTTTGGTTGGTTGTCTCAATAAAAATCACATAAATACAACCGGAAATAATCAAAAATAAAAAAGACAGTATGGGTGGTTAGAATACACTTTGGTCATACATATAGACATGTAGAACACAAAATCAAATTGTGACAGCCTATCAATTCTGCCATCACTCATTAAATTCTCACTGGTAACAAGGTTACAATCCACTCAATCTTAAAGGAACAAAGTTAAAAGGAACTCAATCTGATCAGTTCAATGAATTGCTGATTCAAACACACTAGCTCAACTATTGACCAAAAGAAAACAAAACCAGATAAGAAATCCCCAAAATTTATTGAAATTCAATCAATTAAAGCAAATTTATCAACCATAATCCAAACAACCCAGATGAAAGAGTAACCTGGAAGGCCCTAGACATGCCTTGTTCTTTGTACATGAACTGTACAAACCTGGAAGGTGTGTCTGCTCATCTTTCAAAATGAGATGCAAAATTTTACCAAAGGTACAATAAAAGAACACCAAAGGTACAATAAAAGAACACCAAAGGTACACTAACACAAAATCAAAGGTACACGAAATTATTTTCGGCATTTCAATTACTTCACATCTAGCTAGTAGCTACAAATTTGCATAAAAAAAATTCTACTCATCAAACCACAAACCTACCTCCAATTCTACACATCATAACCACAAGCCACACCACACTCATTTTTTTCAGGAAACACAACAATTCAACACTGAAACTCTATAATTCAACCCTGAAGCTCAACAATTCAGCACTTCAACCAGAAATTCAGTAATTGAGAGAGATACAGAGAGAGAAACGAACCTGATATAGAGAGAAAATATTCAGCTTAAAATTCAGATCGAGCTCAAAATATGTTCTTTGAACGGATGTCGTCGTCAAGCTCCGCCAATTGCCACCGATGATCTCCTCCATTAACGCCGATGAAGGTTGTTCGCCATTAACATTGTCGCTCTGTTCGCCATGAACAGAGGAGAGAGAGTGAAAACAATGACGCCTACTCGAAGAGAGAGAGTTAAAGATTAAGAGTGAGAGAGAGATATGAGCAAAGGAGAGAGAGATGGCCGGCAATGGCGGACGGGGAGGAATCGCCGGAGATGATAGAGAGAGGGAAGAGAGAGAGACTGTGAGGAGAGAGACTAAGGCTGGGTTGGTTTAATCTGCGTTTGTGTGTCATTTATCTTCAACGTGAATTGACGACAATGCCCCCGGATTTAGTTTAATGACCAGCGCGTCCCATTTTCGTTAGAGTAAATCTGCGCCGTTGATTTTCGAATCCAATGGCTGTTAGATGCTCTCACGCTCTCATCTGTGGGAGTGCTCTCATTTGAGCCCGATCCTATATATATATATATATATTTTGCTCTGTTTCCTGCCCAAAAAAAAATAAAAAATGCTCTGCTATGCAAAGTTAAAATTTACTTAAGAGTGTAATTGTGTAAATAAATTGAAGTTATTGATGTTTACAAAATTTTCTCTTCTTTTTGTTTTTTTGGGGGTGAAATGGTCTACCAAATTCAACTATTTTATGGTCTATAGGGGCGGTAACCGGAATCGAACTCGGGGCAAGCCCGGAAAGTCGCATACCGTAATGTATCACGTACTCAAGCCACCCGCACGCAGCTAATTACCAATTTTCACTCTCCTTGCGTATCGCTTGGCATACTCATCCAAGGGTTGGTTTGGCCCTTTGTTGTATCGTTCAGAGGTTTGGTCGCTTGTTTTTTCGGTTCCACAAAAGTAATCAAATGCAAGTATGAAACAACAGATAACGTATTGACTAAATGGAAAACGGTATTTTCTTCTCCAGAACTCCTCAAAATCACTAAGGGCCTATTGCTACTGATGCAGTAACAATGTACTCTTCTACCATATCTATTTTGGTAGTGTCACTGTGCAACAATTGATGATGCTCTCATGTGTATGGAGGTAGGCACACCCAACCCAATCAATACCTGCGCCCCAACCAGAGCACCTAAGATTGCGTAATGACCTAACAAGACAGGGGCCAGGCGCCTAGCATTATGCAAAAGGCAGAAGCAACTTTAGCCTCAATCTAAATGGTGACAGCAAAAAGATGAAAAGACAATTATATTTCTCCTTTCTCTTCCAACTTCACAAGTATACATTTACCAAGTATGGCACCCATCAGGGAGCACAAGCCAATGTAACCGCATCAAATGGGGGCATAATGTATGACACGGCAATCCAAAGTCAGCTCCTCCGATCCCAGTTTCATCAGCTACAAAGGGCTCCCTTGACATCCAGTCTCAAATTGTGGTGCCAAAGAGGTATACCTGGAGGATCCCTCGTCAACCTTTTGTATAATTGTCAAAATGCATCAGCTATCAGTACAGATATCACTACAAGTCAGTATTCCTTGAAAATGAAGGCAATGGCACAGCTTCTTGTGGTCGAAGGATCACTAAAACACCAAACATCCCAAGCATCGGGAGAATGACGAGCCACTTCAGTAGTTTGTAGTAATACATGTGGAAAGTAAGTGAGAACTCGTCAGAGAAATAGAGACCACTGGTGTCCAGCATCTCGACCAATACTGTCCCAGTGGTCCTTACCCCAACCGTTGGAAGCTTCATACGATATTTTCCTGGGCGATCATAGATCTGGGATTGCTTTATACTTCTTTCCCCTTGATAATTACCAGGAACCAACAATGTTACCTGTGTAAGACAGAGAATCATCATCAGATCCTGATCAGGACTCGGGAGTATGCAGTCAACAGTGTCAGATGAGAAGGATGAAATTACCGTGACATTGTATGGGGCTTGGGTTCCAGTTGGGTGTCTATATTTATCGACAATCTCAAATTCAACCCAAAAATTCTTTCCTTCTTCATCACGGAAATTTCTATGAGAAGGCAAGACATAAATCCCCTCTCGATTGTACTGACTTGCAACATTGTTCCTTCCTTGGGTAGATGATCTCCATGCCTGTAAGAGATGACAAACAAACAAACAAATAAATAAATAAAAACAGACCTTGATGAATTACAGTTGACCTCGAAAAAATAAAATTTCACTGGTCTTAAACCTTAAGGGGGTGATGTGGAGAGGGAGTAGAAAAACAAAAGACGTTGCCATTCATAGTAGTCACGATCAGATCAAGATCATCACCACCATCAACATTATCAGCCAACACCATACTGTATCTGTTACCAAAGAATTGATGAGTTAAAATCCACCTATATTCACCAAAAATTATCATGCAGACGTAGTAGCAAGCATCAAAAGCAAGCCTTACGATGTTTCACCAATATCAACCACATCAGCACAAGATGTGGGTCCATCTATGAGATATAGATAGCCATCAAATGACGTTGTGACAATTGTAAGTCCCTTCTTTTTTTTCCCCCGTCTGCTCAAGTCAACAAGAAGGACCTGATTCATAACTCTCCCATGAGTCCTGTAAGGATACGGACGAATGTGTTTCCCATCCCTGCCACTAAGAACATATATATTCCCAGACAATGTTGGAACCACGACATCGGTATGGCCATCCCCATCAACATCACCAATAGTGGGACCCTGGAACAGTAAAGGTGTCAGGATATTGAATTGCACAAGCACGAGTATACTACTGCCATATTTTATACCGCCAACTGGTAAACAGTAAAGGAACAGAACAGGAAATAGGACATCTTTCACATATGTGGAAGTGAGTGGAACTGAGTTTGACATAGCGATAATGTTCCCATGTAACACAAACAATGACTGATTGTATCATGGATAGATGTACGTGCCAATGGTAGTTTAAGCAGAGCATACTCTGTTTCACGGAAACTCTCATGAGGTCACATTTCCTGTTTCAGATTATCTGGAAACGCAGAAACTCAAGGAAACTTGGGGGGAATCTCTTCACCTAAACAATTTTCCCACTAATTGACCTTTAAAGCCCTAAAATTACTTTTTCTTTCTTTTAGTTTCTTTAATGTTTCCTTAATTAACTTGAAGGAACATTTTATTCATATTATTACTAATGATAGACGACATAATTTTAGCTTCATAAGCACACCAAAACAAACAAAAAGCAAAAATAAACATTTGAGTTTTTTTCTCCTTTTGCGTTTCCACGTTTCCTAGTTTTTTGAGCAGTGATGTTTCCGCATATCCCGTTTCTATGTTTTCCGTTCCCTGTTTCCATTTCCATCCAACATAGAGTGTGTTTAAACAGAGCCGTTTGAACAGAAGTGTACAGACAATATGAAGACACTACCAAGCAGCATTCCATTGCAAATAAATTCAGCACTTAAACCACTTCTATGTTACTCTTTCCCTCCCCCCACCCCTCCCCTCAAACAAATAAAAATAACCAACCAGTAGGCCATGCATGTCCATCAAATGTAAACATACCACTGAATCACAGCCCATGAAAGTATGAAACAATTCCTCCGCCCTTCTAAGAATAATGATACCACAAACCATTACTCAGATACAATACAGCCGCCTTATTACTAGATTTGACACAAGTATAATGCAGAAGTGATATGTGTCCTGGGGTATCTGCTTCATCTGCTGTCGCATATTATTTATTTTAAACTAATCAAATGAAAGCTTAGAATGAACCATCCCTGACAGAAGTGCTCCTGAAAGTACTGGAATATACGTTCTGCACTTTATGAACTAGACATTCAGACTGTTGTGATGTGAAACCAAAATCGCAGCTTACCTGAGGCACAAGACTCTTGACATGTGTTTCCCATATTTCCTTTCCCTGTGCAGTCCATGCAGCAACGTTACCATGTGCATCAGCAGTCACCAGTTCAATTTTACCATCATCATTAATATCTGCTGCCACTACAGCACCTTGAATTTCAGCCATTTGAAGAGGAAACTTGTCCCTCACCTTGCCTGGAGCAAAAAAATACACTTACATGATGATTTGTAAGTCAAACCATTGCTTTGCAGCAGAAACTCCTGTGAACACTTTAAATATCTGGCTTATAAAATTTTCACTTTTCACAACATTGACAATTGACGACCTATTCTATCTCATAAAAAGCACTCCTCCTCAGAACTCAAAACCTTGAAGGGGCAGCATTTACTTCTCTAGGTGGGTTTCAAGACCTGAAGTAATCAACATGCATTTAGCTACACTTCTGAAGTAATCAGGGAATCTGATGTGGAAGCATCTAGGCCAAACCTTGGTAAACATCACATATACCATATCATAAATCTTGGTGATGATCATGAAACTTCTATAAGGCTATTGACTCATAAAGAAGGTATTTTCCGAGGAGAACTAAAAGAACAATTGATCTTAGTTCTATTATGTTCGTTTATAGAGCATGTTCTTTTATGGTTATAAAAGGTTTTACGTATTACAAGGAAGATTGTTTGGAGTGCACATGGAAGATCGGGTTTACAACTTCTTCTATATGATCAACCTACAAGGACCGATCCAAAGTATGAAATCGGGTTCAATGTGCTTAAAGAGTTACATTTGCTATTTCGGTTAATTCTGACAGCAGTTCGGTATTTCAGTGATATCTCCTTCGTTTGATATTGGAACAAGGCGATTCAGAATCCTGTGGAAAGCTTAGATCGAGATCTATAATTGTTATGTTTTGACATTCTTCAAATACAGAGCATAACATGGTTGAAAATGAGTGTCAAGTTTACGTTGCAGAACTGAACTGGTTGTCTTTGGTGCCCAAGGAATTGCAAGTTGACTCTCCAAGTCGTGTGGACTCTTAGTTATTTACTTTAAATTGTTTTCCTAGTTAATTTAGGATAATTTACTTTATTTAAATTCAGATTTATTAGTTGTCTAAGTGCAATAGGTTTTCTAAGTGCTACAGGTTACCTATTTGCGTTAGTATTAGGTATACTAGTTTGTTTAGGATTAGGTTATTGTTTCCTAGTTAGTTTCCAATTATTCTAGGTTATTGTTTTGCCTATAAATAGGGACTCACGTCCATCATATGTAAAAAGAGATTATTATTGAGAATGAATACAAACATGTCAGCTACATTGATTGATTTTGTAATTGTCTTTATGCCTTCGGGTTGGTGACACCTTGGGAATCTTTATCTTGTGTTCTTGGTGGCTTGCGTTTAGAGAATTCAAGTGGTGATCCTAGCTATCTTTATTGTTTTTCTTAAATATAGGGAAAAAAAAAAAAAAAAAACCCAAAATAAGTCTTTATTTTTCGTAGTTCTATCTGTTCCTTTTCCGCATACGCATCAGAATCTTAAATAAACATATTGACAACCTTTGGAAAAAAGGAATACCCTTATTACTTTGTCATTTTTAGATGAGATAAAACCGCATTAAGAAAATAGTAGGACGAGTTCTTTTTTTTTTTAGATAACATGGGTGTCCAAGCTTAGCTTGACTAACCCCATGGGCCCTGAAGTTATCGACCCTGAGGGGTAAAAGGAGTCAATTAAACACATCTAACTACAAGTCACCCCACTGACATTGGATGCCGGTGAGAGGCACTCCCTAGTGAGGCTGTGAGGGATACTCAATTACTAAGCTACCCTGATGCAAATGGCAAGAAAAGGAAATAGGAAACTTAAGATCTTGTGTATGGATGCTAGGGTTTTGGGATATTTTTATCTTTAAGAATGTTTTTATGTTTATTTATTTTTAGATGCAAATATATTTTAAAACCCTATCATTTCGCTTTTCTTGCCATCCACATCACCACGCCCCCCACTTTTGGCCCACAAAGAAGCCAAACAAACAAGACGACCCCAAACAAAAGTGGCTGAGAAGTCCTGGAGAATATAAAAAGAATTCTGCTCCAACCAGAGACACCAGAAAACTGCGAAAAAAGCACCTCGCAACAACTTATTCTCCTTTTCCCTTCCAACCCAACATATCTAATCAGCAAATAGTGGACAATCGTGGGAGAAACAAACAAAACACTCTCCAGAGTCCAGACAACGTCCAAAAAGTGCAAAAATAGATGTACACAGTTTCACTATCAAGGAAACATAGCAGACACACATCTCGGCACATAGAGCAACCAGGTATCCTCCATTGCATCATATTATGACAATTAATCTTGCCTAGTACCAGGGTCCAAACAAGCAAAGGCCCGCACCTTCAGGGGAACCTTAAGACTTTCAAATGAGATAAGCAAGGGGAAATGAAAAAATATAGTGAGGGTAGAACAAGATGAGAAAGGAAGGAAAACACCCGTGAGAAATCTCTCGCTCAAACATGAGAGTCATCTATAAGATTAAGGTGAATCGAAAACACCAAGCAGAGGTGTAACCTCCTCCATCTCCCACTCATAAGGGGCTCTTGGTAAGTGAAGATTCCAAAAGCCATCAACACCAGAAATAAGAGCAGATACAAGTGCGTTATGAAGGGTGGACATGAAATAAACCCGGGGATATGTGGAGAAAAAGAGCTCTCCCCCATCCCACAATTCCTTTCGGAACCAAACCCACACTACCCACTTCATATTTGACCTGAGAAAAGAACTAAGAAAAAAGGATACCTAAGATATGGACTCCCACAAACAAGCATGGGGAGACAAATGAAGCCACTTTTGAGCACTGTAGTTGATTTTTAATTGTCGGTTCCACAGGGACCCAGGTTTTAATGAAAAGCGCCACAGCAACTTACCCAGTACCAATGAAGCACCGAAACGTGAATCAGGTCGCGTTTCGCGTTTCCGAAACGTTTCGAAACGCGAAACGCGATCGAAACGCTTTCGAAACGTCCGAAACGTTAGACATTTGGCGAAACGCACGGGAAACTCTGGATTGACGAAGAAACGCGCGCGAAACGCTGAGACAGAAACTCGAAACGCGCCCGAAACGCGCGAATTTTTTAATTTCCAGAAAAAAAAAAAAATAAAAAAAAATATATATATAAAACCCTTTTTTTCTTCTAAACCCTAACCCTAACCCTAACCCTAACCCGACACTCTCTTCTCTCTCCTTCTCTCTCTTCTCTCTCTTCTCTCCAACGGCGACTCTGAAGCGCTCATTCCGGCGATCTCAAGCTTCTTCTCTCTTCTCCGGCGATCTCAAGCTTCTTCTCTCTTCTCCGGCGATCTCAAGCTCGACAAGTAATTTCGTTTTCTTCATGTTCTTCATGTTCATCTCCGGCGATCTGTGATTAATGTTCTTCTCTCTTCTCATCTCTTTTCTTTTTATTTTCTGTTTAATTTCGTTTTTTATGCTATTTGCTTTCTATTTATGTTTTGTTTGATTTCGTTTATGTTATTTCACTTATTTTCTTTCTGTTTCTCTCTTTTCTTCATGTTCTTCATGTTCATCTCCGGCGATTTGTGATTAATGTTCTTCTCTCTTCTCATCTCTTTTCTTTTTATTTTCTGTTTAATTTCGTTTTTTATGCTATTTGCTTTCTGTTTATGTTTTGTTTGATTTCGTTTATGTTATTTCACTTATTTTCTTTCTGTTTCTCTCTTTTCTTCATGTTCTTTTTAATTTCAGTTAATTTCCTCTCATCTCTTTTTTTTTTTTTGTCTAGATACATGGCTTCAACTGATGATAGTGCTAATGTTAGTGAGTCAGCTGAGACTTCTCAAAATACAGACCCTAATAAACCTCTTTGGGTATATGTTAAAAATTTTGGTAGAACTGGAGGCAAAAGGGGTGGTAATATCAAATGGGAGTGTCTTCTTTGTCATGGAAGTTACCAAGGGACATACACTAGAATTAGATATCATCTGTTGGGAATTGCGGGGAAGGGAATTGGGATATGTTCAAAGGCAACCAGAGAGCATAGGCGTGAAATGGAGAGGTTGGAGGAACAAGTTAACAAAAGGCAGAAAAACAATGCACCCCACCAAGTGCCCTTACCACCATCAGGGATAGTTGATTTGGATGAAGATGGTACTAGTGATTTAATGCAAAGTGCTAAAAGAAAAAAATTAGAAGAGACTCCTCTTGGTAAGGCATTTGATATGCAAGCTAGGAACCAGTTAGATTATTCGATTGCCAGAATGTTTTATACGGCTGGTTTGCCATTCAATTTATCAAGAAACCCTCACTTCATTCATTCGTATGCTTTTGCTGCAAATCATAATTTGGGTGGTTATGTGCCTCCAAGTTATAATCGGTTGAGAACCACATTGCTCCAACAAGAGAAGAATCATGTAGAGACCTTATTAGAACCAATCAAAGCAACCTGGAAAGAGAGGGGTGTTACAATTGTAACTGACGGATGGAGTGATCCGCAAAGAAGGCCATTGATTAACTTCATGGCTACTTCAGGGTGTGGTCCAATGTTTATTAAAACTGTTAATTGCTTTGGTGAGTATAAGGACAAACATTTCATTGCTGGCTTGATGAAAGAAGTTATTGATGAGGTGGGATATCATAATGTGGTTCAAATCATAACTGACAATGCACCCAATTGTAAAGGTGCGGGGGAAATAATTGAAAGTATTTATCCTCAAGTTTATTGGACACCCTGTGTTGTCCACACTTTGAACCTTGCCTTGAAAAACATTTGTGATGCAAAGAATTCAGAATCTAATAAAGAAGCTTATGATAAACTTCATTGGATAATTGAGGTTCATGGTCATGGTGTGCAAGTGAAGAACTTTATAATGAACCATGGCATGAGATTGGCTATTTTTAATCGATTCTCTTCTCTTAAGTTGCTTTCGGTTGCCGAAACTCGGTTTGCTTCGGTTGTTGTTATGCTTAAAAGGTTGAAGCTTCTTAGGCGTGCTCTTGAGGCCATGGTTATGAGTGATGAATGGAGCTCTTATAAAGAGGATGATGTGGGCAAGGCAAAGTTTGTGAAGGATAAGATAGTAGATGATAGTTGGTGGGAAGATGTTAATTACATCCTTGCATTCACCGCTCCCATTTATGAGATGATTAGGATTTGTGATACCGACAAGCCTTGTCTTCATTTAGTGTATGAGATGTGGGATGACATGATTGAGAAAGTGAAGCTTGCAATTTATAAGAAGGAAGAAAGAGTTGATACCGCCTTCTCTCCTTTCTTTGATGTGGTTAATACCATTCTTATTTCTCGTTGGGGGAAAAACAACACACCTCTTCATTGCTTAGCTCACTCATTAAACCCAAAGTACTACAGTGATCGATGGCTTCATGAGGACCCTGCTAGAGTAACTCCTCAAAGGGGTGACGAAGTATCACGTGAAAGAAGAAAGTGCTTCCGAAGGCTCTACCCCGATGATGATGATTATGAACAAATTATGCTGGAATATGGTAACTTTGCCTTGAAGCAGGGGGGTTATACCGGTAGTGAATCGCTTCATATGAGGTACTCGATGGATCCTAAAATTTGGTGGGCTAACTATGGTTCGGTTACACCGTTGCTTCAAGCATTGGCTTTTAGATTGCTTGGACATCCTACTTCCTCCTCATGTGTTGAGCGGAATTGGAGTACTTATGCATTTATTCACTCACTTAGAAGGAATAGGTTGAATCCAAAACGTGCTGAGGATTTGGTATTCATTCACAACAATCTACGTCTTCTATCAAGGAACACATTCGTATATGCGGAGGAGAAAACAAAAATGTGGGATGTTGGTGGGGATGACTTCGATGATCTAATGGAAGATGGAGGATTTCTTCAAAACGCTGAGCTTTCTCTTGATGAGCCGGATTTGGAATCGGTGTTCTTAAATGAGCCACGTGCAACTTGATGCTAATTAACCTATGTAGTTGTTTTCATTTCTATTTGCGTTTGTAGTGTTTTTTTTTTGAAACTTGAATTATGTATTTGTCTTTGTTTCATTAAAAGAATCGTTGTTATCTTGATGGAATAATTATTTTCTGTTTTTTTAATATATTTTTTTAATATATTTTTTGTGGGGACGTTTCCGCGTTTCCGGCATTTTTGAGAATTGACGTTTCACGTTTCACGTTTCACGTTTCACGTTTCCGCGTTTCACGTTTCCGTGCAACCTTGCCCAGTACCCACTGCAAAACGTTTTCGAACACAAACGACGAAAACCCAACCCCCCTTTCCCCTCCACCTTGGGGCTACACACTTAGTCCCGACTAACAAAGTGGTCCCTCTTGCCCCCATCAGACCCAGACCACCAGAATTCCTACAGGGAACCTCTCTATCCTATGAGTTACACCTACATAATCTTAAAAAGGGAGATATCAAGGGGGATACTAAACATAACTGAAGAATCGTGACCATTCCACTCAAAGAGAAGTACCCCCTTCCATCCATCCAAACATTTAGCTACCTAAGACATGCTAAACTTGACATCCAATGAAATTGGCAAACGGTTGCAAAACCTCATCATCCACATTAACCACTGCCAAACCACTCTTTAGCATATTGAACTATATCCCATTAATTATCTCAAAAACTTGAAGATGAGTAAGAACCCATGTAACCCTCCAAGGTTAGCAAAATAAACTAGAACGAAATCAGCAACAAACTGCTAGTTTATGCTTCATAATTAGTTAAATTAAATTGTTAGTGAAATATAAGTTTCAATTTTTAGTGGCAGATTCTATTTCCTAAGTATTAGGATTAGTGAGGTTAGTGGTAACACTTGTTGAGAAAGTTTAGTTAGATAGTGTTGGTAGTGGGTCCACGTTCACCCATGTTTAGTTAATTTGTAGTTAGGCTTTGCTCTACATTTGCCAATTTATGTTGAGATTGTACTCAATTGTTAAGTGGAATGGAGTTCAGAAAATCAATTCTATGAATTTGCATATGTCATTCTCATCTCTTTCTCCTCCATTCCCAACAATTGTAGATGAGAAACCAATATCCTCTCCCTTCCCTCTAACCATCCACTAGCCCTCACTGAGTTCCACCCCCTGATCCAACGACCAACATCCAACCAAGAACATATGCTACCAAGGTAAAAAGAAGAGGTGATAGAGGATCCTCTTTCCTACAAGCACGAGAAGAGAAAAACCACTCCTTGGGCTTTGTCAACCAATACAGATAAGCTAGCATTAGAAACTAGAAAGGAAGCTCCTTAATCTACATGCTCTTCCAAAAGTCCCTCAGTCATAAGCCTTCCCAAAGTCCACTTTGAAGACCACATCGCCTACTAACCCATTAGCAACCAAGGCCATATACAAAATTTGCCACCCTTCTACATAGGCACTTTGGGTTAACATAAGAATACTGCCGTTATCCTTTATACTGCCATATGCTGATTCTATGGAAAACCTAGACACGATTATCTACACACTAGTAACAAAAACTCGCATCTAATCCTCTTAATCACCTAACGAAAATCCTAGAAGATCATAGTAAAACCATTCGAGCCCGGGGACAGCATTCTTAATCTCATGCAACTCAAATGGCTTATCCAACCACTCCTTGTAATGAAGCGAGATAGGCGCCCACTCCACTTCCTTAATCAGAGTACCAGCAACCTCCTCCGCGAAAACATTCCTAAAGAACTAGCAATCTCTTGACTAATCTTATCCACATAGGAAACCACCTTTTCTTTACTCGTCTCTAACTCTCTACTAAAACTCCGTCGTCTCCTTCTATAAACCACGTTGAATAACAGTCTAGAGATCCCATTTTGCCTATCTTCTGCTTTCGACTATGTTTCTCCCTTAAAATAACCTCCTCCAGATTGTTCTTAAGCTCAAGGCTTCTCCTCAAAAGCCCATATTCTTACCCATTCTATGAGATAGTGTGATCTATATCCAAGAGTTTATTACTAACATTTCCAAATGCCTCATTGTTCCATGATTTGAGCTTTTCCTGAACAAAATCTAGTTTCTTCATTAAACAAAAACCCTTTGCTAGGGCACTATGAAGTAGATTGTTGGAGGGGGAGAGTTTTGTGTGTCCTGCCACGTGGGCGATTTTCTACAGCTTCGTTTTGTAGCGATGAGGCGAGGCGAGGCAAGGAGGGGCGGTTGTTTTGGAGATGTATCTGTATGGTCATTCTGTGGTGCATCTGGTTGGAGAGAAATTCGAGGATGTTCTGTGGTGTTGGGAGGACTATAGATAATTGTTTGGGATCATGTAGTCTACTTGGCCTCCCTATGGGCTAAGGCGGCATGAACTTTTAAGGGCGTCCCACTTACTCTTGTACAACACCATTGGAGAGATTTGTAGTTTTCTTTTGCTTAATCATGAGGATACCTTATCCTCCTTTTTGTATTCTTTAATGACTTAATCAATAAAAAAAATTTCCTTATCTAAAAAAAAAAAAAAACCCTTTTAGCCTTCTACCTCGCACTCAGTCTACCACTCTTGCATCCTCTTCCAAAAAGCCACATGACCTGTCCTATCGACATTTTTTCAAACCTAGGAGTAGAGCCCCACGAATCAGACAGGCACCCCACAAACCCTGCTTCTTACCAGCATCATGAACATAGAAATTCCACTACCCCCAAGACCCACCTTAGGGATCTAAGACCAGCTAAGGCAGCTAACTTCCTAGATGACCCATGGTCATGAGACTATTATGTTCTTACCAAATGACTTCAAGCTTGATCCCAGCCTTCGGCACATTGTGAAAGTCTAGTGTCACATAAATTCCCTTAGGCTAGATACATTTTCTTCCCAATAAGTTCATGATAGAGACTTACCTCCTAGCTACTTAGGCCTATGGTGATCTATGGATTTTTTTGAGGCGAGCATGGAAATGGATAATTCTATTATAATTTCCAACTGAAATAATTGTGGGCCCACTGGCAGGCTGCTTTTAGTGATTTTCTGGATGGTGTTGTTAGAGAGAAACAACCTGATTTTGCGAAACATTATTAAAGATTTTTTTTACAGATTTAGGTTGTTCTTGGCCTCTGTATAAAGAATGAGGGATCTTTTGGTCATTTCTTTGATAAAGAGTGACTGCAAAGTGGAGAGCACACTTGCGTTGGTCCTTGGATACTCGTCCTCTGATAGTACAGTGAATGTAGCTTTTGATTAATAAGCAATTGACTAGCCTACAAAGAATAAAAGCTACAATTAAGCAGTAAAATTACTCGTGAACTTAAGAGTTAAGCCGTAGCTTCTAGTACAGAAAGGCAAAGCAGGGGAGTAATAATTAACTATAATCGGAGAATCAGAAGAGATGTCAACTTCAGATCACTAGCGGGTTCCGTTTTCGTCCAACAGAATGGTCCCGCCCATTTACGGTTACATTCGCTTTTTTCAGCTACGTATTGAGCAGCATGTAATATCTTCTCTCTCCACAGAAATTCGCCTAGCAAGTAAATGTAAAAAGGGTAGGGAGCAACAATTTAACACAAGATGATTACTTTGCATGGTGTAATCAATCTCACTTTTCCCATCTCTTTCGCCCCCCCCCCCCTCCAACTTACATTTACTCTGTAAACTTGATTGCATTGCATTACTAGCAAGTAAACGCCACCACCATAAGAGCTGAACATTAGTGAATGCAAAAGTAAAGGAGTTACAGCACTGTAAAGTAGCAAATAGCTGAATTCACTCCAATACACATAAACTAGTAAATGTTGACTTAAATGAACCAAAAATACTGCAGGGCTTGCTGATCTCGTGATGGTGTTTTTTTATAGGACCAGAGTAAATCCAACTAAGCATCTCAAGCCCCCTCTCTCCCCAAATGGCCCCAAAAGAAACATGAATAGAGAGAAGAGCATCAGGAAATTGGTTATTTATAAGCGGGGTTGGGGGATCAACATAAACAAAAGTCAGATTTTGTGCAAGGTAAATCTGCTTTTGAGAACTTGTTTCAAAACACAACAACTGGAAACACAATTACTGGATAAACATGTATCTACAGAAAATAAACAGATTAAACAAAAAAATAGTTAAAGCGCAACGAAGAAATTACCATGATGATCGAGCACATAAAACATGCCATAAGATGTCCCAACAAGAATGTCCAGCTTGCCATCATTATCCAAATCAACCACAGTTGGTGAAGAATAAATGTAACCACGGTATTTCGTCGTATCTAAGCTCATATCTAGGGAGGCAGTCCACTTAACTTGCTTTGTATCAAGATTGAAAACAACGATGCCGCCAGCCACATATTTTCCAATATCAATATCACCTAAATCTTTGGCATGCTCAGGTTTTTCATAATACCTGTTAACTTACACCAAAATTAAGACTACTATAAGCAACCATTAAGAAACACTGCACAATAAAGACACAGTTTTAGATAAACAAAAGCAATGAAACAGAATTTTTAGTTATCAGGAAATAGCTGCCAGACACACATGAACAACACAAGGCAGCCAACCTGCACCTTATGAATAATTTAGCTGAGTGGGACAACTAGAAACAGCACATGAACTTGCTTAGATAAAATCAGAAACCTATGGAAGTGGAATATCTTGGCTCTCATTTCCAGATGTAAATTCTCCCACAGATTCTTTAATTGCCTCAAATGCTTTTCACATCTAGACACAACCTTTTTAATTTGTAATTTATAAAGCAAAAGCAACGTACAGCCAGTTTTATCATATTAAATGAATTTACTCTGCTCTATCTTATATAGGAAACATTGTGTAGAGTGTTCACTACATGACTTGCTTAGTTTCAAAATCCATGATACCTTATAAGTTATAGCCATAGATGAATCAAGTCAACTAAAAATTAATATAAATGGACGATAATATGACAACTTCAATTGCACAGCTCAGATACAGACTTTAGTATGACAATATGAGGGCAAGAAAACAAGAAGCAAAAACATAAAAGCGAAAACATCAACCCTCATAAAAGAAGTGTTTTAAGTCCACAAATGATCCAGTACACATTTAATTTAAAATTTATTGAAGAGTCTAGTATATATAAAAAAAAATTAAAAGCAAAAGGATAAACAGATGAATTTACCCGAATTAAGCATGCCAAGCGTATTGAAATAAATTAGTAGCTCCTTTCAAGTTTATCCCTTCCTATGCTAGTCTTTTTGTCAAAGTAAACTAGAAGTTTAGCAGCTCGCTTGAGCCATTGTTCCAGTACGGTAAAAAGCTTCATATCCTTATCATCAACTGATACTATATTGAGGCAATAACAATACCTCCTATATTTCACAAGCCTTTTTTTATATAACATGGGTGTCAGGCTTTGCACAATTAATCCCATGGGCCCTGAAGTTAACGTCCAAACATCACAAGCTAGGATAAAACTGGCTATTTCAGGTTGCGATAACAACTCATGATGATACTGGTAAATGTTACACAATGTCGCTACTGCAAGCTTAATCAGTTTTATTCCCTAGGGTGGTATATGGTGAATCTTGAATAAGACCACAAGTTCTTCTCTCAAAATTGTACAAGTTAATACTTCATATAGTTAATTTCTTTGCAAAAGGTGAACCTTTTTAAATCCTTTTGGTCTTTCATCACTTGCACTTTTTCTAATAGGGCATGTGCTTATATCTTCTCCATTTGAAATCACACAAAAGGTAAACATTATTCCCTCCGTTCCACAATGAGCTTCCTTGATCCTTTTTTAGTAACTTTTTGTACCAAAATGACTAGAATACCCCCTACTAATTTCAGCTCACTTCCCTAATTTCTCTCTCCTCAGATTCCCCACTCTCCTTACCATACTACTTACCCCCACCTCCACCACTTTTTATTCACCCACCCACCACCACTTTATCTCCACCACCACCACCACCACCACCAATCCATACCCCCTTTTCCGTGCCATACACTTTCTCTCTCATCTAGACCTCATTTTCTTTCTCTATCATTTCTCACTCTTCTCCATCTCCACCAAAATGGCGATGGTGAGCATAGCACGAAGAAAGTGGAGGGTGTGGATGGCGAGCATAGGACAAAAATATTAAAGTCCAAGTTGTTACCTCTGAAGGTAAGGCACAAATATAAAACCCCAGATTTTAGATTGCCATTTCAACCAAATGGATCCAAAATTAGATTTTGGTTTTTGGTGATAACCAAATGGATTGCCCAAATATTCCCCCCAATTTTGTTTTTCGGGTAATAATAGGCGGTGGCAAAATTTTCTTTTCGAGAGCTTAACAAATAAAAGCAACCTTGAGGTACAACTGGAATTGTTGATCAGAATTGTACCACTGATAAATTTAATGAAGGTGGTGGAAGTGGGTGGAGAAGGGGATTTGAGGTGGTGGCAAGAGAGAGAAGGGAAGGGGAAAGACAGAGGGGATGTGATAACATCAAGGGTAAAAGTGGCAATTGTTTTTTCTGAAGTTGGCTTTTATTAATAATCGTGCCCAAAAGAAAGATGAATCTCAGTTTGAAACAAAGGGAGCATCATTTAAGGAGCCTTTTCAAAACAATAATGCACTTAAAAGGACCGCATTACCAAATTGGTCTTTTAAATGAACCTCCTAAGGCAAATTGGTATAAAAAAACGTATTCAAAATGGTTGAAATTGTGCAAATCCACCCATAATCAGTATTACATGCACTTTTCCGACGACAATTTTTGATATTTGTTATTTTTACGTATCGTCAAAAAAATTTCCTAACTTATAAAATGCAGCAAAAGGGTGAAAAAACAACAAAATACAAAAAAGCAAATAAAAAAAATCCAAGATTCTCACCAGAAAGTACGTTTAAGGCCGATTTTTGGTGGATATACATGAGTCAATCATTTTAAATACCTTATGGTGGTAGGAGTTTTCTAAAATACCAATTTGTCATAGGGGTTTTACTTAAATACCAATCTGGAAATGCGGCCGAATGTTAGTTTGGGCAAAATAAGAACCGACTAGCATGATGTGGTAAAATTCTTTTTTCCTTTTTTTTTCTTTTAGATAGCATGGTAATCCTCCAAGCATACTTGACTAATCCCATAGGTCCTGAAGTTAACAACCACGAAAACCTCTAATGGCCCTGAGGGGACTTGAAGTCCTATTACCAAACCATCTATAAGTTTAGCTCAGCTCCTAAAGTTTCTTAGAAAACGGAAAAGTAAAAATGGATCTCGGGACTGTACACGCTAGGATGCGCTACTCCTAGCATACACTTCAAATTTGATTAAAAATAATGAAAACCCCTCACAATAGCCACTTGCGATCCCTATTATACACTTCAAATATGATCAAAAATAATGAAAACCCCTCACAATAGCCATGTGCGATCCTCATTCTGTTATCTATATATTCTTTATTATTGCTCTCTTTTTTTATGCACGTGCAATATCTTCTTTGGCAACAGTCCTTTCTCTAACCAATGAACTGTTACTTTGGTAACCCACAGAAGACTTGAAAGCTCAATAGGAGCATCTTACGTGCATTGTAGATGCTAGTTTGATAGCCAAAAAGTCCATGTAGCAACCCTCAATGGTGGTAACTGGTAAGGATTAATTGGATTGCCGTGTTTAGAGGTAATTCTCAACAGCATAGAATATGCAAACTTTGCAGTATAGGCCACACCAAAGTTTCATCTGTACATGCAAACATAATGAGGAAAACAAGTGCAGTAAGAACTTACTCGCGGTCAAAGAAATAAGACACAGCAACAACCATTTCCGATACTCCATCATTATCAATGTCAGCTATGACCTGATGTGAATAGAAAGGTAAATTATGTCATATTGTAATAAATCAGCACCAACTAATGAATAGGTCAACAGTCAATATAGAAGCTGCACTTACAGGAGTGCCCAAGATATGCGAATCAATATCAACATAGTCTTCCACAGTCTCATGTTGTGATTCAATCCAGTCCTCATCGCCCCACATGTTCTCATCCACATAATCATCATAATCATAGCTATATTCATCTGCCAACTCATCACTATCACGAAATAACTCAAAAGAGGAATCTGCTTCTGCTTCCAGAGCATCTTCATTCTCCACAGTTGCAGTTTGAACATTTTCACGACCATCATTCTCTTTTTTTGAGCCACTATCTTCAAGCAGTCGTCTCCCAGACTTTGTTCCGTTTTCTGTACTGACTATAGTTTCTGACTGATTACTAGCAGAAGATTTATTCACTTGGTCCTCCACACTTGCAGTTCCTTCTGATCCAATATTTGTAGAAGAATTAGCCATTGCTTCTGGCAGCTTTATGGTTTCTCCTGATTGAGTCTCATTCTTTTTCCCTTCATTCACAGAAATTGACGCATTTACAGTGGGGCCTGACCCAGTGGAGACATTCATTTTCTTCAGAATTTCAGTGTTTGATTCTGATTGACTATCATTCTTTCTCCCTTCGCCAGGTATAGATGAATTGGCCGTCAGAGAATGCCCTCCATTTGATGAATTAACAGGTATATGTGATCCCACATTAGTTTTATTTAGTTCTACAACAATAGCCACAGATGAATCAGTGTCAACAGCGAACAAAAAGAGCACAAAAGATTTTCTACATAGATAACTCATGTTTGAATCTTGTTACAACTAAAAGTTATTGGTATCAGCACTATAAGTGCATTATACCATCATTTGAATCCACAAGCCAAATTCTGTCATGTGATCAATACGGTGAATAATGTCATGACTTTACCACCAGAAAGTCATAACATGACAGAGATCATCCTGAGCATATTCCCTCTGTTAATATATGCTATTACATGTTCAAAGTGGTCAGATTCAGTCAAATGGTCACCCTTAAGCTTGCACATGATTATCATTAAATGCCCAAACATCTTTCAGTAGCTTTAATTCTAACATTACACTACAAAATAAAAATTAAGTCAAGTATATATATATATATATATATATTATATACATCTTCAAAACAGATATATAAAGCAAGCAAGAGAAGTAGGAACAAAAGAGAGGAAAGGAACAGCACTAAAAACTGGTTAAGGTAAGGCCAGAGTAGCTTACGAGTCACTAAGTCCATTTCATGAATTTCCTCCTCAAGCTCCTCATCATGAACATCTGCATGAGAACGGTCCACAGGATCCGGGTTTAATCCGACATGCCAATTTTTAGGAACTCTCCTCCGAGGTACAACTAGTTTGTCCGACATCATATACCCAGAAGCTCTGAGGGAGATAAACCAAAACAGACATAAGAATTTTAAATCAGTAATTACCTGCATATTAATGATCAAATTAAAATCATAACCTTAAAATAACCAGCAAAATAATGATAACAACTTACCTGAAAAAGAGCACTTCACCATTGTACGTGCCCAAGGCTATTTCCCTGACACCATCTTTGTCAATATCATAAAGGAGAGGGCTAGAATGAACATTTGACTGATGATAAGCAGGCCAACCTGACAAGTTATTGACAATGAAATAAATAAATATGTCAAACATATTTGGATTGTTATAAGGATAACACATGTTATCTCAACAATTCAAGCTGCATCCATCAGTGATCCCTCTTATTTTCTCATTCTACAGGTATAAACCGTATAATGATACATTGACAAGCAACAACAAACCCATAACAAAAAGTTAACAGCGTTGAAGACCATTAAAACACAAGAGTATCTTCGCAAAAGCAAAAGGGGAAGAAAAAAAAGGGTGAAACATGGACCTGGCATTTTATCCCCATCTGATCCTTCTAATACTTCCAGGTAGTGAACGAATGAAGGAACCACAATATCTAGCTTTCCGTCACTGCAAAAAAAATTCCGAGATATTTTGTCATCCTTCCAGAAAGAAAAAAACAAATCCTCATTCTAAGACCATAAATCTGTACGTTTGAATATAGGGGCATAGGGCTGGCACAGGAGAAAAATTACAGGGATGCAGCAGAATAATAAAGGTGCCTGAGACGCTTCAGGCACAAATTACGGGGCTGCCCGCGGAAATTCATATCTTAGGTTCCCTACCATTTCTCTCCATATATCATTCTGAAGCTCAAGGTTAAGGATTAAGATATGGGATATATCGAGGGACGGGTAGCTCTTGCGTATGAAGTTTCCTCGTATGTTCGAACACTCTACTATTCAAGATGCAAGCGTTTTGCGGTTTCATTCATAACAATCAGGCATCAGCCTATTGGAACTTCATCAGAGGAGGTCCAGCATTTGGAGATGCATGAGTTTATTTCCTTGCTTGGCATGTTAGGGACTTCTGATTCCTCATTGGTTTTCTCATACAAGTCCTTTCGTCATTCTCGCTGACCCTGGTTTCCTAGTGCAATTTTTCTGTTGAACAGAGGTACCTCATATGGTACAGACAAGTGTGTGCACTTTGGTCTTTAGTAGGGTGAATACTAATGACTTGCACAGAGATTGAGAACAGGATGCGTATGTACCCTATACCTAAGACACTGGCATTTGTGTGGATCTTGGTGTTGAATAGAAGAGGTCAAGATACTTTATGTACCCTGATGGGTTGCCAAGCTAGTACTGCACATCCTTTCTTGAGTTGTGATGTAGCACGAATTGTCTGGTGTATTTGGGGAGTCTTGGTTGTGCCTGCCCACTATTATGGAAATTGTGCAGACTATTTTGTAGGCTTTGGGAGGGGAAAAGTAGAAAAACCTATTATAGTGCTCTTTTTGCAATACTACACTGTACTTGGTTGGAGAGGAACATGTAGGTTTTCAATAAGAAATCTATCTTTACTGACAAGCTTTGGAATAGAGTGATGCTCTTTGCTTTTTTGTGTTCTTAAGCAGCTGGGGTCTTGACAAACTAGTCTGTTTCAGAGGCCCAGCAAATCGGGTCAACTTGTACTTAGCTATATACTCCCTCCGGTCCACGGAAATCTTTACGCTTTCCACTTATGTTTGGACCATGGAAATCTTTACGTTTCCTTTTATGGTAATGTATTTGAGCACCCTTTACTATTTTACCCTTCCCACCTTCTCACCCCATGTGCCTATTTTCAGCACTCTCTCTCCTCCATTTCCCACCAAAATCCTACCCCAACTAGCTAGTTACCAAAACAAAAAAAGAATCTCACGCCACTAGCTACAAAAGTAAGGAAAGTAATACAAAAGTAAGGAAAGTAATAAATACCCACTAAAATATTATTTTCTCTCTCTTAATATCTCATGTGCTCTTTTAAGGATAAATTTGGAATTTTTATGCTAAAATGTGTTTTCCTTAATATTAGTCATATTCTCCAAACGTCAAGATTTCCGTGGACCGGAGGGAGTACAAGTTTTTTTTTTGGTAATCCGCTACATATGATAAAGTTCTAATGAGCTATATCTTCCTCATTCAAAATAGATAAACCTATGGGACTGGCACAGGATATTTATTACTGATGTCGACCAAAGCACATCCTCCTAATTTCCCATCAGTACTTAACACCAGTATAAAGCCTCCTTGGCCATGGCCATTCATACAAACCAAACTGTTCTTCAAACATTAGCCAATAAGTATCACACTGTCCCAAACATCAATTCCCAATCTAATCTCCTGATCTACTTGAATCAATGTCTTCACTTCCGAACTTAATCTCACGACTCACCCCACTTACAATTACAAAGACCAACATTTCACAAAACGCAATACTACCAACATTATACACTTTACACAGCATAACAAACTAAGAACCAAAATTGCGACCATATATTTCAGCATACTACTTAACTCAATCACAGAAAATTAACCAACCTGTTAATATCAGCAATTAAGGGAGTTGCATAAATGCTGGAGCTAACTTCAGTTTGCCATCTTAATTCCAAATGCTGTGGGCATTGTGTGTTCAACAGTTCATCCTCATCTCTATACCCCAAACAAAAACCATTAAAAATGCAAAATTTCACCAAAAAACGAAGAATTTAAAACCCAAAATAATTGCAGAAAAATTAAACTCACAGGTGAGGAAAACCGGCTGCATCATCAGTAGCTTCTCTATCTCTGAACTTGTTGCTCCCTTGGGATTCTTGCTGTGCTATAACGACATTGTTGGAATTAATAATGATTGTGAGCAATAGGGAACGAATCAACACCCACTTTATCGCAGAGAGTGACATGTGATTTTGGTAACAAATTTGGTCCTCAAATTGAGAACCGAAATTATCGAATGAAAATTGAGCTGAAGATATTAATTTAGTTAATCCCTAGAGATTATGGGATTTGCTGCATTTGATTTCGATCTGAGAGTTTCACACAAGAGGCAAAACCCTAAGCAGGGTTCCAGTGAGTAGCGAGCAAGTGAGCAACGATCTATGATTCTATGTTGACCTCCGGTTTCGGCTGTGCACTGGGCGGATTGTTCGATCTTGTCAGCACAGGGCGCGTGCATGATAAAAAAATAAATAAAATTTTAGCACAACCATTTATTTTCTTATTCTTTTTTTGTAACAAATGTAGTAGCTTTTATTGACTAGCAAAAAAAAAAAGAGTAACAGTCATAACCACCATTTTAACATATTCTTAGTTATCTCAACATCTATTACTCCTTACTAATCCAGGCGAATTCGGACATCATATATGCTGACGTGGCGCAACCTGGTGCAATTGTTTCCCGCCTAAATGCTCCTACCCTGTCTTGGTAGAGTCCTAGAGAAATTCGGAAAGCTCCATCTATCGCCAGAAAAATTAATCTTTGAAAACTAGAGTCTCGATTCTTCCGCCTTCCCCTGGAAATTGAACCACTTCCTCCTCTCTCTCTATCTCCCCTTCTCTCTATCTTCTCTGGAGTTTGCTTCGTCGTCAATGCTCTGTCGCTGCCGTTTGCTATCCCCAATTTATTTCCCCCTCTCCTCTCTTGGAAAACCCCAATTTGCTAGGGTTTTGATTGCCTGACAACATTTGCTAGGGTTTTGAGTGAGGTTTTTAATTGATTGAAGCCCCATTTTGTTCCGATTATCAGCCGCTGGCTACTCAGAGGTAAGATTCAAATTTGTAAATTTCCTTCGAGTTTTCTGGGCTTTGCTTGTTCTGCTGTTTTTGGGGTTAGAAGAACGAAATTGTGTTTACTTGAGATTCAATTTGATAATTTCCATCATTGTTGGCTTACATGTTCTGATTCTCGAGTTGATATTTCTTCTTAGTGCAAACCTGGTATTGCAAAATGGGAAGGGCTCTAATTCCTCCTGCTCCTCATTCTTCACAACTTTGAGCCACAAACTATGTGAGTTTTACCTTTAGATTTATTTTTTGTTGGTTTTATTATTGTTTGAAACAAGTGTTTGTTTGTATAAATTTGATCTTCTTTTGTGTTTTGATTCTTGAAATTTTTGTGGTTAATTTAAGAAAGCATATTGATACTGAAATGGTATTTTTATGTGAACTTTTACACTTTGATACACTTCAAATGAACTTGTGGCATACTGATACTGAAATGGTATTTTTATCTATTTATTTTTTTGGTGAGATGCTGGAATGGTGATTTAAAGTGGCTTCTCCACATCACCTCCTTTTTGGTGAACATTAGTGGTGGGGTTTAGGTTATCATATACAGTAGGTTTAGCTTATTTTCCTTTTCCCACTATAATTTACTTTCAATGTCTGGCTATAACCTTGAATGTTATACATACCAGCTTATTGTTGCATAAAAATGGTTTTTGGTTAAATAAATGGGGACTACTTGGAATATGCTCAAGGGACTGAACTATTCACTTGTCAGTACCTAAATGATGACCTCTTTATGCTCTGATTATATCTTTCTTTTATTCTTAATACTTACAAAAATGCATGGGTACTTCTATCTGCTGCAATCTACTGATAAGTTCCTATGTGTAATAGTACGATGCAATCTAATGCCGAATGGTTCTATACTTCTGTGTTTGGAATTTGGATAATGACAAATGCGGGAATAGATTATCAAATTTGTTCTAATTGCTCTCTTGCTGGTGTCTATTATGGACAACTGGATATCTTTTAATGTGAGCAGTAACAGGTTGACCATGCTCTCAATATTTTTAGCTTTCGTTCAATAGAGGATCCTTGGAGAATGCTCAAAAATGCAATCTTCTTCTCTTTGAATGTCCTCTTTAAACTGTTTACCATTATTTATAGTAGATAGTTATTATAGATATATGTATGCCAGCTCTATAGATACTTTAAAAATTTTGAAACTTCATTTTCTTGTGCTTCCCTGTGGTTGTGAATCATCTATGCTTTGGGATATTTAATTTCTCATTTTCTTTTGTGGGTTTAGTGGAATTTGGATACTTTGTTTGCTTTCACATGTAAGAGTTTGCCTCTCAAATTACTTTTTATTCTAAGTTGCTCTATTGTTATATGCAGCTATGAAGTTATGATGCAAAGTAATGTACAGAATGATGCAAGATATCTATGGTCATTGCTGATGCAAGATACTTCTGAAAGCAGAATCTATTGGGACAATTGACAAGACACCTTTGGATTCCCAAGCCAGTTGCATCACAAAGGAGGTATATGGCTTAGGTGTTATGTGACTTCGATTTTTTTTTCTTTCTTTCTGGCTTCTGTTGACCTTCCTAGATGTGAAAGATAGTAGAGGTGTATTGGTGTCAAGGATCATGGACATACTCTTTCTTTGTGGAAATGACCATGCTTACACGAGTCTCATGCAGTCAGCGCGTTTGAGTTTTAGTTGTTTGGGTGGTTTTGTCAAATTTTCTGTTTGCAGGTTATATTGGTTTTTTTTCAGCCAGATCCATTTGTTTTGATTTATTAATAGGGTGAGGTTGCTTCTGTTAATGATGGGTGGGAGTTAGGACTATATTGGCTTTATATGGTTTTCTGCTATTTGATCGGTTGTATGTACTATGTAGAACGATATGTTAATGGCTGAATCGTTCAAAATAAATATTGTGCTACTGTAATGGATTATTGAATTAGTTGGATTTTGAGAAACGCTAGGAACATTCTTTTAACTGGGGTCTCGATTGCTTTTAAGTTCACAAGCTTAATATCTACCCCTTGTGTGTAATTCAACTTCAATTTCTCTGTATAGTTCCACTTTTTGCAATATTATTATGTTTTGTTTTCCTTTTTTTTGTTAGATAGTGTTTCATTTACGAATAGTGGCTATTATCAATTGCAGTTTGCAGGCTTGGGCAACATTTCTTTTTGCGTGTGATTGTACTTAACAATCAATGCAACTGGTTCTAGGAGCTGCTTGGAGATAGCAGTCCTGCAACATACTTGGTTGGTGGTGGGTCTGTGCGAATGGCTTGGAAACATGAAATGCACAAGATGGATGAGGCCTCTATGCTGCAAATTCACCCATGTTTGGTAGTATAGCATGTTTTAGGGAGGAATCAACTTGCAGTTTGTTTTGCAAAGATGTATGTGTTAAAATTTAAGACTTTAGAGTACGTCATTCTCACAGACTTACAGTACGGGTTTCTCTCAGACTGTACGGATGGATTTGGTTATAAAGGATCTCTACTCTTTGCCTAAAAGAAAAATCCTCTTCTATCTTCTCCATTCCCATTATTTACATATTAAGCAAATCATCAGGCCAAGATCTATTGACTAGTCATTACTGTAAGTAAAAACAACAATAATAATAATAATAATAATAATAATAATAATAATAATAATAATGATTCTGACGTCTTCATCTAAGTAAACAAATAGTCATATTGGTTTTTTTTTTTTTTTTTTTTGAAATTTAAGAAATTTCATTCTTTATCCTTTACAATGTATAAGTTCATTGGTAGTGTTCATTCACCATTTGATAGTGGAGGTTGCGTATGTCGAATTCATAATATACAAGTAGAGTTTTGGGCACAAATCATGAATGATTGAGTAGTAGTCCTATTACTATCATTTATGGGTTACAAGTACAATAAGTTAGGTACTTAAATACTCACAAATCATGGATACTGGACCAACCTTCATTTTTTTTTTTTAATGTAAACTTACAAATGAAATGTGTTAAGTCTAGTATTCCCATCAATTCTTTAGCAATTTAGTGTTGTTTGATCAATTTGTTAGATTTGACTTCTATTACACAGCTTTAACACATTTCTTCAGTTTCTTTGTAAGGTTGGGTTTGCTCTGTTTGCAAACCTTTTAGTTTTCCACTTTGATCATATTGTTTTGGCTTATTGAATTAAATAAACTCAGGAAAAAAAAGGAAACAAATATACTCCAAAAACAAATAAATGCCTTTGCGATGAAAAATTAGTGTCTTTGAAATAATTGTTCTTTTTTGAGGGGGCATTTAGAAAAACTATTGATCTTCCATGATATTCTAAAAAATATTGCATTAAATTGAATTAAAATATAAAATGAAGGGTATCGAATGAAGGGTATAATTATTCTGTTTATTTGATTTTTTTAAATGGTGATTGGTACAATCATAATATCTATATATTAGAGACATTTTCTGACAGCATTGGAGGCGTCCACCTAAGTGAGCCATTGTAATAAAATTTTAATATAAATATAAAATACAAATATATGTTTTGGTATATAATATAATTAAAGTTGTACTTTCCTAAATCGTTAAAGAGTACACTATTAATTAGAGGTTTTGGTATATAATATATACTAAAGTTGTACTTTCTTAAATCATTATAGAGTAGACTATTAGATTTTAAAAAGCATATAACTTTACTTTCACCACTTAAAAAATTAAATTTCTTATACCAATAAAACGAGTACGAAATATCCTTTAAAATGAGACTCATTTGTAGTATGTTCTATTGATTTACAACATAAGATGCGTCCACCTATAAAGGTAATTAGTAATTAGCTTGAAAGCTGACACAACTAAAGCAGTGGCGGAACCAGAAAATATTTATCGGGGGGGCCAAGTACTACAACATTTTATTAAGGTCCTATTAACGGTGGTTTTATCGTTTTTTTTAGACGATGGTCACTTTTTAATGAAACAAGAGTCACGACTCATAATAAGTAACCCTACATTTCTAAATAGTGACCACAATTTTATGTAATTTGGTTTCACTCAAGACTTAGTCCTTGAAAAATAGCTAGCAAAATTAAAATCAAGAGAACAAAAAAACATGAATGATATTAGAATAATTAAATATATATGTTTTGGTATAGAATATATACTAAGTTGTACTTTCCTTAATCGTTAAAGAGTACACTATTAATTAGAGGTTTTGGTATATAATATATATACTAAAGTTGTACTTTCCTAAATCATTATAGAGTAGACTATTAGATTTTAAAAAGCATATCACTTTACTTTCACCGCTTAAAAAATTAAATTTCTTATACCAGTGAAACGAGTACGAAATATCCTTTAAAATGAGACTCATTTGTAGTATGTTCTATTGATTTACAACATAAGATGCGTCTACCTGTAAAGGTAATTAGTAATTAGTAATTAGTAATTAGCTTGAAAGGTGACACAACTAATTACTAAAGAGTTACAATGTAAAAATAAGAGAAAAGATACGTGTATATTAGTTATAAAAACTTAAAAAGCAATCTCAAGGTAATATATATTCAAAAGAGTATGTGTATGATAACGAAATAAACGATGAATCTAAAATGATTCTAGGTTCAATATTTATTAGGAAACTTTACCATTATCACGTATAATTTTATAAGTGTACGTAATTGATCATAATCCCCATGTTATTTTAGGGCTCCAATTTATGTTTCCTTCAACTTTATAATTATTAATGTACTTCTTTCGGATCACAAATAAAATTACATTGGACCTTTTGCATTCTTCACGGCAGTACTTTGACTGCATATAACTTTGAAAAAACAAGCAAGCATTATTAAAATTTTGCTATTCTAAGGTTTACGTCTAAAACTTCTTTATTTTTTGAAAAGTGGTTATATATACATTAGATATGTAAAATTGATATTACCATAAAAGAAAGATTATATCTTTGAAAGGTTAGTTGTACACTTATATCAACATAAAAGCATTGGCGTACCAACATCAAGCATTGAAAGACTTTGAAACTATTACCTCCTGAATCATGTAACATATGGGATGAATCAAATTAATAGTTAATTGAATGTGATAATAAGAGTTTTAATTAGATAAGATGCCCTATAAAGTCATAATAATCTTATTCTATGTCATTTATGATATTAAATGGATTATATAGATATTTATCCATATATAACTAATAGTTTTTCATAAGTGACAATTACACTTTGATTTTTCGATGAGATTAATAATCACTTTATATTAATTTTATTATATAATCATAGTCCGTGCAACGCACGGGCATACTCACAGGCATCCACCTAGTACTACCAAAGACGAGAAACTAAATCTGAGACCTAATGTAAATCAAAATCTTTACGTCGTATTAAAAGTACAGTATATATAAAGCCATGATAGTATAAAAAAGATATTTTGATCATGTTCCTTTATTATAAAGCCGTGAATGGACAATAACCTAGTGAGACACTAAGAGAAGGAGCAATTCTATATCGCAATTTTTTATATACTCCCAACTCCATGGAGTTTTGTAGAGCTGCTGCGCCGAAAACCACGCCGTTTTGGAAAGTGAAGTTTCGAAACGCGTTTTTTTTTCTTTTCATAATAAATTTGCCTTTTTTTCTTTGCTCTTTTACCAATATTTAGATAACTGATTTTCTCTCTCCTCTTTCGTTTCCTCTCTGCTCTTTTCACTAAACTCCATTGATGAGCTCAAGCAAGTCGCAAATTTTCTCTCTCCTCTTTCACTAAAACTCCATTGACGAGCTCAAAAAGGCTAATTTCTCCTTCCTATTTCGTTTTTCTCCTTCGCGATTTGGATTTGCGATTTTGCGAATGCGTTTTAATTTGCTATTGCGATTCTCATTTTGATGTTTTTTTTTCTGTAGATTATAGATGTCGAACTAGATTTTTCATCTGTTCCAGTTGAATCTGTTTCCAAATTTTCAGTTGAAGAAGAAAAAGTTGAGCTGCAAAGAAAAGGTTTTTTTTTTTGTGAATTCAATGAATGAATTATTAATTGACAGTAAATGAATTTTGTTCTTGTAGAATGTTGATTTTGACAATATGTTGTTCTGTTGTTTATTTATATGAATTCAGATGAAGATGCCTCAAATGTGTCAGTTGTAGAGGAAAAAGTGGATTTGCAAAGAAGAGGTAGTAAAACTCTTTTAGCCAATAAATTCTCATAGTTTGTGAATAATATAAGGTGATGAATTTGTGATATGTTTTTTGGTAATGAATTTTTGTGCTATAAGCAATGAATTGTTATTAGTAGGTAATGAATCTACTATACAATTCAAAATTCATTCATTGACTTCATTGGTCTGTTGGTTAAAAAATGAATTATGTTGTATTGATTCATTCCTATTTATTGGTTAGGGAATAAATTCAAATTGTTAATGATTCTTAATGAATTTTTGTGTTTAGACAATGAATTGTTATTACGTAGGTAATGAATTTTAGTTGTTAATGCAGGAATTCTCCCTTGTTAATTATTAATTCATGTTTGGATCCTTATATTCATTGATCTGTTGGTTAAAAAATGAATTTTGTAGTATTGATTCAATCCTATTTATTGGTTAGGGAATGAATTGAAATTGTTAATGATTCTTAATGAATTTTTGTGTTTTAGCTAATGAATTTTTATTACGTAGGTAATGAATTTCAGTTGTTAATGAATGAATTCTCCCTTGTTAATTATTAATTTATGTTTGGATCCTTGTATCATTTATTCCTATTGGATTCTATAATTGATATTGTTAATTCATTTACTGTACAATTCAAAATTCATTAGTTGAATTCATTGAATTCATTTACTGTTGCATCATTTTTTCAAGTTTGGAAATGAATTCATATTGTTAATGAGTTCAAATGGTGTTTAGTTGATGATTTGTCTATTCATATTGCTGTTTTCTTCCCTTTTATTCAATTTTTTTGATTGTATGTTTTTTATAAGAATATGTCCATGTTTTAGGTGGTTCTGGAATGATTGTAAAAGAGGCTGAAACTTCTGAGCTATTAGGTTTAGTTGTGAAAATGAGGAAGCGGCTTATTAAAGGTACAATGACTATGCATTGTGCAAGGGTTTTAGTACTCGGAAGAGTAAGATAAAACACAGAGTTGATAATACTGTTTTGATGAGACAGTTTTGCTGTCAAAAAGAAGGATTTAAGGATGAGACAAAGAAACGTGATCGGTATTGTAGACGCCAAAAAAGCGTCTTCAGATTTCTCCGCAAAAGCCCGATGATGTAAGGAGTAATTTTTAAGCTTGAACTGCTATTTTACTTTGATAGTTAAGATGAGGTCTCAGGTTTTTTCTCCAAACACTCCTTCATTTCATTTCATTCAAAAGTCTCATTCAAGAGCTTTCCAACGACACGTCTCATGCCTCGTTCCGACTCCCGGTCGCCAAGTTGCGATTTAGGGATAAAACCGTCTTTTACCGTTCAGGGGGAAAACGGTCTTTTCACATTTTTCGGAATATTTAAATTCCTCCGGAAAATAAAAATGGGCTGGATGTCGTCATTATGACGACATCCAGCTGGCTGTTGACAGTCGTCAGCGGCCCTGGGAAAAGTCCTAAGGCCGCTAGCGACGGTGACCAGTTTCCCAGGGCCGCTAGCGCCGTTGACTTCACTTCGGGCCCGGCTCATTTTTCAAGCTCGTCTCGTTTTTCAGCTCAAATTCTGCCGTCAAACCCTACCTCCCTCGCCTATATAAACAACCCTTCACCCTTAGTTCAAAAGACACAGCTTACAGTTGGCAACCTCTATTCTCAGGAGTATTAACACTGAGCTTCTCCCTTTTTCTTCTAAAACTTGAGAATCTTGCTTTATTACTTTTGTCAAACATAGCCTACAGTTCAGGTACAAATTCTTGAGGGTTCAAATTAAATTGCTTGCCTAATTGTTTATTTTCTAAGTAGTCATAATGTAGATATCATGCTAGGATAACGTTTTTATTGCTTCCTAAATATTGTCTGTATAGTCGTTGTGCTGCTCAACTTGTCAATTGAATGCATATCTAAATAAGAGTTAATAATAAATGTTGTGATGCTTGTGATGAACCATATAATAGTCTAAGTCTAGGTTGTTAATCCGGTTTTGCATGAGAATTATGTCTTTAAACTATTCGGCAAACTTGAGTTAGTAGAGGCCGTCATAAAATGGGCGAGTTGGGTGCCTAACACATTCCCACCTCGTACCTTTGCCCCCGAACCCTTTATTCTTGGGTACTTATATGTTTTATATAAGCGGGAGTCTTTCTAAAAACATGATTAGTTCACTTAGCACGCTATTGGGTTGTCCCTTCGGTTTGTCCCTTCGATAAAACGCCAATAGCAAATTTGTGACATCTTTCATGGTTTTTATTTAATTCAAGTGTTTACAAAAGCTTTTCTAACTCGATGGTCCCTTGAACTTATCTAAGCCCCCAACTGACAAATTTTCTATAAGGACACACTCCGTGGCCGTAGAAATCCCAGGTCCTTACAGGTGTTATTCAAAATCAGTTATAAGAATTGGATGCAAGGCTCATATTCAGTTTGATGTTGATAGAGAGGGTACTTGGACAGCAACTAAGCACGTGATGATTCATAATCATGCTTTATTGTAATTACCCCGCATATTTATAATATTTATTAATATTCAATAATGTGATTATTTGATTTGGAATATGCATATTTGGAGGAAAGTATATATTTATTAATATTTATTTCCTTATTAATTGGTGTTTGAAAATGAAAAGATATTTCCCTTGTGATAGTTTCCTTAATTGAGTTGTATTCTAGTTGGATTTGGATTCTAACTAGGTCAAGGAATCCTAACCTCTATAAATACCCATTGACACTCCTAAATCTGAACTTTTTTCCCTCCATTCGTGCCCTAGTGAGTCCGTAAAACTCACTCACGTTTTCTCTATTACAAGTCTCACAAAAACCCTAAAAACTGTCCAATACACACTGTTGGATTGAAAGATTCGTTTCTCCTTTTATACTTATCATCTATACACAAATTTTGGATATGTTTGAGACCCCAGATGTCTAGAACCAGACAACAAAGTTTTGTAATTTTTAGAGATCGTTTTGATACCCAAATCATTTTTCCCTTGAAGCAGCGCAGTGCTGATGTTTGAGACCCCAGATGTCTAGAACCAGATAACAAAGTTTTGTAATTTTCAGAGATCGTTCTGATACCCAAATCATTTTTCCCTTGAAGCAGCGCAGTGCTGATGCGAGATTTAGATCCGCCTACTTTGTTCTATCATATCTCAAAACCTACACATTATTTGCTCAAACCTTTCAGTGGAATTCAACCTTAGTATGTCCTAAACATCCACGCTAAATATGAAAGGATATTGACTTCGTTTCATGGTCCTTTCGAGCGTTTGTTTCAGATTGCGCATGCTGATTTCAGATTTCAGATTTGTTCTTTGTGATAAGTGGTCATTGAATCGAAAGATAACCATCATTCTTATCGTTTGGAGACGTATGAACTGTTATTTGAGTATTTATTCATGTGTAACATTCATGGTCATTGTTTAGAGATGTTTGTATTTAATTTTACGTGTATTGATTGGTTTGGCATGATAGTTGAACATGATTGAGATATCGTTCATCATTTATTTACATGCTATTGATTATCAATTTATATGCTTAAGAAGTATTTTAAGTCGATGAAAGTTTATAGCTAGATTGTGATATGGAGATGGAATAAGTGCAAAGGAGCATACTTTGAGATAGATGCTTGTTTACTCTATTTGGGATGACTAGATGAGTACATTAAGCTAAGAGTAGTCTATGGTCACTATTTGAGTGAAAGACAACCCGAGAATATATTATACTTTTGAAAACTGTGCCAAGTTGTGAATTATATACCGTTATAAATCCGAATGGGTGTGTAATTGAGGATATCATTGTGAATTAATTCATGGTGGGTAATCGATTGAGGTATATATGAGCTTGAGAATAAGTTGATACAAATTATTTTGGTTTGAGGCTCAATAGGTTTGTTTAGCTACTTATACCTTGGCATGTTGGCGACTAGCCTAAGAGATTGACTCTTAGGTGATGAGCAATTATTTTTATGAAAATTGGAATCTCGTAATGATTCGATTAGGAATTGGTCTAGAGTGGACTTTTGAGAGCCTGTGATGGCTATGTGTAAACACCAGGGTTTGAATTCTACTCCCTTTTCTATTGGGTGTTTAGGATAATTGAAGAGTCGCCACCAAATTTTAAGGAAAACACTTGGAAACCAATAAAGAACCCAAATCGAAAGTTTAGAAAGACTCCAACCTAGGTTTAATGCACCCCAATCCCGATTGGGGATAAATTGACTCTAATGACCGAAAGGACCAAAGTTGAGTTCGGGGGTGTGGGTACGAATTGGGAATGTGTTAGGCACCCAATTACGCCCGTTAAATAGACGACCTCTACTAATTGATCTTGATTAATAATTAAAGTTGCACGGTTCCAAACAAATCTGGTCGTCCAATTACTAGAATTAACTAAGTGGGTTGAACAACATGAATTATTACTATTTTTATCGCTTTGCACATGATTTATCCAATTACATGCTATGAATTAATAAAGCGCATGATTAACCCAATAAATACACAAGACGACAATATTCTCCAAAATCTACCGTTATTGCTTAACGCGCCAATTGCCAACTTGCATCAATAAACAAGTTAGTAACTTCATTGAGATTAAATCAAAGCAATAAAGAAGTAGTTGATAAGAACATGCTTCTCATGAAATAATTATAACAAAGTATGAAAATTGATCCAATCATGCAATTAATCTAATTCTAAACTAATTAAACATGTAAATATGCAAAAACATGATTTTTATACTAAACTTGCAATAAACATGAATTTAAACTAATATAACATGATTCATATAGTAATATACAAAATCATAATGAAAACATACAAATACATCAACCATAAGCATAATCTAAGTAAGACATGATTTTATAAAGAATTGATTTAAAGAAAATAAACCCTCAGGATGGATAACTTGGATGTTCATTTACGAACGGACGAATTCCCAAAAAATCTTGTTCTTGATGAAAGATAGATGAATTATGTGTTGTCTTGTGAAGATGAATAATATTAAAGGTTTATTTGTGGTGTAAAGGATAAAGGTTCAGTTTTTGTGGTGGAAGGATGATTAGAGTTGTTTATTTGGTGAAGAAGGAAGGAGATGGATGAAGATTGAGAGATTAGGGTTAATTAGAGAGCTCTAGGGTTCAATTTGACCTCTCCATTGTGTTTTTCGTGAAAAAACAAAGGAAAAGAGTATATATAGAGGTAGGTTTAGGTCTAGGACGGAACTGACAAAAAGGCCAAACAAAATAGTCCAACAGGCGCCTCTCGGGGGGGACCGCTTGGCGTCCAAGCGGCTACCGCTTCAACAAGCGGCCTAGCCGCTAGGGCAAGCGGCTCAACCGCTCCGACAAGGAGCGAGACAAATTTTGACGGTCCATAACTTCTTCGCTTGACCTCCGATTGACATAATTCGTTTTGCATTGGATTCCTTATTCAAAGGGCTTTGTTTCTACATATTATAAGCCCAATTCTCATGAGTATTTCCGGAGTTATGGCCCAAACACTAAAGAGGTATACATTTCAGTATACCTTGCGGTAATTGGATCATATCTCATTCGTTTCTTATTGGAATTGGACCCTTAATATGTTATTTTGAAGGTATTTGTGTGAGGAACCCATGTAAGTTAGGCCTAGTTGGGAATTATTCCTCTAAAGGAGGAGAATCCTATTTGAACCGTGAAGTGAGGTAATGAGAGTATCTCTTTTGTCCCATAACTTTGTGGTATCACATCTGTTAACTCCGGTGTCCGTTTGGGACAAGGTAAGGGTCGTTGGAAAGGTTATAGAAAAGGGTATGCGATTATGATGAAATGAGAGGCTTTATGCCAATGATCAAGAGTTCGAACCCTTCGGAAATTCTTATTGTCCATGTTATTCCACATCCATCATCATCGGGTTTTTGGTGGGACAGAGACACAATTTGGTGTCTACACTATGTTATTGAGAGCCTATTATGACTATGTTATTGAGAGCCTGTGATGGCTATAGTTATGTTATTGATATTGATTTCGTGGAATTTAATGCCAGTTCGCTTTCCTCATGTCCAAAGCTAGGAGTTAATGACCAAGACCAAATGACACAAGTATTGGGCTAATTGAGTTAATATCAAAGTGGTATTCAAGAGCATTTGAGATTTGAGACGTTATTATTTCTCCCGATTTTGATGAGGGGTCGAACACTGGGAAGGCGATGGGTCTGAGATGTGTGAACGAGGGAGTTGCGCGTCTGATTCCTCGACCGCTACCTGCACAGGACAAGCAACAGTGAACTAGCTCGGGGGGTCGACCCGAGAAGGCCCCTCTGAAGCTTAAGTCAGTATATAAAGATTGTGTACTTGAGGTACTTTAGTAAGGATATGACAGAGCGTCAGGCTATCACAGCGGAGAATGTCAGAGCGTGCTGTCAGACATCGTGATTGTTCTCTGAGTGAAAATGATCTTACCTTTGCCTTGATTTCTGCGTAGGTATTTATAGGGCAAAAGTCGGCTAGCTTCGTCGAATGAACAATGGACACGCAGCCCTGTTCGTACGCTCCTCTCTAAGTCGGCTTAGAGGGGATAGTCACGTGAGTTTTGGTACGATCCCCTGGGATGATCCCACGTAGGGATTCGTACACTTGATGTCGTCATTTCTGTCCTTGGGGCTGAGAGAGCGTGGGCGCCAAGGCAACCAGTCGGATCTTCGTAAGAATAATTCGTGCAGTATAGGTGCTGGCGTGAGGTTTGAGCATACAGGAGATTAGAGGGTCGACTTTTGGTCTGAATCGATCCTCCTAGTCGAGCCAGAGCATGATTGTAGTTCTTGGGTCTGTACTGGACTGATGGTTGGTGTAGGTCTTCTCGGGTCTGTTGGCGATGTTTGTATAGTGGGTGGAGGGTTGCTTTGATCAGAGGCTCCCGCCCACAATGGGAGAGCATCCCTTCGTTGTCGTCGATGATGGGAGATCGGGATCCTTAGATGATGGTCGAGGCGAGGGTCGATAGCTCGACCCTCGGTATTTTGGTTATATCATTTTGCCCTTACATCTTGGTAGGAGGAGAGATTCTCTCCGTCGAGTCCTGCTGAGATGTGGTTGGTCGATGTTTTTCGTTCAGTGGGCCTTTGCTTCCTGGTCCGTTCTTTCCTTGGAAGGGCCCCCTTTTAATCGGGATAGGTATTCGTTGGACGTAGTTGGGCCGTCCACCTGTCAGTCATGCGAGTTTTGTGCCCTTCCAGGTCTCTCTGCCTATAAATAGCCAGAATCGCCTTCTTCTTTTCTCTCCTTATTTCAGCCGCCTGAATTTTTTAGAGAGAGAAAGTGGGTCTTTGAAATTTTTCTCGCTAATCTTCCATCGATTGGTTACTGTTTATTCGATCTCTCCTTGTAGATCCGTCTTCTATCTTCTCCCAAGGTATAACGTTTCTCTTTTGGTATTTTTCTTGCTTGCATTTATCTGTTTTACATTCATGTCGATGTCTTCACCCATTGATATATCGTCGGGGTCTGGCAGTTCGCCTGAGGCACCTCGACCAGGGACTTGGAGATCTTTTCCTGATAGTTCCGGTCGAGGCTCGTCTAGTCAGGGGCCTGGCCCGTCGTATGAGGAGTCTTGCCCTCATCCTTCGAATGACCCAGTTCCCCCGATTCCGCCGGGATTCCCTTTCTCCGAATTTCGTCCGGGCTTTGAGTGGTCGAGCCCGAAGGGAATATTTCTTCCGGATTGGGTCATTCCGTGCCGGTTTCGGGAGGAGTCTTGGTATACCAGGGTTTTCTCAAACCCCGACATTCCACGATGCTTCAAGCAGGATGTGTTGAATGTCTTTCAAATGAGTGCGGCGTTGGGAGAGATCCATGTTTTAGACGGGGTCAAACTTTTACGTTGTGTCTCTCCCCTGCAGGGAGACGAGGCCGAGATGTCCAGGGCTCGTTTTATACAGACCTGTCGCTTGGGTAGAGGGGGTCTTGATTGCTCCTCTCCCTTGAGTGACTTTGAGCAGATAGGGGATCGGCTCTTCTGCCCTCACATAATGAAGTATGTTTTTTGTCCCTTTACCACTTCTCCTAGTGTTATTGCCACGATCTTGTTGTCTCCCCTGACCTTCTTCGTTTGCTTATTTTGTAGGGAGTGTAGGGAAATGGAAAGTTTGGCTAGTGCTTCGGACGTTATGCCTGATTCTTCGTCTGATCGATTGACCAGATCAGTCGATCATGTGGCCAGTACTTCTGGCTCGCCTGGGGGCTTGCCCGGGCCCGTAGGATCAGGTCATGAGGGGGTTGATGTCCCTCAAGGGTCGCTAGAGAGCGGTGAGATCCGAGTCGGAGATGATCATCCTGCCGATGATGAGGCCTTCTCCCATCCTCCGTCAGAGGAGAAGAAGAAGAAGAAGAAGAAGAAGAAGAAGAAGAAGAAGAAGAAGAAGAAGAAGAAGAAGAAGAAGAAGAAGAAGAAGAAGAAGAAGAAGAAGTCTCGTTCCAGTAGGGAAGAGAGACCTCCAACCTCCAATCCTGTGGAGGAGGCGGACCAGGCTGATCGCGTAAATGTCGAGGCGGAGCCAGGCCCTGAGCAGGCTGAGGAAGACCCTGTGGATGGAGGGTCGAAGCAGGGGAAGAAAGCCGACGCTGTCCCCATCCACTCAAAACGGTCGCTCTTAGCTGGTAGGTCGGCCGAGGATATGGGGTTGTTGGCCGAGCGATACCAGTTGCCCCCGGGGATGTCTTTTATCTGTCCCAGTAAGCTAGAAGGGTGTCATCCTGCCCCACCTGGTTGCATTCCCTTCTCCACCAAAGTTTTTGACGAGGGTTTAAGGTTTCCCCTCCCTCGTTTGATTAGGAAAATAGTGGGCCGTCTGGGGGTCCACTACTTTCAGCTCCAGGCTAATTCCTGGAGATCTCTGGTTGGCCTGGCGGCAGTGGCACATGTTCACAAGTTAACTGTGAACGATGCTGTCCTTCGCCACTTGTACCTCAAGGTGCAGTCGACCAAGTACGGGACTTGGTATCTAAGTCCCAGAATGGGTTTCTCCATGTGTCGATCATTGAGCAACGTCACCTTGTGGAAAGAGAATTTCTTATTTCTGCACAATGAGCGAGGGTGGGATGGAGTGTGTCCTCCTTGGAGGGAGAACTACCTGGAGGAGGTAGGTAGTGAGCTGTTTGGCCCGGAACGCGAGTCTCTGGATTCCCTATCCCCGACCGAACGTTGGACGGTAGAATACTTTCGTTATCCTAACCAGGATGAGGAGGCATGTCGGCATTTCAACGCTCCTCCTCATTTGGAAGATAGACAAGTCCTCGTTCGCTCATGAGGCGTTCATGGTTTTCATTGGTTTTCAATCGACCATGACCCCTGGTACAACGGCCTTGTCCCCATTATTTCCTTGCTCTGAATATCTTTCTGTGTATCGAGGGCTTTTCTAATCTTTTCTTTGTATCCTGCAGAGGACACCGTTATAGAGTTGTTGGAGATGCCGGAAAGGGAGCAGATGGTGGCCGAGACAACCTCCAAGGCCTTCCTTGAGGGTCTCAAGGACGTGGTCGAGGCTCGGAGGAAGCTTGAATCGGTAATAGATACTCTTCTTCCCTCATGTTTCATGTTCCACAGTTCTAGGGTCGTCACTGATAATTTACTTTGTTTTTGCAGCCTCCCAAGAAGAAGAAGGCAATGATCTACGGGAAGAAGACAAGATTGGGGAAGGGGAGTTCCTTGTCTGGGGTCTTGCCTGATGCCGACCTTCGCTCTAAGAAGAGGTCGGGGGATGATGCCTTGGTGACCCAGGAGAGGGTATCTCCTTTGAAGAAGAATAAGGTGGATACCCCAGGTGCAGAGTTGATTTCCGCAAGTCAGCCTATGGTTGCCACTTGGGGACAGGTTACCTCTCCTGTTGGGAACCGAGAGTCGAGCGCTGGCCAGTCCAATTAGGTTGTGGCGGGAGAGTTTTCTCCTTCGAGCCTACGGAGTATCGATGAGATGCGGGCTATCCGATCTACCCGAAGGGATAGCAACGAGTTTTCGGGCCAGGCCTATATGGTCAGCAGGCAGAGTCCTGAGGATCATGCCCTCAAGATGCCGGCCGTTCTGGAGGCTCCTCTGGATGAGCAGTCGAAAATTGCTGAGGCCGTCTTCCCTAACCTGTTCCATGAGAAGGACATGGAGCAGGTGCTCTCTGAGGTGGGGTCGACAGATGCTGTGACGACCCTCCTGAAGCGTGTGGCTCTGAATCGCTTGAAGGTATTGATAACGGACCCTTACTTCATCTATTTTTCATCGAATCTCTTGGGTCGTTATTGACTTATTTTTTGTGTTTCGCAAGATGACATTCTCCTGAGCGCGGTAATCAGGGCTGACGAGGCTCAGAGGCGCCGATTGGTCATCCAATGCCAGGAGTGGCAGGCGGACGCAGAGGCTAAGGCCCGCGAAGAGGCTCGGGCTGAATTGTCGGGACTTCCTTCCAAACTGGAGGAGGTGAAGGCCGATCTTCAAAAGGGGAAGTCTCTCCTTAATGAGAGGGAACATTCCCTTGAGGAGTTAAGGGGGGAACTTGAGGAAGCCAATAAGGCCAAGGGCCAAACTGCCCATCTCCTCGAGGCTACCCAGACCGAGGTCGAGAGTTGGAAAACCAAGGAGGCCCGGGCATAGGTTGAGCGGAATGCTGCGGTGGATCGTCAGACCCGTTACTAGGACGAGGCCCTGCTTCCAGTGTATGGAGAAGGCGATGTAGGAGCCTCTGTAATTACCTCCTTGGCCCGCATCCGTAACCTCCGAGATTCTACTAATCTTGACGATCTGGCGGAGGCCAGTAGAATCGAGGCTTCCATTGCCGCAGACTTGGAAGAGATGGAGAAACTCGTGGCAGCGAGGCGAGCAGAGGAGGAGGCTGAATGATTAGGGCCTGCACCCCCGGGTTGAAGGGGGGTTTGTATTTGTTTGTTGCTTGGGGTGGTTGGTCATCCCTATTGTAAACTGTTTGCGCCCCCTCCGCTTTTGAGGGTTGATTAATGAAGATGTTGACTTTCTATTTATTCAAGTCTTGTTTCGCCATAGCTTGTACCTTCATCATTTTCAATAAATGATCATTTATTGTCTTTCAGTGATGATGCTCCTGCATGGGGGACATCTGTTTTGAACCACTTTGTCTGTTCATTTTGCCCCCAATCTGTCTAGAGAGATGTCTTCTTCCACTATATTCATTTCTTCAGGCTCTAGCGATGAATCTTCCTCAGATACCAGGTCAATATCCAAGCCATATCATCTTCGGTCGGGGAGACGTGCTCCCCGGAATAGTCGACCCAGCAAGAGGTTTAATGAGGGTGCTTCAACATCAACTCACAAAGAACCCTTGGAAGTTCCTGATAAGTTTAGTTAGGCCAACTTAGCTAGACTGGCGGTTTCTGATTTTGTTCGTCTCTTCAAGGATAACACCTTGTCCGAGCGTCTTCGTACTCATATATGGATGGTATTTCAGCAACTTCAGTCCCAAGGCATCTTGGAATGCTTAGAAGTCGAGCCCCTAGCCGTGAGGCTTCCTGGCGAGGGGGGCAGCAGACCTGACTCTCCTCCTCCCGTTCCTTCTCAAGTCGACCCTAGTCCCAATGCTCCTATCCCCGGAGTGGGGGATCCCGAGGACAAAGACTCCTTTCAACCCGATCATCCACCCAAAACAAAGGGTGAGCCAGACCATCAAGCCCAGCAAGCTCGTAGACAGGCTTAGGAGCAGGAGATTCGTCGTGCAGGGGAAGCTAGGAAATCGATTCTGAAGGAATAGACCCTGGTTGCTTGGAGGGTCGATCAGCTCATGAAGGACCTCCGTGCTGCTAAGCAGATGGTCGAGGAAAGGACCCTTGCCCTAGAAGAGGGGAGGACAGTTTATCGCTCTCTGGTTCAGAAACAACAAACCTTGGAACAGGAGATCAAGCATAAACGCGAAGCTCTAGATCCTTGAGCTTTTGTTCTCTCCAATCCTTGTAGTAGCTTCTATTTTATGGTGTAGCTATATTGTAATAACTGGCACCTTCGCTATTTGGAATGAATGTTCAAATGATGTTATGTTTTTGACTTCTCGTTTATGCAGTAGTTGCTTTTTTACTTGTGAGTCGAGGGGAAGATGAAGTGACCGAAGCGTTTCCTTTTTCTCGGGAATGCGAACCGAGGTCATCCCGTACCTTCATGACACGTGTCTCCCGAAGGGAGGCGTCGCTTGGTCTCCCAGGGCTTTTTTGCCTATAAATACTTGAGTGAACTTTCTCAATTTCATCCAACTTTTTTCGCATCACTTTCTCTCTCTAGAAACACTCTTTCAGTCTTCAATAATTTTTCCTCAAGTTTTTTGCTCTGCTTCTGAGATGGCAGGTTCCAAGAGGAAGGCTACAACTTCCCATCGTGGGGAGTCTAGCAAACAAGTTAAAGTCGGGGGTGCTGGGAAGAGTCGTGCCTCGACTTCCTCTGAATCCTAGACCCCAGCTACCCCTCGATCCTCTCCTGGATCAAGTTTAGGCTCGGAGGCTCGGAATTTGATTACTGCTATTCGGAGGTCCCGAGCAGAACTCCAGGTAAATGATGGCCGGGCCCTTTTTGCTTCTGAGGTTTCGGCTACCCCTCCTGCTGTCAGGGAGCCTGAACCGCCTGCTCGATTGGTTCCTTTGTCAGAACGGCTGACAAATCATCTTCAGGAGCTTCACCAGGAGATTGGTGGGGCTTGTGAGAGGGAGGCGGCTACCCAAGCTAAGATCCGCCGCTGGGAACAGAGGGATAATGCCCTCATGGACGCTAGGGCCGAGCTAGCGACTCGAATTACTGGAGGGGTTGAAGAGCTGAACGGCCTTCGGGAGCGGAGGGAGGAGCTCCTCGATGAAGTGAGGGTTCTAAGGAACCAACTGGAGGGTTAGCCTCCTGCTTCTCCCCCCTATCTCTTTAGGCTCTGTCTTGGGTAGGCCTTGTACTTGGCGATCTCCTCCCAGACCTCTTTCTTCCAGGGGTAGGTCGAGAGGTTGTCTTGTACTTGGCAATTTCCTCCCAGACCTCTTTCTTCTAGGGGTAGGTCGAGAGTCGAGTCTTGTCTAATCTTTTTCGTAAGTAGACTTTTGTGTCGAGCTTGCATGCCGACTAGGAATCTTATAGATGAACTTTGAATGTGTAGTTTCATGATCTTGTGTAATCTTTGCCTTTAATCAATATAAAGATTATTGCTCCAATCTACTGGTTCGATTGCTATTTCAAAATTTCTCAATTTTGCTCAGCTTTTTGTGTCGTTTGCTTTTTTCAATCGTACCTCGAGTGTAAAATGTATCGAGGTAAGTATACCCTGCCCCCACACTCGTGGTGCGACTGCTTGGGTCGACTTTTTACTGTACTCTAAACAGTTTTTTAGTCTGGTATTTTTGGGAATGCCGGTTGTTCTTCCCTCTTCCATAATTAATTCAGGTGGATGTGACGGTTGAGAGAATCCACCCTTTGGGTTATTACACGTGTCTCCTCTGAATTGAGGCTTCTTTTGTTCCATACGCCGGTTGGAGGTGACAGTTCGTCTTCTTTTGGAAAGGTTATAAATACCCCCGCAGTTGCTTGGAGATTTCGTCATTCTCATCGTCATTTCTCGTTTTCACTTTCTCTCTCTAGAAAGTTTGAACTACATATATCTCTTCCAAGCAGCCTATCAGTCGTTTTGACATGTCTTCTCCAACTTCCAAGAGTCGCAGGCTTGATCTCGGGGGTAGATCTACCCCTCGTTTGTCCATTACCATGGGCGGGGTTCCAGTTACCCCTAAGGTCGAGGTTCCAGCCGGGCTTGGTGGGTCGGCTATTGTCAGTGTGCCCTCGGAGCAGCGCTCTCACTTGGAGCGTTGCAATTGTGACTACTGCGTCGCTCTAGACGCTCTTCGGTTTGCTAAGAGGAGAGAGGGTTTTCTTCCCCCTCTTCCTGCTGATGTCCCCGCCGATCCTCAGGTTCTCGAGGCTCGGTCGGCCCGGGCTCTGTGTGACCGGAAGCATCATCGGTCGAGCTTTGCCAGGGCTTGTGAGAAGCTGGCGGTTGCTGACCATAACTTGAAGAGGCTGGCCCTCGAGCTGAAGGCAGCTGAGTCGAGGGTGACGGCCATTCAGCAGGAGATTGCTGGTGAGACCACTCAGGTAGAGGCCCTTGAGAGGGATATGGCTCTTCACAAGGCTGCTCTTATTACTGCTAGTGGTCAACACTCGCTTTTTCAGGAGCACAGTCTCTGTATTGCTGAGCGTGGTCCTCCTGGTTTCGCCCCTTGATATGCTATCTTTTCCTCTTTTTTTCTTTTTTCTTTTTTTTTTTTTTTTTTTTTTGGCCTTCTTTAGGATTTGTATTTTTTTGGCCCAAAGAGGCTTGTAAATATTGGTTCGACCATCAATTGAATGAAATCGACCTTTCGCTATGCTCTTTTTTTATATTTCATAGCTGTTCTATTCTCAGAGTTATTCATTCTCTACTAAGGTCCTGGCTTGGCCATTCGACCCCTATCCTTTTCAAGATGTTTTTAGTACTGCAAGGCATTTTAGGTTAGCTGAACCTGTTCTAGCCCGATTTTTGTAGGTGTTTGGCCTGTTGAGGAGGATCATAAGATCTTAAGTCTTAATTTCCAAGTAGTAGTGTTTTGCGCATGAGAAGTAAAGCTCATGTAAAGGCCTTAGGCTTCGTGGGCCCAGTTTGCCCGCAATTAAGTTTTAGGTCGTTTGGACTTTGTAAGACCTTAATGATCGTGGGATTGATCACTTTAGTCCGATGTAAGGCGTTTTTGGGTCGTTGGACCCGGTTAGCCCGATGTTCGATGGTTAGGCGCGTAACAGTTTAGAGTAGGGTTATCAAAACATCAGATATTTTGCCCCCTGTTACGCATCTAGTCTTCGAGTATTGTGAGATCGACTAACTTGCGAGCTTTGTTGCGAGGTCAAAACACACGTGTGTATGCCCCCAAGCTTGCAGTTTAATTGATATTGTTTGCCATTGATTTCAGAGCTGATGGGAGGTATAGATAGAAGATATTATAGGGTTCCCACCCGATTGTCATTGATAGAGGTATTGTGAGGGTCCTCACCCGTTACAAAGGTCGATTTTTGCAGGGATCACCTAACCCTTTACAATTTGGACAATTTTGATGGGATTGCCAGAAACCCTTTGATTTAGCAGACAATTTTTGTAGGGATTTGTGAACCCTTAAAAAAGATAGACAATTTTGCAGGGATTTGTGAACCCTAGAAGGATAGACAATTTTTTGAGGGATTTGTGAACCCTAGGGTCGATTTTTGCTGGGATCCGCCAACCCATTTTGTTTTAGGTTTGTCAGATATGAATTTTTCTCAAATTGTTAAGGTTCCATGCTCTGGGTAGTGGGATTCCACTCATGTTTTCCAGTCGATACGTGCCTGGTCGAATGACCCCTGTAATCTTATAGGGCCCTTCCCAATTAGCGGTCAGCTTTCCTTGTTCGGACTGTTTTCCCGTACTCTCTGTCTTGCGGAGTACTAGGTCGCCTGCCACCAAATGTTTCCCTTTTACCCTCCTATTGAATTGTCGGATCAACTGATTTTTAGCTATTTCCATTCGTAGGAGGGTATCTCCTCTCGTCTCTAGCAGTAAGTCGAGGTTGGACCTCAATTGCCGATCATTCTCTTCAGGGTCGCAGAAAATTACTCGAGGAGATGGGGTAACCAATTCTATGGGTAGGACAGCCTCTGACCCATAAACCAACCTGAAAGGAGTTTCTCCCGTGGCATTTTTAGCAGTCGTTCTGATTGACCATAGGACTTCATACAATATTTCCTCCCAGAGCCCTTTGGCTGCTTCAAGTTTGCGCTTCAGTCCGTTGCGCTTCATACAATCTTCACAAGGCGTTGATAGGTTTCCCCTGCGTTCTTCAGACCAAAGGGCATCATATTATAGCAGAATACCCCGTCATCGGTAATGAAGGTCGCCTTCTCTTGATCTTCCTCAGCTAGCCTCACTTGGTGATACCCCGAAAAGGCATCCATGAAGCTGAGAAGCTCATATCCTAACGTTGAGTCAATCAACTCGTCAATTCGAGGTAGCGGGAAATCATCTTTCGGGCATGCCTTGTTACGGTCCGTAAAGTCGACACACATTCGCCAAGTTCCATTATGCTTTTTTAACCAACACCACATTGGCTAGCCATTCCGGATAGAGGCATTCTCTGATAAATCCGGCCTTTAGTAGCCTTTGAACTTCGGCTGTTGCAGCTTCGCTTCTTTCTCTACCCATTTGCCTCTTCTTTTGCTTCATAGGCTTGAAGTGGGGTTGTACCCCGAGTATGTGGATGATCAGATCACCATTTATGCCTGGAATATCGGAGGGAGAGAAGGCGAAGACGTCGGAGTACTCTTGGAGTAGCCCTGTTATGTCACTTCTTTGTGGGTCGACTAGGTCTGCCCCGATGTATGTCACTTTTTCTGGTTGTGACTCAATTAATCTGACCTCCGAGGTTTCCCCCGAGGGTTCAGGTTGATTTTCAGGCTCGAACCTGGTATCGATATGGTCAGCCAGATACATCTCTAGGAGCATGCATCCAACTATCTTCCTTTTTCCTTCCCTTACGCTTTTCTTTTTTGCCGCGACAATCTCGGCTGGAGTGGGAGCGACAGTCAGTGCCGTCCCTATTTCCTATGTTATGGCTAGTGACCTTGTAGGTGGTAAGGGAATTTCTTCTTCTTCCGTTTCCTGTTTCTTGCTATCTAAACAATCGACATACGACTTTCTGGCGGTCTTCAGATCGCTGACCACCTGTCCTATGAGGCCGTTGCCCCGATCAAATTTCATGATTAACCAGGACATGTGGATCACAGCGTTTATGTCTGCCAGGGTAGGTCTGCCCAGGATGGCATTGTAGGCCAACTTTGTGTCGACCACTAGAAATTCGATGATTTGCCTTCGTCGTGCCCCCTTTTCCCCTATTCAAACAAAAAGAATTATGGTTCCGATGGGGTAGACTTTGTGCCCTCCAAACCCAAAAACGGGCAGTGACACAGGAGTGATTTTATCTTCATTGTATCCCAACCGTCGGATGCACTTGTAGGTGATTATATCAGCTGAACTTCCTGTATCGATGAGGACTCGCTCGGTCAGTAGACAAGCAATTTTGAGAGTTACGACCAGAGGGTCGTCATGTGGATGATGAAGTGCGCGCGCATCACGCTCATCAAAGGTCACTGGGGGGATTTTACTTGTGGGGGAAATTCCCACAGCCATTACTTGCTCAGCACTGCGATAATGATCCTGTCGTTGTTTTTTAGTCGGACCTCCTCCGCCTAGGCCGCCATAAATCATTTTTACGACGTTGATCATATCGTCTTCCTCCGACTCTTCATCTTCCACGACCGTCGTGACTTTGGGCTTTTTGTAGACATTTTTCTTTTTGAGAAATTGCTTCAACTTTCCTTCTTCGGCTAATTTCTCAAGGTTCTTTACCAGCCTCTGACAATCCTGGGTCGTATGGCCCACATTGTCATGATATGCGCATCGAATCTTTGGGTTTCTTTCAGATAGATCCCTAACAATAGGAGGTGGTACGTCGAGCATCCTTTTATCCATTTTATTGAAGATGGTTTGTTGATCGACGCTGAACGGCCATTGATCATCCGAAGGGTCGGTTTTCCTCCAATCGCTCCTTTTGGGAGGCCCTCTGGATACCGCGAGTGCTTCGGCTGGTCGCTTGCCCTTGTCACTTTTAGTACTTTTGCTCGGCTTAGCCTCGGCCTTTGGGTCTGTCTTCCCATTGCCCGGGGTATATCGCCCCGACTGTTCCTGTGAGTTAGCATATGCCACGGTAAATCTCCTAACCTCTGGGAGGGTTAGAAATCCTTTTTCTTCTCGTTTCAAATTTATCTAGAATTTGAAGTGCGATCCCTCTATCAATCCTGATATAAAGGCCGCGCTGGCGAGCCTCTCGTCCAGGTCATCCGTTTCAAGAGTTTCTGCATTGAACCGAGCAAGATAGTCTTTCAAGCCTTCTTTCTTGTCTTGTTTTAGTTTGTAGAGATGTTCCGTGGTCTTTCTCTGTTGGATATGCGTTGCGAAGTGATTTTTGAAGCTTTTTTCCATCTGGGCCCAACAGTAGATACTCCTAGGGGCCAGAGAGGCGTACCATCGGATGGCAAGTCCCTTCAGAGTCATAGGAAAGTTTCTACATAGCGCCGCATCGCTCAGAGTCCGGTTCATCATGGTTGCTCTATATGCCATGATGTGATCTCGGGGCCGCCATGAATCCATGATCTCGTCGCTGAACGGAGTTAGTCCCACAGCTAGTGTTTCACTTCCCAAGTTTTCTAGGGTATTAGATACCCCAGCGTTCTCGATGGTGGTGGGGCTTGGGATATGGAGGGTCGAAGGCTGTAGAATGGTGTTGAGCTGTGGCGGATTGATCCCCATAAGGAGTTCTTGATGCCGTTTTCGTTCGTTCTCATATCTTTGATTCAACTCTTTCAGATCCGTGTTCTTCAATCTGGCGTTCAGCCTCCCGATGCTCAATGATGTTGCGAAGGTCTTCTTGAGTACGTCTCGACCCTTTCTGTTTCTCCTTCTCATAGAGTTGGTATAGCTCTTAGAGCTGCTGTTCTTCTGCTCGACGGGCTTCCTCCCTTTTGAGTATAATACCCCTAAGGTCGGTTCCGTACTTACTGACTTCCTTTTCTGCTCTTTTCTTCTCCAGGAATTTTCTCAAATCGTCTGAGTTAGTCGGATGGTTTGAGGGCTTTCCTCGAGAAGCTTCTCGTTCCTTCGACCCGCCTGTGCTTCGAGTGGACTAGCTGTCCCTCATAGAGCGTGTAGTTAGAGATGGAGAGGGCTCAGGCCGTGGAGGAGGGGGAGGACGCCTAGTTTCTGAGGGAACCTTGCTTGTTTTTCTCGAGGCCTCCCCCTTCTCCCTGTTTCTAGGGGGTCTCATTTCTTTTGTCAAGCACTCTAGAGTTTCCTTCATCGTGTTCTGTAATTCCCCCCATCATTTGGTATAACTCCCCTCGAGTTACTGGGACATCGGGATTTCCGAAGGTCTAACTTTCGTCCCCGTCAGAGTGTTGGGAGTTCTCATGATCTGGGACGGCTTCCATGTTACTGGTGGCAAGTTTTTTATGTAGATATGGGGGTGTGAGTAGTTTTGTGGTTATCAAATCAGGAAGCTCGATTGAATCTGGGGTCTCTGGCCGTTCACTCATACAAAACCAAGCACCTTCCCCACAGACGGCGCCAAATCTTTCGCCCGATTTTGATGAGGGGTCGAACACTGGGAAGGCGATGGGTCTGAGATGTGTGAACAGGGGAGTTGCGCGTCTAATTCCTCGACCGCTACCTGCACAGGACAAGCAACAGTGAACTAGCTCGGGGGGTCGACCCGAGAAGACCCCTCCGAAGCTTAAGTCAGTATATAGAGATTGTGTACGTGAGGTACTTTAGTAAGGATATGACAGAGCATCAGGCTATCACAGCGGAGAATGTCAGAGCGTGCTGTCAGACAGTGTGATTGTTCTTTGAGTGAAAATGATCTTACCTTTGCCTTGATTTCTGCGTAGGTATTTATAGGGCAAAAGTCGGCTAGCTTCGTAGAATGAACAGTGAACACGTAGCCTCTGTTCGTACACTCCTCTCTAAGTCGGCTTAGAGGGGATAGTCACGTGAGTTTTGGTACGATCCCCTGGGATGATCCCACGTAGGGATTTGTACACTTGATGTAGTCATTTCTGTCCTTGGGGCTGAGAGAACGTGGGCGCCAAGGCAACCAGTCGGATCTTCGTAGGAATATTCGTGCAGTACAGGTGCTGGCGTCAGGTTTGAGCACACAGGAGATCAGAGGGTCGACTTTTGGTCTGAATCGATCCTCCTGGTCGAGCCAGAGCATGATTGTAGTTCTTGGGTCTGTACTGGACTGATGGTTGGTGTAGGTCTTCTCGGGTCTGTTGGCGATGTTTGTATAGTGGGTGGAGGGTTACTTTGATCAGAGGCTCCCATCCACGATGGGAGAGCATCCCTTCGCTGTCGTCGATGATGGGAGATCGGGATCCTTAGATGATGGTCGGGGCGAGGTATTTTGGTTATATCAGTTATAGTTACATCCTTTGGGATTGAGTGTAAGGTCTAAGAAGACCTAAGTTCTCTGTTGATTATGTGCCACAATTGCACTTATAGCTTTTGAATATATTCATATGAAATTATGACATTGTATATTGTTTCGATAAAATGTTGATTACTCAGCTTTGCTGACTGGTTGCTTTTGTGCTACTTTGTTTGTTATCCATTTCTCTTCAATGGTAGACCTATTATGAATCTGTACGAAATTCGTTTGTATGGGGGAGTAGATTGGCGATTTGCTTAAAGGTTGCATTGAAGATCAAGTTTGGATGATCGAATAGAGCTGCCAAGAAATTGGTCTTGTATTTTCCGTAATGAATAGTCATTTATTGTACTATCTAGTTTGTTGAGAGTTGTACCGTTTAGCCTTGCACTCATTCATTGGAGTGAGTGTGGCGATAATGCCTTGGATTTTGTTTTGTATAGAAGTCTTCCGTATTTGTAATTATTATTGATTTAAAAGTTTTTATTGGTCCCGAAATCACATGAGCAACATGCACATTTAATGAGATCTCACAGAGGTGTTTCAAAGGAACAATTGGCTTTTCTGAAATTTTTTAGGAAGTGCGGGTTACCTATTCCTAATGCAATAAGGTTGTTGAAGCAAGAGTCTGGAGGATCTCCAATGGTTGGTTTTACAAACAATGATGCATATAATGCATTAGCTCAAGATGATGCAAAGAGGTTTGATGGTGGCGATGCTAACACACTCATTGAAATATTCAAGAGAATGGAGCAGAATGAAAAGGACTTTTATTTGCCTTTGAATGTGATGATGCTGGAAGGCTTTGTAGCTCTTTTTAGCGTGATGAACAAATGAGATTGGATTATGTGTTGTTTGGTGATCTTGTCATACATGATACTAAATATCGTACTAACAAGTATGACATGATTTGTGGAACTTTTACTGGAATCAACAATCAAACCAATAATGTGATGTTTGGTTGTGGTTTTTATGATTAATGAAAGAATGAGTCATTCGTTTGGTTGTTCAAGACGTTCCTCCGTTCTATGGGCAACATTGTTCCTAAGACTATCATGACTAATCAATCTAAAGTAATGGCAGCTGCGATAAAAACACAGTTTCGAACCTCAAAATATAGGCTTTGCATTTGGCATATCACAAAAGAATTCAAGGGCCAGGATAAAGTGGTTGAGGAGCCAACCTGGATTCATTGACTTGTTTGATCACTTGATGAAAGGGGTTGATACAATGGCGGAATTCAACTTTTATTGGACAAGGTATGTAGTATTTTTGGTTGTATTCATTGACTTTTTGTTTGATCACTTAATGAATTTTCAATGCAAATTATTCTGACAGTCATTCCTGTTTTTTTGAAAAATTCATTCTTGTTAGGTTGATTGAGAGATACAACTGTGCAGATCACCCTTGGATGAAGGAATTCTATTCTAACAGGGAGAAATGGTGCCCTGCTTTTTCAAAAGAGAACTTTTCAACTAGGATTTTGTCATTGCAACGAAGTGAATCAACTAACCATGCTATCTGCCACAGGCTAAGGAAAACAACAGGCTTATGTGACTTCTATTCCCTATTTTGTGATCCCGTTCATACTTGGAGGAGCGATGAAAATAAATTCATTCACTCAAATGAATATGGGAGGCCAGAGATGATCATTGATCATGTGACTTTGCTAGTTCATGCAAGAGAGATTTATACAATGAGGGCATATCGAATGTCAGAAGAGCAGTTCACGGCTGGTGTAGGTTGCAGCCAAATATTCGCTGGTGTTGTAGATGGGAAGTTTATATTCAATTACATGCAAATCTTGCTTTAGTGATCATTCAAATACAAACAGAAAATCTATCTTGATTAGAGTAATAAGAGAGCGAATAGAACAACGATTACCCATACTGTTCATCGATTAATATTTACATGCCATGGACTTACTCTAGTGTATATTCACACTATCTCTAACATAATAATCGATACGTAGAGAATTAACAAATGGGGAATGATCCATCCCGAACACGCTACGAGGTCTCCATAAGTAACTTGGGAATCATGCATCCCTAGACTATATCAATTAGATATAGTCTCGATTGCTCGACTACTCCTTGGGATCCATTAGGAGTCTTAGTCTCATTTACAATTCAATTCACATAATTTGCATTGGTTGACTTAGTGGTACAACGAGACCACGACTCACTACTTCATTTCATGCTTATGACAATTAACAATAAATGATGACGATAATGACTTTTATGCATAATAAGAATAATCATGCTTGATATATGTCTAATGAAATTTCGGAAGCACTTCGGCAGAAAAACATGATAGCCAAAATATCACATTCAACAAATATATGCAACAAAGTATAATAGGTGCTCATTAGCACTCAATAGTATCCCATTCCATTTAGCACTTATAATATGGCATAATAATACTAATGTTCTCCATCACACAACTTATTCAATAATTAGCATAAGAATTAATTAATTAACGAAACTTCATAAACTCATAATGTTCATTATAATTCATAATCAAAGCAAATAATATAATTCTAATTCTCAAAATAAATGACGATATATTTTAATCATGCTTCGCATATTAAATTCACAACAGTTAGGCATTTAGCACATAATAAGTCTAAACCTTTTTATGGGTTTAGGAAGGAGGTAGGTACAATCCCTTACCTAACAAACTCTCACTTAACAGTATGTAAGCTTCCAAATCACGACCCGATCACGCTTGTCCGTTAGGTCCTAATAAAATACAATTACCTAGACATAATCAGTAAGTATGAAAATATAAACAGCAGCACAATATTAATCTAATATTTTATTTAAATTATTTGATTTATTTAAATCAATCTAGGCTTTTGAAAATCCGGATTCGGGTTCCAAACGACTACAGAAAAATAAAAACAATTAATTAAAAATTGCTGAAAATCGAATTAGTTAAATTACGAAAATTAAAAATTGAAACCTTAACTTATTGTGCAAGTCTCGACCACGGTCACCCACAAGGAGAACCATGGTCGGACCCATCAGCATCATCACCACCCACCGACCACCCATTGCCGGTGGTGGCGCCGGTGGCTCGTAGGAGCCACGACGAGGAGAGAGAAAAGTGCAAACGAGAGAGAGAGAGAGAGAGAGAGAGAGAGAGAGAGAGAGAGAGAGAGAGAGAATGACTGAGAGAGGGAGAGAGGGCGGGGGAGCGACCGGTGGTCTGTCTCACATCGGTCGACCGCTCGGCCAGGCGGCGGCGGTGGCGCTAGGCCGCCGGCAAGCGAAACAGAGAGCAAGAGAGAAAGAGTGTGAGAGAGAGAGAGAGAGAGAGAGAGAGAGAGAGAAGGGAGGCTCACCTCGGTAGTGACCCTGGTGGTTTTCAACGACTGGCGGCAGAGCAAGGAGAGAGAGGGAGATTGGTTGAGTGAGAGAGAGAGAGGAGAGAGGGAGCGCCGTGAGGAGAGAGAGAGTGTGTAAGAATTGGTTCGGTTTTGCAAAACTGATGAATTTTCTCACATTAAGCTTATATAAGTCTCCAGTCAACCAAGGTCAATTCTACTAAGTTTAGGAATAATTTTCTGATTTAAATGCTAGTTAAAGCTAATTAAAACAATATGAATAACCCTTATTCATACCTAAAACAATTTAATTAAATCTCCCAATTTTGATAAATATAAATCACGAAATTTCCATGATAATAATTAATATTATGAAGGCTTTAATTGAGTAAATCGAACTATTGAATATACATACGATTTAAATCTCCAAAACTATTTATCAAAAGGATTATAAACCGATATAATAATTATGGAAAATATTGTGGTATCACAGTTTTGCCCCTCTCTCACACTTGTGTATCCACCTATTAATTCTTTCCAATTTAAGGGTTTAATCGAAATTGGCTATATTTTAGTGGGTTTAGTTGTTTTCGTTTGAACCTCCAAAGTTGATACTTGTTCACCATGATTATCTCTTGTGGAATTGTTACTTGTTTCAAGTAATTTGGGATTACATCATTTAACATATAAGTGACCAAAAAGGCAGAAATTCAGCTTTGTAGAAATCAGCTTAATGGAAGCTTAAAGAACTGGGAGACCAGTTCTTCTTTGGTTGTGTCTTTTGAGTCTCTCTCTGTTTCTGCTTCAGTTTGTGTATTAGTTGATTGTAATACCCAGTAATTTCGTAGCATGAAAAAAAAAAGTGGAGACCAATAGGATTAAAGTGCGAGTCACTACTCACTGCTGGAATATGGGAACTTATTTGAGATTATATAAATTAGAATTCTAAGCTACTGCCCGCAAATCTAGAAATTAAAAAGCAAATTTTGGGTTGATGACAATAGTAGTAGGAACATACTTATAAATGCTTATAAGAGGGGGTCCAATTAGTGTATAAGAGAAACCAATTAGTACCAATTATCATTTTTGAAGGACAAATGATACAAATATCAAACTGAAAAAGGCGCTTCTGCTATACTGCACTGGAGCTTCCAGTGCATTTTATAGGCTTTTAGATTTCCCCCTCAAATCTCAACCCTTTATTTATTTTCTTGCTTTTTAACTTGTTACTTGTTGGCATATTGGCACAACAAGTCACCATATTACTTTCTCCTTTTTTTCTATAGATTTATTACATATTTATACTTACTTTTAAGCATTTATTTTTTAGTTCTTGTTTTTTTTTTTCGTTTTCTCAAAGCTACTTTTAAACCTTTCAAATCGCTACACACTTTGTTCTATCATGGTGCGGTATATATTTCACTTGGTGCACTAATTTTAAAAGATCTAGATTAATTAGTTAAAATCCCTCAATCCAATACATCATTTTATTATCTATATATTCACTTGTTCTATAATTCTTCATTTAATGATAGATATTTGCTATACAAATAATAGGATTTTGCGTTTTTTCCCTTCTACTTATGCAATATACATATTAAGGGTGTCAAAACTGTCAATATAGTCCACCATATAATATTGGTCTAGCAAATGAAATTTATGTGGTCAACCAAAAAGTTTAGCTGATATTCCAGATGCTATTTTGCAAAATTACTCCATATCATCATTTCTACACGACCCCAACAACAAAATACACCATACTTTTACTTCACCTTTTGGTGCTCCACCAAGTTCACCTGGTACACAAGCTCTATTTTGCAAAATTACTCCATATCATGAGTTTTACTCCACCAAAACAACAAAATACACCATTCACCGTACTTTTCCTTTTACTTCACCTTTTGGTGTTCTACCAAAGTTCACATGCTACACCAACTCTGTTTTGCAAAATAACTCCATATCATCAGTTCTACTTCACCCAAACAACAAAATGCACGAATTCACCATACTTTTACTTCACCTTACCGTTTGCCCATTTATAAAAAAATTATCACTTACTCCATGTTTTCAAATTATTCACTCCAACTTATCATGAAAATACATCTCATAGGTAAATTTCTACTCCAAATTACAAGCCATATTTTCTATTTTAGAATTATTTCATTTGTTTTGGTCGTTTTGGTCCACCAAAAGTTTTTTTTGGTGCACCAACTAAGTCTTTTTTTCACTATTCCTTGTTTTCGGTTACCAAAACCGACTACTACCCTCCAAAATACAATGTGTGTGTCTTACACCCAAAAAATTAATGCGCTGGACCGTACTGTGCAGCACAACAGAATTGGCCCTCTGTCATGTTCTTCAGTCTTACTTCTGCTTCATCCAAATCAAGGAGACAGCAATCAAAAGACTCCTGCTTCACTCACATCACCACCACACAAGGCATTAAGTAGCCACAACCGAGCTACGAAATTCGATCAACTCAGCCCCTCACGAGAACCGCAACCTCTCTCCTTCCTCTGTTCTGTAATAAGCGGTAGTAGCACCAGCCACCAAGTCACAAGACAACCCGTCACGATTGACGGAAGCCATAAAATCGTCATCCAGCCATTGTCCCCGGCGCCCGTGTAACTGATGGATTAGGTAAAGTAGCAAAGCCCTAATTCAGTCTTCCCCCTTTAGTTCAGTTGATAGATATAGAGTAGTTAGAGCTAATTAAGTGACCCAATTGTCAATTCTTGTAGAATTGGAACTAGTAGATCGTGGGTATCGCCAATTAGGAGGCGAATTGCATTTGAGGTAACTACATCTACTACATAGGGTTCATTTTACATTCATTTTGAGCCTTATTATGTGTGTGTTTTTGGATTGGATTTTGGTTTGAAATTGGGAACCTTATATAGTAATAGTGCTTCGTTTAATTGCAAGAACGATTAGATTAGATGCAGATTAAATGGTTGAGTAAACTTTGAGAGTATACAAATAAGCTTTAATTAGGAAGTATGTATACCTGACCATGAGCTTCCTTGCTTCTGTTTATTGCTATACCATATGTTGTAAGGTTAATGTGAGGTGGGTACTTAGCTAATTAATGAAAAGATAATTTCAGCTTGTGTATAAGTGCTGTCTATCAGAGCACTAGTTTGAATAGGTAGTTGTATCTTAATTATTGCATAAGTATTTGTACTATGATCTGCTTGTTCGGAGTCAATATGGGTATGTTCTTGGCTTTTATAATAAAAGGGAATATGATGAGATGTTAAGTAAACTAGAGAAGTTGCTTTGTTCCACTGCTGACCAAGAAGTTTAATATATCTAAAGTATGCATGTGAAACTTGTTAAAGGTAGGGGAAACGGACACTAGGGAGGGTACTTAATAAATTTTGGAATATGATTTACTTGCGACTCAATCACAAGACTATTTTTCTAGTTGCTAGTAAATATATGTGTGTACTATATAGACATGTTTTGAGTATTAAACCACAAGTTCATAATTGTTTCAAAGTTGATATGGATGAAGAGTGAGGAGTTACGTGTACAACATAAGTGAGGCATGATGAATTGAAGTGACAGACAATGTATTCTTATGCTATGAGTATCTAAATAAACAATATAAGAAAGTACATGAAATGAACGAGACGTTCATTTATGAGAAGTTATGAGCTAAGAAGCAATTATGTTTTATATGAGCAAGAGTTGGCTAGCTATGAGATTTGTGAGCTAGTACATGATATGTTGTGCTAATGTCATAAGATACAAAAGAAATGATAAGCTACTTAAGCTACTAATAACGTAAAGTGGAAGATAGCTCTGGGTAGTAGGAACCTATGGGTACTCCATATGTGTTATATGGGAGACGTTCCCATAGCTTAGCTGCAGTCCCCAGTTGTGACCTAGCCTCCAGTTGTGGCTATGACCCCAATTTGTGGTCAGCATGTGTAGCACATTTGGCCCCCAGTTGTGGTCGAGGGTTTAAACGCCCCCAAGATGCGGCGGCCCTAGGAACTTCTCCCTTATGCCCAGCTCAGTAATGCAAGATTAATAATAAAAGCTATCTTAAGCTATCAAGATAACCTTCAGAAGTGAATATGGATAAGTACTTATGTTTTGGCTATGATTGACAGTGTTATCCTTAGTGCAAAAGCTTAGGTAATTATAGATGCAGATAAAGTACATTAAAGTGTTTGTATGATCTAGCTACTTGATTGATCAAACTGAGGCATGTTTATACCTTTAGGGCATGCTTGGAATGAGGGTAATGATTAAGGGGGTAATAGGTAGAATTATAGGCTAAAATGGAGGGTGTGGGAAGTGGTGGGTGTTAGATTTTGTGAAGAGGAGGGTAATCATTCCCCCCATTTGGGGGGTAAAAGTTACCCACCCTCCCCCTAGAGTAATGCATTACCCCCCTTTCTCCCTTCATTTCCTCCATAACCCCCTTAATCATTACCCCATCACCAGCTCCACCTTCCTATTTTACTCTTTAATTTGTTCTGTTACCCCCTTAATCATTACCCCCAATCTAAGCATGCCGTTAGACTTGATTTGAATTTAGAATGAGTTACGTACTAGATGTGAGTTACCAGCTCTACTGACGTTGGATAATCTCACCTTTTTTGCAGATTGAAGTTTATGTTTATACAGATGCCAGTGAGGAACGTTTCAGATTAGAAGTGTGCAAGAAAATAGTAGTTTGTCCTTTTATTAAGCTAATTAAGCTGTAATAGTTAGACCCTCCTAGAATAGTTTGGATTATTATTAGTTTTCAGTTAAAGAGCCTTACACTCATTCGTATGAGTGAGTGTGGTGGTAGCGCCCTGAATTATTAGAGTTTTCCGCTTGGTTGATTGGGTTTGGTTTTATATTTTTGTTAAGCAGGTTTTTATAAGCCTTATTAGGCTGGGTAGTGTATTTACAAAAGGAATTCTGCCGGATTTTAGGCTCGAGTTTGTTTATTTATTTATTTAGTAGAAAATTTGGGGTGTTACATAGATGAAGCTTGAAGTTTATGTTGCTTTACAGTTAGTGCAATTTCTCTAGGGTTTAGTTTTTCTTCTTTATAACTAACTGTTGAATGTTGTGCTAACTCTCTCGAAATCATTTCTTACTTTCGAGCTTTTAATTTGATTTGCTTTAGATCTTAATACAATTTTGATGATTGCCTTCTTTTTGTGTTCTGTTATTTATGGGTTTTTCAATATCTTCATATTTCACACATTTCAGTAATTCCTACTAGCTTTATTCTTTTAATTCCTGTAGAGAAGAATGATTGGGATTATAGGTTACTGATTGCTCTTGGTTGTGATTTGTCAGACCAATTTGGCTCATTAGTCAATTCATTAATCGCATAACTAGTTCTTTTTGTTAATTAGCCCTGTTGTTTTAACTCCTAGTAGTATATGGTTAGACTAAATCTTTTGTGCTCTTAAATGTTGGGTGGCAGAGGAAGGGGCTGATGGGATTCAGAATCCGAGAATGAATGAAAGAGGTGGTGGAGAATACATAAATTTGCTGTGGAACAAAGAGCTGTTAAAAGTGAGAATTGCCTCTCTTCTGTTTTCGTTTTATATCCCCCCCCCCCCCCCCCAACTTGCTAGGACTCTTTGGTTTTTGCAATTTGATAATCAAATTATCCCATTATCCCTGAAGCATGAACATAAGTATCAACTGCAAATACTGATGGGCACTAAAAAGAAAAGCTAAGAAGGTTCAAAGCTTTGGCTTGGTAGTTTGGTACAACATCTAAATTACTATCTATACATACAGCCAAGGAAACCAAATACCAGCAATAGTAGCATTAAAAAAAAGGTTCAGCATCTTTCTAGGAAGGGTACTAAACTACTAATGTTGAGCTAGCCAAGATTTACAAATAGATAGGAAGCTATAACTTTAACGTTTGCATAATAAACATATATGTTAGAACTGTAGTGCTCACTGTCAAGTCAAGTGTGGACATATCACGAACTAGTGAGCTGGAGGGAAATTATATGTCATAAACCAAAAAGGAACTGATTAGGAAATAAAATTGGCTTGTGACAAATACAAGCCCTTAGTTTATCTGATTGGAAAAAGATGAATGGCGTGCTTCTATCACGTATAAAATCAGACGTTTTACCATTTTGATTCGTGCGGTTTACCATTTATGATCCATGCAATCTCTTGTTCATTTAGTAATATCTTGTGTTAGTATGTTTACTGCTTTACTTCTCTTGCCCTTTTGATCATCCTTTATTGCTTTTTTTATTACCCCAAAAAAAAAAAAAAAAAAAAAAAACCCTTTTTGCAAATGTATTTAAAAAAAAAAAAAAAAAAGTTTTTGTGGGTCTTTCGGAAACAGTCTCTCTTCTAGGCGACTAGTTAGGGGTAGTACTGCGTACATCTGGACCTCCCCAGACCCCGCCCTAGGCGGGATACTTACTGGGTTGTTGTTGTTGTTGTGGTTGTTGCAATCTCTTGGCACTGTTGCTCGTTCTACACACTACAAGAGCAGGAGTAGAGCTGTTTTTGTGCTAAAATTCTACTAGCCTGGAGAAAAAATGTTTGAGACGTTAATGAAAAAGAATTGTGTCCCTTCTACTTAACATGCTAGTTATTTTTGGTTGTAAATGAGAATCTCAACTGCTTGAGTTCTATGTGGTTAAAGTCCTTTTCAGTTCTCCAATACAATATGATTTCTACTAGTTTTCTCTTTCGTTTTTACTTGGTGGGTTTGATTTTCTGCTTCTATCTTGGTTGTGTTGTTCAATTACCAGATAAACTAAGGGGACAAAAGAAAAAGAGATGCTTTTTAGTTTCTGAATGGTAAATTGTATGGACTAGCATTATGTCGGAACTGCATGCTTTAGAGGAACCAACTCCCTAAGCGCAATGAATTATGGCCAACTATGATCTGTCAAAATATTAGACTCCAGCTGCCAATAATTTTGCACTTGAAAGATTGTTTTTGACCTACCTTTATCTGCATGGATATAGATAACCATGTTGGTATGTATCTGTTATATTTCTTATCTTAGCACCTTTAGTGCATTGCATTTGGGCTTCTGAGATTTTCCCCATCAGTCAGTTATTTGCGAGATATTTTGAATATCACTTACTTCAGTACTTGGGTACATATAAAACCAGTGGAAGCCTGTTGTATTATTGCTGAACTTAAAAGACGTTCCTCAGATGGAGCAGCTAGCAGCTATATATTCGTTGCTCGAGATAAATCAATAATTGATATTTGGAATATCGCTTTATTTGTTGAGCTAAATGAGCTCCCTTTTTGTCAAGGGTCAGGGAATATGACAGATACAGTGAGCTGTTATATCAATTATAATTTTCTGATTGTATATTTATTTGTAAGGATTTGGTGTACTGTAACTAAACACTAACAGATTAGCAAACAAATAAAATAAAATAAAATAAATGAAAATGAAATTCTAACAATTTGTTTTGTCTCACTTTGAATTACTGACTGCTTCTATTTGATATGTGATTATTTACATACTCAAGTACAAACATTTGCTTATTAATGTGTTAATTTAGTCCTAGCCAGTGCTTAATGCATGGGCATTTCACACTCGTACAGTTATACAAAAAATATAGCAGTATGTTTCACAATTATATAACATGTGCATTGTTTGCATCAGCGCTAGACGTGTGTTTGTACTGCCTCCAGCTCTCGGCCTTTGTCACTTCTCAGTTTCACTTGACACACCGCCTGTAAGCAGTCCGTGCCTTTCTGCTTCCTCTCTTCTCTGTGCCAATCCCACCCACCCGCAGGCTATCTATCCGTCTCTCTGCCTGTACCCCTGTCTCCTCAAGGTCGGTTATGTCCACCAGAATCTTTCTCTCTTTGTCCCTCTTCTGAGTACAATATACAATTTTTGAAGAAATTTTAAAGTAGTTGTGTGTGATTAGCTGATGATTTTTGTGTTTAGCCGAATTTTCTAAATTGCAATTTTCTTCCTTTGTTTTCTAGCGTTCAGTTTAATCGAATTTCCTAACACTTTTCCTTGCCGTTTGGCTCTCTGCCGTTTATTTCCTCATTGCGGCTCCGTGTTCCCTCAGTCTTGAAGTAGTGTAATTATCATCTGGTTTGTGGATTCTGTTGAGTTTTCAATTGGGGCTTTTAGGGGCACTCTGAACAACTTTAGAAAAGATAGAGGGGATGGATTTTTAAAGAAGTGTGAAAACTCAAATCAAATTCAGAATCTGGGCAGAGCTACTTAGGTGAGTTACTTATGAAGTTTGTAGTTCTCTGACAGAATGATTGATGCAGCGACATTCTGGAAAGATACTGTGGATTGTTCAGAAATTGGTGGGGAAATGAAATGTTCTCCCTTTACTGTTGTAGGTTCAAAATGTTAGTACAATTTTGCTTATAAATAAATTAAAAAAAATTAAAAAAAGGTTATTATTTTTGATATCCGTTATGAACTCCTATAGGGTGAAAGAGATTTTCAGGTTTAGGGTGGGGAGGACCTCTAGCTATACTTTTCTTTTCTCTATTTTTTTGTGCTTTTTATATTTATACTTTGGGGTGGGTCAGGGACTCAGGGTGTGTTTGTCTGATTTATTGGTATTTAAACCAATTGTTGCATTTCTGGAATTTAATCAATAATTTTTGCGTCATTGTTTCAGATTTCAGAGCTCTTCTGCGACTTTTGGTGCAAGGAAGTGGAAGAATTACAGCAGCATAAAGTCACGACTCAGGAACAGTCAACTAGTCAAGCTAAGGCCAGAGCCGAGGTGAGCATTTTTAGTTGCCATCTATATATATTTTGTGAACCAAACAATTCCTGACACTAACCCTGTTTGCCAATTGGCAGTGGAACTAGCCTGTCAGTGATTGAGAAGGGGCTGCACTTCTCAACAATCTGAAAATAGTGAAAAGTGGTATTTTTTTGGCAACAAATCAACCTGTGAAAATCCAATCCAAGGTGAGAAATCTTCCCGTTGGGATTTGGTCATAAATCAACAGAGAGCTCCCAGCATCAACAAATCAACAACCAACCCCACTGTCTCAATCCCCAAAACAAGAAAACAATGACAACTCCATCCTTATCCCCATCAACAGATCAATCACTCTATCATTACTCTTTACTAACTCTTTACATAATCATCCTCCCAACATACCTCTCTCTCCAATTCATCCAAGCTCCATATGGTCGTCACCGTCGTTCAGGATGGGGTCCTACAATCTCCCCATATTTAGCCTGGTTCCTAATGGAAAGCCCCACCATCATTTTCTCGCTCCTCATCTACCCCTTCGGTAACTCCGCCTCAACTCTCCGTTCTTTCTCTCTCCTCGCTGTTTTCCTCGTCCACTACATCCACCGCACGTGCATCTACCCTCTCCGTATCCGCAAATCTCCGGGCAGTTTTCCGATCTCCATCGCACTCATGGCTTTCTCTTTCAACATGCTCAATGCTTATGTCCAAGCTAGGTGGATCTCTCACTATGGTGGATTTGGGTATGATAACGATAAGTGGTTTTGGTGGCGGTTTGCCGGTGGTATGGTGGTTTTTCTAAGTGGTATGGCGGTGAATATACGGTCTGATTTGGTTTTGGTGAGCCTTAAGGCCCAAGGTGGTGGGTATAAGATACCTAAGGGTGGGCTGTTTGAGGTTGTGAGTTGTCCGAATTATTTTGGAGAGATGGTGGAGTGGTTGGGTTGGGCTTTAATGACTTGGTCTTGGGCTGGGCTTGGGTTCTTTTTGTATACTTGTGCTAATTTGGTACCTAGGGCGTGTGCTAATCACAGGTGGTATTTGGACAAGTTTGGGGAGGATTATCCCAAGCACAGGAAAGCTGTTATTCCATTCTTGTACTGAGATGGTCATTTTATGTAATGTAATAAATTAAAATCAGATATTTATTCATATGTGAATGAATTGTGAATTGTGAATTGTGAATTGTGAATTTGTGATGCTATGTGGTTTTGCTTAGAAGATAATTGTGATTCGTTTTATTATATCACCCCAACCCCACTACACATATAGGAGATGAACGGATTAAGAGCAAGCTCAAGAGACCTCATGTATGGAGAAGAGAATGGACATCAATTTACCTACAAATTGGTTCACTTACAATTGATTATGGTTTTACCTCAATTCAGTGGATATTGTTAGATAAATGATTTGGGTAGTGATTCACGATGACTGAAATATGAAAATCAACTAATCTAAATGAGATCGTCGCTGTGTTTATGTAAATCCTTGTCTTGGATATTTTGTTATTCTAAAGTATTTTAAAGTCGTTCAAAGTGTGTTTGGATACCTAATTTTAATTGAAATGCTATGAAAAAATTTCAGAATTTCAAATCTAGGCATTGAAATCCAATTTCAATGTTTGGAAAACCGTGAAATTTTAATTCCAGATTATTGGGAGAAATTTTTGTTTGTAAAAAAATGATGAGAATGTGGCTTGGATTCTTGAATTGTACTAGTCAACTTCATATCCCTACTAGTCTCTCAATGTTTGCCTTTTCCACAAAATGAGAGTAGAGAGAATTGGACTTCAAAGATCCATGTTAGCGCGAACAACAAAGGCAATGGAGAAGTGAGATTGTCAAGATAGGGGTTGAGAGATTTGTGGCTCCCTTGATGCTTCAAGGCGTTCAAGTTGAAGTTAAAGTTTTGTGTTTATGACCACGCGGTTGTGAGGAGGGTTAGGAATATGGTCGAACTGGATTTGAAATTAAGACTTTTTGACCTTGTATTTCAAATATCAAGTTCACATTTGTTTAAAAATTAGTTCGCTTCACCTGTATTCAGAACTCAGATACTTAGGATATCTAACACCAACTTTCGGCCAAATACAAAATTTGAAATGAAATGAGCCTATCCAAATAGAGCATTACTTTATTTGTATTTTGTAGGGATAGCAATGGATCAGATCTATGTCGAATTTGCCAGGATCTAAATATGATCCGCCACTATTTGGATTCGGATTTATATAATCTGATTCAGAGTCTTGACTTTCTTTTGCCGGATTAGATTCCAACTTTTTCATCTAGTCGGACCACATACGACATACCTGTCGGACCCGGATTATAATCGGGGTTGGATCTTACTTTGAATCCGTACCCATTAAATTCATAGTCGGATTTTCTTTAAAAGGATTTGGATCGGGTGTGGACTACATTGCCATCCCATCCCCCTAATTGAAATCTTAACAAAAACAACTTGCCATTACTCAACTTTACGGTTTACGCATTCCACTGCGATACAGTAACCAAAAAACGAAGGTGCCAAGTTCTCACAATGCATAAAACAGTAAAACTGCAATAAAGCAGAACCATAAATAACAAGAACAATGGCAACTTTGCACGTTTAAGGTAATTCAGAGCAATACGACGTATGATGTATCACCTACTAAAGAGGCCCTAAAAATAAAGGCAGTATTCGCCGGTCATCTCCCATTGAATAACATAAGCCTTCAGAGTTCTGCATTTTCCTGGAGCCTAAGGAAGAAATTAAAACAAATGGACAAAATGAAGATGTAAAAGGAGAACAGATCAACGAACTCACTAAGCATAGCTGCTCTCAGCTCCAACCTCCACTCTTGATTCGCTGTTTGGACTTCTACTTGAACTCTCATCTGACTCTACTACTTTACCAATCTCTGCTTTCACCTTTTCATGCTTCTCAATTAACTCAGATGTGCTCAGGGCCTCTGCGAGGCTCTCCTTTATCTCTTGTATCAGAGCTTGAATTCTATTTTGCGATTCTTCATCAGGGTTCAATTCTGCCTTTTCTGCCTCTGACTTCAGCAAATCAATTTTGTTCTTTAGATCTGATGAGTTGACAGTGCTTTCGATTATACTCTGTATTTCTTCATCCAATTCTCCAACCATGCTTGTTATGTTTGAGGGTAAGCTTCCCTCAACAGAGCCCGTAGCGTTTGATTTTACAATCTCTAGATCGAAATCTAAAGACTTGAGCGAACTTGCAAATTCGGATTCTATCTCTACCTTCACTTCCATGATCCTCTTCTTCAGTCCTTGGTCCAAATCGTCAAACGTGGACGCACCGGATTTTTCAATTTCAGACTTGAGCATTTCAACCTTCGCCTTCAAATCAGGACGACTTGCTACCTCATTAAATCTCTTGTTTACTTCCTGCTTTAATATAGCAGACTGGGTGTTTGTCTCTGAAAGTCTTTTGGCCTTGGATAATTCTTTCAGCATCTCGAGCTTATAGGTCAGACTTGAATAATTCGGAGCTGTGGACAGACGTTGATTGAACTCATCCTTAAACCTCTCAACCTTGTCTTGCAGCGCTGGGTGCACAAGTTCTTCCTGAGAATTCCGAGCTTTGGTAAGTTCTTCCCGCAACTTCAATAGTTTGTCCTTCACACCTAAGGCTTTAGCAGCTTCAGAAAATTCTTGGTCAATCTCCAGCTTTAGTTTCTCTATCATCTCATCTAGACCCAAGTTAGGAGTTTCTGCGGACAAATCCTTGCTCTTCAGGATCTGCTCCTTCAGTTTTTCAACCTCACCCTCAAGCTCCAGGCTTGAAGTCATGCTTGGAAGTGGTTCCTCTTTCTTCTTCATGTTCATTGATTTCTTTGGATCAACTGGGATACCTTCTTGAAAACCACCAAGTTTACGGAATTTCTTATTCCTGTGTTGTAAAAGTTCTTGGGTGTCCAGGTTGGCAAGCTCCTGTAAAGGACAATCACGTCTTTCAAAATTTTAAACAAAAACACCACACAGGTGCCAAAACGATTCCGGAATGTCGCGACTACTTACCTCCATTGAATCCACTATTGCCTTTCTAATCTGTTGTGATGTCCAAGATGGATCTGCATGTGCACCCCCAAGCGGCTCCTGCCAAGGAAGCAAATGTATAAGCATATCAACTTCAGGATCTACAGAAACTGCACCATCAAACGAGCCAGACTCCTTTCTGTTTTCTTTGGATTTTCCTTTTTCTTTTCTGTTTTTTGGGGGTAGGGTGTGGAGTTCGACAAGATTGGATGCATGATGGTTCAACCAATAATATAAAATAAGATAATTGAAAATGAAGCTCCAAGTATAGTGGAAAAATTCATTACAGGAATGATTCCATCTGCAACTTGCAACTTGCACAACTCTCCAGCAGTTATTCTCAGCTTTTCTGCAGCCTTCGTGTGAGGGAAACAAAAACAGTTAGCACCAACAAACTATAGCTCACATTGCATTCACCTCTACAAATTGAATAAAGTGTACTAACCTTAGGCGAAGCTTTAGCAGTTTTCCACAAGATAGCTGCACATGCCTCTGGACTGAAGGGAATACAATAACAAGTTAGTAACGGCACCAACACATTTAAATAAAAACGACTCCCCGTTTACTCCTGTCTCAGGCGGGTTTGAGGAGCTTAAGTTGCGTCATTTTAAACATCACCACATTAAAACTGAGCACAAGCAATGGCAAGTCAAAATGAAGGACACACAAAACTCTCCCCACACAGCAACTTATCCCATGAGGACCTGGCAAACTCACACAACAAAAACAGATGCAAACAATTCTCCCCATCATGACGACACATCACACAAATCCCCGGTAAAAGGGACCAACTAGGCCTCCGGCGTTGCGCCACATCATAAGTGTTCAACCTAGCACCAGAGTCCACACAAAAGCACGTACCTTTAATGGAACCTTAGACTTCCAAATAAAAGTGAATAAAGGGAATTGAGGACATAGTGAGGGAAGTCTAATCTGATGGAGGAAGGACTTGCAAGAGAAGACCCCAGAAGGATCCCCAATCCAAGTCCGAGAATCGTCCCCAGGGATTAGAAGTGTAGAGAGGTAGGCATTTCACAATTTTTAAACCATAATCATCTATTTCACTTGATTTCTTATCATAAGATACCTTTATCTTATAACCAAAATGTAAAGGCACCTTACACTAATTTCATTAAACCTCAAGGAACCTTGCTAATTTATTCTTAGTTACGATCATTACAAAGTATGTAATTTAACTTTTATGTGAACAAATAGAAGAGTAAGATGAAAAAAAAAACAAAAAAAGCCAAGATGTTAGCAGAAAGGTATCTTATGTTATCAGCACAAAGACGAGCATTATTCTAAAACAGACTGACACAGCCCAGCCCGTAAGTGACTCGAACCCGGAGTCACTTGACCTTGACCCCTATTTTCCACCTCTATGTTGATCGAGTTATTCAAGATATGAACAAAAAGTCAAAAAGAACTCGAAACATCACCTGGCTACATAGAAGACTGCATTTTCAAGCATCAACAGCTTATTAGCACAACCAATAGCTAGTGCACCACCAGAACCACCTTCACCAATGACAATGGAAATAATTGGCACCTTCAGCCCAAACATAGTTCTTAAATTATGAGCTATAGCTTCTCCCTGCATTCGAGTACGATCAATGATTAGTCAAAAACCAAATGAAGCCACAAAAGTAAGCGCAATGTATTGACATACTTGCCCTAGCTCCTCTGACTTCAAGTCTGCATATGCCCCAGGGGTATCAATAAAGGTGACAATGGGGAATCCATGATGATCTGCATAATACATCATGCGAAGAGCTTTCCGATATCTGTGCATGAAAATACACAATTAGCCAGACTATTTAAAATTTTCAAAGATGTCACTGATTCTTATTTATATTGCAGCTCCATTCCCTAGGCTGGATCAGCAATGGATCACAGTCTTCATGGAGGTTGATTGACCATGTGAGATCCATGATAATGTTACAACCATCAGCAATGTCTACAACAAATAGCATGCCATTGATCTCAATACGAATATTGTACATTACGAGAGTAATTCTTTTTGGATAGACAAACAATTATATTAATGACTGATAAGCATTACAAATCTGAGAACAAGAATTTGTGAGAGTGATTAGTCTTCTCATTTGAGAACTCGCAATAGTAAAAGCACCCACCCATGGGGAGTAGGCATCCCAAAATTGCGTTCAATGTTCTCCTTTGTGTTTCTCCCCTTCTGGTGCCCAATGAACATGTAGCTCCTCCCATCTATCGTCCCAAGACCCGTAACTATAGCAGGATCATCATAACCAGCTCGGTCCCCATGTAATTCCACAAACTGGTCATATAGATGGAACATAGAATAGTGTAAGCAATCCATAGTATTAAAAATGCAACAGAATACACTGTTGAAGGTGAGACAGTAATCCTATGGAAACGCATTTTAATAAAAAAAAAAAAAAAAACCTTTTCTGTGATGTTGAAGACGTGATCAAGAAATGTTGGCCTGTTGGGATGCCGAGCAATATTCACACGTTGTATAGGAGTTAGATGTATGTACAACTCCTTCAGAGCCTACAAAGAACATATGCGAAGTCAGTAAGAACACAGTCTATAAGATCTCTGTAAGTAGCACAAATAAGAATAAATACATTTGCAAGACAAATTAACAGTCTCCTTTTCAGATATACAAACTAACAAATTCCCCTTGTGGAAGACTAAAAAAAAATTTAAGTGAAGTGAAAAGTTGTGCCAAATTCTGTGTCCACTGTATTAAATTACTGAATCAACTGGTTTCTGCCATATCTACAAGCCCATCCGAAAGCAGAACTTCGCATTAAGTAGTTTAACTGACTATTAAGCCCTGGAATCCTCCCTTCAGATAACCAGATGCGAGTTTAAGTAAAAGGATATCTAGTCTTATCGTCTCATCAAATGAGAATGATGTACAAAGCACAATAAGAGATTAGCTTCCAGCAAACCACTATAAAAAACAAAAAGATATCAAGCAGTAGACAGGTATACCTCCTTGGTACTGAGAGTAAAATTAAAAATTTAAGCTCATCTATCTCATTCTAAGCTCTCACAAAAGGTAAACCAAAACAATCTTTTTTTTTCCAGACATGTCATGGGTATGCTGGCTTTGCTCGACCGATTGCATGGGCCTAAGGTTGGCGACCAGGAATTCCTCCAGTGGCCCGGAGGAGGCTCGAACCTGGGACCTATGAAACAAGTCTCACAGGTCTTACCAGCTGAGCTACCCACTCAGGGTCCCTAAACAGTCTTTTTTATATAATCTCATTACGTTTTCTCTCTTTCTAAACTCTTCCAAATTTCATCTTTCATGGATAGTAGTGAGAGTTCAACAGATTCAACCAACGAGTTGCTAATCATGATTCAAATCAAATCATGCTTCAAGAGCAATTAGAGGCAATGGAAAAAATTTCCTACACTTGATGAAGTCCTATCCGTTCTATCAGTCTCTACTTGCTGAAGGGCTGCTCTAGTCTATACCGTAGAAGCTGCAGAACAGGCAAACCAGGACTTTCTTGACTAGATAGTTACTGACTTGTCATGCTAATGCTTCAACTTTAAGAGGGATAATAACAGAAACTATAGCTTCAAGCTTCTTCGCCTAATACAAAAAGCAGCTCCTAGGTAGGAACTACACTGAACCATGCCCTATTCAACCAAGCAGATATCTGACATACTCTATGGCAACCCTTTATCCCTTCAGCCAAGCAGAACAGGCCCTTACTGGGTTTAGAAACAAACGCAAGAGAATTTTTCCAGAAAAATTAGATAGCCTTCAGCCAAGAGAATCTAATAAATCAATAATTTTTTAAGACACCCAGACTTTTGTTCAGGTATCTGCTCCAAAGTGCTTTCTATACCCCGAACCTCTCTCTCTTACAAGCAGTCCAGTTTCGGTTACAGAAGTAATTTACTCCTTTCCACAGCTCAATTAGCTGAGTCCAGAGTTTCTGCCTCTTTTACAACTGAATAGAATATCAAAAGCTAAAGAGTGCAGATCGTAACTTACCATTCAACATTACATTCAACATTACCCCAGTGCCTCCAAAGAGGCTCCCGCCTAGGCAGGGTAAGGGGGGGTCGGTTGTACGCAGCCTTACCCCTGTGAGAACAGAGCCTAACTTACCAACATCCACAAAAAGGAAAAAAAAAAACAGCTTCCAATTAATAACTCAACTTATCATTCAATTATTAAGATCCCTCGTAACATTTCATGGCAAGTTCCTTCACATTACATTAACATTAACATTACCCCGGTGCCTTCAAAGAGGCTCCCGCCAAGGCAGGGTAAGGGGGCGTCGGTTGTACGCAGGCTTACCCCTATGAGAACAGAGCCTCACAGAGAGGCTGTTTCCGTTTGACCCGAGATCCAAAGTGCGATGACTATCGGCAACTTCACAATAAATAAGAAGTGCTGACAGTTTTATGAGCCATTTTGCTTTAGTCCATTCACATACAAGTTCAAATAAGTCCACTGGTACAATCCTCCCAAACAAGGAAATAGATACACATTTGACGATAAGCAATTCCCTCCCTTAAATAACTAACTAAAACAGACAACAGAACCACCTACATTTTTCACAAGTCCATTCCACTTGGACAAATAGATAGCTTCAGTTTCATGCCTGCAAGAAGCACTACACATTTGGTATCTCCTTGTTTACCATGCTTTTGAATTAGGGATTCTCCTCTTGATACCTATTTCGCTCAACCTTTTACAGCAGTTTTTTTGCTATAGAAGCTGCAGATCCCAGATAAGAACTTTCTTGAGAAGAAAGCTCTTAATTTCAGAAGAAGCGAAGCTCCTAAGTTTCAACTTTCAAAGGGATTATAGATGAAAAGATATTTCGAAGCTTCCTTTAGAAGCTTCAGCGTCAGCATACACAATTTGAGGTTTCATATAGTCAATTGGGGCAGACCATAGGCCCCCATCTGTACAACCCTCTGCTATATTTAACAATTTCCAAAGTTGACTATTGGCAACTTCACAATAAATAAGAAGTGCTGACAGTTTTATGAGTCATTTTGCTTTAGTCCATTCACGTACAAGTTCAAATAAGTCCACTGGTACAATCCTCCCAAACAAGGAAATAGATACACATTTGACGATAAGCAATTCCCTCCCTTAAATAACTAACTGAAACAGACAATAGAACCAGCTACATTTTTCACAAGTCCATTCCACTTGGACAAATAGATAGCTTCAGTTTCATGCCTGCAAGAAGCACTACACATTTGGTATCTCCTTGTTTACCATGCTTTTGAATTAGGGATTCTCCTCTTGTTACCTATATCGCTCAACCTTCTACAGCAGTTTCTTTGCTATAGAAGCTGCAGATCCCAGATAAGAACTTTCTTGAGAAGATAGCTCTTAATTTCAGAAGAAGCGAAGCTCCTAAGTTTCAACTTTCAGAGGGATTATAGATGAAAAGATATTTCGAAGCTTCCTTTAGAAGCTTCAGCGTCAGCATACACAATTTGAGGTTTCATATAGTCAATTGGGGCAGACCATAGGCCCCCATCTGTACAACCCTCTGCTATACTTAACAACTTCCAAAGTTGACTATCGGCAACTTCACAATAAATAAGAGTGCTGACAGTTTTATGAGTCATTTTGCTTTAGTCCATTCACATACAAGTTCAAATAAGTCCACTGGTACAATCCTCCTAAACAAGGAAATAGAGACACATTTGACTATAAGCAATTCCCTCCCTTAAATAACTAACTAAAACAGACAATAGAACCAGCTACATTTTTCACAAGTCCATTCCACTTGGACAAATAGATAGCTTCAGTTTCATGCCTGCAAGAAGCACTACACATTTGGTATCTCCTTGTTTACCATGCTTTTGAATTAGGGATTCTCCTCTTGTTACCTATTTCGCTCAACCTTTTACAGCAGTTTCTTTGCTATAGAAGCTGCAGATCCCAGATAAGAACTTTCCTGAGAAGATAGCTCTTAATTTCAGAAGAAGCTAAGCTCCTAAGTTTCAACTTTCAAAGGGATTATAGATGAAAAGATATTTCGAAGCTTCCTTTAGAAGCTTCAGCGTCAGCATACACAATTTGAGGTTTCATATAGTCAATTGGGGCAGACCATAGGCCCCCATCTGTACAACCCTCTGCTATACTTAACAACTTCCAAAGTGCACCCCCACCCCCAAATAAAAAGAGTAAGTCTTGTGTCAGACCAACTTACAATAAAATGGGGGCACTATTTTCAGAAGAAGTGAAGCTTCTAAGTTTCACTTTCAGAGGGATAAAAGATAAAAATATATTTTGAAGCTTGCTTTAGAAGCTTCAGCATACTATAATTGTGATTTCATATAGTCAATTGGGGCAGACCAAAGGCCCCCATGTGTACAACTTCTGCTATACCAAAGGCCCCCTAAAGTTACGATAAGACTGTCTTAAACAATTTTTTGTAAAACAAAAAATAGAAAGTTCGCCGAAAAGTACCTTAACGTTTTGACTTTGTGTGTGAAAGCACATTATAAATTTTTTCTTGGCTAGAAGGACCTTCTATACCACTTTTTTTGTTAAATGAGACCAAACGGTTTAAGGCTAATTCTGTTACGTTTGTACAATTCTTGCCCTTTAGGCCCCTCCCTCACTTCCCTTGCCCTTGCTGGGTCAATGACCTCTTCCCCATGTTTTCTCTCTTCTCCATTGTTTTCTCTCTCCTCCGAAATCCCTCAGTCATGGAAACACATCAACAACGGCTGGTGGAAGCCGCTTCAATCCTCATCAAATCCTCCATCAACAAGTTTCCCCACTCGACCATACACCCATAGTGTTCTGAATGAGGCTCTTGGGATGTTACCAAGACATGTGCAAGGGATAAGAGGTATAACGGTCATTTTGGAACAAAACTAACAGATTAGAGCCAAAACCGTCATTTGGTTTTGATTGACAAACGTTTGTGCGATAAAACATCTTGGAAATATATATATATATATATATGTGTGTGTGTGTGTGTGGAGGGGGGGGAAACTTAAGATACTTATTGACCAAAAATGTCTACAAAATAAAATAATATAAGAGGTGAAGGTCCATTTTCGAGTTGAAATATTCAGATAAGTATATTATCAGGCTATATGTTGGAGTGATTGGTACATACTACCTCCATGCCGAACAAAATAAGCCTTCTACAGCCCTCCTTCGAAACCCTCTGTTACAAACCTTATCCCTCAGAATTTGACTAAACTGAGAATTTGACTATGTTTTTGGAACGCATAGAGTGTTGCAATTGCTCACCAAAGAAGGTTAAGTATTCCACTTCACCTGAGGCTGATACACACTTTAAGTAGAAGCCTGTTGTAATATTTAGGTCTATTTGAAGAAGCTATTATCATATTAGGCCTGTGATATTCTAACCACGCTAAAACAAATTCACCTAAATTCACTAATGATGAATTCCGCACATAAATTAAATACCACAAGTCAACTACATCATTATAACCAAGTGCCCATGATCCCGTGAACCCTGGGATACCATCCAGCACATCTAGTTGGAATTTGGAAACATAAGTAGTACCAGAAATTTCCATGCCCTTGTTGGACATTGTCCTAGAACACGGTTTTTCAAGTTCATAGAGGTAAACTAAACGAAAACCCATACCGCGGCCATCCACAAGGCTCCTGCCTATGGCGAGGTATGAACTATGGAGTTCGTTGCAACCTTAACCCTGCATTGCAGAGAGATTCCTTCTATTGCACTCTCAAAATGAAAGGCATGCATAAGCAACTACTTCACAACAAACAAGCAGCCCGGAACGAATGATTATCTTGATTCATTAGAAATTGGGCACCAGATAGTTCAGTGAGGCATTGATTTAATTAATCAAATTATAATTCAGCACCCAAAATACCCCACTACAAACTTTTTCAAAATCAAGTATATAATAGCTAAATGCAAACATGCTTTTAATAAACAAATAAAAGACAAATCACCTGCTGATACTTATTCTCTAAGGATGTTATCTGATCACTGAAATCCAAACCAGTCTCATTTGCCATTTTCCTTACCTGCACAAAAAAACGTCACAAAACATAACTAAACATACCAAACCCACATACCAAATCATATAATTAAAACTAACCACCAAATTCCCACTTAAAACCCTAAAAAGTAAAAAATAAAACAGATGCAACCCAACTCACATCAATTATCTTTCTCTGAAGCTCCATCAATGGTTTCTCAAAGTCTAAAGTAACCGGCTTTGGTTTCTCCTTCAATGGCTTAAACTTAGACAAATGAAAGAGAACACCACCCTTGACATTCAAATCGGGATCTTCTGGCCATGGATACTCATGTTTCTTCACCTTTCTTAGCTTAGCTACTAATAAAGAATCTCTCTTTTTCGTAGCGTAAAATAATTGCGATCTTCCAAGCTGTTTCAATGGAACGCCATTGATGCAGCTACTTGAGCTTCTAAGATTGTCTGATGCCAATGATTTTGGTTTAGATGAAATCATTGCGTGAGACATCGACGCCATTTTGGATTGAAATTGTAATTCCCAAACTGAAATTGATTTACTGGATAAATGGAAAGAGAAAAAGAGGAAATGAAATTGAAGGAAAGATTTAATTTTTTTGTAGCATTGGATGTAGATTAGATATTGTTGGATCCGAATGTGGTAAGTAGTTAAGAGTAGTTGAAGAAAACAGAGAGGAGAGAGAGAGAGAGAGAGAGAGAGAGAGAGAGAGAGAGAGAGAGAGAGAGAGATTTATGAGGAGAAGAGAAGAAGAACCAGCATCGAGGAAATCGCCGTTGGGAACTTGGGAAGGAGAGAGAGAGAGAGACAGGGCGATAATTCTTATGTGAGTGTAACTAGTTCAAGTGTTTTCCCGGTTTGGTCGTTAAATTGAGAGACTTGAGTGTGGTTGTGTTTGGGTATGGTTAGAGTCCCTTCGCAAATCTAAGTGACTGGTTGGCTCCCATCTATTTGGTATCACGTGTTAGCTTTTCTTGCGCACGTGAGTGACTAGTGTTTTTTTGGGCTATTACACGTTGTACCCCTGTGGTTTGGCAAATTATCTGCTACGTCCGCGTTTTAAGTTTCTTACATATGGCACCCCTGTAGTTGACCGTTAACGTACAACATATACAATTTTGACATTTACGGTCAACTACCTTGTTAATTAAAAAAATTCATTACTATTTTGCCCTCACAAACTAAACCACAACAACTTCCATCACCACCCTCAAAAATTTCCATTACCGCTCCCAACCGAGTTCTTCGTGTTCAATAGCCCTAACTGGAACAAAAACACTACCATTCATGATTGTAGTTCTCCCCTACGGTTATGACCCATCTAAACACCAATGATTATGAAACCCTAGAAATTGTATAAATGGGAAACTTGGTTGAAATCAACAACTGGTGCCCACTGCACAAAACAGAAAATACACAATTCGCCAATTAAACACATAAAAACCACACTCTCTCTCTCTCTCTTAATTGCAGCACTTGTAGTATCAATTGATTGGCTTTTAGAGAATGAAATGAAATGGGTGAACTCAAAATCTCACTATTTTAATGAGTGAAGGGTTGTTTTATGTTTTGTTTGGTCTCTTTTATATGGAAGTCTTGATTTTTCTGCTATGGAAGATTTTATGTTGGAAATGGAAAGCTAAGAAAATGGCCATCAAAGGGACCAACTAATTGGTGAGCCAATAATAAACAAAGTCACAGCCTCAATATTGATTCTTCTTTTCAAGAATCTGATTATTCGATCATTGACTACCATTATCACGATTTGTAATCATGGGCTTTACCATGGTTCTTTGGTTATTTCGTAAAAAAATTTGGAACCAGCATAGGACTAATTGGAAATTAGCTGTACTGGGTATGAATTTCCTCTCAAAAATAAATGACTTGATTGTGTTTCAGTTTCAGACTAATGGGTCTAACATGTTTTTGGTGTTTAGATGGGTTATAAACCGCAGGGGGAAACTATAATGTTCCAGTTGGAGCTATTAAACACGAAGAACTCAGTTTGGGGTGCGGTAATGGAGGTTATTGAGGGTGGTAATGGAGGTTGGGGGGAGATGGTAAAAGAGAAGATGGAGGTTGTTGTAGGTTTAGTTAAGGAGGGTAAATAGTCATGAATTTTTGAATTAACATAACAGTTGACCGTAAATATCAAAATTGTATATGTTGTACATTAACAGTTAACCACATATACGAAACTTAAAATGCGGACGCAATAGACAATTCGCCAAACCACAGGGCTACAGCGTGTAATATCCCTTTTTTTTGGGGGGAATACTTTATTTGACACGGTAGTTTTCGGCTTGGGTTGTCTTCTCCCGGCTTACTTTCACTTAAACTAGGATTTTACCCAATTTATCACTATCTTTTTATATTCAAATTAATTTGTGGACTTTTAAATTATACATATGTATATAAAGAATAATGAATAATAGTGACTGGTCCAAATGCTACACATGTCATATTACTCATCATTCTGATCTCCTATTTAAAAAATAAAATAATAATCATTTAACTTAATTTGCAATTGTACATCATACATATAGCTTAATAAACTGTGACTCCAAATGTGATCCATGACAAGTTAATTAAGCCTATCCTTACAATTTTTATGCCTAATCTGTGTTTAAATCCTTAAATATAAAACGTAATTCAATATTTAACGCTTGTCATATTAACAACAATTAACACACAATTAATAATCTATTTTTACTTAGCCTATGCTTATACCAACTGATAAAATTTTTGTTATTAAAAAATCGTCGGATTTATCAAATTGATACTTCATGTGTATTTCTCTAATTAAAATCTAGAAGTTGAAAGACTAACATTCTTTCAATTGGAAAAAAAAATAGAGACAACTCACCATCTAGAAAAGGGAAAATAGTATGTAATTCAGCAAAATGTGACACTTGTACATTACCTATGCTTATACCCACAAATATATAAACTTTTTTTATATTATGTGCATCTATTCCCCTAAATTTTCACTATTACATTTATTCCCCTAACTATATAGTTATGTTGAAACCATTAATTTAGATTGTATTAATTAATATAACAGTAACTAAAGAAAAAAGAAGGAATATAAATAGGATATAGCAATTACTATATGACATTAATGACAACTAACTACTCACCAAAATAAAAATAAATAGAGAAAAATAATTTAACGACCAATTAAAATTGTGACTCTTGTCGTGTCACCTGCGATCTTACTCAAAATTATATACTACACTTGTTCCACAAATATTAGTCACATGTTAATTGTTACATAACCTGCGCTAACCCCTGCATATATTATTCAAATATCATCTATACCCAGAAAAATAATGATTTTATATGTGTCCCTTGTCAAATTATATGCACTTATCCTCATAAAATTAGGCAAATAAATATTGGTCACATGTTCTTATAAATATTTGACATAGATCTAATATTAGGCCCTGTTCTATTCAACGGAATAGTGCGAGACGGTGAGGAACGAAACGGAATGGATTGGAACGGAACGGCGCAACGCAGATAATTCAAAAATATGTGAGACAAAATGAAGTACAGAATGCGGCACGGAACGGAACGGAACTAATTGGAACGGAACGGAACGGAATGCAGCATGGAAACGATGAAAAGAACAGGGCCTAACTCCTATAAAACTCTAGATTTCTATTACAACTCAAGCTCTATATTTCATTTTCTAACCTGTATTTATTTTTTGTTTAATTGCGTGCTTAGATGACATTTCTATGTGGCATGATGCCCGTGGGATGCACGCGTTCAAATTTATATATTTTGTTTTTTTCGTTTTTCTTTTACTAGTAAATATCATATCTTAAAATTTATTTACTGTAATTAATATTGCAGCACAACCTTACACGTTTATTGTAAACATATTATAAATGCATCTCATTTCGAAGTACTTTTCGATACGAATATGATGGTGTAAATATTATTATTATTTTCAAATATGTGTAACAAATATTATTATTATTTTTAAAGATGTGTAGGGTTGGAAAATAATGATGACAAGAAAAGTAAGGATAAATTGGTCTTTTAATACTGAAAGTATTACTAAACCGGGAAGTGAGTAGGAGAAAAAAGAACGGATGTAAAAGGAAAGTGGGTAGGAGAAAAAAGAACGGAGGGAGAAAACTGGAATTTACCGGTAACCAGTCTAAAAAGATTGTCTAATTGATTTTTTTTTTAACTTTATTTTCACCTTCTAAAATTGGTCCAAACAAATTCAATATTAGAATCGTTTGAAAGTATGCTTGACTATCTCTACAATGATAATTTAAGTATACTTTCAAACGATTCTAATATTGAATTTGTTTGGACCAATTTTAAAAGGTGAAAATTAAGTTAAAAAAAATCAATTGGACAATTTTTTTAGACTGGTTACCGGTAAATTTCAGTTTTCTCCTTCCGTTCTTTTTTCTCCTACCCACTTTCCTTTTACATTCGTTCTTTTTTCTCCTACTCACTTCCCCTTTTAGTAATACTTTGAGTATTAAAAGACCCATTTATCCTTACTTTTCTTGTCATCATTATTTTCCAACCCACTACAGGCACTACTAACTCACACACTCTCTCATGTTAATATAAGGACAAATAAAGAATTTTTGTTCCAAAAGTAACTTTCATTAAACTCCATGCAAAAAGAAGTGGGTAGGAGAAAAAAGAATGGGAAGGAGTAAAATTTTCAGTTTGTTCCAATTTTCTCCAGTTTGCATTGTTTCACTAATCTCCTGTTTATTCCATTTTTCTCCAATTTGTTCTAATTTAATATTTACTAGGTGAATGCCCGTGCGTAGGGATGGCAATGGGGCGGGATGGTAGTGGATATAGGTAGATCCATCCCCATACCCATCTAGGTATTTTGATTCCGCCACCCGCCCCATCCCCACCACGGGTTGGAGATCCCAAATCCACCTCCGCCCCACTTACCCGGTGGGTATCCACCTTCGCTCCATTTATCGGGAGGATATCAATATCCGCTTTATACCCGCCCGAAAACAAACGAAGCCCACATCTGGATCTACCTCAAATTCACCCTAAGATAATTTGCAAAGAAAATTTTAAGCTTTTTAATAAGCAATAGTAGTAGTCAATTTTTATTTATTTGATAAAATAAGGTTTTATATATTTATATTTACATTTTTTTATTTTTATGTGGGTATGAGGCGGGTCAGATGGGTATGAGGCGGGGCGGATAAGCGGTTATAAGGTGGGGGGGGCTCAGACGGGTATCCACTTGGGGAAGAAGGCAAACCACCTCCGCCCCATCCCCATAGCGGTTTTCCTTTATCAAAACCATCCCCGCCCCATCCCCACCTAGCACTCCCCCATCCCCGCCCCAACTGGAGCGGATGCGGGGCAGTACCCATATGTACCCGCTCCACTGTCATCCCTACCCGTGCGTTGCACGGACTGTAATTATATAATAAAATTAATATAACGTGATTATTAATCTTATTGAAAAATTAAAGTGTAATTTGTTACTTTTGAAAAAATATTAGTGATAAATAGATAAATAATAATATATCCATTTAATATCATGAATGCCATATAATAAGATTAATAATACTTTGTAAGAGGCATCTTATATAATTTTAAACTCTTACTACCAATAATTTTAATTAATTTTTAATTAACTCACCCCATATGTTACATTATCCAAGAGGTCATAGTTTTAAAGTCTTTTTATACTTGATGTTGGTACGCCAATGCTCTTATTTCGATATAAAGGTATAACTAATCTTCCAAAGGTATGATCATTCTTTTTTTGCTAAAATCAGGTAAAATGTGTAATGTATACATGACTACTTTTAAAAAAATAAAGAACTTTAAGACGTAAACCTTAAAATAGCAAAACAAATTTTAATGCTTGCTTGATTGTTTTTTCAAATTTGTATACATTAATAATTATAGAGTTGAAGAGAACATAGATTGGAGCCGTAAAATAACATGAGGGATCAGTCTATCACGTAGAGTTGTAAAAGTATACATGATAATGATCAAGTTTCCTATTAAAGATTGGACCTAGAATCATTTTAGATTCGTCGTTTATTTCTTTATTCTATCATACTCTTTTTAATATATTATACCGTGAGATTGCTTTTTAATATTCTATAACTAATAGACGTATATATTCTCTCTTTTTTCTTAGTTTTTTACATTGCAACTCTTTATCAGTTGTGTCAAGCTAATTACTTATTTTGGTGGACTCATCCTATGTTGTAAAAAAAATGCATTTTTTATATACTGATACTTTATTTTGTTTGATCAATAAATATACTACAAATGACTCTGAAATCAAAAACAAAATCTCTATATATTAGAGGCATTTTCTGACAACATTGAAGGCATCCACCTAACCGAACCATTGTAATAAATTTTTAATAGAAATATATAATTGAAATATAAGTTTTGGCATAGAATATATATTAAAGTTGTACTTTCCTAAATCGTTAAAGAGTACACTATTAGAGGTTTTAGTATAGAATATAAACTAAAGTTGTACTTTCCTAAATCGTTAAAAAGTAGACTATTAGATTTTAACTAACATAGAGCTTTACTTCTACTGCTTAAAAAATTAAATTTCTTCCACCATTGAAAAGAGTACGAAATATCCTTTAACTTATCATCCTTAACATTCTCCAACGGATACCAATGTGGTACCCATGGGCAAAGTATTACGAATGACGCATGCTAGAGTAGCATCCCCAACAACTAAAAAACAAGCAGTCCTAACTCAAGCAAAACCAATCTCACACTACAACTAGTAGCATATACAACCTAAGACATGATGTTCAATATACTTGTTAAAAGCTCTAGAGCAATATGGGTTAAATGGGTCAGTATCTATTACATTAAGGAGAGGAATTTTTGGTCCATGCAGAAATCACTGCAAGCTTCTTCGCTTATTTAAAAGGTGTTTGATAATAGGACTGATCTGCAACAATTTGTATGCTCTCAAGCTGTGTATAAAGTCAGTAAAGCCTACAAACTACTGCTACCTACTAGAGCAAGGCAATGCTGGACATCAGTAATATGGAACTCTATTGCTCTACCAAGATGGAGATTTATTGGCTGGCTGTGTGTTTAGGAGAGACTACCTATATGGAAAATTTTGAGAAGAATTGGTGTGCAGGGGCCTGGTATCTGTATTCTATGCAAACAGGCAGAGAAAAGCTTTCACCATACTTTCTTTGATTGCATTTTCGTGCAACAGCTTTGGCAAAGAATGTTTCAGTGGCTTAATCTAGCTCAGTCATGCTGGCAGTGGCCAGATGTATACAAGTTGATGAGCAGCCTTTTCAAAGGCAAACATATTCGAAATAGAACTGTGTGTGCTTGTTTTACAGGAGTGATTTACTATACTTGGAAAGAAAGGAACGCCAGAATATTCCAAGGGAAGCAAACCACAGCAGAGCAAGTAATGAAGGAGATTATTTCTGCACTACACGCTAGAGCTGCAAAGTCTGCAAACAAGACAGTCATAGATTACTTTCTGCTTAATCTTAATTATTTCTGTTGAGTTTATTTGGTGTAGTAGTTCTTTTGAACTCTGTGATTGTTGAGATGTAGTGTATGCTGTGAAGCTTATTTGCTGCCAGGTATTAAATGCTTGTATAAAATAGATGAGCTAGTTGTGGCTTGTCTATATAGGCAGCAATAGAGAGATGAGGAGTTTTGTGTGTAACCTGGTCTGATTGTAAAAACCATCCTATTTTGGGAGTAATTAATATAATTTCTTACTTTCCCCAAAAAAAAAAAGCTCTAGAGCAAATATCAAACTTTAAACTATGCAGGATTTGGGATGAGATTCTTATCCTATATCTACAAAGCCTCAAATATCTTTCACGCCAGATTTCATAGACTGTTCCAACCAACGCAGCCTTGCATAAGTTCTTCAATATTGTCTTCTTGCAACAGTTATTTTTAATCCATTTCAACTCTCTAGCTAAGCTCCATGGTCTTCTAGTCAAGTCAAGCCAAGCCAACAAAGCATGCCAGACTAGATTGCTTTACCAACAGGACACTAGAAAAAGAGATGAGCTCCTGAGTCTTCTCATAAGAGACATAGCTTGCATTGAGTGTCAAAATTCATCCCGCTCTCACGTAAAACTAACCAATTAAGTCCTAATTTAATTTAATAATTTTTAATTGCTTAGTTTTGTTTTTAATTATGCTCTATCCGATACCAACTTCGTAAGATATTAGAGTGTACAATTTGAATAAAACGGGGAGAGACATATCGTTGTACTTCAGATGGAGCCCTCTGAATTAACTTCGTATGCAAATGAGAGGCTGGAGGTATCAAGTAGCGACTCAAGGATGTGTAGGATGAGTTTTGCAGGGGTTGTGGAGTATGAGGTAGCACAGGGAGAGAACAAATACCCTGTTAATTTAAACGCTAAACAATGTGGTTGTGGGGAGTGGCAGGTCACTGGCATACCTTGTAGGCATGCACACAGATGCATGGCAGAAGTTAGTATAGACCCAGGGAGTATGCAAACTCTGTATACACTGGTCACTGCTACAAGCTGACTCATGAGGACCACCCTCACCCTATGCTTGATCATAAATATTGGCCATCATTTACCGAATTCTCGATTATTGAACCCTCTGTCCTCATAAGAACCCTTGGTAGACCAGCTAGAAACAGAAAGAGGGCAAGGGGCGAGGGACCAAAGAAAGGAAAGAGGGTCACAATTACAAAATGTTCAATTTGCAAGATTTTTGGACATAATGCTAGGGGGTGCAAATGAGGGCCAACAACAAAGGAGAAGAAAGATGTTGTTGTTGCTGCTGCAGGTGGTGGGACTGCATCTACCTCTAATACTGATGTTGGAGCTGCTAAAAGAAAGAAGAAAGCATTTGCTCCCTTTGCCTGTTCTGGTGAAGGTCCTATCAAGAAAAAGAAGGCAACAAAAATAATCTAAAAACTGATTGTTATTGAACTGATTGTTATTGGTGATGAAAAAAACATGAAATTTGCTGTATATGGATGTCCATTTCGTTTTAGGAGGTACATTGCAAGTTGTACATGTCATATGAATATAGATGCCATTTTTTGGGTTTGTTAGTTGGTATGTTGTGCATGGCATACGTTTGGAATATAAATGCCATGTTTTTGGTTTCACTGTTAAAAGCCTCTACCTTTTGGTATTATATTTTGTTGCCCCAACAATTTCGAATATCAATAGAAATTTAACCACTTTTATTGTCAATAATCACTTCCTTTTATTTCGTCAATACAAACATTAGGATGATGTACATTACAATTGCTACTTTAACAACTAGGAACATGTAATTTGCGAACTCTTCAAATGCTTTTTTCATCTCAACAATGCTCTTCCTCATCTCACCATTGCTCTTCCTCATCTCACCAATGGTCTCTGCTTCTATGGCGTCTATGGATTTCTTCCCATCATCAAGTCTTTGTTGCACCAAATCCGATTCCGATGGCCTTATTTCAGCTCGTTTTGAAGGTCTACAACCAATACAATACTTGTTTGGAACTCGAATGCCTTGTGAACCACTTGAACTTCCATAAGAATCCATACTTGCAACTACAAAAAAGTAGAACAAATGATGTAAACAATTGAAAAGTTGAGAGAAAGAAATCACTAATAACACAAAACTCATAACTTACAACTTACAATATAGTTTGGAGCTGTAATGGACTGATTTAATTTGTGGTGAGAGAAAATGCACCTTTCACCTTATATAGCCTGAATCCAACTGCTATAAACGACTACTTCCATTCAATATTGCCGTTGGAATCACGTACATATGTTGCACAAAACAACACTCAACTTCTAAAGTTGTGCACATGGTACCCCTGAAGTTTGGAAACGTAGTGGGTATTCTGTGCAAAAAAAAATTAAGCTCAAAAAATTATGAAATTTTTTTAAAAAATATTTACTACCTCCGTCCCGGTTCTTCCTTACATAAGCAAATGGACCAAATACCAAGGAAACTAAAATTCTGTATGAACATTCCCAACATGCCCTTTATCTCACTCTTTGGTCATTTTCCTCCTCTCTCTCCTAAAAAACCCTTCACCTTCTCATTCACCTTCACCACCACCTCAAACATCTCAACATCGATTCACCTCCCATGGCCACCACCTGTCCACCTTTATCCTCTTTCTATCTCTCTCTTTCTCATCTCTTCGGCGGCTTTTCAATTCGGGTGGGCAGTGGCTCTCGTTCTCTCTCTCAACGATTTCGTGGGTTGGGGTGGGTTTCGGCGTGGTGGGAGTTTTGGGGGGTTGGGGGTGGGGGTTCAAGGCGGTGGGGACTGGGGTGTTTTTAGGGTGGGGGTTTCGTGGTCTGAGGGTGGGTGGGGGCTGACCGACGTCGGGTTTTCGGGCTGGGGTTGGTGGGGTTTTTGGGCAGGGGGTTGGTGGGGTTTCCGGTTGGGGGCTGGTGGCTGGTGGTGGTGGGGTTGCAGGTGGTGGGAGCTGATGGTGGAATTGTGTTGTGGCCGGAAAGGGATAGGGCTGGTGGGTGACCAGGTGGGAAAGGGACAGGGCTAGTGGGTAGGAAAGGGATCTGAGGAGAGAGAGTGTTTTGGCACATAAAAATCTAAGGGTATTATGGACTTTTATTCACTCAAAACTTGCTAAAATAAGTAAAGTAATGAAGAATTGTGGACATCCAAATAAGGAAAATGTAAGGAAGAATCTGGGCCGGATGGAGTAATTTTTTTTTCTTTTCAATTGGTCTACTTTTCCTTAATAACATAGAGGGTAAAATAGTCTTTTCATCTTCACAAAATTGAACAAGTTAACGGCGTTGTAGTATTTGTATACGGGTTGGACAATGTTTGAAGTTTGTGGTTATTTCGTGCACAGTTCAAAAAAAGTGGATAGTCCGTTCAAAAGTAGTAACTTTGAGGGTACCCCCTAAAATTTCGGTTTTCTAAAGAGTTATACTTAATACCATCACCACATTAGTATTTACCACCACCATTTAAGTGCACTTTTCCTTTTTACGCCTCTTTTAAAATACCCCATTTCACTCTCTCTCCTCCTTCCCTCTTTATTCTCTCCTCCACCACCACCACCACCACAATGTACACCACCGCCGCCACCACAACTGACATTACCACCGCCACGACAACCTGCCTCATACACTATGTCGGGGAACCACGGCCCGAAAGACCAAAAAGCCTTTTTTTTTTACTTCGACAAAACATATGTTGCGTAAGTCCTATGTTGCGCTTGAGCGCAGTGCATGTCCTACGCTGCGCTACAACGCAGCGCAACATATGTTTCCCTTTCTTTGTTTTTGTTATTATTATTATTATTATTATTATTATTATTATTATTATTATTATTATTATTATTATTATTATTATTATTATTATTATTATTATTATTATTATTATTATTATTATTATTATTATTATTATTATTATTATTATTATTATTATCCGGGCGAAAAATAGCAAAAGAATAGGTTGCACTGCGCTCGAGCGCAACGCAACAACGCAGTGCAATCCTTTATTTCTGCTTTATTTTTTTTATCACAACAGAGGGTACTGCGCTGGGGTGGGGGAAAGTGAGACAATGACGTTTGGTCAAGGGTTGCGGTGGTCTATGCGTCTACAGTGCCGTGGTGGTGGTGGCTTGATGGGTGTGGTGGTGGTGGTGGATGGGCTATGATGGGCCCGGGTAATGGGCTGTTGAGGAGAGAGAATGGGTAAGGCGAGAGAGAAGGGGGGAGGGTGAGGTGAGAGAGAGTAAAGGTATTTTGTGGTAAATCTAAAGGGGGTTACTAAACGTAAATCTCAAATTACTAAACGCAAATTCCTTTTTCCCCAAAAATACCCCTAACTAGTTTTTCTAGTCTTTCTCTCTCCCTTTCTTTTCTCTCTCCCTTCCTTTTCTCTCAAGATCAAGTGCTCAATTTTCTCACAAGATCGGTGGCACCACGGTGGTTGGGGGCTAGATCGATGGGGCTGATTGACAGATGGTTTGGGGTTGGGCTAGATCGGGAGTGGCGCGAATGACGGTGGTTGGGGCGGCGGAAGAGTGTTCTGAACGGTGGAGTTGGGCGAACCGGCGGGGGAGGGGCGAGGAGATCGTACCGGCGGGGGAGGGGGGAGGAAATCGAACCAGCAGGGGAGGGGGGAGGAGATCGAACAGGAGGGGGAAGGGGGAGGAGATCGAACCGGCGGGGGAGGGGGTGGTGGCGAACCGACGGGGGAGGGTGTGGGTGTTTGAGGGGTTAGTCGACATGGGGGTTTGGGGTTGGGTGATTTTTTATTTTTTTTCTTTTGTTTTATTTTTTAATATGCTTATTTCTTAAGGAATTACACTCCAATAATAATAAAAACTAAATATAATTTTTTTTTTTGGTCAATGTTAAAAGATCAATTTATTCTCTCTTTTTTATAACTTTTGTTGGCTAATGATACACTTTTAAAACTTGTAAAGGGCTTTTAGTTAATTAAATAAATAAATATTATGTTAATAATTTGATTGGTGTATAATTAAACTTAAAGTTTGTGATAGCTTAAGAAAATAAAAATTGTGATGTAAAATATAAATAATTGTAAAATAATGCTAAAATGTATGAAATAAAATATGTAAGCTAACTAACAAACGAAAATCAAGAAAAAAATCCTAACTCACTGTCGCAGGAATCGCAATTGCACTTAGCATGTGCAACAAGCCCTTTAAACCCCTAGGTTCTCCCTAGTGAACGAGTGAGGTCTCGTGAGGGTTTGCAGAAGATATACCCACAAAATCTAACACATGAAAGTAAAGGTCGAATCACTCAAGCACAACACGATCAGCAGGAGGCTTAGGAGGCTTAGGTGGTTGGAGCTCAATCCACCGTCTTAACCTCTCGGAATATTTATGTTGCCAGCCAACAATGCTAGAATCTGAATAATAGAACCATTGGCTGTTAATTTTTGGCATCGGAGAATCTTCGGCCATGTATACCGGTCAAAAGACCAATAATATCAATTAAATCCTATTTTTATATGTCACGTAAATTAATAATAATAAAAATATTAAGTTAAATTATAATTATGTAAATACCGTTATAAAGTGATTTGTAAAATAAGCAATTGTGATCACTCTGGTCGGCTCTTGCACGTTGTCGAACACTTTCAACGGGAAAAATGTCACACTCCCATTTTCTGATAAACTTGAAAGTATGACATTGTAAGTACTGGCAATCACCCATCCAATATTTGGTAAGGACATCCATTTTTCTAAAGGTGCAGGTCCTTCAAAATGTTTAAGTGAATTCACAAGTTCTAGTCCTCGTTCTTCAGTTCCAAATATGCCTGCATAAAACTGATACCGCTTTTCCAACTCATCAAGCAACTCCTTTCTTACTTTGTCCCATTCCTCATCATTTAAGTGAATCAAATATGTAATGGCTCTAAACCCGCAATTTCCATCTCCATCAACAACTTTCAAATCATGAATAAAAGGAAGAATAATTGTGGGAGTTTAGAGGCATAATGATTAGGAAGGGGCATATAAGGTCGTGGAGATGGGTGAAAAGATGGAGAGATAGGTGGCCTCCGAGCACTTGGTGATGGCGAAACTGGCCTCCCAGCACTTGGGTGATGCCGAAGTCGATCTCCCACGACCACGTGACGATCCTTGTACTCTGTAACTTTTCTTACTATGCTCATATGCAGATAAATCTCTTGATACCGAGGTTTTCCTGGGGCAGCCTTTTGTTTTTCGTACCTGTGGCTCATCAATATTTTTAAGTTCAGGATTGAGTATTTTCTCTAGTGACTCTGTACACGTCCTCCTTACATCACGAGGTTATTGCCACAACTTGTCAACTAATAATTGCAACAAGCTATTTTCCTCTTCCTCTGAATCACCCTCGGTGCATTGGTCAACTTTCATGTCTAGAATTTTCCAAAATTGATGAACATCTTCCAACTGAACACATTTTTCATGTCGCATGAGTGAATTTAATTCGTGTGCACATGGGAGGCCGTGTGTTTTTCTCAAATAACAACCACATGCTAAACTATCTTGACATTCATGATCAGGTCGTTTGAAATCCTTATCTAGCAAACGTATAGCTTGGTGTGTGACACGACCATTCAACCTTCGAAACACAGGTAAAACTGTAACGTGAAGAGCAACTAATTGTGACCTCTCCAATTATTTTTTTATTACTCGAATATGCAAATTCAACATGAAATTAATTTTCGGCCACAACGTATCAAAACCTCCTATAGATGTTTCAATGTAGTGTTTCAACGTTGAATGAGCACTCTCTACCCTGTTGTTCATAATTAGAAAATGTCATAATAAATATTTAAAAAATTATAGCCCTTATTTTCATGCATTATGAAATTGAAATAATGAAATATATATAAATCTCACAAAACTAAAATAAAAAAAAATGATATCCACAAACCTGTTGGTTGTTACCGCTCTGAAATGCAATATCTTGTTAGTCTATGCACTTACAAATTTTGTCTTTTATGGTCCAATCCAAATCCAATGCAAATATTCCCATAGACCTTTCACCCACCCATAAGACTCTCTCATCTTTTCCACATTTTTTTCATACTCTTTCTCAGCTGCAGATTCCACCACCTTTGTCCATGTGCCCTTTGAAAATTGCTCGCCAATAGCTGCATTTTTTTTTAATTTAGTACAATGATCTTGCACATCTTTCGAAATATGATGTCTACACAAAAGATGATGAACCTTTGAAAAATTTTTGCCTATCGCATTCATTGCTGCCCATTATCTATCTGCGATTATTAGTTCAGGGGACACATTCGAACCAAATAGATGCTTCACATTCTCAATTGCCCCGGTATAGCTCTCCTCTCTCTCATTGTTCATGAATGCATAAGCAACTGAAAAGTTACGCCCGGTTGGAGTAATCCCAATAACTTCTAAGAGAGGCATCTTGTATCGATTTGTTTTGTAGGTACTATCCATAACCAATACGCATGAGAATTTGTGTAGCATGTCGATACATGTAGGATGAGCAAACAATATATCACTTAGAACATTTTTTCCTGGTTCCGTTCTGTGCCACTGGCGATAACCATGATCTGTGCCACTGGCGATTATAAGTTTCATTAGTTGTTGAATCACCGTGGGTCCCTCCATTGTATTGTTCTTCAACGTATTTTCTGTAATTGTAGATATGCTTCGATGTGACCAATTTGTTACCCAAATTACTTTGGAGAAAAGTCAATATCTTTTATGGCTTAACATCACTCTTAGTCAATGCTGCAGTGATTTCTTTCTCAACTTCACCCAATTTGCCAACTCCTGTATGTAGTTTAGATTTCCCGAGTTCTTATGATTGTGGTACCCATTGTGAACTATCAACGTCCAGGAGCCATCACTTTGTTCAATACCTTTCAATTGAAAAGAACACCTACAATTTTTTCGTTCCAGTAGATCTGCTAGATTCCATATCAACTGATTTATTTTTAGGAGGTCTATATCTTCCTTGTCGTTCACACCCAAGCGACACCCTCCCAGCCTTGGAACCAATAATGTACAAAAATATGTTGTGCTTCACTCCTATTTGTTTTGCTGTAGCCTCTAACTCTAGACGATCCTTGAACTTTTGTTGAGTTACAAAGTGATGACCATAATCTGTTAGAGTTTTTGGAAATTTTTCTAAAACTTCATCCTGTAACATAGTACATAAATTCCAAATAAGAACAAATTCTGAAAAAATAAAACAAAGTTAAGTAATAAATAATCATATTTAGTTTAAAAAATAAAAAAAAATCATAAAAAAGATTAGGTAATTATTTTTTTCAATTATTAAAATTCACTATTTCCCAAAAGAAATAAAAAAATGTAAAAAAACAGAAAAACAACAAAAAGAACCCAAAACCCCTTTCCCCAACCCCAACCACCCCTGAGCCCCGACCACTCACAACCTCCTCCCCCTCAACCCCCTCCTCCTCAGCCTCGCGCACCGCGTCAACGCAATCAGCCCAACGCCTCAGCCCTGTCCACCTCCCCCAACCCCTCACGCCCCACCCCCGCATCACCCAGATCTGCGACTATTCCGGCCTGTTAGAACCACCACCGCGACTCTGGCCCCCATCACTCCGGCCTGACATCTCCTTTGTCCAACCTCCGCCCCCAGTAACCACCATCAAACCACCCATAAACCCTCAACCCAGCCACTGTGTACATGAAAAAAAAAAATCGAATTCTTTTACTTACATGAATATCATCGTTAATATCATCAAAAAGTTGGTCTTGAACAAAGAAATCATCCATGTTAATTATAATTTTTAGATTTTTTTTCAATGTGTGGAAGGAATATAATAAAGGGGATTGAGAGAAAAAAAAAATAGGAAGGAGAAAGCTGCTCTGAAAGTCCTCTGAAAATAAAAAGGGTAGTTTCGGAAAGATTGTGTAAAAGATATTTGCGTTCAGTAATTTAGAATTTACGTTAAGTAATTCCGATACTAAAAATGGCTGTGGTATTAGGGGTCGTTTGGTTCACATATGTGGAATGGATTTGGTATGGAACTTAAAACCTTTGGGTATGGAATGGGGACTCCATAACTATGAAATGTTGTTTGGTTGTGTGAGTGAGGGTATGAAATCATTTTATTTTCCTTTTTCGTTATAATTGAAGACATTTATTTTGTTTTGAAATAAATCAATAAAACAAAAAATTATTACCCACCCACCCAACCCCTTTCTCTCATCTCCACTCAACATTTCACGCCACACAAAATTTCCTTACTGATCTAATGTGGTGGTGGCCTGGTGGGTTACGGGAGTTGAGGAGGTTACGGTGAAGGGTGGTTGTGATGCAGGTGGTGCAAGAAGGTGGGCGTTTTGGGTGACGGGATCTGGGTAGTTTGAGGGCGATTTTGGGACTTGGGTGACAGGATCTGGGCTGTTTTGGCTGACGGGATCTGGGCGGTTTCGGTCTAGGTGACACGGTGGTTGAAATGGACGGTGAGAGCTCTGACGATGGAGGGTGGTGAGGGGTGCAGGTGGGTGGGATCGTGGTGGTGATGGGCGGTGGAGTCGGGGTGCGTGGCTGGTGTTTCGTGAGGGGGTGGTGAAGGTGGCGGTGGTGGGTGGTGAGCCGGCCAGAGGCGATTCCGGTGGGGGTAGGTGAGGTGGTTGAGGTGACAGTGGGGTGGGGTGGTGAGGAGAGAGAAAGTGTTTTTTTGTTTTTGTTTTCAATTTATGTATTTTATTTTTATTTTCATTTGTTTTTGATTTGGTTCCTCTACAAATTGGAGAGTAGGGATGTAAATGGATACTCCATCCGCGGATATCCGCACCATCCGACCCGAATATATGGATCAAAACCCGAATAAACGGATCCTTAAGAGGATGGTGGATGGAGCGGGTGACGGATCGGGTAGGATTCGGGTGGACATTTTTCACCCGCGAACCCGACCCGCTAAAACCATCCATCACCCATTTAATTAAAAAAAAGGAAAAAAAAATCCCAGATCCTTTAACTTCTTTGAAGAGATCTCAGCAGGGATACTTCCATTCCCTGGAGCAGCAATCCTGCGAGTTTGAAAGGGTCATACAAGAACTAAGAGATTGATTGAGCGAGAACTGTTAGGTAGAAAATTGTTCACCATTCTGAAAGGATAAACAACAGTAAATAACTAAATTTAATTTACCTCTGCATATTTGAAGAGGGATAAGCTTGGGCAAGAAGATCCACCAATTTTGATATATGACAGTTCTGGGTACAGCACATGTATTTCCCTATAGCCTTCTGATGTTCCATGAGAAATATGTGAGCGTTGCATACGTCTTCGATGTGAACTAAACCGATGGAGCTCATTCGTGAATTAACAGGAGTATTGTGAACAGAATTCATTTTACTAAAATCAAACATCACTAAACCGTTTATCACCCGATCCATCCGTTTAAACCGTGGATGACGGATGGAGTGGATTAGGATTGGATGGTTCGCGGGTGATGGATTTCGCGGATGGATTTCGCGGATGGAGCGGATGATGGTCCACCCGACCCGAATCCGATCCATTTACATCCCTATTGGAGAGATCCAAGTGGTGTTAGTTTTGAGGGGACTTGAATCCGAAGGGACTTGAATTCCAAGCCCAAAAATATCATAACAGACCCATGAAATAAATTAAGTGATTCCATTCCTTTAGACCCAACCAAACACTCCTTAATGTGAATTGTTTCTAGAAACGAGCGAGTATTTTGTAAGAAATTGCCCAGAAAAGATTACTCCATATAAATATATCCATACTCTCGTCTTCCACTTCCGGACTTCCGGTACAACTCCATGGCTTCCACAATTTCAAACGGTAATAGTAGTAGTAGTGAACTAGTTCCTCAAATATGTACATTCCCATTTCGCTATATCATATCATTCTAAAAATAAATTTAAGTTGTTCACCAATTTTCTCTCTCCATAAATTCTGTTCTTCATTTTCGCAGACACAATTCTCGAGCAACTGAGAACTGGCACTGCTCAATTCGAGCTTGTGGACTCTCCTGTTCCTTCAGTTTTTGCAAGGCCCTTACAGTTCTTACAGACCAACACAAGCGCTCGATTTTTCGCTCGAATTGGACCTTCATTGTGGGTATTATTGAATATTAATTTTGTTTGCTTAATTAATTCCAAGTATTTCAATTTCACCCTTCCAATTCAAAGCCGTTATCATAGAGATAATAATCTTTTACATATTAAGTACTGATTTTTTGTTGTGGGTTTTTGATTTCTTTTTTTTTTAGAGGTGCAGCACCATCTTCTTCAAACAAAAAGGTGGAGCGCTATGCTGTTCAGAAGGTTGCTGGGGATGGCCGTTGCATGTTTCGCGCTCTGGTCTCTCTCTCTCTCTCTCAATTTGTTTGATTATTATTAATGTTATTATTATTTTGCGTGTTTTTGTTTTTGGTGCGAATATTTTTGATTAGGTAGCTTCAGCTGCCCATTTTTTGATTATAGTTTGAGTTCTGCTACTAGTATTGGATGAGCTGTTAATATTTCATTTGACAAGTCTCATTTAATCATTTACTTGGGTGTGAGAGTGAATGGGATTATGGAGTTTATAGAAGAAATTTAGTGATTGAATGGTTGGGGATGTAATTTACATTTCCATTCTAAATTAATAGAATAGCATAGTAGTATTAAAGGAAGAAGTTGGCTTGGTGTATTCGGTTTAACTGAGCAGTATTGTTTTGTTTTTATTGGAGTACTAACATTTTGTGTAAAGTCTAAGCATTAAGATTCTATGAGACTTCATTTTGGACATTTGGTTAATCAATAGAGCATTATGGGTGTTCATGTTGGGCATTTGGTTGATTAGAAGGGATGTACGGCTAGCATTTTTGGGAGATGATAAGCTCGGTTGTGTATGGTTTGGACGAGAAGAAACCGGGAGAACATTCCACTATGGCAGTAGTGTGCTGCAGCCTGCTGCTCAAGGTGCATGCTTATTTTTAAGAAGATGAAGAAAAATCTAGAGCATAGGTGAAGCTGATTTTTCCTAGGGGTGAGTAGGATTTTTGTGTACTCACAAAAAGTTTGTGAGGGATACATATCTTGGTGTAATAGTGATTTGTAAGTCTCTCCTAAAAACTTTGAGTGTTGTGGGTTCCTCGGGTTTATGGAGGTGGTGAGTCACTTGTTTGGGTGAGTGTACTATTTATTGTAACTCTTGAGTGATTTATACAAGTTTGTAGGATGGTAGACAGAGTTGATTAAGAGAAATAAATACTTCCGTTGTGCTCGTTGACGTAGGCCAAAGGGTTGAACCATTTAAATCTCATGTGTCCCTTATTATCATTTGTATTTGTGTTCCCAGTCATGATGCTTGGTGTGTGCGACTTTCCGCAACATGAGTGAACCGTGTTGTTGGAGAAATTTCATTGGTTTAAAAGTTTGAATTCTTATCAACAAAGAGTTTTATGGGGGTGTTCGGCCAAGTTTTTTCCAGCTTCAGCTTCTCCTTTTATATTCTGTCACATCCATCCTCCTCCACCTCCATCTCCACCACAAATTCAGCTTCTTTGAAGCCAAAAATAACCCCCAAGGAGGCTAGAAGCAGAAGCTTCAATTTGGAGCTTCTGTGATTGGCCTCCTTGAGGGGTATTTTCAGCTTCTATGAAGCTGAATTTGGTGGTGGAGGGGGGAGGATATGAGGGCATTGAGGGGAAGAAGCTAAAGGTCAGAAGAAGCTTTGGCCAAACACCCCTTATGAAGAATGGGAGCAGTGTATGTGTAATGCCATTGAGTACAATTCATAGCAAAATGTTTGTCGATGTTTTTCCATTGATTGCATTCTGTTGCATCACATTATACTCAAGCTGAGTAAATGTGAAAGTATCAATTGTTTTGGGGTATAGGATGCAAAATTTTTGTTCTTGTTCTTTTTCTTCTATTCTTTTTTATTTATTTATTTATTTGTGTTTTGGTTTTCCTTTTTTGAAAGTAGTAGGACTTGTTTACTTCATCCAGAATGTGAGTCTACCAGTGAAATCATTTTCAAAGCCAATCAATTTTTCATCTTTATTTTATTAAATCTTTCTCCGGCAAAGAAGGCACATTAGCAAATACGGACAAGTTCAAACTCAGGTCTCTGTCTCATACTCAACCTTTAAATGAGTTATCTTTGTGTGTAGTACTGTCAAATTCACCCAAAAGCTAGCAATCATGAGTGGGGATTGACTCTGTGAGCTGAAGAAGGAAGAACTGAAGGAACAGAGATAAACTGCGAGGAATACTTTTGCTTACCATGTCGATGAACAGTATATGTGATGTACATTCCTTTTATGTAGTATGTACATCTTGTGAATAACCATTTAGCACTCATCAGTACAGAATGCATAACAGAAAATACATTAGTCGTAACAACCTACTAACTTCCTCCTGCTGAGTTGGCATTTATACTCCAAATCCCCCCTCACTCAAGGTCAAATGGGTGGACAATCAAACATTTCCAACCATGAAGCCAAATGATGATGCATAGTTTCGGCCAAGGGCTTTGTCTTAACGTCTGCAATTTGATTTTCTAAAGAGACATGAGCGGGCTGAACTATGAAGCAAGCCTTCCAAAATCTTATCTCAAGTGTAATGACAATCAGTATTAAGATGGTTCTGCCTTTAATAAAATGGTTTATTAGGCTATATACAGAGCTCCTTGTTGTCACACTAAATCGTAACAATACGTGTGGCAGGGATGTAAAGATCCTGGATCAGATAGCTAATCCAAACTAACTCAGAGGTTGTTCACTAGCCGGCATACATATGTATATTCAGCCTCAGGAGAGAACTTTGCAGCTGTGTTTTGCCTTTTAGTCTTCCATGAAATAAGAGCACCTTAAAAAAAAAAAGAAAAGAAGAAACATCTTGATAAGGACTTGCTGTTCATATTACATGAGCCTCATTCTGCATCAGTGTCCTGAAGCTTCAAAGTATTTGCACCAGGTAGAAAAGACCCCTGTTAGGTGTCCCTTTCAAGCACTTAAACATGTTCAGCTGCAAGCATATGTGGTGTCTTAATTGCTCAAGAAATTGATTCAAGTGTACGATTGTAAGATAAATAAATCTGCCAATAATTTTCCTATAGGGCTCAGGAATCAGGATCAGATAAAACAGTCCCGAATTTTGTAAAGTTTAGGTCGTTGAGGCTGAGAAAATTTAGCAGGCTTTGCACCAAGGTTACATCTTGAAGTATGTCTAAAACATACTTCCATTAATAAAGAAGAGTACCACCAGACAGTCCTTTCCAGTACCAAATAAATATTGTATCTGCTCGAGGTCAACCCAACCAATCTTAAGTTAAGTGGTTTCCTGAGCATCATCTCCAGAAATCAGTAGGTCATCTCCACACACAAATACAAAAGTGTACTTTACTCCAGGCTCCCGAGTAAACAAGGAGTAATCATGCTTTGATTGAGTTATTAATGTGCCCAACAAGGAACTGTGTGAGCTCAATATTCCGTTGCCAAGAAGCTTATTTGCGACCATATAATGACTTCTTAAGCCTGCACACTTGTCCTGGACCAGCTTTGGTATTCAGTTGAGTAGACCTTCTCCTCTAAATTACCATGTGTGAAAGTATTGTTAAGATTCAGTTGGTGTGAAGGCCAACCCTTGGCAGTAGCTAAGACAATTAATAGTCTAAACTTTGACAGTGGTAGATTCAGGAGAAAAAGTGTGTTTTAGTAATATTTGCCCTTAATTTGATTGAACCATCTAACCACTAATCTGGTGTCGCACCATTGAACTGAACCATCTGGATTGACCGTATACACCATCTTAGATGTGTGGGCTTGTTTTTCTGGCAGAGAGTTGTGACATGAAAGCCCAACTACGGCTTGCTTCCAATGCATAACTTCTTTTCCATTGCCGTAACCCAGTCACAATACGGCTTTGCTTGTAAGAGGTTCGTAGACATCTACAACATTTTCCAAGGAAGCAATGAAGTTGGGTGAAAAATGTGCCAGATGACATGGTTGACAGAAACGATAAAGGCACAGGAACAGTACATGATCAGAAGTTTGCGGGGAACAGTAAATGAGAGGAACAGATACAGGTTTGTAGAATTGAGTGCAACTAAAAGAAGGTTAGCTGAGTATATGCAAACAAAATCCTTCAGCCAAGTAGGTGGTATAGCTACTCTAGAAAACCTTCTCACAGAGATAGAAGTATTTGATGAAAGTGAAATTTGTCATCAGTAGCAGATAGTAGTGACTGGTGAAGGATTTGAAGTAGGGTCAGAATTATTGGTACTTGTTCCAATGAAGGAGAGAGGAGGAGGATTTTTGGCTTTTCTGCCAGAGGTGTAATGTAAGATGAACCAATATAAGGAAGGACAATGCACAAGTCCACACGTATCAGGCACAGAATCTTTGAAAGGAAAAATAAATTCTTTGAATTGCATCCCTGCTCATAAAACCATGTTTTGTTTCCCAAAATATAATTGGTATGCCTTTTGGCCAGAAGGATGGCCAATTTAGACACATTTTCTTGCTCTAGGTGCAAACTATTTGTGTTGACCAGCGGTTGCAGAAAAGCATAGACAACCAGTTGTTTAAAGATCATCATAAAGACGGAGGTTTGCCAAACAAAAAGGGTCTAGAAATTGATTTCCTAGGCAGTGTGTTTAAATATGTGTCTGGCTGCCAAAACACACTCATACCAAAAAGATTTCGGTAACTTTGCTTGAAATGATGAAATCTAACAGCTCTAGCATTATGAAAAGATGCCTGTGTTTCCTCTCCACTGCCTCATTTTGTTGGGGAGTTTTGGCCAGAGCATTATGATGGATAATGCCGTTTCCAGAAAACATATTTGGCATTTTAGTCCCATTATCATCCCGAATAAATTTGATAATTTATGAAAATGGCTTTCATGTTTGACAATATTTTAAGCAACTGAGGTACTTGATCCTTTTGTCGCAAAAGTTGTGTCCAGGATTTCTTTTTTTTAGATGTGGGTGTCTTAGCCCAACTAATCTTATGGTCCCTGTGGGCTATGCAACATAATGCCATCCTCAGGCATTATGTTGCATAGCCCACAGGTTGTATTCAAATTCATACCTCTGCTTGCTAGCTGAATTCTGGTTGATAGCTTGTTATGGCATGCTAGCCACGCTACAAAGCCATGTCTTGGTCGAGCCATTGGCTCCCAAACCACTCGAGCCCATCTTTTTTTTGGCAGCTCCCCTAGGAACAAAGCTTAGGCTTTTGACATCTGAAATTTGCCCCCATCAGCACAGGATGCTAACATTTTCTGAGCTTCGGTTACAGTCCCAAATTCTTCCACCAACTTGTCTCTTGTCTGCAGAAGTTTCCTCCAAATCCAGGAGGAGGTTTGTTTATGCTTCACATCCCAAATCGAGCTTTGCCTCAGATGATAGGCATAAACCCAAGAGGACCACACATCATCTCCCTTTTGACAGACCCACCACAAAAGTTTACAGTTTGCAGCTCTGTTCTGCCTAAATTCTTCACATTCAGCCCACCATTCTCTTTGGGTTGACAAATAGATACCCAGCTCACAGGTGCCATGTATCTTATCTGGTTTAGCTTCCCCCAAAGAAATTTCCTGCATAGAGTCTCAATTTCATAAATGACTTCCTTCGGTAACATGTATACAGCAGACCAGTAAACTTGTGTTGAAAAAACCACAGATGTAAGTAACTGTAACCTCCCTGCATAACTCAGCATATGACTAGCCCAGTGATTGACACTCCTCCCAATCTTTTCAAGCAAGGGTCTACATAATGTTTTAGTGAGCCTTGACGAGGAGAGAGGGAGCCCAAGATACCTAGAAGGTAAGCTTCCTTCGCTAAAACCAGTGGCAGCCATGATAGTCGCCTTTACAGAATTTTCTACTCCACCAAAATATATGCAGCTCTTAGCTTGATTTGCACACAAACCAGAAAAACAAGCAAATTGTTCAAAAGTAGCAACAACTCTAGCCACTGACATCTCATCACCTCTAGCAAAAATCAACAAGTCATCAGCAAAAATTATATGGTTAAGCTCAATTCTCCCGCACTTCGGATGAGCATGAAATCCAGGAGAATGCATAAGGGGACGAAGCATACGAGATAATCCTTCCATACAAAGTACAAACAAATACGGGGACATGGGATCTCCCTGGCGTAAACCACAAGCACCTTTAAAATACCCTTCCGCAGCACCATTGATGTTAAAAGTGAATCTAGATGTCTGCACGCATATCATAATTTTGCGAACCAACCAGGTAGGCAAGCCAAACACAACCAACATATTCTACAGAAAAGACCAACTCACCGTATCATACGCCTTCTTAATATCAATCTTGATCATGGCACGGGGGGACACATGTTTTCTTCCATATAACTGCACCATCTCATGAGCAATGAGTAAGTTTTGACTGACATTCCGTCCCGCAATAAACGCTGCTTGTTCTTTTCCAACTAGCTCACTAACCACCTTTGTTAATCTAGCTGTAATAAGTTTGGTGATCACTTTATAGGCTACATTGCAACATGCAATGGGCCTAAAGTCAGCCATGGTGCTAGGATTAGGACATTTTGGGATTAGGGAGACAATAGTAGTATTAACCTCCCCTAATAACTTGACATTATCAAAAAATTGTTTAATTGCTTTACAAAAAAGTGAACCAGTTACCTCCCAAGAAGCTTTGAAGAAACAAGAGTACCCGTTACCATTAGGAATCTCAAAAAGTGCTTGTTTAATTTCACTATCAGAGACCGGACCACAAAGCTCATGCTGCTGCTCGACATTAAGACAGGGGCCACACTTGAAAATATCCTCATCAAACAACGAAACCTCCTTGGCAGTACCAAACAAATCTTTGTAGAATTTCACCACCTCTTGAGTAATCTGATCAGGCTCACACAACCGGACCCCTTGTGGATTGTACAGGGCATTTATTCTGACCATGGCTCTATTTTCCTTCACCTTCGCATGGAAATAAGCATTATTATCATCACCTAACTTGATTTCCTGACATTTAGCTTGCTGCTGCAGTATTAAATTGATAATTTATGAAAATGGCTTTCATGTTTGACAATATTTTAAGCAACTGAGGTACTTGATCCTTTTGTCGCAAAAGTTGTGTCCAGGATTTCTTTTTTAGATGTGGGTGTCTTAGCCCAACTAATCTTATGGTCCCTGAATTTAATGGCCAGGAAAACCTCCAGTTGGGGTGGGGGGCTTAAACTAGTGATCTTTAGAATAGATCTCAGAGGTCTTAAGCTACCAACTCGTGGTTGTTGTGTAGTGTGTACTCATCTACTATTGTGAGGAAATATTCTGCATCAGAGATGTTTGGACTCTCTAAGGCCTCAAAAGTCAACATATATGAGTGTAAAAGCAGAATGTGTGGAAACAACACTGTTTGAGAATAGCAGTCTATGATTCTTAGCAAGAAACACACATCTCACAGAAGAAAATCAGGATGAATATGTGCTTTGCATACGGATATATGGCCCAGCCTAGCATGTAATGTGTGAATATGTGAAGCTCACGAAACAGAATAAGCAATGCTAGGAAAGATTCAGGGCTGCTTATTAGAAGTAGAACAAACTGGGACTTACATTTACGCCGACCTCCCCATGACCGTGAGATGGAGGAACTTGTTACCCTCGTGCGTGTCCTAAACACTACTCTTCTCGTCCCTAGGGACGACTCTCGGACTTGGGAAGGAGACTCCTCTGGGCTTTCGTCCTCCTTCCTGCATCGGCTTAGTCTCCCGTCTCAATTTCTCCATTTTCCTCTTGCTACATATATTTGGAAGTCTAAGGTTCCTCTGAAGGTGCGCGCCTTCGTGTGGACTTTGGTGTTAGGCAGGGTGAATACGCATGACATGTTGCAGCGGCGGAGGCCTGGTTGGTGTTTGTCGCCGGATGTGTGTGTTATGTGCCATCATGATTGTGAGGATGGCCTGCACCTGTTTGTGTTGTGCGAGTTTGCTAGGCTGTTGTGGTGACTGGGGGAGAGCCTTTTGTTAGCCGTGCTACAGTGGGCCAGTTTCTTCAGATGCGGTTTGTTGCTGGAGGGAGGGGGAAAGAGGGCAAGTTGTGGCGGAAGTGTGCTTGTATGGCTATTCTGTGGTGTATTTGGTTAGAGCGGAACTCGAGAATCTTCTCCGCCTCTGAAAAGACCATCGATTATGTTTGGGATCATATTATTTATTTGGCATCTCAGGCGAAGGCAGCAGGGGCCTTCAAGGGGGTTCCACTGACCTTTGTTCAACTTCATTGGGGGGAGTTGTAGATATTTTTTGTATTCATTCGAGGACTTCTTGTCCTCCCCTACTTGTATTCTTTCATTTGGTTGATTAATAAAATTCTCTCTTATCTAAAAAATAAAAAGAAGTAGAACAAACTACTTCAGAAGATGGTGCTGGAGTTACATTAGAGGAATGGCCATGTGGGAGCAACAGTCCTTAGATCCATTGGAGAGCAAATTTTATTGGGTTTTGTGTGATTTACAAGGTATTGATGCTAGCTTGCATGGGCTTGGACATGATAAGCTCTTAAGCTTGTGCATGCTGAGTAGTTTTGACTCATAAGAGCTTTAGGTGTGTTGCCTTGGACACCAAGAACAAGTTTTCCTGTTTGTTTTAGCTTGTAATTGTTATCTTTTACCTACATCCATTGAACAATATCCTACTTGTTTTGGATATTTCCTTATTCCAGTTAATACAAGTTTCCATATTCCATTTGAAGGTATGAATAGCCTTGATCTAATAATTTTAGTTCAGATTGCTTTGATTGATGAAACTGAGTTTCATTTAGCTCAACAAGAGTTGAGTTTCTTGTCTTTAAGCTTTCTTAGGCTTCACCCTATAAACAAATTTGTTCATTTAAATCTAGAACTTCAACTAGAAGTTGGTGGCATAGCCTTTACGATTCTAAGGGTAATCTACTGAATATCTGTGTGTGATTTCTATTTGATTTCCAGCAACTAAAATGAACCCTAAACACGTTCCTATTAGTATCAATTTCTTTAAGATCGATGAAGATTGAATCTTGAACCCTACTTACTCATACGCTCCTTGCGTTTACTATACACATCAACTTGGTGTCAGAGCTAGCATTGAAAATTTCCTACAATTGAAGCAACCGAGGGTTGTTGTGTGAACCATTTCCAACATTAGTCTTGATAAGGTTTTGTTCAAGAATGTGGGAAATAATTCATTAAGGTTTGATAAGTGTCAAATACATGTAAGAAAGTTGAGGAGGGGACAAAATAGCAGCAATAATAAGTGTATGTTGCCTACGGTATGACAATCTACTTCAAGGTAAGTTGAGTGGTAACAGATCCTCCGACTTTTATTGTTGCTCTTCCCATCCTTGGTATTACCAGCAAGGTTTGTAAAGCCCCCTTTACCAGCCATGAAGGCAGTACTCTCATATTCTTGTCCAGTGTTTTATAACAGCATTATGATTAGCAAAGGCGGAGATTTCACAATTGTACGTCTTACTTCCATTTCCTTGTTTACTGCCATTTCCTTGCATTTCACCAATTAACTAAGTTCACCCATAGTTTCTTCAGCTTAGTTAATCTCAGAATTTCTTTCTGGTATTGAAACAATAATGGCTCATTATTCTGCTCAAACATTTCATTCAGTTCATCCCAATGCAGTTAGTCGAACTTGCATAGATGAGGGCCTCTGACTTCTTAGATTCAGGAAAATGACGTTCAAGATTCAGCTATCACCAATTCACCATACTATCGCATTCGATTTTTTGTTCAAAAAGTGGTGAAATAGCAGCTGGCTTCACACAAGTACCTTTAGCTTTGCACTCAGAATTGTCTTATCGCCCTTTGCTCCGGCTAGCATTATTGCCTTCGTCATGTAAACTATTCACCAACTTCATATTGGGATGATCCGAACTATGAAGGAAAAATGGATCGTGATTGAGATCCATTGTAGGCATCAATATCATTGAGAACTCTGGGTCTGGGCCAATTGTGTATTTTGAAAAGCAGCGCCATTGAAGGAAAATTCAAGCTCACAATAAACACTATCCTAGAAGGATGAAGGAAGGAAATAACAGAATCAGATCAACCTTGGTGCTCCCATTTCCGTTTCACCCTAAAGTTAAAAATCAAAGAGTGGGATTAACTTTGTTAGCTGAAGAGAAAGAAGAGAAGGAAGAGAGAGAAATTCACAGGAGGTTTTTGCTTACTATAACAATGAACAGTGTATGTGAATTTTGATCCCTTTTATGCTATGTATATAGCTTTGTAACTAATGACTTATAGAGCCAAATAGATTCACTTCTCTTTGGGTTTGGAATTTAATGAACTAAATCGAAATGGCTTATCAAACTGTCTGCATATATTTAATTGTGAAGTTGCAGATGGTCGTCGTGCATCAGATTATGGGTCAAACGGAAAGAACCTCTCTGTTTTCACAGTGGTAAGGCTGCGTACAACCGACCCCCCCTACCCCGCTTATGTGGGAGCCTTTTCGGAGGCACTGGGGTTACTACTGGTGTAATGTTGATGTTGATTCAACTAACGACTTATCACACTTAATTAAAGTAACTTTCTCTTAGGTTGGCTTATATACTCCACCAGTAGAGACATTAGATTAGGTTACTGGGGGAAAGGGAAAATAAAAAAAATAACCAGAAAGTGTTGGGTGGAAGAAAACTGGTATTTGAAATGATAGTTATATTTTTATTTTTTCCCTTCTGCTACTACTTTCTAATTAATTAGACTTTTAATTATGAAATCAGGTCAAAGGCATGGCTAGGAACAAGGGCGTTACTCTTAAAGCACACCAAGAGAGAGACGATGCTGGTATTCTTTTCTTTTTCTTTTTTTTCTTTTCCCTGCTATCTTATTGTCTTCTCTCTCTTTATCCTAATATGCATATTCTACTGCATTCTTGCTGTGTGATTACTATTATGCAGCATCTGTAGCAGGGGGATATGCAAATCCCTTTTAAACTGGATTTTAGAAGAATTTAATTGTATTTCTTACTATGCGTGACCATGTTGTTCGTGACATTGCAGATGAGTTAAGGACTGCTGTGAAAGAAATTATATGTGAAAGTGACGAAGAAAGTCGTCAGTATCAAGAAGCAGTTGTTGCAATTACTGTTGATGAGCCTTTGAAGCGGTTAAAGCTCTTTGTTTGTTTTTTAAAAGTGTTTTGCATCTTACTGATTAAGTTTCAGCACATAACATTCAGGTTCTGAATAGGGTCAGCTAGATGCATCCCAGTCTCATTTATATGTACTATTCTCTGCAGATACTGCCAACGCATTGGACGATCTGACTTCTGGGGAGGAGAGTCTGAGCTGCTGGTTAGTGCTTTATATGGGCAGGCATCTTTTGCTCTGCAAGCAGCTTGTTTGATGCTTCTCTGTCTTTTAAATTAGTGTGTGAAGTGTGATGCTAATGTTTTAATATTTATGAAGTGTTTCCCCCCGACAAAAAGTCATGCAGTCTCGTTTGTGATCTTAGGAAGACATTGTTATCGGCTTATTGCTGCTCAAGATAAACAGAAAGTAGAAGCTAGTGACTCGCTACTCCCTGGAGAAACCTGTTTGGCTAATTGTAGTAGAAGGAGAAAGTAAAACTTTTAACTTTTACGATAACATTAACTTTGCTTGAGAATAGTGTGGCTAATAATTTTAAGTCCTTCCATGTATAATATAGATCTGTACATATATACTGTTTTCTTTTAACTACCTGTGTGTACATGTACATGTATATTCTGTCCTCTATATAGGGAGGTGGTTGCTTGGAACAATTGGCTAGACCGCTAGAGTTGGGTTTACCTGGCTACTATGGTGGATCGCTTCAAGTGTATTGGTTTGTAGTAGGGATAGGGATCCTGGTTTGTGATCTTATGGTTTATTTGGTTGGGTAGAAAAACTCTCCTTTCTTTATTGTATCCTTACTAGTTAAGTGTCTTTGGGATAGTGGTGTATAAACTCCATTGATTCACCTTGCTCTAAGAAACTCGGTTGGAGTGGTTATGAAGCTCACCCCTGTGATCTATAAAGGATTAAATTCACGAAGAGCAAGTTAAAGAGCCACCCTAATCCACCAAGGTGGAAAAACCTTTATGGGAATGAAGATTTTAGCAAAATAGAGGCAGCACTCTATATGATTTTTATTTATCATCCAAAAGCTGAGTGTTCTTGTGACTTGTGAGCATCTATGTATAGTGTTGTGGTTCAGCTAGTGTGGAACTGTGGGTTCCACCTCAGTTTATTGTGTTGTATACCATTTTATTTCAACCGAAATAAAAATTATGATGGAAAAACCAAATTGACTTCGGTGGGTGGAGCATTGGTTGGCATGACTATTCTACAGATGGACCTTGTCTTTCTTGGCTTAGACTGGAGCCCAGTGGTGAACGAAGCAGACGACAAAACTGAGAGGATTGTAGCATTTAGTTATTGCGTTTGAGGGAGAAGTAGTGTGTATCTGCTCAATTGATTGGATCTGCAACTACAGGAATGTTTTGGGTTTGGAATTTAGAATTCATGGGGAGTAATATTGATAGGAGTATCAAATTGTACTGGAGCCTTGTTGGATACCAGGTGTTGATTTGGGTGGTGTTTCAAGATAGCGTGAATAACTATAATTTTGAACTCTTGTGAATTTCCTATTTTTCTTTAAGGTAAATTAAAGGACAACTAACTATCTACTAAATTTCCCTTGAGGCGGGGCCAAACCACACCACTAATGTCCTCACAGAGGATGCTTCAAAGATCTTGTGGAGGATCGAGAAACTTGCTATTTGATCAACTAAGGGGCCATTTGGTTGGGGGTAATGATTAAGGGGGTAATGGAATGGATTTTTAGGCTAAAATGAGAGGTATGTGAGGTAGTGGGGGGTTAAATTTGTGAGAAGGAGGGTAATGATTACCCTCATTTGAGGGATAATAGAAACCCACCTCCCCCTAGGGTAATGACTTTCCCCCATTTTCCTTCATATTTTCCATTACCCCCCATTAATCATTACCCTCATCACCACTCCACATTACTATTTTGCCTAAAAATCCATTCCATTACCCCCTTAATCATTACCCCCAACCAAACGGTCCTAAGTGTTCTCATTTCATCAAGAGTATTTCTAGACTTGATTGACCGACTTTTCAAGACTAGATCATATTTTTTAAATTTCTTGTTCTTTATTTAGTCCTTTTGATACTCTAAATACAAACACTAGAAAAACAAGTTAATTTCCGCTGCAAAAATATGCCTCATATAACAGTTTCTTGGTTTTTATTTATTTATATTTAATTTGTTTCCCTTAAGATGTCAGTATCCTTTTATCTTTTGAAGCTGTGTTCCGATATTGTGTCGGATCCGTGTCGAAGAGTCTGAGAAACATATCAGTATTATAATGACAGATATGTCAGAACTCGCACTTTAAATCCACTTGCAAAATGGGGAAAGGAAATCAAAGACATAAATGACAAGGCCAAGAGGTAGAGCTTTTGACAGCAGCTGTTCATAAATCCGAATTTGAATTTATTAAACGAGGCAATTGAACTCTGGCTGCAAACCCCATCTCTTATCCCGTAAGTAGGTACAAGGAAATGGCCGGACTTGTGAATTTCGTTCTCCTGCTTCTGCTATTTAAGTGGAGGACTATTAAAATTTTGATGCACTGTGTAATAATTGTGTTCGAAAGAGCTTTTTATAATCTGCAAACTGTTGTATATGATGTTGTTATTGACGTATTGCTTTTATGCCTGATGGTTCTCACGCTGTTGATTTGACAATAATGATTTGTCTTGTCTCCCTCTGACTTCGAAGAAAGATGCAAACTGAAATAATTTCCTGTGTTTGGGTGATGTGTTCATGAGTATGTATTTATTTGAACAAACATCTTTGAGCTATACCAGTGACCATTTTCTTGCAGGTGTTATCAAAGTTGTGCCGTCAGCCAATTTTTGTTTATATACCAGAGAATGAGGTTAGTTTCCTGTTCTAACAAAGCGATTATTGAATTCATGTTTACTAAATGAGTAAATGATACAAGCTTAGGGCCAATCTGTGGTATGTGGTTCACTGTTAGGATGTTGCAGCATGAATTGCTAAAGATTATTGTTTTGTTAGAAAGCTGGGTAGCATGGGTTCATATTCTTTCAATGTCCGATATCACATAATAATATTAGAAGACCTAAAACGTTGGTCATAGTGTTGAGTAGAGCTGGCAAAAACTGACCTGGCCCGATGACCGACCCGAACCCACCATAGACCCGACCCGACAAGATTCCAACCCGGAATGACCCGACCCGTTTTGACCCGAGACCGGCCCGGACCCGAACCCGAATGTTGTGAGACAATATTTGTCAAACCCGTTGGGTAACCCGAAACCGTATTTGACCCGATGTATTCCCGTATTTGACCCGACCCGTATTCGACCCGACCCATATTTGACCGACCGAAACCCGACCCGACCGACCCGTTTGCCAGGTCTAGTGTTGAGGGACGGATCCGACAAACTCAACCAATACTTCCACACAAATGGAAACCGGAAAATTGTAATATGTAGAGTTTTTGTGAACTAGGCTTCAAGCTTCAAAAGCATTCAATATAACTGCGCAAGTAATGTTTTATAAGTTGCTGTTTGGAGGCATTCCCCCCATGCCTTGTGTCTGCTGGCTTCTAGGAACTATACTAGCCCCTTGTTGGTGCTACATTGACGGGGCCAGTGCTTGCGCTGGTTGTTCAGTTAGTCTGATATGTTCGCTGTTGAACACGAGAGTCCGAAATGTAGCAGGAGGTGCCTCGGTCGCCATTCACTTGCACCCCCTTTTAGTTTAGCAAAAAAAAAAAGTTGCTGTTTGGAGTCAATGTTGGTGTGCAGAACTCATTATTTTTTCCAATAATAGTATGATACACTTATGTTGTGAAATGGTTTTATATGTTTCAATTTTTTTTCTTCTATTCGATGGGTTAGACTTGACCAAACAATACTAATCTAGAATACATACTATCTCCTAATATAGAATCATAGAATGGAAATGGAGGCCTAAGTTACTTCATGGTGAAGCAGCAAACTAGGAATTTATGGTGAAAGGAACTAGATTGTTAAATCTGACCTCTTTGAGTTCCGCTGGATTTTCAGAAATTTTTTCAGGCTACTGTCTTAACTAATCTTAGCTGAAATTTTAGTAGTATTATACTTCTTCTTTAATGCGGATATTGACTATTTTGGGATTTCTGGATTAAAATGTAATTATAATAATGGCGATTCAAGCAAAATCTTAATTTTGAGGGTCAAACATGTGACACTGAATCCGGATGAAGGGAGTAACACTCTTAATTATTTCTTAGTGCCCTAACTGTAGTAGCTTATGACTTTATGAGGCCAACTCCATAAGCTTCAATTAAGAAATGGAAAATTTCCCGGGCAATACCTTTGAAACCTTGTTTTGCATGTAAAATCTCATATAAAGTTCTGTAGGGAACTACCTTAAGGCTAAAACTCTTAATGTGAGAACCGAAACTAGGGTGTTTGATAGACACACACATTCCTCAATGCTGTGAATTTATGCCACACCATCATGAATTTTAGGAGTTATGTTCACATATATCCCAGATTTAGTGTCTATATTTTTGGTGCATTTCCAAAATTATGATTCGCGTTTACAGCCCACCTATTAGCCTGCTATAACAAACCAGATTACGAAGTCCCAATCAGTCTACTTACAAATCAACATCAAAAAATTGTCAGACCTGGGAATATCGCATGCAGGAGATATAACAAACCAGCAAAATATGGGAAATGGTTCAGCTCATTTGTAACCAGATCAACCAATTGAGCTTGGGGTGGGTAACGCAATGGCGCACCCCCCACTTGTCCCAGCAATGACCTGGGTCCAAGTCTCATTTCTGACAAAGTTGGAGGTTACTTTGCCGTTCAAAAAAAAAAAAAAAAAAAAACACCAGATCAACCAAATTATGACTCTTCATGCCAGCAGCTTTCGCATGGAGGTGGAATACAGTTCTCCTACCGACTTCCCTAGGAGTGGGAGAATTGCATTCTTTGCTCCCCAAATTGAGTAGCATGTAAAAGCTATTATAGCTTTCATATGTTGCCTCCTAGCACTCTTTCCCAAGGAAGTGGTTTATGTCCATTGCAGCACCTGGCCCCAAGATGAACCAGGGATAGAATCACCAATCCACAAGACCATGAGCATAAGTAGTTCTTTGGAAAAGGTGCACTCAATAAATAATTGGCTGTCTCAGGTTCAGTCCCACACAGGACATAGGTAACACTACTACTATTTCCAATGCCAGTTATCTGCAATCTGTTAACTGTTGGAAGTCTTTGCATACACATAAGCCACAAAGCATTGCATTTGACTGCCAAAGAAGACCAACAGAGTCTATCACTGTCATCAAACTCCTTTTTATCATCGAAGAAGCTTGAGTAGGGATGTATATATCTCAGAATCTGTGTTTAATTTAGAAAGCATCAACCCACTGGATCCATAGCTTATCTTTCAGGGTGAGTATCCCACACAAGCTTCCTAATTGAGGCTATGTTCCATCTTTTAAGGTGGTGTTTGGCCTAGCTTGTGAGGAGCTTCTACTATTTTGCCCCACAAACCTCCCCCTCCCCCTCCCCCTCCCCCTCCTCACCCTCATTTTCAGCTTCTATGATGCTCAAAACACCCATTGGGAGGCCCAATTGTAGAAGCTCCAATTTGGTGCTTCTACTTTTGGAGCTTCTAGGGGGTCCTAGGGGGTGATTGAAACTTTTTGGAAGTTGAAAATGGGTGTGACGAGGAGGTGGAGGGAGTGGTTTGTGAGGGAAAATAGGGGACTAAGTAGAAGCTCCTCACAAGCTAGGCCAAACATGCTTAAGATGAAAATTCCTGAGGCCCCTTTAAACTTTGGAGTACATACATAGTCCAATGAGAGAAGTACTCTCCTAGAAGGAGCACAGGATACAGTCCACGAAAACAACCCGCTGCAGAGCTTATCAATATCTGCAATAACAGCTTGTGGCAGAATGAAAACTTGTTGGTCAACATTTGCTCAAGAAAGGGTCTTTCCTTTTTTTCTTTTGCGGGTCTTTAATTTTTCTGCTTGTTTATTTTGGTGTTGCCATTTTTCTTTGTTCTTTTTTTATCTCTTCTGTGATAGTAGAGATCCTCTATGCCTTTGAGTAGTTCTGTCAGTCAAGTTTCTAATCTTTTTTGCAGAGTAAAAGTGGTTGGGGCTCTGCTTTCATTCCTATAGCAGAGTATGGAGAAGAGTATCGCAAAGCTTCAAGGAAGAGAGAGCCACGGGAAGTAGTGAGACTACTTTACAGCGGAAGGAATCATTATGATCTGCTTGTTTGATATTGGTTTTGCGTTGTGTTCTCAACTCCGAAGCACATGCGATAACCCTGGACTGATTGTGTATGTTGTATGGTATGAATTATGATATGAATGTTAACAACTGACTACGCAATGGGTAACAATAACTTTTACTCCCTCGGTTCCAAATTAAACTTTTCATTTTTATTTTTCTTTTAACAACAATTGAGCTTTTCATTTAACGATGCATGGTTACCGACTTATCGTATAACACTTTGACCATCAATAATTGTAATAAATCTAGGTAGAGTATTTTTAATTGTGAATCTTCTTTCCTTTTTTTTCAATAAGCCAATGGTCAAAATTAATAACGTTTTTTCTAAACGCAAAATAAATCTATTATTAGGTAACTTATTGCCAAAAAATCATCAAACACGGATTCTTAGGCTCATCACGACCTTTTACACAAATTTGTTTTATATTAACTAGTTTTTGCCCGCAATGCACGGTATATTTAGTATAAAAAAGATAATATTTAGTATATTGAGACTTAAAAATCACTAAGTATATTTATCATTTGTGCTTCCTCTCTCCCTACATTGTTATGTGGGAGGTGTACCAATGGAAGTTTTTTTTTTAGATAACATGGATATCCAAGCTTCGCTTGATTAATCCCATGGGCCCTGAAGTTAACGACCAAAAAAACCTCCAGTGGCCCTAAGGGGACTCAAACCTGGGACCCCTGAAATAGATCTCAAAGGTCTTACCAACTGAGCTACCCCCTCAGAGTTGGTGTACCAATGGAAGTACTATTGGTGTACCAATGGAAGTACTATTCCATTCATCCTTTTCCACTTTTCTTTTTCATGTTTTAATTATATTAATCATGATAATTTAAGATATGTTGCCTAATATTCCTGATAATTTAAGTTTGGAAATATTAATATTATTGGTTCAAGTTTATTGCCTTATTTATTTTTCTCACTTTCCTTCTTAATTTATTTAAACTCCAATTATACATGTTGACTATATATTAGAAAAACAGCTTCTTTTCTCAAAAAAAAAAAGAAGCTACTTTTGTTGAAATGTTTGATCCAAAAATAGTTGTATTATATTCATATATTTTTTTTTATCTTCAATAACTTCTTACCTTGAGCGTGATATTTTTGTTGAGTACACGACTATTTATCTCTTTCTTTTTTTTTTAGAAAAAAACATTACATGACTTTAGACTACAAAACAATTTTAAAGGGGTTTGGTCTACTCCTAACTAAAAAAACTTAAATGTACATGTCAATAAAATAGATATTAGGCTTGATCTCAATCTCATCTAACGCCCAAAATTGTCTAATAACATTAAACTTTTCCTCAAGTGTTAACCTTCCATAAATTTTGAGTTGTTCTTAGTTTGTTTGTACGTTTTTTTATTTTTTAATGTGGGACTCGTATACTATTAAATAAGAAACATACTAAAGTTTGTTCGTTTCAATTGAAAAAAAAAAGCATTGAATTGAATTTTATTTTTTTGATAAGGCAAAGCAATCAGGTAACCAAGAAGGTTAACCTAAGGTGTCCTTCACCAATAAATTGGTAAGGGACGGATCAAAAGAGGACGACCACGACGCCAGCTCAGCGCAAGAGTGACCCAAATGAGCTAGGAAATCCGCTACAACATTGGCTTCTCTGAAGCAGTGAAGAACCTCTACCCTGTCAAAAAAGTGAAGATCCTTTTTCGTATCAATAACAATATTCTCAATTTTTCAGGGAATGTGCCATTCTCCCCGGATTGCTTTGATTACCGCTAAGTTGTCACCCTCAACGGTAACTTTCTTATAGCCTTTAGAAAGGGCCATCCTAACTGCTTCACGAAGTCCTATAGCCTCAGCCATAAGAATCGAACTAGTAGCACAAGATTTTGCACCTAAAGAAAGGACTTCACCATTTTCATCCCGCAAAACAAATCTTGCGGCAGCTTGCAAATCATTTATTTTTGATCCATCAAAGTTGATCTTCACATTATTCATGTCTAGGCCGTCCCATCGTATATTTTGACATGGTAATTTCTTTGTTTTTATTCGCGGGAAAGCCCCTCTAGCATCAAAGTCGAGTTGTTTGCTTGAAAGAGTTTGCCATTCAAGGAAGCTTATCTTACTAGAAATTGCTATTTGCATCGGGCTGGTGACTAGGACATTGAAGATTACTTTGTTTCTTGCAAACCAAAACATCCACCATGTCATGATGAGGAGAATCAAGTTTGCTTCCGAAAGATGTTTTCTTAAAAGATTTAAGCTTTCCGTAAAAGATAAATTTGTATGAAAATTCATGCATAATTTAGCATCACAAAGAATTTCCACTTCCTTTAAGGTCTGTATCATTTTAGGGCATTCAAAGAAAAGGTGAAATTTATCTTCACAATGATGACTACAGAAAACACATTCTTGTGGAACAAAAACTTTACTTTGTTGTAGTCTATTTTTTGTTGGTAACCCATCAAGACATAATTTTCAAAGAAAGATCTTTACTTTAGGGGGAATATTTTAAATTCCAAATCTAACTGAATGGTTAGATTTATATTGGTCTTTAAGGCCTTGGGCAATCCAGGTAGCAGATTTGCAGGAAAAGTTCCCATCCGCTGCGTAGCCCCAGTAATACTTGTCAGAAGCTTCATTATATGGAATTGGGATACCTCGTATTTCTAAAATAGTGTCTCCAAAAACAACTCTGGCTAGCAAACTTATATCCCAATTTCCGTTTGAAATGAAACAGCTAACTGGGATAGACAAATCAAAAAGAGGGTCATCAGATGAATCATCATGGAACATTTTTGAAAGCGGAACAGGGGAGACCCAACAATCAGTCCAGAATTTTATGTCTTGTCCATCGCCAACTTGCCATCGAAGGCCTGTCTTAAAAAGTTCTCGGATATCAAGGAGATTACTCCATTGTCAGGATTTTTTTTTCCCCTTGGTGAAATTCAAAATATGTTTACCCTTCAGATATTTATGGTTTATCATTCTTACCTACTTGCTATCCGGTTCTTTTAGAATTTTCCAAATTAATTTCATCTGTATAGCTTTATTAATTGATGCTGCCTTTTTTAGCCCCAATCCGCCTTAATTTTTGGGCCGGCAAACTTTATCCCAACCTATCAAGTTAGGCGAGTTACTATCAGGAGCTTTATTCCATAAAAAATTTCTTTTAATTTTATCCAGTTTCTTTAGGGAAGCCGTTGGCAGAGTAAAACTTTGCATAGTAAAGATTGACGTAGCTGCTAGATTTGCATGTACCAGAATCGTACGACCTGTCTGTGATGGCGAATTCGCTTTCCATTTTGTAAGGTTGCTTTGTGTTCGATCTATCACATCTTTAAAAGTACTGTCATTAACTCTATCGTTAATGATAGGACAACCTAAATATTTGTCTAGACAAACCGAATGGTTCATCAGAAGGATACCTTTAAAGGAATCAATCATAGTTCTGTTAATATTCTTTGTACATTGAAAAGCCGACTTTTGGAAATTAATCTTTTGTCCCGACATCTTCTAGTAATGGTCGAGTATACTTTTGATGCGATGACAGCTTTGATTTGAAGCCTCTGCAAAAATCATTGTTTCATCCGCAAAGGTGAGAAATGGTATTTTGTCTGCCCCGTGGCAAACTTTAATACCTATACTCTTGTTTGAGGTATTACTTTCACGTTGCAAACGTCTAGCCAGTACTTCCGCACATAAAATAAAAATGTTGGGGGATAGCGGCCGGATCTCCCTGTCTTATTCCGCGCGAGGGAATAAAAGTCAGACCAGGGGCATTATTTACTAGTACTGAAAAAGAGACAGTGAAAATGTATTCTTTTATCCATCCTATCCATTTATCACTGAACCCAAACTTCGTAAAGACCTGGATAATGAAATTCCAGTCTAATCTGTCGTAGGCTTTTTCCATATCTAACTTAATCCCTAGCCACCCACTTTTGCCTTGTTTCGATTGGAAAGAGTGAAAAATTTCATGTGCTAAGAGAATATTGTCTTGGATACATCGGTCTGACACAAAAGCACCTTGCAAAGGATGTATGAACATTCTTGAGCCGAGAAGTTAAGATCTTAGAAATAATTTTATAAATAGTAGAGCATAAACTTATTGATCCGAAGTGATTAGCAGCTCAAGGATTAACGATTTTAGGAATTAAAGCTATAAACGTTTGATTGATTTCTTTCAAAATCCTTCCAGAAAAGAAAAAGGCCTTCACAACTCTTATTGTAGAAGGGCCAATAATACTCCAATATTGTTGATAAAAGGCTGCGGGGAACCCATCCGGGCCTGGGGATTTATTAGGAGCCAAGAGAAAGACTGCTTCTTTAATTTTCTCATCTGTAACTTGTTTTGTCAGATTAAAGTTATCTTTGTCGCTAATTTCCTTTTTTATGTCCTGTAAATCAATTATTTCAGGGTTTAGGCTTTAATTATTATCTCTTACAAAATGTTCTTTAAACTCCTTTGTTATTTCATTGCGAATGGAATTAGGTTCTGTAAAGTGAATACCATCTTTGCTCACGAAATCCAAAATTCTCTTCCTATTGCGTCTGATTGTAGCTTTTGTTTGGAAAAAAGCAGTATTACGACCCCCAAGAGCCAAGTTCTTTTCACGCGCTCGTTGGGACCAATAAGATCGATTAAAATTTATTAGCTTAGCTTTTTTACGAGTTAATTTATTTTGGGCATTGATCATACCATCATTAGTTGGGCTTAAGAATAATTTGCTTTGAACACTAATAATTTGTCCTTCAACCTCCTTTAATTAATGGGTAACATTACAAAACTTGAGTTTAGCCCAATTCTTGTAGAGCTTTTTCAAGAGTTTGGTTTTAAGGAGAAGTTAGTACATCTGGGAACCGTCACCACGAGTATCCCAAGCTTTTCTAACCATCGATTCATAGTCTTTATGATTCATCCAAGCTAATTCAAACTTAAAAGGGGGAGGTGTAAAATTAATCTGACTATTAAAATGCAGAACAATTGGACAATAATCCGAGGAGCTAAAATCGTGGTGAGATACATGCATAAGAGGAAGGTGAAATAAAACACTTGGAAAAACATTATTTAGACCGAACTTCTTTTTCCGCCAAGTGAAAGTGCTGCCCACAAATGGAATATCAAGGACATTTGCATTAAATTTGAAGTTTATTAACCTTTCAAACCTGTTAGGTGAAGCATCAGCTCCTCCTAGCTTTTCTGAAGAAGAGAGGATTTCATTAAGGTCTCCCATGATGACAAAAGGGCTTGAGAGAGTGTTGCAAAATAGTAATAAATCAATCCAAAACTGCTGTTTGTGAGATTGCTATGCAGGAGCATAACAAAAAATAACAGTAAGGGGAGGGGAACCAATGAAGTCTTTAACAAGTACTGCTAGAAAACGCACATCCTTATGAATAACAGATACATCAAGAACATGTTGCTGCCATAACAACCAAATTCTACCACAAAATCCCACACAAGGGATGAAATCATAATTTCAAAAGCCAAACTGATGCACTACGGTTACAGAGGGATCAAACTGAACTTTAGTTTCAGCTAGTGCAACCAAATGCACTTGGTGAAGCTTACAAAACAGTTTAGTTTCTTCACCAATATATTTTTCCCCCTAACATTCCAAAAAGCTATATTATTCATAAACAACTATTTAGACAACATCAGTGGGCTGAAAGACATGCTTAGCAGTTAATTCTTAGCTCTCTTCAGAGAGCTCGAGGCTGAATCAGCATTAGCATTGCTACAAATCCTCCTCTTGGGAGCCTCAGAGTGAGCAGAGCCTGAAGACAGATCAGCTGTAGTTTCATCAACCTCAAGATAAGTAAGCTGCTTAAGTAATGAATTGTTGGATTGCATAGAATGGAAAGAGCCATCTGGGGTAATATCATCATACTCATCACCCAGATAATCAACATCAACACAGCGAGGCACGAGCAACTTTGAATCAGCCTTTGTCCCTACAAGAGAGAGGGCAAGGCCAGCTTCAAGCTGCTCAAGTGCAGTAGCTGTGGAGTCTCAGCAGGGTACAAAACTTGCAAAGGCTTGACAATCTTACCAGCAGACCCTGGCAAGCTAAGCTGGCCAGTAGTGGGGTGAGGAGCACCCAACAACTTGAGAGAGGAAGGATCTGTAGAAGAGGCTTTCAGCAGGTTGCACTCATCATTAGAGAGGGGACCTTCCAAGTTCACAACAGGGACCAACTGAGCAGCAGGGGCCACATTCATCATAGAAGGTCTAACCATCAATCCCTTACCCTTTCCCACAATCTTACCTGAACCATTCTTGAAAAAACCAGCAGTTCCAGCCACATTTTTAATAACAATAGTGCTCATATTATTACTGACAGACCCAGGGACAACACCATCAGTAGAATTAGTGTTCTTGTAAGCATTGGTATTTCTCAAATCAGCATCTGTAGCAACCACCTTAGGAACAGATCCTTTGGGGACAGGCTCTTTGGCTTTGGAGGGAACCTGAGTCCACTCATTTGCCTTAGTAAGAGCTTCAGCAGCACGAGCTTCCCTAATTGATTTTTCAATCAAATTTTGATGCTCAGGGCTATGAAAGAGAGCGATCTCACTAAGTCTGTTGGCATCAGAGTTAAGAGGGCAAACCACAAGCTTATGATCATCAGAACCAGAACAAATACAACCTTGCGAAAAGCTTTCGTACCAAACTGAGAACCACTGGGTTCCAGCCCTTATAGAAATCTTAGCAAAGGTTTTAAGAGGCTTAGTAACATTAGCATTAACACAGATACGAGCAAATCTCAACCCTTTTTTAGCAGAGGTGAAGTTCTCATACTTCACAAAAGAGCCAAGATCATTAATCTTAAGAAATGCCATAACAGCTCCTAAGTTCAAGAGCTCAACAGGGTATCTAGGAATCCTAATCCAAAAATCAGCATTGGTGAGCTTTTTAGTGACAGGGTTAAAGCTATCTTCCCAAGGGATGATAATCAACAATTGGTTAGCAACATGATAGGGTCTCTCCCTCCAAACAGAAAGCCTATCATTAGCATTAGAGAACTTAAACATGTACCACCCACTTCCCAAATCATGATAATTCACCTCTTCTTTGACAAATTTCCAGTCATTTTGTGTTTTAGTCATAATGGCTTTATAATCAACATTCTTGCCAAGCATTTTCCCTAATAAATTGTTACCAAAAAAGTTATTCATATCCTCAACAACTTGAGGAATGTTTTCCATCACAAAATCATCAGACAAAGAGGCAGCAAGAAAATCAAATTTTGAAGACTTTAAGCTAAACTCAGTATCTACAGAAGCAAATTCATCAAAGTTAACTCTTTCAGTTTCAGAGGCAATGGTCACTGGGTTTTCCAAAGAAGGAAAACCCTCCATCATAACAGATCTAAAACTCTTAGAGGCCATCAAGAGAGCAAGCAGAGAAAGTAAACAATTTCTGAAAGAAAGGTAAGAGAGGAGAAGCTGAGGTGCAAGTAAAACCTGCTTATCTTCTGCCTTAAATAGCTGTCAAACATACATAGCAACCACATTAAACCCAGGGGATAAAACATTCTTACCAGTGAAGTACATGGGCTGCATAATAAAAAACAGTGCTGGACTTTGAATGGCTTTAGGCTAGCACACCTCGTAGAGTGGCCAAGATGGGATTGAACTTTTTTTGCAAACAAAACAACAGATGAATAGTGCAAACAATTAATGCACAAATCTTCCAAGTACAGATTAGATAATAAAAAGCGGAAGAAGAAGGGCTGAGAAGATCTTGTTTGGTGAGAAATTGCACCGACCACCATCCCCAAATTATGGGGAAGTAGCCACATGTATACGCCAGCTGCAGGCTCCATGGAGAAGGAGGTGTCTCTGAGATAAAGATACAGTAACCAAGCAAGGATAACCAGGGCCACCCATCTTGCAAAAATACCATGATCGCAAATTTAACTGTCAAAAAGTACCAGAGGAAACCAAAGGGGGGTTGGGAGTAAACTGGGTTCTGAGATTTGGACATATAAATTGGATTTCGCGACGAAATACTAGAGAATAGGGTACTAGTAAGACTGTTGTATTTATTTGCCTCAGAGAGGATTAAAATAAAACCCCAACCAAGTACAAAACTGGGATTGATTTGAGGTATACAGTGAAATTGGGGCTTAATCCCAAATCTAGGGTTTGACAAGAAGACCCTGAATTCCGCAAGAGTGGTCTCTAGAAAATGCTGAAAAAAATTAATTTGGAGCTCGAGGAGAAAGATCTTTGGCTTGATTTTCATGATTTGGGGAGAAATTAGCTGAGAATTGATGTTTGATTTATAACTGGGAAGTACAAATGTCGGGAGGCTTAGTTTTCTTAGGTTTCTTTTTTTTTCTCTTTCTCTCTCTTGATTTTCTCTCTCATGGCACTGAACTAAACTTATTTAAACTGAATTAAATTTTTTTGACCTTAGCTAAATTGAGCTAAATTGATTTTGTTCAGCTTGACTTTTACCATTTAGAAAAGTATATTTTCAAGACTTTTCAGTCCTAACAAGTAAAATCTCACTTTAAAAAAATTGTTATATTTTTTGCCCTTTTTGTTTAAAAATAAATAAACAATAACTTCTTTTTTGTCTCTTATATGATTACTTCTATGGGCCCTAGTTGATTTTAAATTTGTATGAGGATTGAGATTCAATATTTGTGTGGGAGTTTCAAAATTAGACTTTCAGTAAATAAAAGTTACTGTAGCAAACTATCCTATAACTATATAGTGCGTTTAATTGTTCCTTCTTTTTAAGTAATCTTATCAGCTAATATTGTTTCCTATTTTGTTGGTGCTGTTTAAGAATGTTAATTGTGTGGTATTGTATATATTTTGTTTTATCTCTTTTTCCCACTATTATTTTTCCTTTTTTTTTTGTGTGTATTAATGTGGTGCGAGTCTTGTGTAGAAAGATTTAATTTGAAAACTCTTCTATACGAAAAAAAACTACATTTAAATTTTATATATGATGACCTGGTCACTTATACACGCATGTCTCTATACATGACACCAAATACAAACAAAATGACAGCAATCAAAAACCAACGCTAAATCCATTATTAACAAATTTACATCTCTTCCTACCCCTTGTTTGGCTAAAGTATCAGCCTTCTTGTTCTTGTCGCGAATTACGTGCTGAATCTGCAACCCATCCAACTCTGACAATGATTTCAAAGTGACCATGGTCTGTCTATCTTATTTCCCATCCACTTGATTGCGTTACATGAATCACTTTCAAAGATAATGTGTAAATGAGGCCAATTACCATGTTACAGTGGGTCGAATGCATAACTGAGGCATGTATTTCGGCAGCATTAGAATCCATACAGTGGGTCAAATGCATAACTGAGGCATGTATTTCGGCAGCATTGTATATTACTAAACAATAAGGGAGAGAGTCAGGAGGTTTTTGATAAAGTAAAACACAACAAGCCTTATTGTCTAACTGACATAGAAGATACTCCCTCTGTTTTGGAAAAATGTTAACACTTACTTTTTGAAGGTCAAACTTTACAAACTTTGACCATTGATTTCGGAAAAAATATAAGGATTTACAATGTAAAAATACTATTGTTGGATTCGTTTTAATTAGTACTTTCGGAAAATCTATTTTTTTATAGTTTATGTATTCGTATAAACCATAAGTATTTATGATCAAAGTAGTGCATTAGAGACCATGTAAAAGTAAATGTTAACATTTTTCAGAAACGGAGGAAGTACTATATTTCTAAACCGAGTACTTCAAGCAGCAACCTACCTAAACTTCATAGAGTTCGTACCCTTAGTAAAGTATGATACACCTCTTTTTTCATTTGTTCTTGCCTCAATCTCTGAGATGATATCTCTTACAAGAGACGGTTATGCGTTTTGCAATTCACATCCTTTGCAATACAGCAAGAGCCTGTAGACACCCTAATCGGTTTTCATCCCCTGGCACCACAACGCCCGATGATGATGGTAATGGATTAACATGTACGTAAGTAGAAAAGAACATTACTCGTAAATCTAGACCAAATTTCTTAAAACCTCAGTCTTTGGCTAGCCCTTGTTATAAGGATTCCAACGCCTTTGACCTTGCCTCAATCAGGTTGTCGGATCAAGAGATATCGCGTCTCAAAGATTTGGGTCAAAACCGCTCAATCCCGACCCCCTGGGTCAGCCCAAGGGCAATTTCGTAATTTACTGAGCACAAAAAGTAAAAAAAACCCTAGATACGCGTGCGCCTCCGGGCCCAACGGCTGACGCTGTCAGTCCGGCGGCACACGCGTGTCAGCAGGGGCCCTCAGGGCAGCCGCTGAGCCCCGGCGGCACAGCCGCTGGCCCCACCTGCCTTCCGTATGGCCGTTGGGCCTGCTTTTTGGCTGGGCCGAGTTTTGGCCTCGGGTTTCTTACCCTAAGCCCTTAATTCCGTCCCCTAACTCTATAAATACTTCCTTTCACCCTCTTTTGAAAGAGGTTTGTCAGTTTATACTTTTGAGAGCATTGAGAACACAAATTTCCCCAAATCATAGAGAATTGAGATTTTGAAGACTCAAGCAAGCCATTGCACCCAACCTAGCACCCAAGATTGAAGAGCAATTTCCAATTCTACTAGTCCCGTTTGAATAGAACGTCTAGGTTAACCATCCTGAGGGCCTAAATTGTTTATTAAATCTCTTTTCCAATTCTACTAGTCCCGTTTGAATAGAACGTCTAGGTTAACCATCCTGAGGGCCTAAATTGTTTATTAAATCTCTTATTTATTGCTTATAATCATGTTTTATTTAGCTTTTGATTATGGTTGAATAAATTTGCATGTTTGGATCCTTTTAAATAATTATGCATGTTTATCTTAATATAAAGTTCGCATCTTTTTATTAGTTTATGCAAGTTTGCATCTTTTTATAGTTTGTGCATGCATGTAGCAACCTCCTAACTTTATTTTAGCATAAAGTTGATATTTTTTCATTGTTCTTCCCTTGAAGTTACTAACAAATTTATTGATGTGCATATGCAATGTTTGGCGCATTTAGCAAAGTGTGGTAGGTTGGAGCGTTAAACTATTGCTCTTATCTCTTGTTTATATTTGATAATAGTATGCATGCAAATTGGATATAAATTGTGCAAAGTGATAACATAGGTAACTTGGTTGTCTTTAACCCACCTAGTAAAAGTAGGATCTTGGACGACCGGATTTATGTGGAACCATATAGCATAGATGGATATTTGACATGGATAGGCTTAGTAGAGGCCGTTTATTCGAACGATTTAGATGAGATTCGTTTTGTTTATTTCGTATCTACACCCTCGAACTCAATATTTAGCCCCTTGGGTATGATTCAATTCCCAATAGGAATTGGGTGCACTTTTTGATGGTTTTCAATTGTTTCTTTAAAAATTGGATGCGGCTTCATTATTTGCAAATTGTTATTCCCCATAATTAATTTAAATTGTATATGACGTATTATTTAAGAACCATTATTTCCAACTAAATATCTCAATTGGCGCCGAAAAGGCGAGGGTTCTTACAGTGGCGACTTCACTGGGGATAATTAACAAGAGGGTGTAATTCGAACACCTATCCATGTCAATAATTTATTTTAGCTATGTGGTTCAATTACCGTATGTGTTTATTTTCTTTGCTTTTCGTCCATATCATTCATATTGCATGCGTTATCATCAATGTCGAAAGACATCACCACACCATAAACAGGAATTACCCTTTGGAACATTGTCTATGACTTAGGCCGGTGACCCACTAGGTCCGAATTACCTTTGCACATAGTCGTGTTCTACCCTATGACATTTACATGTTTCCATTCGAGATGTGTAAAACAGTACGTTTAGTTTTACTATGCATTCCATAAATGACGAAACGCATCCGGTCGTAGGTTACCTTATCCAACGATAGATTGTGTAAAAATATTGCATTCAGTCCCTCAGTCCATATCAAGGTGCTAATTGATTTACTTGCTATATTGTGATTGATTGTTTCTTTGCTACCATAAAATATTAGGATTAGATCCCCCTTTAGGATTTTATTGAGTCCTGTTTAGGGAAGGTTTCCCTTTTGTTTGCTTGTGCGTTTTGTCAAGTTTACAAATAGAGTCTAGGATCTTTTCTTCTTAGGAAGTAGAATCCATACATCACTCCGATGAAGCCAGTGACCATATTAGGAAGACGTTCCTTTCCATATGAATTAGATTGCGTGCAAATAATATATTCCCGTCAATGATCATTTACATAACAAAAAAAAAGAGTCTTACTTTATTCCGTATGCAAGTCAATAGTATATTTTCCTTCCTTAAATTAGGGAATTTTATCCCATATGCAAGTCAAGAGTACATTTTCTCTTAATTATATAAAGTCGAAAGATCATTGACTAGAATATGCTATTAACATAAAATCGCGTCTTTCCCAAAAAGTCACCATGTCGAGGATTAATGCTAGATTCTTTTCCCAGATTTGTTTTAAAATAAAATCTTTCTTCTGTGCAGTTTTCCATTTACTTCTTATTTTCTTAAGCGGGCCTTTTTATGTCCAGAATTGGTAGGAGTAAAGATCACAGTCCTAGGAAGTGGGAGAGGGACGAGTACAACAAGAGATTGATCCGCAAGCACAGTTTGCGGGCCCCATTTGGCTCAATTACTTTCGCACACCGCCATTGTCACCTCAAACCGCTCCACCTAATTCACCTAAGTGCGCTATGTCTGGAGACGCTGAGAAAACCGCTGACAAAAGATGGATGACCTTTTAGCCCAGTTGGTCGCCATGAATGCTAGATTCACTGATATGGAAGCCCGTGTCACCAAGTTGGATCCCCCTACTAGGGACGATGATGATCCCAAGCCCAACGAGGATAAGATTGAGCCCTCCACTAAAGAGGTCCAGGAACTCCAAGCTAAACTGAATAGGCTTGAGTCCGTTCTAGGCAAAAGTCGTGTCTTCAATGACATGATCATCAATTCTGAAGGCTATGCTCCCCATATCAAGGGAAAGTTACCCACTAAGTTTTCCGTGCCTGAAGTTCCCATGTTAAAAAGGACCGATAATCCACAAGATCACATTAGAGCTTTTACCACTGCATTGAGTCTTAGAGGCATTGAGCAAGAGTTGTATGTTCATCTCTTTCCCCAAACCTTGGACCATGCTGTTAGGGCTTGGTTCTTCAAATTACCCACCCAAAAGTTGCAGAAATGGGAAGACTTATCCACTTTGTTCCTCGAGAGATATGCTAACAATGTCTTGCCTCCCATGAGATTGAAGGAATCGGACATCACCAAGCAAGGCGACAAAGAAGGATTCACCAATTTCGTAAGAAGATGGAGAACCAAGGTGGTTGAAATGATTGATCGCCCATCTGAAAGGGATCAAATTAGAATCTAGTCCAGAACTTGGCATCTGAATACCGTGAGCACATGAAATTTCAACCCATAACCACTTAAGCCCAGCTACCTGAAGTAGGCATGGCCATCGAAGATGACCAACTCCAAAGAGGGAAGAACAAGGTCACTTACAACAACAACACAAGTGGGTACAAGTATAAGAAATACACCAATACCAATCATGCCTCCACAAGTAGGGGAAATGAAGTGAACACCATTGCTGGAAGGCGTCCAAGAAGGTTTACTCCCCTCGGGATGCCTTACGTCAAAGCCCTAGATAAATTAGTCAAAGGAGACTATCTACACCCGATTGGGCCTACTCCCGATCCACCCATAGAGAAAAGATCGCCATACTGGAACGAGTCCGTATTCTCCAAATACCATAGAGGTCGTGGATACGATACCGAAAAGTGTTACACGCTCAAGGAGAAAATCCAAGATCTGTTCGACAATGGCACCATACCATTGCCTAAGGACGCACCACCGCCCAGTAATAATAATAATCCCCTCGGAAACTCTTTCGCCATTGATGTCGAAGAAGGGTTTGATCCATCCTATTTGATCACCCCTGTTGGGCAGGTCATACCATCATACCCAAGCCCAAGGCCCACGCTAGACATTTGCGGCCTTTGGGATAGTGATGAGGAGGATGATGGGTCCTATACTGATCCAGAAGATGTGTTGACTCCTCAAATCCATGGCATAGCGAATGACAAAGCTTGGTATGATATCTCCGATGATGAGAAAGAAGAAGATGACAAAGCTCTAAACTACCTCACAAGATCAAGACGCCAGTTCAAGCCCGAAAATATCTACATGGACCCGTCTCAAATCCAACCCGTAGAGCCTGTAACAATCCCCAATAGGAATCCAACCCAAAGAGAGGTGGTTAGGGAAGATGATGGAACCAATATCCTTAGACAGTTGCAAAGGACTAAAGCTGACATATCCATCTGGCAGTTGTTGACCACTTCTATCATTCATAGAAGGGCCGTGCTAGAAGCCTTGAACGCAACCTCCATTTCTCCAAATGCTACTCCCAAGGATGTGGTTAACCTCATGGTCCAAGGAAAGTCATCCACACCCGTCACCTTTTCTGACAAGGACCTTCCACCTGAAGGTATCCACCACAACAAAGCCCTTTATTTGACTGCAGTCTGTCAACAAAGATAAGTACCCATGACTTTAGTTGACAATGGCTTTGCTGTAAATGTATGCCCTTTGAGGACCACTGAACACCTTAAAATATATTGCAAAGATCTCGCGCACTCCGCACAAGGGCTAAGAGCTTACGATAATTCCAAAAGAAACGTCTTGGGCACCTTCTCCATGAACATCAATATTGGGTCAATCGTGAAAATGGTCCAGTTTCATGTAATTGACATTCCAGCCACCTTCAATCTACTTTTAGGAAGGCCTTGGTTACATGGGCTAAATGTCGTAGCTTCGACCCTGCACCAAAAGGTAAAGCTATCCTTGGCAGGATCCACACTGGAAGTCTGCGCTGATACCATGGTAGCCCAGATAGAAAAAGCTCCAATCCTAAAGATAGAGCATAACGAGCAAGATGAAGGGTTATGGGGCTTCGAGAAGATAGCCTTTATAGAAACGATAGAGCCCACACTCAATGTGAATGCTCTACTTAGAAAGCAAGGTCACTTTCCAGGCACCACTATAGGCCCTCACCCCAAGGTAGCCCGAACCTGTTGGAACACCAAGATAAAAAACGATCTATTTGGGCTAGGCTACAAGCCCACAAGGCAAGAGATCCGAGCTTACATGTCCAAGGAAATGGCTAGGAAAAGAGCCCGCGCGGCCAACAAGCCTCTTTCACATAGCATGGATCCTTATCCCCTCACTCTCAATGGGAAATTTCTCCAAGAGGGCGACCCATATCCCTATTATGGATTCCCTGAACCATATACGATCAATGGAGTCCTAGTTCCAGGCTTTGAGGCCTTTCAAGACTGCTTCACCATGAGTAAAGACGCACCCGCATCTCCTAATGAGGACCAATCCACTAAAGATTGGGCTAATGACATGGCACCCAACGACTTTGGGCTACTATTTGGCGAATAGCGTCGCCAGTACGACGAGGCAACAAACAAACTTCCCCTTACTGTGCTTTTTAATGAAGGGTTCGACCCGTCCAAGCTGATCGCCCCAATCGGGCCCGATCGCACCACCTGGAAGCATGAGACGAAGTGGACTCCAGTCGAGGGAGCCAAGTACAAGTTCACGATTCGCAACGGTCCTGCAGAGCTGCCCAATTCTGATTCTGAGTCTGATCCCGAGTCCGAGTCCGAATCTGAGTCTGTTATCCTAGAAGTGTCGGGTAGTCCACCCCAGTCTATTCCTTCTGCTACTAAGGTCATTAGTGATGACCTCATTGATGTATTGTCCGCTTCTATTAATATTATGAGTGGCGATTTTGCTTACTCGGATTGCCTCATTGCTAATAATTCAGAAAATATAACGGAATTGCCAAAAGAAGTCATTAAAGCATTAATCGAACATGAGCAAAAAACTTCAGTAGTCGAAGAAACAGAGACAATAAATATTGCAACTAATGATGAGCCTCGCCACGTGCAAACAGGCTTGCGAACAATTCGTAACACTCCTAAAGAATCATACGGATGTCTTCGCCTGGTCCTACAAGGACATGCCCGGCATAGACCGCAGCATTGCCCAACAAACCATCCCGTTAAAGCCCGACTGCAAACCAGTCAAACAAAAGTTAAGAAGAGTGAAAACAGAATGGGCTCTTAAGATCAAAGAGAAAGTCCAAAAACAACTTGAAGCAGGCTTCATAAGAGTGGCCAATTATCCCGATTGGGTAGCCAACATCGTCCCAGTCCCAAAAAAGGACGGACGAGTGTGAATATGTGTAGATTTTAGGGAATTGAGCAAAGCAAGCCCAAAAGACGACTTTCCATTACCTCATATAGATGTTCTGGTAGACAATACCGCTGGACATGCCCTCCTATCATTCATGGACGGGTATGCAGGATATAATCAGGTCCTGATGACCAAAGAGGATGAAGAGAAAAACACTTTCATCACGCAATGGGGCACTTATTGCCATACAGTAATGCCATTTGGGCTTAAGACTGCAGGAGCCACATATCAAAGAACCGCGACAACCCTGCTCCACGATATGATGCATAAAGACGCTGAAGTTTACGTGGATGACATGATCATAAAGTCTAAAGAGGGGAAGGGCATGTACCCTCACTTCAAAAGTTCTTCGACAGACTTAGGAAGTACAATATGAGGCTAAATCCCAAAAAGTGCGCATTCGGAGTTACATCCGGTAAACTTTTAGGATTTGTCAAAAGCACCAGAGGAATAGAGATCAATCCATCCAAGATCAAGGCCATAATAGACATGCCACCACCAAAAACAGAAAAAGAAATCAAAGGCTTCTTGGGGAGGATCCAATACATTAGAAGGTTCATTTCCAAGTTAACTATCACCTGTGAGCCCATATTCAAGAATCTCAAAAAGAGGTAAAAACGGAATGGGACGAACAATGCGAAAAAACCAATGACAAAATTAAGGCCTATTTGTCCGAACCACCCGTTCTAGTATCGCCCACTCCAGGCATGCCACTAATTATCTACCTTACATTTACAGAAACGCCAATGGGGGCCATGCTAGCCCAAGAAATAAACAAGGAAGAGAAGGTCATCTACTATGTGAGCAAGAAGTTTTTAGAATACGAAACCCGCTACTCGTCACTAGAAAAAACATGCCTAGCCTTGGTCGTGACAACCAAGAAACTGCAACATTACATGCTCCAACATACGATTCACATAAGATCAAGAGAAAATCCCTTAAAATACATATTCGAAAAGCCCATACTGAATGGTAGAATAGCCAGATGGACTGTCCTCATGTCAGAGTTTGCCCTCAAATTTGAACACCAAAAAGCCATCAAAGGGCATGCTATCTCGGAATACTTAGCCGACCATGCTATACACGAACTCGATCGCAAAGATGAATACCACTTCCCAGACGAGACACGGAGACTTGGCAACTCTATTTCAATGGAGCATCTAACCAAAAGGATTTTGGAGTAGGAGTACTAATAGTGTCCTCTGACGGTGCACATACACCTATTTCGGTCAAGTTAGACCACGAAGTCACCAACAATGGCGCAGAATACGAAGCTTCCATAATAGGATTGCAATCCGCCATAAGCCTTGGCATTAAGACTCTTTAGGTCTATGGAGACTCGTCGCTTATAATCAACCAAATTTCCAAAGTATGGAAAGTCAAAAGCGAATCATTGGCACTCTACCATGAATATTTAGATAAGATCATAGTGTATTTCAACCAAATACACTTTACGTACCTTCCACGAGAAGATAATCAATTTGCAGATGCCTTAGCAAATTAGGAAGTATGATCAATATACCCGAAACCATTCGGATGATGCCCATTTGCGTGCAAAGAAGATCCGAGCCTTCATATTGCGACGCTCTGGAAGTGTTTCACGGCGAATAAGGCGAGTGGTACGCCGATATAAAGAATCTACTCGTTTATCAGCTTTACCCTCCTGATTGTAGTCCTGGAGCCCAAAAAGCGCTTAGAAGGCTCGCAACCCAATTCATAGAGGTACAAGGTCAGATATATAAGAAAAGCCCAAACGGGATTAACCTCTTGTGTTTAGGCACCGAGATGGCCCATAAGGTCTTAAGAGATGTACACGCAGGAGTTTGTGGACCGCACATGAACGATATGATGCTATCTATGAAGATAATAAGGCTTGGTTATTATTGGACGACGATAGAAAAAGATTGTTGTGAATTTGTCAAAAGGTGCATACAGTGTCAGACACATGCAAATCTACAACACCTGCCACCAAGTCCATTATATACCTTCACCTCACCTTGGACTTTCTTCGCTTGGGGAATAGACATCATTGGCAAGATAACCCCAACAGGAAAAGGGGGTCATGAATATATTTTAGTAGCAATCGATTACTTTACCAAATGGGTCGAAGCGCAATCATATGCGAAGCTCAAGCAAAACATGTGGTTAAATTCATCAACATTAATATAGTAGCTAGATACGGGGTTCTCCAAGAAATCATTAGTGATAATGGGTTACAGTTCATGAAAGAGGTAATTGAGCTCTTAACCCAGTTTAAGATCCAGCATCGAAAGTCGTCTCCCTACAGACCGCAAACAAACGGTGCAGTGGAAGCAGCTAACAAAAATATCAAGAAAATCATTGAAAGAATGTCCGAAAATTATCATGATTGGCCTGACAAGTTGTCACTCGCACTTTGGGGTTACAGGACGTCTATTCGCGCATCAACGGAAGCAACACCATACTCCTTGGTCTATGGGATGAAAGTCGTGTTACCAATTGAGTTAGAGGTCCCATAGCTACAGATTGTCTTGGAAAGTCAAATTCCAGAAGTGGATTGGGTCCATGCCCGCTATGACCAATTAGTCTTATTAGATGAAAAAAGATTACAAGCTTTGTACAATGTGAGAATCTATCAAAGGAGACTAAGAAAGCATTTTAACCAAAGGCTCCAAATGAGAGACCTCAAAATTGGAGATCTAGTACTTAAAGAGGTAAGGACCAATGTCACTTACCCAAGATTAATGTCGTATTACAACTTTGCCTTCTAGGGCACAAACCAACAATCCCAATAATCCAAAGTAACCAACAAATCAATAGTTCTAAAGAAACGGCCAACATTCAAAATTCAAGCTATCCATCTCACTCAGCTACACCTGCACTTTGGTTTCCGTGACGGAAACAAGGTAAAGAAGAAAAGAGAAGAAACAAAAGAAAACAAAAGTCAGATAAACTGAATAAACGTCGTCCATACCCAGTAAAAACACTTCCTCAAACCTTACCTGTGTTTTAGAAGAATTATTGACATTCATTTGCATGCACAAGTAGTCACACAATCAAGCACACGCATACTCAATGTTCAATTACATGCAATTCTTAATTTAGTGATCAATCGAACACAAACAGATAAACCATCTTGATTAGAGTAATAAGAGAGCGAATAGAACAACGATTACCCATACTGTTCATAGATAAATATAGACATGCCATGGACTTACTCTAGTGTATACTCACACTATCTCTAACATAATAATCGATATGTAGAGAATTAAACAATCGGGAATGATCCATCCCGAACACACTACGAGGTGTCCATAAAAGTAATTTTGGAATCACGCATCCCTAGACTACATCAAGCAATTAGATAAGTCTCGATAGCTCGACTACTCCTAGGGATCCATTAGGAGTCTTATTCTCATTTATAATTCAATTCACATACTTGCATTGATTGACCTAGTGGTACAACGAGACCACAACATACTACTTCATTTCATGCTCATGATAATGAATAATAATAATCATAACGAATAACGACATATATGCATATTAACAATAATCATACTTCTTATATGTCTAACGAAATTTTGGCAGCACTTCGACAGTAAAACATGATATCCAAAAATTACACTTTTAACCATAACATCTAACAAATAGAATAGGTGCTCATTAGGACTCAATAATAACCCATTCCATTTAGCACATATTATTATATCATAATAATATTAGAAATTCAACATCGCCATACATGCTCAATAATTAGCATATGAACTAATTAATTAACGAAACTTCATAAAATTATCATACTCAATATAATTCATATTTACAGCGAAGAATATATTTCTAATTCTCATAATTAACGACGATATAATTTAATCATGCTTCGCATATTAAATTCACAATAATAATCAATTAGCACATAACACATCAAAATAGTTTTGATGGGGCTTTGGAAAGAGGTAGGCAGAATCACTTACCTAACAAACGCTCACTACGCAGTTGGTAACTTTGCTAATCACAACCCGATCACGCTTGTCCGATTGGTCTTGATTAAAAACAATTACCGAGAAATAATTAGTAAATACGAAAATCCAAACAGTACTGAAATTGTAAACTAATATTTTTATTTAATTTTTTGATTTATTTCAACCGGATTCGAACTCCAAATGAGTACAGAAAAATAAATACAATTATTGAAAAATACGAAATTAATTAAAACGAAAATACATATTCGAAACCCTAACTTATTGTGCAAGTCTCAACTACGGTCACCCACAAGGGGACCCATGGTCGGACCAATCAGCACCACCACCATCCCCTGACCACCGTGGTCGGTGGTGGTGGCTCGCCGGTGACCGACGGCCAGGAGAGAGAAAGAGAGAGAGAGAGTTCGCGTGGGAGAGAGAGAACGAAGGAGAGAGAGAGAGAGCGAGCTGGGAGGGGGAGGGCGGCGACCGACGACCATCACCAGCGCTCGCCCAGGCGGCGTCCTGGCGATGCCGGGGTGGCGCGGCCCCGCGCGACAGCAGGGTCGGGGAGAGAGAAACCGAAAGGGGAGAGGGAGAACGAAAGAGAAATAAAGGGAGAGAGAGTGGAGGGCTCACTGGCGGTGGCCTCCTGGTGGTTCTCCGTCGGTGAACGACCGAGCAAGGGGGAGAGGGAGAGTGTGTGTGCGTGAGGCCGAGAGAGAGAGAGAGAGAGAGAGAGAGAATGTCGTGTGAGAGAGAGGAGAGAAATTGTGAGGTTTTTGGCTCAGTTTTTGAAAACTGATCAACTGGCCCATCTCTTAGCTTATATAGGTGCCTAGTCAAGGAAAGTTAAAACCTACTAGACCTAGGATTATTTTCTGATTTAATTGCTAATTAAAAACAGTTAAAACTAATTAAATGCTAATTAAAATCAATTAAAATAATATGAATAAGCCTTATTCATATACAAAACCATTTTAATTAAATCCCTCAATTTGATAATTATAAATCCCGAAATTCCCATAATAATAATTAATATAATTATGGCTTAATTTGAGTAAATCGAATCGTTAAATAAATATGCGATTTAAATCTCCGAAACTATTTATAAATGAATTATAAATCGATATAATAATTATAGACAATATTGGGGTATCACATCAGCGGCCCCTAGTACAGCCGCTGAAGATTCAGCAGCCCCAATAGTGCAACCCAGGCCCAACGGCCCAGCTGTTGAACCCCATCGGCATGCCGCAGAGCCCCAGGTCTCCAACTTGCTTCCCACCTCAAATTCTTCAGGTCTACGACCTCTATCTGATTAAGATTTCTGGCGATCTTGTGCACTTCGTATCTTCATTTGAATCACCTTCACAATGTCGGCAGTCTGCTGGATCATATCAGGACCCAAAACTGCAGTCTCGCTAATATCGTTCCAACATACAGGCGATCTACACTTCCTACCATACAGTGCTTCATATGGTGCTCGATCGATGCTCGAATGATAGCTGTTGTTGTAAGAAAATTCGATCAACGGAATGTGTTTATTCCACGAACCTTGATATTCGAGGGCACACGCTCGAAGCATATCCTCTAAAGTCTGGATTGTTCTTTCCGTCTGGCCATCTGTTGCAGGATGAAAAGAGGTACTAAACTTCAATTTGCTTCCGAAAGCTTCTTGTAATTTCTGCTAGAAGTTAGAGAGAAATCTCGAATCTCTATCAGAAACAATATCTTCAGGGACACCATGAATTCTCATGACTTCCTTGACGTACGCGTCAACCAGCTTCTCCATTTCCCATGTGTCATGCATAGGGATGAATCGTGCGACCTTCGTCAAACGATCTACAACCACCCAAATTGCGTTGTTCTTCTTTTGTGTCTAAGGTAAACCCATGACAAAATCCATAGAAATCGAATTCCATTTCCAAGTAGGAACTTCAAGTGATTGTACCATTCCACCCGGTCTCTTGTGCTCGATTTTGACTTTCTGACATGTCAAACACTTCGCTACGAACTCAGTGACATCTTGTTTCATGCCTTTCCACCATAACACTTGGCGAAAATCTTTGTAAAGCTTATCTCCACTAGGATGTACAGAATACAGCGTATTATGAGCTTCACCCAGAATCTGACTTTTGATAACTGGGTCATTGGGTATGCAAACACATCCTCTAAATTTCATAATTCCATCTTGGCCCAAAGTGAAGTACTCGGACCTACCCTCGTCTTTGTGGTTTAGAATCCGCTGAAGATCCCCATCACCACTCTGTCTATCTTTGATCTCTTCTAGCAATGTTGGTCGAACAGTCATATGTGCTAAGGTACACTGAACGTCACTTTGAAAACACAATCTCCACCTCGAGACTTTGCAAGTCACGTATGATCTTCTTAGGAAGCACTAAAGTAGTGTTTAACGTATGTCGAGTCTTCCTACTCAAAGCATCAGCGACTACGTTCGCTTTACCCTCATGGTACTGGATATCGATGTCGTACTCCGTCAGAAGTTATAGCCATCTCCTTTGGCGCATGTTTAATTCTTTCTGCGTAAAGATGTACTTGAGACTCTTGTGATCGGTAAACATTTTGACTGCGGAACCATATAGGTAGTGTCGCCAAATCTTCAATGCAAATACCACAGCAACAAGTTCTAGATCGTGCGTAGGATAGTTATCCTTATGCTTCTTCAGTTGTCGTGAGGCGTAAGCCACGACCTTTCCATGTTGCATCAAAACACACCTTAAGCTATACTTAGACGCATCACTGTAGACCTCATATCGTTCCGTTCCTGACGGCAATGTCAAAATAGGTGCACTCGTAACACGTTTCTTCAGCTCTTGGAAAGCAGTCTCACACTTGTCGGACCATACAAACTTTGTCGTTTTCTTCATCAAATTCGTGATTGGCTGCGCAATATTTGAAAAATCTTCTACAAATCGTCTATAAAAGCCAGCAAGTCCAAGAAAACTCCGAACTTCGGTCACGGTCGTTGGTCTAGGACAATCTGTAACAGCTCGAATGTTCTCTGGATCTACGGCTACACCATCCTTAGACACCACGTGTCCTAAGAAAGATACCGTGTCTAACCAAAACTCACACTTAGACAACTTGGCGTAAAGTTGATGTCTTTGCAAAATCTCCAAGACAGTAAGTAGATGTTGCTCATGCTCCTCGGCGTTCTTTGAGTAAACCAGAATATCATCAATAAAGACTACAACAAACTGGTCTAGGTAAGGCTGGAACGTTCGTTCATCAAGTACATAAACTTTGCAGGCGCATTCGTCAATCCAAAAGGCATCACGGTGAACTCGTAGTGCCCATACCTCGTCCTAAACGCTGTTTTCGCAATATCAGGTTCGGAAATCCTCAACTGATGGTATCCTGATCGTAGATCTATCTTTGAGAAAATAGACGCACCACGCAGTTGGTCAAACAGATCGCTCAATTCTGGGAAGTGGGTATCTATTCTTGATCGTAATCTTGTTCAACTCGCGGTAGTCGATGCACAGTCTCATACTACCATCCTTCTTTCGCACAAACAAAACAGGAGCACCCCAAGGCGATACACTCGGACGTATGTATCTCTTTTCTAACAAGTTCTCAAGTTGTGTTTTCAGTTCCTTCATCTCAGCAGGTGGCATTCGATACGGTGCTTTCGAAATTGGTGCAGAACCTGGAGCAAGGTCGATCGTAAAGTCGATAATGCGTTGTGGAGGCATTCCTGGAATCTCTTCGGGAAACACATCAGCGTACTCGGAAACTACAGGAATAGGCTGCGGAGGTTCCGTCTCGCGACTGGTATCCACCACATGACAAAGGTAAATCGTTTCACCCTTAGTCACGCACTCTTTAACCTTCATTGTTGCCATCACCTTCAGCTTAGGACTGACCACAACTCCTCGGTAAGTGATCCTTTTACCTTTAGGTCAACGAAAAGAAACGCGTTGTTCAAAGCACTCTAACTTAGCCCTATACCTGACTAACCAATCCATTCCCAATATCACGTCAAAATCCTTCAAGTCCATCTGAATCAAATCCACAGGCAAATCGGAACCAGCTATCCTAATCGGACACTTTTCGTACAACGCTTTATAATTAAAAATCGATCCATCTGGCATCCTAATATTTGCACTATACACAGAACTAGGTTCTAAACCTATCTTAGATGCAAAGCATTTAGAAAGAGCAGAATGCATTGCACCACTATCAAGCAAAACAAAAGCGAGAAAAGAATTAACAAGAAAAGTACCGGCGATCACGTTCGGGTTTGCTTCTGCTTCATTGTGATTCATCACAAAAATTCTACCATTAACCCCTCGATTATTGTTGTTGTTGTTGTTGTTTAGCGCAGGATTAGCAGTAGCAGGAGCTTGAACTTGGTTGTTCACAACAGGAGCATCATTGTTGCGGTTGTTGTTGTTGTTGTTGTTGTTGTTGTTGTTGTTGTTGTTGTTGTTGTTGTTGTTGTAACCCCCGTTTCCACGGTAGTTACCACCATTACCACGATAGCCATTATTGTTCCCACCACGACTGTAGTTGTTATCGCGGTTCTGCCCATTACCATTCGTACCTCGGCTCCAACATTCAAAAGCTTTTGTGACCCGGCTTGTTGCACTCACAGCACTGCAACACGTCACCTCGACAGTTCTTACCAGCATGCGTCTTGTTACAGCGAGTACAAGGCGTATTCCTTCTAGCCATTATCGTAGCTCGATGACTATTCGAGTCACGATTTCTATTCGCATTGTGGTTCTGACCACCTTGTTAGTTGTTATTGCCATTAGGCCTTGGCCTCTTGTTGGTATTGTTCGACTACGATGTATTGCCTTCGTCGCGATTGTTCTTTTCCAAATGCGTCTCACGACGTCCAACAATCCTCTCCTGATTCAGGGCCTTGTCATAAGATTCCTGAAAAGTGATTGATTGTCCAGCAACAAAACGTTGAATGTCCCATTTCAGTCCATCCTCGAACCTTTCGATTCGCTCAGCTTCAGTTGTCAACAGATTGGGAGAAAAAATAGCAAGCTCGTTGAACTTGGCAGCATACTCGGCCACAGACAGCTTGTCTTGGCTTAACCTTCAAACTCACGCTGTTTATGGCGTCGTAGAGCACTAGGATAAAATCTAGCATGAATGGATTCCTTAAAACGATCCAAATTATAGTTCGGCGTTGCAAGCAAGTCGGTTCGCACATCGTTCCACCACTTGTTAGCCTCGCCCTTCAGATAGTACGTTGCAGAATGTTGTTAGGCTGACTTGTAGCCAGGAACAACTTCTCAAACTCAATGATCCAAGTCTCACTAGTACAAAAAGTGTCATGTGCGACGGTTCAAAATCCTAATATGCGTCGGTTTGAACCGTCGCATATGCAGACGCACATGCTCAACGAGCATATGCGTCGGTTAATGAACCAACGCACAAAACCTTTGTGCGTCGGTTGAACAAAAGAACCGACGCACAAAGTCTGACATATTGTCAGACTTTGTGCGTCGGTTCTTTTGTTCAACCGACGCACATAGTCAAACTTTGTGCGTCGGTTGATCTAAAGAACTATCGCACAAAGTTTTTTTTTTAATTTATTTTAATTTTTTCTTTTTTCTTTTTTTTTGAAATTTCACAATTAGATCTCTTAAAACAAAATCAGCCCATGTGGGATTCGAACCCACGTCTTTTGTGCTATGGCACAATTGCTCTATTATCTGAGCTAATAGGCTTCGAAACTCACAATAATTATAAAACTTCTTTACAAATTAATACTTCAAATAACAAACTTTAATTTAATTGTTTTAATCTGAGCGAAAATAGAGCAAACTGTAGCTTACAAATAAACTGCTATATTAACCAACTCGGTACAATAGGAAGCCTTTTCTTAAGACATATACACAGCACTTCCAGCCACATGGAAATCATTGTCAGACTATTAGCTATAGTTATGCAGATCACTAGTTAAAATAGATAAGTTACAAGCTTTATCATTAGAAAGATCCAAAAATCAAATCAATGTGAAGCCTAATTTTCTCCACCAACTCATTAGCTTTCTGGTGTGTCTTAGGGCCTGTAAACAAGCATAGATTTTCCCCAAATGCAGAAAATACAGACCAGCATATACAGATCACAACATCCACCCAACAAGAAGTTGAAATCTATAGTCTAAGCATGCAAGACTTAATCATAGGGGCTACTTTAACTTGTCACTAAGTGTATTGACTTTTCTTACTTCCTTGGACCTTAAAAACACATGAAAGGTTTTCTGCAAGTACAGTTCAAATCTGGAATTAAAGAAATCACTCACAAGTCCAAGCTTAAGCACAAGCAAATTGAAGTTTTACGTACACAAAACTAGTCCTAGTAATCTGCATTTCTTCCCCCACCTGTGTACTGAGTTATGACTGTATTCCCAGCAATACCGCAACACTCAAAACCTAGTCTGCAAGTGTAATATTCTGATATGAAATTTCAGATCAGGACTCATTTACATACAAGGGATAAACCACCTTCTATAGTGCACGAAGGTAAGTCCTAATCGATCTGTGTTGTTACACCATACATGTGCTGCGTTTTAATTAAGTTTTCAGCATTACAACAAGGAGACTTTAGAGTATAACACGCAATCTTTACGGTTGAATACATCAGCAACTATTTGAAACATATATAAGCTGAAACACAGAAACACGAAAGGGGTCCAACACTCTTACCTGGTTATATATCTCTGCCCAACACAGGACGAGGAGTGTATGTCGAGAAGAATAGCAGTCCAGGAAGATCAATGGTACCAATGTTAGAACCTGTGGCAGAATAAACGTGCACCTTATCACTTCACCAGCCAGTATATTGAAAAAATGCTAGTTTCAGTATAGAAATCACTCACAAACATGCAATTTCACTCGCAATCACTCACAATCATCACCATTAATACACAAAACTAGTCCTAATTGATCTGCATTGTTACCACCACATGTGTACTGCGTTTATATAAAGTCTCCAGAATAGTATAACAACCTTATGTTGTTTATAGAACTACATAACCTGTTAGCATGCAATGAATATAGGTAGCAGACAGCTTATTTAAACACACAACAAGTTATCCCCTACAATACATGAAACTTTTCAAACTTCTTCCACGACTACAAACTCAGAAATATGCAGAAGTGAAACCATAATGAAACTGATTGTATCCAGCACTAAAGCAATGAAAACTCAAAAGTGAAGAGAGATCAAACAATGAAAAGCCTTTGAGAATTCAGTACGATAACATGGCAAAATCATCGTTTCAGCTCACAAATAGTCAACCAAACTGAATAAAGTTTGTCGCACACATAGTAGAATTACTAATAATTGATTTTTGCAACTTTGAAACACGCAAAGCTAAGCTTAAAGAGGATTTAATCAGGTCTGGTACAGCAGGTCTTATTACAGATTCAGATTCACAATTTGATCAGTTTAAGAATTAGAAACAAGGACGTAAATCAATGCCTCTGGGCTTCTAGTTGTATTGTCTTGATTTCCTATTATCTAGGCTCATTAAAAACTCAAGAACATGCTGAAAACACAGGTTGACAATAAGAATCGATCATTAGAACAAGAGCAAAAAGTCTGAAACAAAGAGAAGCTAGCCAACTGGTAACAGGAAAAAAAATAAAAATTGACAGAAAGTAAAACAGAACAATCACAAGATACCCAGTGAGCAGAGAATTGAAACAGAAACACATTGACATGTCAAGTGTCAACACCAAATCTAGAGAGAGGGTGAGAGGGAACAAACAATGGAGTTCAGTGAATGCGCCATGTAAGAAGTCAAACTGTGTGTATTATAGGCAAAATGCAGGAAGAAAGTATATACCAGAATCAACAAATAACATGACCAATACAAGCAACAAATATATAATGTCTCCTAATCCAACATAAAGTTATATAGGTGTCACCATATTACAAACTTCACCACCAGCCACATTTCACACCAGTGATCAAACTAAGAGTTATACAACTAATTTACGTTCATGGGCAGGCTGCCACAAACAAATGCTCACAAAACAAGCACTAAAGAAAAAACCCCATCACCATTTGATAATATTGAGCAAAATCAAATAGCCATTAGCCACAGAACAAGCAATACACCAGTTTCATCAGTTCACACTTCACTAAAATGTAGCCATTAGCCACAAAATGCTAGTTTCATCAGTTCACATTTCAAAACAAAAATGTAGCCATGAGCCACAAAATGCTATAACATCAGTTCACATTCAGAACCCAACAAGCAGAATAGCCCAAAAATAATGTCACTAGTTTCAACTAGAATATTACAGTCAGAATATATCAAACTTGCAGACCCCAATCAAGAATCAAATAGCTCCCACTTCACTTGCAAGTTGTAAATCACAATTTGTTTGTAAATGACCCAATAATCCATAATAGTGACTTTTGTAACAGCAAGAACTCAACTTATAATTAGCCTTCAGCAAAACAACTAAAAGTCGTAGTACCATTAAATAACTACTTTAAGATTCAAGGGAGCCGATTAAGAAGCAAATCGAAAAATTACCTCAGAATACTGGGTTACCCAGGATTGCAGAAGAGATTTAACCCGCAAGAATTCCAGAGAAAGCAACTCAGATGATGCAGGCTTCAACTTGTAACATTCTGAGCAAAATCGAAAAAGAGCAAAATAATCAAGAGATTGCAAAATTAAACCCTAACGTAAATCTGACTAACTAAGCCCCATAATCGAACCCCTAAATACCTAAAATTCGCATTCACAAACCCTACCCAGTAAACGAAATTAACAAATCAAAAATGAGAAGAACTCGCCAGTGGGAGAAAAGGAACAATAAAAGTTAAAAATCAAAACAAAATGAAAAATATAAGTAAATCGAAGAACCCTAAAAATGTCGATCTGCAATTTTGCTTACTGATTTGCTAGAGGCTGAACGGGGAAAGCTTCGATCTGCAATTAACCCAGCAAAAAAATTGTCAATCGCCAAAGATGAGAACTCAAAAGTTGAGCGAAAAGAGGAGAGAGAAAATGAAGTTCAGAAGTGAGGGATGACACTTCAAATACTCAGCCCAAAACACAGTACATACAGCAATAAAGCTCACACAAACTCGACCAAATCCACAAAGAGTTGTACTTCCACAAATCAAAACCAGAAATCATATTCACCCGATTTATATTTACTGAACAAAACTTTAATCGCCATTTCGTTTCAGCAAACAGTCATAATCAAAAAGCCCAGTAATATCTACTCATTCTCTCTCTATCAGTGATAGTAGGGCAAGAAAAGAGAGCATTCAAAAGTTGTGGATATTAAAGAGGAGTTTGCAATTGATGTCAAATTATTCTCATAAGTCATTTGACTCCCACGTGAAGAGGCACTTGAATACACAGAACATCAAAATGTGAAATGCTATCATATCCACTCACTTAGTCACTTCATACAAATTTTGGTTTATTGCTTGTAGCTATGTCTTTCTCTTTCTCCCTTTCTCTTTCATGGCTTCAGTTGCACAACCCCAGCACATCCAGCCAAAATCTTAACAAATTAAAAGGAGATTTGACACAATAAAGATGGCTATAGCTCATCTCCTACAACACATTTCGTTTCAGCAAACAGTCCAATAATCAAAAAGCCCAGTAAACAAATCAAGACAAACAATCAGTAGATTTAGGCCACTGCATCAGAAGCAACAAAGAGTGACACAAACCCAACTTGAACGTCCAGTTCAATCCTCAAACAAATTTCTCACCAGAACTCACCAATACAAATTTGCCAACCGTAAAGCTCAATTTCGATCAAATCACTGAACCAACCCTCAAAATTAAACAGGTTAAGTCTCAATTTCCATATTGTGTTTATAACAATTTACCTTTCAGAAGCTTGGAGCCACAATTGCACCATCAACAACACTAAAAAAGCATCTTTTATACCATAAACGTTTTTTTTTTTTTATTATAGCACATATACTCATCATTCAGAATTTCAAACATACTCAGACTAATTACATTCATCAATTGAAATTACTAAATCAGAATTTAAATCAATATTCTAATTAGGGTTGCTTGGAACTTGGGTTCAGTTTCATCTCATAATTTAGAATTTCAAACATATAATCTGAGTCCATACTTCAACTAATTACACATATCAATTGAGAAAACTAGATCAGAAATCAAATCAATAATATTCAAATTAGGGTTCTTGAGCAGATAATTCACAACAGAACAAATTAAAGCAGGAGAAGAGGAGAGAGAATCACCGTGAAAGTGAAGGCGGTGGTCTTCGGAGCAAGGCTCGCCGGAAAATACCCAATTTGTTGAGAAATAGGCTTCTCGTCGATCGTGGTGGTGGGGCGTGAGTGGAGACGGGCTGTTGGTCGACAAAAACAGAGAGAGCACAACGGAGAGAGAGAGGACAACGGCGATGGCGTGCTGCGAGCTCGAGTGGCGAAGGCGGCGTGCTGCTGATGCGAGCTCGAGTGGCGATGGCGAGCTGTTGTCGGTGGAGAGAGAGAATAAAGTGAAGAGTATAGATCTGTTTCTTCACTTGCGCGATAGAAAATTGGGGAAAGAAGGGGATATTTTTTGCGGATTTGTTTTTAGTAGTATGGACGACGGTTAATATTCACGACCGACGCATATAGTAGGTTATGTGCGTCGGTCATCCATAACGACTGTCGTCCATTCTCAGTTTCATTTTTATTCAACTAATGTATGTCGGTTGAGAAGCTGAATCGTCGTCCATAATCATCTTTTATTTACGGAATGCCACCGCCTTACTATGGACAACGGTTGTCATATTCAACCGTCGCACATTAGGGGACACAGATAGCTATTTTTGTACTAGTGTCTCCAACTTTGTTGGATCGGCACCACCTTCGAACGTAGGAGGTTTAAGAGCGTCAAAATCTCGAAAACTACGCGCTGTAGAGGCTTGTGCGGTTTCCATCTCTTCTTGGCGTGCCATTTGCTGTGCCATGATCTCGACGACACGGTCAGACCATCCTCGAGTCGTGCAATTCTATCGGCGTTGGTTGTCATTTCGCGAATCAGAGAATATAAAAAGTAATGGTATGAACACCATTCACACAATTTGCACATCTCGACCCAACAACAACAACAACAACAACAACAACAACAACAACAACAACAACCCAGTAAGTATCTCGCCTAGAGCGGGGTCTGGGGAGGTCCAGATGTACGCAGTCGACCCGTTAAGGTCTAATTGAGAGATATTGGTTGTAATTGAAACCTTTCTCTTGACATTTAGCATATAGCATATAAGATTCGATGATCGATCTTACATTGTAGGTCTAAGCAACATACTTGCTTTATTGTTCTCTGTTCTCATGCACAATAGTTCGATAGACATACAATACACCTTAGACACATAGGTCTCACATGAATACACAAAGATACTCATAATGCACATAAAGAGGCTCCATACTATTTTGGTAGGGCGTTGAACAATCATACTTAATCATATTGATATGCTTTATCACTTGGCTCACAAGAGAGTTGATATTGCTCAACAAAAATTTTGCCATAATTTCGACATGGATTTCCCATCATGTCACGGCGATAAGAGATAGCATACATGGTTTTAGTTAACCATGCAAATATGTGACATAACAATGATATAAACGAATCATAACGACTTTCATATAATCAAATGAAATAGTTTTGCAATAAAATAGATTGCAAAATAAATAAGAGTCATAAATATTTGTTGCTTAGGCAACTACACACCACACCAATCTTGATCACGCAGGGTCATCACAAAAAGTGAAATAATGTTTCTAATCAAAACGACTAACTCTAGTCAACAAAATAACTAAACAGCAACTGGGTTTTGCTTCGATCCGGGAGGTGTATCATTATCATCATCCCTCCTTGGCTTCACTTCCCTACATGGAGTGTAAGGATGCTCATCACCTTTGAACTTCTGAGGCATGAAGTGCCTTCTAAAGTTATCCACGAGTTTGCGCTTCTTTGACCAGCAGCTTTCACAGATGTCCTTTGGAGCAGGCACTAGGACGTGATTAACCTTCCATTCGAACTCAGACAAGCATAACTCATTGCCAACACCTTGAAAAGTTAGCGCCCAACGATCGCCTTTGCCGTACTTCTCATCATTGATGTAGCCACTCCTCAGTACCACATCGTCATACGTCTCCTTAAGACCTCTCCAAGGATGTAGGTTGGGTAAGCCAGCTAGTAAGAGTTCTACCCAAAAACATTGGTGTATCCTCGTACGGCTCTCATATTCGTATCGCTCGATCGTGGTGAATGCGCAATCAATGTAGGCACGAATGTCATCTAGCTCGGCATCAGTGGTAAAGAAAGGCTCCACCGGAGGAGACACATCAGCAGGAGGCGATTAAGGTACAGAGTTGTTGCCGCTTGCATCACAAATATCCTCTAAGTCTGGCATGCTAGGTGAATCAGGGACTCCAGCTCCATACTCAAATCGCATATCTAGATCCACAGAGTTAGGCTCAACACTTGGCTCGTCAACGGGAGCATTGTCAGCCTCAGGTTCGGACTCAGTAGGTTCCTCTTCAGAATCAGGATCCTCGTTAGCTTCCAAGTCACGGTTAGGCTCTAATAGAACGTCATCATCGTGAGCATCATGAGGGCTGCTCCACCTCGAGCTGGTGCGCGCCAATGTCGTGCGCCTCGGGCTCGGGTGCGGCCTCGTCACGTTCGTCTTGTGTAGGCTCACTATCGGAGATGTCTACGTGTTCCACCTCGTTCTCAGGTGCAACGGTCATCGCTCGTGGTTTTCTACCTCTAGTCGACTTCATCGCGGTCAAACGAGTAATTGTCATCTACAAAAGCGCAATCAAACAATAAGAACATTTAAATCACAATTAAGATGATTTCAAGAAATTCCTAACTTCTAGGACTACTACGCTCAACGGCTTTAATTACATTTTATTTCCCCAAAATGAAACTAATCTTTATTAATTCATTTATTAAACTTATGCAACCTTTTAAACCTAGGGCTCTGATACCATTTGTAACACCCCCGAATTCGCAACGATTTCCTGGGAACTATAGACGTCGCTATCCACGACTCGACACCGTTGAACCGTCACAAATCTAAGGGTTGGTTACTGCAACATTTATCGCTAAGGAATAAATGCTAAGCAGAAACGAAAACTAGGTATCAAAGGAAGCATCTAAACAAACTAAACATTAATATTAGAATTGTCTATCAAATGATCTTAAGTCCATTAAAGTCGTATTACAACTTTGCCTTCTAGGGCACAAACCAACAATCCCAATAATCCAAAGTAACCAACAAATCAATAGTTTTAAAGAGACGGCCCACATTTAAACTTCAAGCTATCCGTCTCACTCAGTTACACCTGCACTTTGGTTTCCGTGACAGAAACAAGGTACAGAAGAATAGAGAAGAAACAAAACAAAACAAAACAAAAATCAGATAAACTGAATAAACGTCGTCCATACCCAGTAAAAACACTTTTGCAAACCTTACCTGAGTTTTAGAAGAATCATTGAAATTCATTTGCATGCACAAGTAGTCACACAATCAAGCACACGCATACTCAATATACATGCAATTCTTGCTTTATTGATCAATCGAACACAAACAGATAAACCATCTTGATTAGAGTAATAAGAGAGCGAATAGAACAGTGATTACCCATACTGTTCATAGATAGATATAGACATGCCATGGACTTACTCTAGTGTATACTCACACTATCTCTAACATAATAATCGATACGTAGAGAATCAATCAATGGGGAATGATCCATCTCGAACACACTACGAGGTGTCCATAAAAGTAACTTGGAAAACACGCATCCCTAGACTACATCAATTAGATAAGTCTCGATAGCTCGACTACTCCTAGGGATCCATTAGGAGTCTTATTCTCATTTATAATTCAATTCACATACTTGCATTGATTGACCTAGTGGTACAATGAGACCACGACATAATACTTCCTTTCATGCTCATGATAATGAATAATAATAATAATAACGAATAACGATATATATGCATATTAACAAATATCATGCTTCTTATATGTCTAACGAAATTTCCGGCAGCACTTCGGTAGTAAACATGATATCCAAAAATTACACTTTCAACCATAACATCCAACAAATAGAATAGGTGCTCATTAGCACTCAATAATAACCCATTCCATTTAGGACATATTATTATATCATAATAATATTAGAAATTCAACATCGCCATACATGCTCAATAATTAGCATATGAACTAATTAATTAACAAAACTTCATAAACTTATCATACTCAATATAATTCATATTTACAGCGAAGAATATATTTCTAATTCTCATAATTAACGACAATATAATTTAGTCATGCTTCGCATATTAAATTCACAAAAATAATCAATTAGCACATTACACATCAAAATAGTTTTGATGGGGCTTTGGAAAGAGGTAGAAACAATTTCTTACCTAACAAACGCTCACTACGCAGTAGGTAACTTTGCTAATGACAACCCGATCACGCTTGTCCATTTGGTCCTAGTTAAAAACAATTATCGAGACATAATCAGTAAATACGAAAATCCAAAAAATACTGAAACTGTAAAATAATTTTTTTATTAAATTTCTTGATTTATTTCAATCAATCTAGGCTTTTGAAAATCCAGATTCGGACTCCAAACGAGTACAGAAAAATAAAAATAATTATTGAAAAATATTGAAAAATACGAAATTAATTAAAACGAAAGTACAAATTCGAAACCCTAACTTAGTGTGCAAGTCTCGACCACGGTCACCCACAAGGGGACCCATGGTCGGACCCATCAGCACCACCACCACCCCCTGACCACTGTGGTCAGTGGTGGTGGCTCGCCGGTGACCGGCGACCAGGAGAGAGAAAGAGAGAGAGAGTTCACGAGGGAGAGAGAGAACGAGGAGAGAGAGAGAGAGAGAGCGAGCGGGGAGGGGGAGGGCGGCGACTGGCGACCATCACCAGTGCTCGCCCAGGCGGCATCCTGGCGACGCCGGGGTGGTGTGACCGTGCGCGACAGGGTGGTCGGGGAGAGAGAAACCGAAAGGGGAGAGGGAGAACGAAAGATAAACAAAGGGAGAGAGAGTGGAGGGCTCACCGGCGGTGGCCTCCTGGTGGTCTCCGGTGATGAAAGGCTGAGCAAGGGGGAGAGGGAGAGTGTGTGTGCGTGAGGCCGAGAGAGAGAGAGAGAGAGAGAGAGAGAGAGAGAGAGAGAGAGAGAGAGAGAGAGAATGTCGTGTGAGAGAGAGGAGAGAAAATGTGAGAAATTGTGAGGGTTTTGGCTCAATTTTTGCAAAGTGATCAACTGGCCCATCTCTTAGCTTATATAGGTGCCTAGTCAAGGAAAGCCAAAACCTACTAGACCTAGGATTATTTTCTGATTTAATTGCTAATTAAATGCTAATTAAAACCAATTAAAACAATATGAATTAGCCTTATTCATATACAAAACCATTTTAATTAAATCCCTCAATTTGATAATTATAAATCCCGAAATTCTCATAATAACAATTAATATTATTATGGCTTAATTTGAGTAAATAGAATCGTTAAATAAATATACGATTTAAATCTCCAAAACTATTTATGAATGAATTATAAATCGATATAATAATTACAGAAAATATTGGGATATCACATCAGCGGCCCCTAGTACAGCCTCTGAAGATTTAGCGACCCCGATAGTGCAGCCTAGGCCCAGCGGCCCTGCTGCTGAACCCCAGCGGCATGTTGCAGAGCCCCAGCGGCCAGCCGCTGGAGCCTAGCGACCCCTATTTTCGCCCCCGCTGCTCCGTGTGTGCCGCTTGACGCCTCCCTTTGGCCGCCGGGCTATTTCTCGAGACAAGACCCTTTTTTCTCCGAATTTTGGACACTTTTCTTAACCGTTTTGGACTCAAATTTTGCTCTATTTCCTATTTTCATTATTATTTCTATTTTGTATTATTTCCTTATTATTAATGGGAACTCCACAATTTTCTTATTTCTTTTTGGATGATTATCATCTTTTCTTTTTTATATCTTTTTTATTAATCCCTTTTTACTTATTATTTTTATTTCATTTTTGCACCCCTTTCCTTTTTTCATTTTTTTTAGGGGGGATAGGGTACACCCAATTTTAACTTTTTGGCTGTACCATTTTTTGCTAAATGGCTATTACTTGCGCTTTTGCTTGACTACTTGTGCATTTGCATTAGCCTAATTATATGCAGGGACCAATAAATAAGCAATATTTACAAGCAAAGTCCGAAGGTTTGTTCAATACGAATGTTCAAAATGTATTTCACACAAATACATTATCATAAAAATCATCACCCGCACCAACATCCGTACGGAGCACCTCAAAGTGGTCCCCCGACCTCCGCGGCTCGTCACCAAAGATTGACGACACGACCTGGCTAGGGTCAAAAGAAGAATGTTAGGCAGGCTCCCGGTATGAACTCTCCTCCCCAGCATAACTCGAATCATACCCCCACGAAGAACGAGGAAGCATGGTAGGCATCATAGGAGTAGGAACCGGAGGTTGGTAGTAAAGACCGCCATATGAAGGATACCCCGCATACCTAGGATAGAAGGATACATCGGCATAGGCATAGGAGTAGGCTCCACATACGGAGTCATCCAACTCCCACCAGGACGGTCCGTCCGATGTGCAGGCACCCCCTCTCTCCTAGGACTTTCCCTCCGAGGGCTCCTCTTGCGGGAAGGGCTATGCTCAGGAGAGCTCACGACTTCATCATCCGACAACACTACCTGTCGTGACCGACGAAGAAGGGGTCGACGGTACTCAACCTGCAGCCCACCAAAATACATAAGATACATTTCTCAAAGCACGTAACTTTGAAAATGCAAAATCAAATTTACCTTGTCCAAGTCAGCTCTTGAGCAAGTACCCTTCGAATAAGCCCGGGATATCCAAGACTTCATGGCATGCATCATCTTGAAGACCTTCCCGGTCTGCTCACGATCAAGCTACACAAAGGAAAGTCAGTACAAGCATGCAAACCGGTAAAGTATCGCACCCATCGGTAAAATTACGAATGTCCAACTGGAAGAGGAAGGCCCTGGATGTCCAACTGGAAGCGGAAGGCCCTGGATGTCCAACTGGAAGCGGAAGGCCCTGGATGTCCTCATCAAGGTCCTTCATCATGGGGACTTCCCCCCAACACTCCTTCCCGCCATAGTCCCTGGATGTCCTCATCAAGGTCCTTCGTCATGTACGGGACATCCACCTCGAGGTCGTCAACCCGAGGCTCCTACAAAGCAAAGTAAGTTAACATTCAACAAGATAGGAAAGGCATAGGATATCAAGCATTAAATTCTTGCCTTCAAACCCACAAACGAAGGCATGAGGATCACGGCGCAACTGCTCATAGTGCCCCGCAAGGTCCTCCGCAGGCTCCCTCAAATACCGCATAGCATCCGAGCCCACCATGGTCTTTGCAACCTGCTCGCAAGACAAGCACCTCACCAAGAACATGGTCGAGGGAGGATCCGAGGGAATCCTCGGGCCCGCTAAGTCAGGATAAACCTGACGGAAGATCCGCTCTCCTATATACCACTCAAAAGAGAACGGACCTGCAATCAGGATCCTCTGACGATCCACCGCCCTAGATGCTAGTATGGCATCCGAAGCCAACCCATGATACTTCGCCCATGGGAAGTAGTCAATCTGCGCAAGCATACAATATAAGATATTTCCGCACCAAGAAATATAATCCATGCAACAAAAAGCAAATATTACGTTAACTTGTGCCAATCCAAGCGCAGGAGGGCATGCCTATACTGCTGAAGAGTCTGCAAAGGCGCAGGACCCCTATGACGCCATGCCCTACAAATCGAGAAGTCTAACTCCCAGCCCGTAGGCGCCAGCTCAAAAAACCAAGGCTACATCAAAACATGAAATTAAGCATCGCACACTTAAATCATGCAAATCACGAAAAGTAGATACAAAAAGCAAGCGCACCTGCAACACCTTCCAAAAACCACATAAGCTCACGGGAGGAAGGTCGACTGCTTGTACCCCTCATCGTTCCCGCGTCAGGCAAACCGCATACATCTCAAGAGGTTGGCGTAGCCCGGCAACCCCCAGTTGTACTCTCTCACTCTCTCCCAGTCCAGCAAGCTCGGGAGGTAAATAGCATGAATATGCTCCCCCTTGTCACTAAAGATGGTGGTGGCAAGGAGGTAGGCGATAAACATCCTCGCCTTTTGCTCCACCGAGGTATTCCTCGGGTCTTTCAAAGCAGTAAAGAGCTCGCTATAGGAATGATAATGGTGACCCCAAGTGTTCCCCCAGGGGCCAAACAGCTCCACCATCTCTGCCTTACGCTTCCAAATGGAAACGTCGTAGACGATGGGCGTACCCACGCAAGGTACCCCGGTCAGCATAGCAAACTCCGAAAGAGTGATCATCATCTCCCCATTAGGGAAATGGAACGTATTGGTAGTGTCCCAAAAATGCTCCAAAGATAAACGAACAATACACCTCTTGACTCACTCAACCGAGTCCGCCGCTTTCAAAAGGGGCCCAAACCCCGCATTCAAAACCGCATCCTGCACCTCTTTGGGCAAGATTTTATAAAGCCTCATTGAAGAGCCATAGTTTCCATGGGCCTTCAAATTCCCATCGGGTTCCTATGATCAAGTTTGCAACCCCTTAGGTTCACATTTCAATCAAATGTTCAATCCTAGGCATACTTCTAAGTTCATTCAAGCCGTGAAAGATCACATGCGCTACAAGCTTGACAATTGCATTCAATCTCTACACAAATTCTACTCAAGGCAAAGCAGATAAACTTAAATTCAATGCATAAACACTATGAATTCAAAGTTTGAGGCTTACCACGACCTTGAAAGCCCGAGACCTCAAATGAATCGCCGGTCGAAAAAGCAACTTCAATCGATCCCAAACAATGTCGGGCATCCTATCCAACCGGATGTATCGATTTTGGGGAAAAACCACATTATCCTTCCTCTTTGAAGGCTTCACATGAGAAGGAAAAGCCTTGGTAAAAATGTAGATCTCCTCGACCTCTTCTCGCACCTCGGCCCTGCTGCTCCTCTTCCTTGCCAATTTTGGAGCCATTAAAGAAGGATGAACAAAGCAAGCAAGAACAACAATGGATTGGAACAACAATGAACAAATTATGCAAAAGATTATGCAAAACCAATCAAATGCAAGCAAAAAGGAACAAATTTGCGTTAAAAATGAAGTTTGGGCAACAATGAAAGTAGAGAGAGAGAGTCTCGAAATTTTGGGGAAGAAATAACCCAAAATTCGGCTCTCCCCCAAATAAAACCCCAACTGCGCCTCTGATTCGGTTCAGGTCCGCCCAGGCTCAGCGGCCCAGCCGCCAGGCCGGGCAGCTACCCTCAGCACCTCCGCACGGCCAACTGAGCCGCTGAGCAGGCCCGATAAGGCCACCCAGCCCTCACCGGCCCTGCGTATGGCCGCTGAACCCAATTTCTTTTTCGCATCTCACGGGGCGGGCCCGCAAGTTCAAATTCTGCGCGGTATTGCATTTCTCGACCGTTAGAAGTCCGGGAGATACGGGCATGTCACCTAAAATGAGTCTTTTAGGCCCCCACAACAAGGTTTCCTATCCTAAGGACCCGGTATTATCTATTTTCGTAGGCATAGGCATCCGATTATATTTTTTCAGGCACATGCACTTTATCTAATTTTTGCAGGCACAATTTTTCAAAGACACAAGCATTACTAAAGTAGAGCTACGCAACGCTCTTCGATGTTGAGGCTATTAAAATTAGAGTCACGTTGGCACCCGCAAAGCAGAGCTACGCAACGCTCTTCGATGTTGAGGCTATTAAAATTAGCGTCATGTTGGCACCCGCAAAGCAGAGCTACGCAACGCTCTTCGATGTTGAGGCTATTAAAATTAGTGTCATGTTGGCACCCGCAAAGCAGAGCTACGCAACGCTTTTTGACGTCGAGGCTATTAAAATTAGCGTCACGTTGGCACCCGCAAAGCAGAGCTATGCAACGCTTTTTGACGTCGAGGCTATTAAAATTAGCGTCACGTTGGCACCCGCAGAGTAGGTAACCCTGACCACAAGTGGTCGGGATCTACCTTTCTATCTTTTCTCTAACATAAAGCATTTTAAAAAAAACAAACACTGCAGGCATATTTTAGCAAATACTTTGACCTTCGCTTTCACAAGCTCGGCCAAAGTGGGGGTTTCTGTAGACACCCTAATCGGTTCTCATCCCCTGGCACCGCAACGCCCGATGATGATGGTTATGGATTAACATGAACGTAAGTAGAAAAGGACATTGCTCGGAAATCTAGACCAAATTCTTTGAAACCTCAGTCTTTGGCTAGCCCTTGTTATAAGGATTCCAACGCCTTTGACCTTGCCTTAATTTACTGAGCACAAAAAGTCAAAAAACCCTAGAAACGCGCGCGTCTTTGGGCCCGGCGGCTGACGCTGTCAGTCCGACGGCACACGCGTGTCAGCGGCGACCCTCAGGGCAGCCGCTGAGCCCTAGCGGCAGCCGCTGGCCCCAGCTGCCTTTCGTATGGCCGTTGGGCCTGCTTTTTGGCTGGGCCGAGTTTTGGCGCTGAGTTTCTTACCCTAAGCCCTTAATTCCGTCCCATAACTCTATAAATACTTTCTTTCACCCTCTTTTGAGAGAGGTTGGTCAGTTTATAATTTTGAGAGCATTGAGAGCACAAATTTCTTCAAATCATAGAGAATTCAGATTTTGAAGACTCAAGCAAGCCATTGCACCCAACCTAACACCCAAGTGCAATTCCATTTCTACTAGTCCCGTTCGAATAGAACGTCCAGATTAACCATCATGAGGGCCTAAATTCTTTATTAAATTTCTTATTTATTGCTTATAATCATGTTTGAGTCATTGTAAATAATTATGCATGTTTATCTTAATATAACGTTCGGATCTTTTTATTAGTTTATGCAAGTTTGCATCTTTTTATTGTTTGTGCATGCATGTAGCAACCTCCTAACTTTATTTTAGCATAAAGTTGATATTTTTGCATTGTTCTTCCCTTGAAGTTACTAACAAATTTATTGATGTGCATATGCAATGTTTGGCGCGTTTAGCAAAGTGTGGTAGGTTGGAGCGTTAAATTATTGCTCTTATCTCTTGTTTATATTTGATAAAAGTATGCATGCAAATTGGATATAAATTGTGCAAAGTGATAACATAGGTAATTTGGTTGTCTTTAACCCGCCTAGTAAAAGTAGGATCTTGGACGACCGGATTTATGTGGAACCATATAGCATAGATAAATATTTGACATGGATAGGCTTAGTAGAGGCCGTTTATTCGAGCGATTTAGATGAGATTCGTTTTGTTTATTTCGTACCTACACCCCCGAACTCAATATTTAGCCCCTTGGGTATGAGTAAATTCCAAATAGGAATTGGGTGCACTTTTTGATGGTTTCCAATTGTTTCCTTAAAAATTGGTGGCGGCTTCATTATTTGCAAATTGTTATTCCCCATAATTAATTTAAATTGCATATGATGTATTATTTAAAAACCATTATTTCCAACTAAATATCTCAATTGGCGCCGAAAAGGCGATGGTTCTTACAGAGCCTTGAAAAATAAATGTTTCTCATTAGTCATATTATAGTACACAATAACTACAATGACATAGTTGACATTTTTCCTATGCTTCATTTGCAACATCTTCTTCATTTGCTTAGTACAACTGACCATGAAGATATTTGTCGATTACAACAACAATATGGATGATCAAGAGACTTAAAGGAATTTGTTCATACATGTAAAATAGAAATTATAATCACACCAACTTCATAAAACCATGTGAGTTTTTTTATATGTAAGCAACTTGCAAAATCAAAGTTCTCATAGTATTTCTATTCCTTGTACTGTTTGTATTGCATACATTTGCATCCATGAGTAGTTCCTTAGCAGTTATTTGTTGGTCTAATATTCCAATCTTAAATTGTCGAGCATATTGTTTATCCTTCTTCAGCAAATTCTTCCCCAATGCTACCATGTTAGAAATCTTACAAACAACAACATCAAAATTCTATGCCAAGATGATGTCAGTAACCAAGAAAGAAACATTTAACCTTCCTCTAAATACAACCTGAATAGATAGTTTGGTAAAGCTTCATGTATTAAACTTGATGCACGACTGAAATAGTTTGGAAAATCATGCATATATTATTGTACTATAAGAGTGATATACATTAAAATAGACTAACAATTTGAATTATATGAGATTATATCCACTTACTTGAATTCTGAGCAATCCATTAACCTCTCAACATCAGCCCACTTCAGAACATCATGGATTCATGGTACACATATCTAATTCCACAAAATCTAACCAAAGAAAAAAATATTACTAAAAAAAGGAATGTGTTGGATGGATTAAACAAACTTACGTGGGGGCTTGAGACTTGTGTAATTATTTTATGGTAAAATGAGCACAGCCTTTCAATTGCTAGAACTTGAGTACGGTATCTACAAATCCACATGAAACATAGTACTGGCATGGAAGAACTGAACACAATGAGGTAAAGAGTTAGAAAACAATTACAATTATCAAAACTTTTCAATTATTAGAAGAATAATAATATAACATCAAAAGAAAGGATTTTTAATATACAATTTAGAGACTCCTAATTAGAAGATTAGACAATGAAAAGACTACAAATTTCATAAGTAACCGTGCTTAGCAGTATAACAATTTGAGTTCTAACAATAAAAAAAATAAAAAATTGCTAAATGGAGTGATATAGGGCCATACAATATGCTAAATGGGGAGAAGACAATCAAGAGTACGGATAATTTCTAACCTTATAGTTTAATTATTTGCAGAGAAAAACTGACGGAGATTACATTATTGCTCAATGAAGACATAAGGTTGGAATGACTTCAAAATTTGAAATAATAAACTGACAAATTGATAATAGTTGAGTGGGAGAAGGAAGTGGAGTTAATTGCTCCATAATTTCCTCGCCCACCTATTAGGTAGTTTTTTTAGCGTTTTATTGGTAGATAGATTTTTTTTTTTGAATTTAAATTTTATGAGTGAGACATGGACATGGTCAAGAGGAAAGTGAGAGTTTTATGGTTGTAAACGCCTAAAAAGAGATAGTGGAGTAATGCAGATAGTGGAGTAACACATTTTTTTAGATGTGTTTTCATTTTTTTCTGGTTTTTTAAATTATATATGGTCAAACTCATGAGGAATTCACATGTGACAAAACTCATGAGAAGTTGACATATGGCCTAATTGCATTTCCTTTGGCAGCTTCTTTAGTATTAGCATATAGATGATATATTTTCTATCTCACCCAATAAATGTCATTTACTTCGAATTACTTCATCTTCTAAGTCTCAAAAATATTCTCTCTCTCTCTCTATATGTATATATGGGGTAGGACAATCATACTAATTTGCTAATGCCATATAGACAAAATTTATAATATAATAAAGAAAATGATAAAGATGATAAAGGAAATTGAAAAGAGAAGAAATGTAAAAGAAAGTGGTTAAAAAAATCGTATAAGGAAATGAGAAAGAAAGTGGGTTTAAAAAAATATAAAGTAAACAAAAGCTACAATGTAACAAAAGCCGCGTTCCACGCTATTCGATCATGTGAAGTATCTTACACTCTAGTGTCATCCCAACCAACTGCGTTATATTTGATTGATGTTATGCAAATACCTTGCATACTATTCATAGCCATTTCAGAACCATAGGGGAGGTCGTGGCCTACACCAGCCTCCCCTTGGTTCTGCCCCTGCTTGTATACATATAATGGTGTTTTTTGCTTAATTTCACTATGATTAGATTGGTAAGATTATTTTCGTGAGTTATATTGATTAGCAGAAGAGTATTAAGCATAAGAGTGAGTTAGATATTTGTTGGACCATAGATAAGCCAAACTGAAAACACTCTGATTTCATTGGGAACCAATGCCATAATTGTGTACTACTATTGACCCAGAATGGGTATGTGAAATGAATGAGGTTATGAATATTGACTATGAATATGATTGATAAAGATTTTATCTTGGTATTGAGGCTCACAAGTTGTTAGTCTATTTAACTCTTGACATGTGGTTGAGTAGCCTAGGATATTGATTCTTAGGTAATGAGCATTATTTTTATGAAAAATGTGATATGGTTATCAGTTGGTCCGAGAGTAGACTTTTGAGAGCTTGCGGGCTATTTTATGAGTTATGAGTGCCTATGGCCAAGTTATGAGAATGGTTTTGTCTCTACGATTTACCGCCGGTTCACTTCCCACATTGTCGAGGCTAGGAGCTAGTAATTGAGAGCAATTGACACACCATTTGGGTATTCGAGATACTAGTATGAATTATAAGAATATATTATACTTGAGAGGTCATAATTGGTCACCTAAAGGGATTAATGGTGTCAAGGTCATAATTGACCCGAGTTGAGCGTTTATTTTTTATTCGATAGAATTTTTGGTTACTCAACTTTGCTGATTGGTTGCTTTCTGTTATACGTGTGTGTGTGTGTGTCCATTTTTCTTCAATGGTGGACCTATGATGAACCTGTACGAAATTCATTTGTATGGGGGAGTATATTGTAGTATGTTTTACATGTTGATGGTTTGTGAAGATACATGGACGAGTTGATTTAGAGTTTCCAAGAAGTTTATTATTTTGTCATTTGTTTTCATTTGATGTAATAAAGAGATTGATAATAATTTATTGGTTTATTGTTGGGAGTTGTAATCGCCTGCCTTGTACTCAATCTTATGAGTGAGTGTGGTAGTGATGCTCCGGATTTGGTTAGAACGAAGTCTTTCGCTGTTGTTTTAGTACTGTTGTATTTTCTGTTTTAAGCAGGTTTTGTTTAAGTCGATAACTTGGCATGTCTATTTATAAACGGAACTCCGCCAAAATTTTGGCTCGAGTTTGTGTAGGTTTATTTATTTATTAGTTAGAAAATCCGGGGTGTTACTAATTGGTATCAAAGCGTTAGGTTTGGTTTTGGTTAACACAAGGATCTTCATATCCTAGCGTTGTTGTTTGAATTAGGATGAATTGGTTATAACAAGACCAGGAATTAAAGCTCTAAAATGGTAAAGTTGTGAGAGTTAAGAGTAATTTAGATGATTGGTCAAGTACTCAGGCAAGTGGTACTTATAATGTGTTATTTGTTGCTTTCTTTGAACTTATTCGGTTGAAACCCTATAATGTAGAAATGATAAAGTTGAAGGTGCTTGACCTGCCCCTTGTGATTACCTGTATTTTTGTTTTGTTTTGTTTTTATGGAGTGATTTGATTTCATATATTGTTGAGACTTGATTAGCTTTTGATTATGGTGTCCATATGATTTGAGTTCCTTATGATTGAAAGATGTTATGAATATGGGCACATTGTTTATTTGAGTTGAGAAATGAAGAAAGAAAGCTTTGGTGTTTATGCCATTTGAATGATGAGAATCATATATGTGAACCAAGATGCCCTATAACTTTGTATGATTCTTGTATGACAATGTGTTTATTGATTTTGAATCAGCTATGCTAAGCAAAGATGTGGCCAATTAAGAAGTAAGTGAATGTAACATATTGTATTGTGCTTGCCTAGTTCTATTGTCTGATTCTATTAACTTGATTATGTGGTTTAGTCTTTAGATTGAGGAGCTAGTATATGAATTAGTTGCGTGTTCTTGCATAAGTAGCAGTATCAGTTTCGGGGTCGAAACCTCCTTAAGTGGGGTGGAATTTGACGTTTTGATTTATACCAATGCTTGTATTTGTTGATACTTTAAGTTTCGAGATGAAACTTCTTTTAAGGGGGATAATATGTAATGTCCCGTATATCCCGTACTTCTTTTAAGAGGAATAGTATGTAATATCCCGTAAATTATTTATATTCGAATAATTTATTTATTTGATTATTTAATTGTGTACAATATTTATTGGTTTTGATTATTAGTTTTTTTTTTACAAGAAAAAGGAATTTCGGATTTAAATTGTAAATAAAATAAGAATCATCTTTTACGTGGTTTTATGTTTCTCTAAGTGTGTTTTGCGTAAACTGAAACAATAACCTTCAGTGCTTAGGATTTCTCTGTACGTTTCTCCCCTCTCTGCTGTATATTTGTTTTTTTTTTCTTAAAAAAAAGAGGAGTCTTCTTCTTCATTGTTAGTTTCACGTTCAAAACCAACACCTTCACAAACTCTCTGCCCTTTCTTTCTCTCACGACCCTCTTTCTCTCGCTCCTACTGTTCCAGCGAGCCAAGCCGTTGTTTTCTGTCTCCTTTACTTTGTGTGTGCCCTTGCCTCGCCCAGCCTCTGTTTCGCTTGTGTATCTCGCATGTGTACCAATTCTGTTGTTGGGCCACCATCAGGTGAGCTTCGGCCACCAGGCCCGACCACCCATGAGGTACCCACGATAATTTTCCCTCTCCTTGATGGTTTGTGACCAAAAACTCTAAACCCTTATTTTGGTTAAATTATACAATTAATTTCTGTTTTGGATTGCTTATTGGTTTCGGATTTGCTAATTATATGTTAGATACTTTGGTATGACATAATTGAAAGGTTGAATGCTTGATTTGGTTTGGATGGTTCAATTCCAAGGTAACCTTTTCTAGTCACTTTGGAGTTCAATGTTAATTTCTCTTTTACGTGTGATTTGTTTGTGTTTGTATCTGATATTATACATGTCTATGGATGAACTATGAAATTGTGGTTATCATATTGCTTGGTTCAATTTGCTGCTTCTATATGTTAGCTACCTAATTATGGTTAGTTGTCTAGCTAATATGCTAGTATTATCTTGTATACATATAATGGTGCTTTTACTGAATTTTGCTATAATCAAATTGGTAAGATTATTTTTGTGAGTTATATTGATTAGCAGAAGAGTATTGAGCATAAGAGTGAGTTAGATATTTATTGGACCATAGACAAGCCAAAATAGAAACACTCTAATTTCTTTGCGAACACGTATCATAATTGTGTACTACGATTGACCCGGATTGGGTATGTGAAACGAATGAGATTATGAGTATTGACTATGAGTATGATTGATAAAGATTTGATCTTGGTATTGAGGCTCACAAGTTATTTGTCTCTTTAACTCTTGACATGTAGGTGAGTAGCCTAAGATATTGATTCTTAGATTATGAGCATTATTTTTATGAAAATGTGATATGGTTATCAATTGGTCCGAGAGTGGACTTTTGAAAGCCTGCAGGCTATGTTATGAGTTATGAGGGCCTATGGCCAAGTTATGAGAATGGTTTTGTCTCTGCGGTTTAACGTCGGTTCACTTCTCACATTGTCGAGGCTAACTAGGAGCTAGTAATTGAGAGCGATTGGCACACCATTTGGGTATTTGAGATCCTAATATGAATTATGGGAATAAATTATACTTGAGAGGTCATAGTTAGTGACCTATAGGGATTAATGGTGTCAAGGTCATAATTGACCTGAGTTGAACTTTTATTTGTTATTCGATAGAATGTCTGGTTACTCAACTTTGTTGATTGGTTGCTTTCCGTGCTACGTGTATGTGTGTCCTTTTTTTTCTTTTAATGGTGGGTCTATGTTGAACCTGTACGAAATTCGTTGTATGGGGGAGTAGATTGTAGTATGTTGTTATAGGTTTATGGTTTGTGAAGATCCATGAACGAGTTGATTTACACACACACACACACACACACACACACACACAACACACACACACACACACAACACACACACACACAGAACACACACACACACACACACACAGACACACACACACACACACACACACACAGAGTTAAGCGTACTTGGCTGGGAGTTGTACTAGGATGGGTGACCTCCTGGGAAGTTTTCTCCGGGGCATGCGAATGAGGACAAAGCATGTTGGAAAGGCTTGTGGTGATTTGTGGGGTCAGTTCTCAACCATGAAAGCAGTTCTGGGTGGCACCAGCAGCCCAGTTGGGCCTGGATGTTACACGCACGGTCACCGCGCTATCGCCGAGCCACTAGGCCGTTGCTTGGGTGGTCACCGTTGATGGCCGGCGTTGATCGTCCCTCTCTCTCTCCCTTTCTTTCTCTTTTTCTTCTTCTCTCTATTTCGCTCTCTTGTTCTCTCTCTCCTTTGTCGCACCACCGCGAGAACCACCACCACCGGCATAGGTTGACCGGTGGGTGGTCGGAGTGGTGATGGCCGAGCCCTGGATAGCCGTCTCGGGGTGGTCATGGGTTGCATGCTAACTTAGAGTTTCGATTTTTATTTTCGTAATTAATTATTTTTGATTTTCAACAGATTTAGTTTTATTGTTTATATTATTCTGCACTCATTCGGAATTGGAATTCAGATTTTCAAAAGCCTAGATTGGTTGGAATAAATCAAGGAATTTAAATAAAATATCATATTAATATTTAGTTACTGTTTGGATTTTGTATTTAATAAATACTGATTCGGTAATTGTTTTTATTTAGGACCTAACTAGCAAGCATGATTGTTTTTGGTTGTTGGAGCGTCTACTGTTGGAAAGCGTTTAGTGGTAAGCACTCATGCCTACTTCCAAAGCCCCATCAATGATGTGTTATGTGCTTGGGAATTGTTTGTGAATTTAATATGCAAAGCATGATTATACTATATCATCATTATTATGAGATTTATTAATCATGTTTAATAATATAATTATAAATTATAATGATCATGTTTTGAGAATTAATTAGTCTATATGTTGGTTATTGGACAATTGTTGAAGGTGATTTATTAATATTATTATGCTATTTAATATTTGCTAATTGGTATGGGTATTATTGAGTGCTAGTGAGCACCTATATATATATTATCGTTGAATGTGTTTGGATGAATTGTGATTTTTGGATATCATCTTCGTAAGATATTGCATGTCAACCTTATTAGATTATAGTTATTGAATTAAAGCATTTTTAATTCTCATCGTATTGAATTATCATCATCGTCGTTATGTACTATTCATTGTCAAGAGCATGAAATAAATTAGTAAGTCGTGGTCTCGTATTACCACTATCTCAACCAATGCAAATTATGTGAATTGAATTAAATGAGAGTAAGACTCCTAATGGATCCCTAGGAGTAGTCGAGCAATCGGGATTACACCTAATGGTGTAGTTCAGGGATGCATGATTCCCAAGTTACTTTATGGACACTTCATTGTGTGGCTAGGACGGATCATTCCCCATTTGTTAAGTCCTCTAGACTCACTTATTATACTAGAGGTAGTGTGCGCACTAGAGTCATTAAGTCCATGGCGTGATTGTATCTTTCTTTCAACAGTATGGGTAGTCATTGTTCTATTCGTTCTCTTACATCTCTCTAATCAAGACGGATTGTCTATGTCATATTTGGTGTGATCACTTGTAAGAACCCTCGCCTTTCCGGCGCCTACCGCGGATTGATTTTAGTTAGAATTAATGGTTCTTAAATAATATGTCGCATGCGATTCAAATTAATCGTAAGGAATAACAATTTGCAAATAAGAAGCTGCCACCAATTTTTAAGGAAATAATTGGAAACCATCAAAAAGTGCACCAAATTCCTATTGGGAATTGACTCATGCTCATGGGGACTAAATATTGAGTTCGGGATGTAGGTACGAAATAAATAAAACGAATCTCATCTAAATCGCCCGTATAAACGGCCTCTACTAAGCTTATCCATGTCAAATATTTATTTATGCTAATATATGGTTCCATACAAGTCCGGTCGTCCAAGATCCTAAATTAACTAGGCGGGTTAAGAACAACCAAATTACCTATGTTATCACTTTGCACAATTTATATCCAATTTACATGCATACTATTAACAAGCATAAACAAGATATAAATCATTAAATTAACGCTCCAACCTACCAACTTTGCTAAGCGCACCATGTATTGTATATGCACATCAATGAAACCGTTAGTATCTTCACACGAATAATAATGTAAAGACAATAACTTTATGCTAAAATAAACCTAAGAGGCTACTATATGCATGCAAAAACTACAAAAAGATGCAAACTTGCATAAACTAATAAAAAGATACTAACTTTATATGAACTAACATGCATAATTATGTACAAAACACAAAGTATGCAAATTTATTCAACTATAATCAAAAGCTAAATAAAACATGATTAATAAACAATAAATAAGAGATTTAATAAAGAGTCAGGCCCTCAGGATGGTTAACCTGGACGTTCTATTCGAACGGGACTAGTAGAATGGGGATTGCTCTTCAATCTTGGGTGCTAGGCTAGGTGTAATGCTTGCTTGGATCTTCAGATTTCTGAATTCTCTTTGATTTGGGGAAATGTGTGCTCTCAATGCTCTCAAAATTATGAACTGACTGACCTCTGCAAAAGAGGGTGAAAAGGAGTATTTATAGAGTTAGGGGACGAATTTAGGGGCTTAGGGCAAGAAGCCCGGGGCCAAAACTCGGCCCAGCCAAAACAAGCAGTTCAGTGGCCACACGGAGGGCAGGTGGGGCCAGCGGCTGGCCTAATGGCCCCCGCTGTCACGCGTTGGCCGCCGAGCCGGCAGCGATGGCCGCCGGGCCTAACGGTGGGCGCGTGACTATTTGACTTTTTGTGCTCAGTAAATTACAAAATTGCCCTTGGGCTGACCCAGGGGGCCGGGATTGAGCGGTTTTGACCCAAATCTTTGAGACACGATATCTCTTGATCCGGGAACCTGATTGAGGCAAGGTCAAAGGCGTTGGAATCCTTATAACAAGGGCTATCCAAAGACTGAGGTTTCAAGAAATTTGGTCTAGATTTCTGAGCAATGTCCCTTTCTACTTACGTCCATGTATCCATTACCATCATCATCGGGCGTTGCGGTGTTAGGGAGTGAGAACCGATTAGGGTGTCTACATCACTATTTAAGAATTTCATGTAAATGAATGTCGTTATGCGTATGCTTGATTATATGATTATGTGCGTATGCAAATGAATTTCAATGATTCTTCGAAAACCTCAGGTAAGGTTTGCGAAATGTTTTTACTGGGTACAGATGACGTTTATTTAGTTTATCTGGTTTATGTTTCTCTTTTGTTTCTTTTCTTTTCTTCTGTATTTTGTTTCCATCAAGGGAACCAAAGTGCAGGTTTAGTCAAGTGAGAACGTATATTTTGGAAGCTAGAGTTGACGTCAGTTTTCAGAACTCTTTTGTTCAGTTAAGATTGTTGGGATTTTTGGTTTGTGCCCTTTGAAGGCAAGGTTGTAATAAATTTAAATGGAGTTAAGTTCACTATTTTAGATAACTCTGATATTAATGATTAATTCTTATTAATTTGTAGTAAGCTCCTTTGATACCTAGACTTTCTTTATGCTTAGCATTTACTCATTAGTGATAAATGTTGCAGTAGCGCCCTTAGGTTTGTGACGGTTTAGTGGTGTTGAGTCATGTATAATGACGTCGTTAACTCCCATGAAATCGTTGTAATTTCGGGGGTGTTACACGTGGAATGTCATGCAAGCGCCTATATTTGCGTGAGGGTGACACGTGGGATGCCGCACAAGCGCCTAAATTCGTGTGGTGATGACGCGTATGCTGCCATCTAAGCCACTCATCCAAGTAGGTCAATAACTAATGCATGATCATTATTTAACTTCATAAATACAACATAATATAATTATTATGATATTATTCAAATTATAAAATAAAATAACTTTTGTTACGCAACTTTAAAAATTATAATTCTTAATCCATTGGATCAGGTTCGAAAAATACTTCAAAATATATTACCTTACTATTAAAACACATTGCGGCTCTCTCAAAACTTGTTTGGTGATGATATGTAGCACGCTAATAAGAGGACCATGTTCGTGTGAGAATGCCACGTAAACGACACATAAGCACAAGCTCGCCACATAGCATAACACATAATCCAAGTGTCAGCCATTAATGCATTATCATTAGTTGAATTTATTACGTATTTGTTAGTATATTTTCAAATTAAAAAATAAAATACATTTAGTTAAATAACTCAAAAAATTATAATTTTTACCCTATCGGATTAGATTCCAAAAATATTTCAAAATGAGATATGTATGTCCTATAATCTTTGGTAGAAGCATGGACAAGACATGTAAGGTGGCTATATTTGAATTCTATAAAATGAAAGGTGATCTAAATATTTTTATTTTATTTTTCTAATTAAAAAATTATTGTCTATATATTTATCTTCTACACTAAATACAAAAACACAGTGTAGTCTTACCAGTCTTGCCATGTGACACTCTTATGAGGTTTCTCCTATCTTTAGGATGTCACCTAATATAGTCTAACCATGTGGTATCACCTTTTTCATGTGGCATTTCTATGAGTCACTGTTATCTTTTTAGTCACCACATTATTCACCTTTCCCATGTGGCGCAGATATGACCCTTGCCGTGTGTTGTCATTTAATTTCATAATTACCCGTCAATCTACCATCAGTGAATTAGAAGCTCAACAAAACGATATAGATTTACATCTTAATATTTACTTAGTCATGTCCTAACTTTGAGTAGTCCATTTTTAAGTCACATCTATAAACACGTTGTGGAGTTATTGGAGCGAACTTTTATGTTCTCTGCCTATTCATATTACGAACAAATTAAGTTCGACATATTACTCATTTCTAAATCTTACATAAAATACCTACTATAGGCAATGAAACAATACCTAAATGAAAGACTGACCCCGGTGCATCGTCTGGGTGCCAAAACTTGTATATAATATAAAAGTGAGCTCAAGTAGTGTGGGCAGGACACGTAGGACACCAATTAGGAGGACCAAATTCGTGTGACGATGACATCTAAGCGCCACAGAGACGATGACATCTAAGCGCCACAGAAGTCAACTAGGAGGGCCAAATTCGTATCACGACGACATCTAAGCGTCACATAAGCACAAGTTGCCACATAGCCTAATAGAAGTGTCACACATTAATTTCTCATCATTAGTTGACTTAATATGTATTTATTAGCATATTGTTTCGATGGTGCTCATTCGCTTACCCACTTGTTCTTTGCAGATGATAGTCTTTTATTTGCAAAGGCAAGTGAAACCCAAGCGGTAGCAATTAAGAAGATCTTCGACATCTACGAGGGTGCTTCGGGCCAAAAGGTGAGTTTTGCCAAGTCTCAAGTGTATTTTAGCAAGGGTGTACGTGAAATTGTGAGAGCTAGAGTAAAAGCAATTCTGGAGGTTGGTGAAGTGGATGTGCATGACCGTTACCTGGGGCTGCCAACGGTGGTTGGCCGGTCTAAGAAAGTAATTTATGGTCCTTTAAGAGAGAGACTATGAAAGAAACTTCAAGGGTGGAAAGGTTTACTGCTTTCAAAAGCGGGTAGGAAATTTATGATAAAGGCGGTGGCCTAATCAGTGCCTACCTACCTGATGAGTGTTTTTAAATTGCCAGTGAACATTTGTATTGAAGTTAGGTCTATAATCTCGCAATCCTTTTGGGAGCAAAAAAAGGAATGAACGTAAAATCCATTTGATCTCTTGGAGAAAATTATGTCAGCCGAAGAAGCAAGGTGTTCTTGGTTTTAGAGATTTAAAGATGTTTAATTGGGCGCTCTTGGGAAAACAAGCTTGGAAATTGTTTAAGGGTGATGACATCCTACTTAGCCAAATGATCAAGGCACAATATTACCCACATGGTACTTTTATGGAAGCATCATTGGGGTCAAACCCGACCTATATTTGGAGGGGCATATGGGAAGCAAGATGGGTACTTCAGAAAGATGTAGGTTGGTGGGTGGCTAATAGTGACCATATTCGGGTCTGAAGTGATCCTTGGCTAAGAAGTCCCGGGTCACGAAGTATTATTACTGCTCGGTGCACTAATGAGGAGGATCAACGTGTAGCAGACATAATTTTAAGTGAGTGTAGACGCCAAAAAAGCGTCTTCAGATTTCTCCGCAAAAGCCCGATGATGAAAGGAGTAATTTTTAAGCTTGAACTGCTATTTTGCTTTAATAGTTTAAAATAAGGTCTCAGGTTTTCCTCTAAACACTCCTTCATTTTCACTTCATTTAAAATCCCCTTTCAAGAGCTTTCCATTGCTTCCTTCCGTGTCCAAATACGATTCCACACCTAAGAGTTATGGCCAAACAAAGTTTAGGGTCAAAATAGATGTAGCCGAATACCATGGACCATGTTTTCAGCCCCATTTTGGAGTCCACTTGGTTGAATTAATTTGTGAGCCTTATATTTTTGGATACCTTATTTAAATATCTTTCCAATGACATATCATGAGCCCACACCACATTCCCAACCAAGGAGTTACGAGCCCAACACTGATGCGCACTCCAAAACTGACCTCTCCTTACTCTTTCGGGCATATCTCTAGGTCCACAAAACATTTAAACCTGATACTAAAGCCATATGAAACTAGACCTAATAATCTTTCCAACGTATTTTGAATCATCCTATTTGGAGCCCAAACGAGTGAGATATGGCCCGGACAATATCCAGCTGAAAAGCTGTCAGCGACCCAGGCCAGCGGCGCTGCCTTTTCCTTCGGGCCCGGCTCATTTTTCAAGCCCGTCTCATTTTTCAGCTCAAGTTCGACCGTACAACCCTACTTTTCCACGCCTGTATAAGCAACCCCCCACCCTCAGTTCAAAACACACAGTCTACAATTGACACCCTCTATTCTCAGTAGTATTGACTACTATTCTATTCTATTCTCGGGAGTATTGACACCGAGCTTCCCCCTCTTTCTTTACTTGAGATCTATTTTTTCTATTCTTGTCAAATATAGCCTACAGTTCAGGTACAAATTCCTGAGGGCTAAAATTAAATTAATTGCTTAACTGTTTATTTTTCCAGTAGTCATAATGTAGATATCATGCTAGAATAACGTTTTTATTGCTTCCTAAATACTGTTTGTATAGTCGTTGTGATGTTCAACTTGTCAATCGAATGCATGTCTAAATAAAGGGCTAAAATAAATGTTGTGATGCTTGTGATGAACCAATTAATAGTCTAAGTCTAGGTTGTTAATCCGGTTTTGCATGGGAATTATGTCTTTAAATTATTAAGCAAAGTTGAGTTAGTAGAGGCCATCATAAACGGGCGAGTTGGGTGCCTAACACCTTCCCACCTCGTACCTTCGCCCCGAACCCTTTATTCTTGGGTACTTATATGTTCTATATAAGCGGGAGTCTTTCTAAAAACATGATTAGTTCACTTTTCGCGCTATTGGGTTGTCCCTTCGGTTTGTCCCTTCGATAAAACGCCGATAGCAGATTTGTGACCTCTTTCATGGTTTTTATTCAATTCAAGTCTTTTCAAAAGCTTTTCTAACTCGATAGTCCCTTGAACTTATCTAAGCCCCCAACTGACAAATTTTCTATAAGGACACACTCCGAGGAAAACAAAAGGATTGGTACGAAAAATCCCGGGTCCTTACAGTGGCAACTTCACTGGGGATTTATTTAAGAGGGTGAACTCGAAAGTCAAGTTTGTTTAATTATTTAAATAACATTTTCAATATTATTTTGCATCATTTGCATGTGCCTTGGCACAACCTTTTGACCCTTATCAACCCTCGAGGAAGTTTGTGTCGCAACTCGTAGACAACACGTATATCTAAAGGAATATGTAGTTGTCCTATCGTGCAAATCGACGCTTCCTCACCCATGACTCATCAATCCTTTGTTGATGAAAAGAATTACAATCGATGTGCCGACCATCCGCCGAACGGAAATTGTAATTTGTCATGGTAACCTCACAGGAGCCAAAAGCCTCTAACCCACATTCGTGCATTCGCTTGTTTGTTGTGCTTGTGTCGTTGTAATGCCCGTCTGATCACATGTTTGTCTGTAAACTACGTTGTTATAATGCTTGCTTGAACGCATGAATACCGTGACTATGTGCCAACATGTACTTACGTGCTAGGAGTCATTTCTTTTATTTTTAGCTAGTTCCTAATGCCCAAAAATGGTGCGAGAATTCTATTCAATGAGCACTCATTTCCCCAATAATATATTTTCATATAGCGTCGAAGTCATGAACAATTTTCTAGGACCTTTTAGGAGAAAAAAAAAAGAGTTAGTCTCTCCAATTTCCGCTCTTCCACTTTTTTTATTTTTCTTTTCTTTTCTTTATTTTTTTTGATGTAATTCAGATTTGGCAAAAAAAAAAAAAAAAAAAAAAACGCTGAAAAAAAAACAAAATTCCGAAAATAAAAAAAAAAATGCCGAAATTTCATTTATTTATTTATTTATTTATCCCATTTTCCATTTTCTTTGAGTCAAAAAAAAAATGAAAAAATTCGGAAAATAAAAAAATTGCCAAATTTCTTTTTTATTTTATTTTATCCCATTTTCCATTTTCTTTGAGTCTAGAAAAATCAAGGAAAATAAAATAGGATGGTCCGCCTTTTTCTATTTTGTTTTCATTTTCGTTCATCGACTTCATTTTTTCCTTTGATATGAGGGGAAATAATCGGGCATTTAGGCTTAGGTTGTCATTTTCCATTTCTTTGCATTGCATTGCATTGTACCTATTAGACGCTCCATGCTAGGATTCATAACTAGTCGTCATGTTTGCATTGTCGTCATTTCGCATATGCATTTGTAAAAAAATTCGAGTCTTGCATTTATTAATGTCTCCATTTGTTCATTACGTCTCATGCACTAGAAGTTTAGACAAGTCATTCATTAAGTGCTCTAGGGTCATTATAGGAAGCATCAATTCATTGTCATACATGTCAAGGTCAGTTCGTCATGCATCTTGCATATTGTTGTCGTAGCTCTGTCATTCGAGTTCATATAGACGTCCATAGGCACATTCACCTTAGGAGCTATCGAGGGTCTTCTAAAAATAACGATTCTTTGTTTTCAAGTCCTTTCTTTGGCGTCTTTCTAAGTTGAGACTTGTGTTCAGGATTGGGGGCTCGAGAAAGAGTTATGGTGACAAAGGTTGGGCTCGATCATCCGGCAGATTGGTTCGTGTACAAGCTACTTCCAAGACACCACCACATTCCAAAAGTCCATCACCCCATAATCCATCACCACCACAAAGCTCGCCACCACTCAATACATTCCTTACCTCACCGATCACACCCCCAAACTTCACCATGGTAAAAACCACCGACGAGAGGCTTGATGATCTCATGAGTGAGTTAGAGGGTTCGACTCAAGGTTGAAGATATCTAGAGGAAAAGAGAAGAAGAGTCAAGGATCCCTTCCGATTCCGATTCTGAGGAAGAAGGTTCAGATGCCATGCTGGCTAAGATCACCTCTGTGCTCGAGAGTAGCGGCTTGATCTCCAATTATAGTGCCAACGTAGGAAAGTTTGACAATAAGATCAAGGGTAAGCTTCCGGTCAAATTCTCTATGCCTGAAGTACCCACCTTCACAGGAGTCGACAACCCGCAGCATCACCTGAAATCCTTCACTACTGCTATGGCTCTAAGGGGAATCAACAAGAAACTCTATGCCCATCTGTTTCCCCAGACCCTTGATACGCATGCTTTACGATGGTTCTACTCGCTAGATCTGGAAAGCTACCCAACTTTGTCTGATTTCACCAAAGTCTTCCTTGCACGCTACAAGGAAAATGTTGCTCTACCTATGACCCTTCGAGAGTTAGAGATTACCAAACAAGAAGAAGATGAGGGATTCACTGCCTTCTTTAGGCGTTGAAAGCTAAAGATAGCTGAACTGGTTGAGCGACCTTCGCAAGCTGATCAAATCCGCCAACTCATCAAGAACCTGCAGCCCGCTTACAAGGAACCCCTCAAGTATCAAGCAATAGACACCTACAACCGGCTCTATGTTGTGGGCATCCTAATTGAAGTTAACCTTCTTAAGAATTCCACGTTAAGTCGTGAACAACGCAAGTATCTACAAGGGGCTGTCCTTCGTATCCCAATGAACAGCCTATGCTCGAGAAGTCGAAGAGAGTCGAAGTTTCCTAGTGTGCAAGTCTACTTGAGTCCAGTCAAGTTTAATGATGTCTAGTTGTCTTTTCAATTCATCCATAGAGTTTAGCTTACTTCTCGTGTAATGCTTCGCTTCGATTCAATAAAGATTGCATTCTGATTCCCATCATTGTTCTTTGTTCAATTCTATAACGAACTTAAGTTGCCTATGATGGAATAAAAAAAAAAATCAAAAGAAAAAATTTCAAAAGAAAGCCTTTATTGTGTAAAACATTAAACAAAGACTCCCTAATGATCATCCCCATAGAGGACCTACAGTTGAACCGTCCGTGCCGAGGACGGGAGGCATTCATTTGGCACCTCACATCAATATCCTTTACTATCCTATACATCATTACCACTTGCAACCCCTTGAGCCAAACACATAGCCTTTCATTTCTTACCCACATCATCCTTACCCGGGGAATGGTTGTGTGCGACATGAAAATAGAAGCAATCTTCTAGGCAAGGTGGACTGACCTACAAACAAAGCCACCGAAAGAAATACCAAAAAAAAGAGAGAACTCGAAAGTTCAAGAGCAAAAAAAAAAACAAAAGAGAAAAAAATTCGAGAGCGATCAAAGATCCAAAAGAGTGCAAACACTTCAAGCACAACCAAACAGCGGCCTTACCTAAACATAGGTCCCTTAACCACCTTGCCCAGATCACAGACTTCTATACCATCTAGCATACTTTGGAGGAGGGGATTTACATTGGGTTTATTTGAGCCTTTATCCTTTATTTGACACCTTAACCCAGCCTGACATTACAACCCTAAATCCCTCCAAGAGGTACGACCATTCAATAGTACGGTCCTGAACTATGTTGGCCTGATTCCATAAACTGGATACGTAGAAAACCTCAAAGAAGTCCGGCCACGACAACCACTTTGTCACATGATCATAAAGGAGTTTTCCTATTCCACCATTCTCATCTAAGGCAAAAAAAAAAAAAAAAATGAGCCCGGTAGGTTGAAAGCCCAAAAGGGCGGCCTAGGCAAAAGTTAGGGCAACAAACAAAAAATTTATAAAACAAATTCAACATCTTGAGGCAACTTAAATTTTCGAGGATTTAGAACATTGTTTCTCATGTAAGCGCTCCTTGGTCAGTTGTCTAGAGGTCATACTTATCACCTTTCTCGTAGGCTTGCACATAGACTTCCCAACTGGGGGCTTTTTCAAAATGAGTCGGTTCTTTGTCCGCTACGTTCCAAGTTGGCCATTTCGTCCCCATACCTTAAGTTAGGATATTTTGTACCGCCGCATCAATACTCATAGCTCCTCGAGTAGGTCATAACCATCAAGAACCACGCATCAAACTGGGGGCTGATTTTTCCTTGATTGCACCCAGTCTTGTCCACTTGTCTCTTACTCTGTCAAGATCACCACAGAAATGAAATTCTTGATCACAAATACTTTTCTCATATGAACACCCTCTTCAGACCCTATAGGAGAGTCGTGCATGTTAGGCTAGACCGCATGGAGCTGTGAGTCAATAGAGTCTGCATACATCATATTTGCATAAGTACTAGAGTCGCCTTCAAAGGCATGCATGTGTACATAATTTCTCAGTGTCTTGAGTCCCTGCTTGTTTACATGTCAATCCCCCATGTGCCCTATGCATATTACTATCTCATGTGTTGTACATCTTGTCATGGTCAGTCGGGTATGTCTATTGCATCTTTTCCCAATGTGGATATTTCCACTGCAGGTTTGAGTCTACCCGCTCTCCATCAAAATCAGTCAAGCCTGGAACTCATGATCAAGTCCAGAAGCGACCTTTCGACTACAACCAAGAATGGAGATAACCTTCCAACAACAGCCAAGCGCACGGGCCCCACAAGCTGACCCAAGGCCCCTTTTCCACTCCAGAGTTCGTTATTACAATTCATCTTGCGGCAATATCAGTATCAAATGCGCGGGAGCAAAGCCCTCGGGCCCACAAAGTTCAAATTCGACAGTTGCTCCATTTTACGGTACCAACTACTTACAGGTAAAACTAACCCATTAATTTTTGCAGGTCCCAAGTACTGAAACTCGGATCTACACGGCGATGACTCTCACGACCCAGAGCGCCCGATTTATTTACAACCCGAAATTTTCAACGACACTTGTTAAGCAACTCGACACTACAAATTTTTGGGGTTAGTCAATGATCGCTAAAGTTATTGCGGTTAAACTATCCCTCTGCAAGGTTACAAATTTTTGAGGTTAGTCAATGATCGCTAAAGTTATTGCAGTTAAACTATCCCTCTGCAATGTTACAATTTTTTGGGGCTAGTCAATGATCACTAAAGTTATTGCGGTTAAACTATCCTTCTGCAAGGTTACAGATTTATAGGGTTAGTCAATGATCGCTTAAGCTATTGCGGTTAAACTATCCCTCTTCAAAGTTATAAATTTTTATATGCTTCAGTCAATGATCGCTTAAACTATTGCGGTTATACTGTCCATTATTTTATATGCTTCAGTCAATGATCGCTTAAACTGTTGCGGTTATACTGTCCATTATTTTATATGCTTCAGTCAATGATCGCTTAAACTATTGCAGTTATATTGTCCATTATTTTATATGCTTCAGTCAATGATCGCTTAAACTTTTTCGGTTATACTGTCCATTGTTTTTATATGTTTCAGTCAATGATTGTTTAACCTATTGCATTTAAACTGTTCATATGTTTTAACCATTTTACAGCCGTCATTTTGATCGCGCTATCTTGTCAACCTTTTCATTTCTTATGCAGGGACGGAATCTCGGCATCCGCCGAGTAGTGCTTAGTCACTGTTTGCTCAATAAAGCATTTATACTATTCACTCTCTTGTTACTAACCATTTTTGCAACCGTTTTTTTTAATCGCGTTGTCTCGTTGACTTTTTCGTTTCTCGAAGAGGGAGGAAATCTCGACATTCGTCGAGTGGTGTTTAGTCACTAATTGTCGAAGCACTCTATGTTGATCATTCACAAAGTATTACTAACTTTTTCATTCACTCCGAATACAGGTCCCCAGCAGACGTTTAGGCCATCTATCCTACTACTATTAACCTTTCATTTTCTCTTGTGTTCACAGGGATGAAATCTTAGCACACTACGAGCGTGTTCCAACACAGGTTTGTCTTCATATGCATGCATACTGTACACTCTCACACACCATTTGCACATCAGCATCCTGCATGTCGCCTTCCGAATACTTTAATCTTCGTTTTTACTCAAGCTCGATCAAAGTGGGGGCTTCTGTAGACGCCAAAAAAGCGTCTTCGGATTTCTCCGCAAAAGCCCGATGATGAAAGGAGTAATTTTTAAGCTTGAACTGTTATTTTGCTTTAACAGTTTAAAAAAAGGTCTTAGGTTTTCCTCTAAACACTCCTTCATTTCCACTTCATTTAAAAGCCCCTTTAAAGAGTTTTCCATTGCTTCCTTCCATGTCCAAATACGATTCCACACCTAAGAGTTATCGCCAAACAAAATTTAGGGTCAAAACAGATGTAGCCGAATACCATGGAACGTGTTTTCAGCCCCATTTGGGAGTTTACTTGGTTGAATTAATTTTTAAGCCTTATATATTTTGATTCCTTATTCAAATATTTTTCCAATGACATATCATGAGCCCACACCACATTCCCAACCAAGGAGTTACGAGCCCAACACTGATGCGCACTCCAAAACTGACCTCTCCTTACTCTTTCGGGTATATCTCAAGGTCCACAAAACATTTGGACCTAAAACCAAATGCATACGAAGCTATACCCAATACGCTTTCCAATGCATCTTGAATAATCCAATTTGGAGCCCAAACGAATGAGATATAGCCCGGACAATATCCAGCTGAAAAGCTGTCAGCGGCCCAGGCCAGCGCCGCTAGCGGCGCTGCCTTTTCCTTCGGGCCCGGCTCATTTTTCAAGCCCATCTCATTTTTCAGCTCAAATTCGACCGTACAACCCTACTTTTCCACGCCTATATAAACAACCCCTCACCCTCAGTTCAAAACACACAGTCTACAGTTGACACCCTCTATTCTCAGTATTATTGACTCTGAGCTTCTCCCTCTTTCTTCCATAAACAATTCTATTCTATTCTCGGGAGTATTGACACCGAGCTTCCCCCTCTTTCTTTACTTGAGATCTATTTTTTCTATTCTTGGTAAATATAGCGTACAGTTCAGGTACAAATTCCTGTGGGCTCAAATGAAATTAATTGCTTAACTGTTTATTTTTCCAGTAGTCATAATGTAGATATCATGCTAGAATAACGTTTTTATTGCTTCCTAAATACTGTCTATATAGTCGTTGTGCTGCTCAACTTGTCAATCGAATGCATGTATAAATAAGGGTTAAAATAAATGTTGTGATGCTTGTGATGAACCAATTAATAGTCTAAGTCTAGGTTGTTAATCCGGTTTTGCATGGGAATTATGTCTTTAAATTATTAAGCAAACTTGAGTTAGTAGAGGCCGTCATAAATGGGCGAGTTGGGTGCCTAACACCTTCCGACCTCGTACCTTCGCCCCCGAACCCTTTATTCTTGGGGTACTTATATGTTCTATATAAGCGGGAGTCTTTCTAAAAACATGATTAGTTCACTTTTCGCGCTATTGGGTTGTCCCTTCGGATTGTCCCTTCGGATTGTCCCTTCGGTTTGTCCCTTCGATAAAACGCCGATAGCAGACTTGTGGCCTCTTTCATGGTTTTTATTCAATTCAACTCTTTTCAAAAGCTTTTCTAACTCGATGGTCCCTTGAACTTATCTAAGCCCGCAACTGACAAATTTTCTATAAGGACGCACTCCGGGGAAAACAAAAGGATTGGTACGAAAAATCCCGGGTCCTTACAGTGAGCAACGATGTTGGGACGTGGAGAAACTGCACAATACCTTTCTCCCCGTGGATATTGACCATATCTTGGCCATTCCGATCAGCCACCGCCTTCCGCAGGACGTGGTTTATTGGGCGTGGGAGAAATCAGGTGAGTACTCAGTGCGTAGTGAAGGAATTTTTAACTACTAACATGATCATACATACATAATAGAAATTCGAATAATCTAGAAAAACATGTGATTACTGTAATTAAATATCAAATCGAAAAATCCTAGTATGAACGCTACTGTCTCAAGAGCATATCCCCAAAAAGATATTGGAAGACTAGTAAGGCTCATCATTGATCGAACCATGTCTAACAAAGTTCGCTTTCTCCTCTCCGATACACCATTCCATTGTGGTGTACCTAGAGGGGTTAGTTGTGAAACAATTCCACAATCTTTCAAATGACTATCGAACTATTGGCTTAGATACTCACCCCCTCGATCTGATCGAAGGGCTTTAATCTTTTTTCCAAGTTGATTTTTTACTTCATTCTGAAACTCCCTGAAATTTTCAAAGCATTCAGATTTATGCCTCATCAAGTAGACATAACCATACCTGCTGAAGTCATTAGTAAAGGTAATGAAGTAGTGGTAACCTCCTCTAGCAACTGTGCTTAATGGTCTGCATACATCAGTATGTATAAGGCCTAATAAATCACTTGCTCTTTCAATGTGACCAGTGAAAGGTGCCTTAGTCATCTTCCCTAACAAAACAAGACTCACATGTCTCAAATGACTCAAAGTCAAATGAGTTTAAAAGTCCATCATTATGGAGCTTTTGAACACGCTTCTCGTTTATATGTCCAAGACGACAATGCCAAAGGTAAGTCGGGTTAGAGTCATTTGATTTGAGTCTCTTAGTAATTATGTTATAAACTGGAATTTTAAGGTCTAGAACATAAAGGCCACTTTTCATTGGGCCGCTAACATAAAATATATCATCTTTATAAAAGGAACAACATTTGTTCTTAATCACAAAGACAAAATCTTCTGATTCCAAATCTGAAACAGAAATAATATTCCTGCTAATGGCAGGTACATAATAACAATTAATGAGTTCTAAAACTAATCCAGATAACTTAAATAAAATGTTCCTACAGATAACGCAGCAACTCTTGCTCCATTTCCAACGCACGGGTCCACTTGACCTTTTGCCAAAGTCCTACTTATCTTTAGTCCCTGCACATTTGCACTAATGTGAGCACCACATCCGGTATCTAATACCCAAGAAGTAGAATTTGAAGAAGTAAATACATTTACTTCTATAACATAACATTTACCTGAAGTTGAAGGAACACTTCCCTTATTCTTCTTCAGATCCTCCAAATATTTCTTGCCATTCCTCTTCCAATGCCCAAGCTCATTGCAGTAGAAGCACTTGGTTTCATCATTAGGACCAGCGAGGGTTTGAACTTAGGCTTTCCTTTGGGTTGATTCACAATCGTACCCTTCATGTTAGCCTTTTCCTTGTCCTTAGCTTGACCATGTTTCTTCAACTGGGCCCCTTTTCTAACCATTAGAACATTGGGAGTTGGGTCCTTCTTGACGTTTTGCTCAGCAGTTTTGAGCATCCCATGCAGCTCAGCCAATGACTTGTTAAGATTATGCATATTATAGTTCATAACAAAAGTATCATAATCATTACTCAATGACGCTAAGATGACATCACTCGCCAACTCTTGACCCATTGGGGAGCCAAGTTTTTCCAAGTACTCAACATAACCAATCATCTTGATTACATGAGGACTAACTGAACTTCCTTTCCCCATCTTGCAGTTAACCAAGTCACTCAAAGTGTTAAACCTCTCAGTTCGTATTTTCTCCTAAAACATTCCTTTCAGGCTCTCAATCATCTCATAAGCCTCCATACTTTCATATCGCTTCTGAAGCTCAGAATTCATGGTGGTCAGCATGAGACAACTGACATCAATTGAATCATCTTTGAGCTTCTGATAAGCATTCCTCTCAGCATGAGGAGCATTGGTAGCAGGAGCCTTCTTGGGGACTGGTTTCTCAAGGACATATTCCTTTTTCTCTTGTTTGAGAACAATTCTCAAGTTTCAATACCAGTCCAAGAAATTGGTTCCATTAAGTTTGTCCTTCTCAAGGACGGATCGCAGTGAAAATGAGTGTGATGGTGTAGGGTTTGACATTATCTACAACAAATGTACAAAGATTTTTGTGACTTACTTCATAAATATATCGTTAACATTTTAACAAAAAAAATCTACTATATTAATGTGACAAATATCCATATAAAATATAGTGGAGCCAAGATCCATATTTCCTAAGTATCAAGAAAGCTTTGGCTTATCACTTTACACTTAGTTATTTAGGTAAATAACCCTTTACTAATTGTATCCTATACAACTCTTGTTTGTTAGAATGACATCATATGTCCCGGCTCCCAACTCTATGCCTTAAGGCCCAAAACTGTTTTGATGGCCTTATTAAGTAACAAATTTATACATATGGGTAACTGTTACTCATTCTAACAGACTTGAGTAATTAAGGATGCTCTTCTTTGGCAGACACATTTTAATGAATCAAGTCCTAATAGGTGTATTAGATTGGAAAAGCATCAAGTTAACTTAATATTACTTAGGGATGTGATTGATTATATGGAGTTGAGTTTCATGCAAACATAACATAACATATAATCAATAGTAAATAAGCGCAAGCATAAATAACAACACATGTGATATAGTATGGCCCCCCTAAGCTATGGTGATCTAATCTCCACACTTTGCTTCTTTCATATAGCAACTGGAGGTCATCTCCATGATATCCTTTGGCCTTCATGAACTTGATCTTACAATCAACTATATCATAAAAATTGCACTACTACACTGGCAATAATCTAATTATTACATTCAAAGTAACGACACGCAGGTCGTATTTAATAATTACATTCAAATAAACGACACGCGGACCGTATTTTAAACCAAAGTAAAATTATGGGTCATACTATTCACCATACCATACCATTCAACATCATGAGAACTAAGATATCATATATCAAACATCAAAGATTTGTAATGGCATAAAAAATAAAACATCATTCGCATAAACAAGCAAAACCATGCAGGGGTCGAGAGGCAGCGCCCCTCGCGGGGTCCAAGGGGCAGAGCCCCTGGCGGCGGTTTCGCTGGCCGGACAGCGAGTGGGGGTCGAAGGGGCATAGCCCCTCGCGGGGTTCGGGGAAGCCTAAACATATTTAGTGGGGAAACTGCCACGATTAATCTCATTAATCGTGAACCCTAGGCTAATCGTATTAACATATTTTAGGGTTTTGCCGTAATTTATCTATGTGAATTCGTCAAACAGTAGCACACAGGATTACAACAACTTGTATTCAAACAACATGCTATTTGTAACATACGAATCTTAACATATGAACTATTCATACAGACATGCTTTCATAGATAGATAAATACTAACATGCTCAGATCCGAATATTAGAAAAACAGAAAATGAATCATACATAAACATGTATTATATACATATCATGATTTTGTACTTACTCATATATCTACCATATATCATATATTCGAAGATAGTAAAACACAAGTAGCTTTGATACCACTGAAGGAATTTCTAACTACTAACATGATCATACATGTATGATAAAAATTCGATTAATCTAAAAAATATGTGATTACTGTAATTAAATATCAAATAGAAATCCTACATCACTCCTTGATGGCTGGTTGGTTGAACAGTGATTGGGTATGGATGAACACGTCAGATGTCGTGCCTCAACTGGTATCCACACACAGGCTCGAATCCACACGTCAGTATGCTAGTACAGCGATCCCGTTCACAACCTCTGTTCTCTCCTTACTCTAATGACACACAGTTAGGGTTTCGTGAAAACTGATTATCACGTATATTCTAACTGATCGGGAGTCACGATATATATAAGGAGGCAGGAGGGCTGATTAGGTTAAGTGTGTGATGGGCCTAATCCGAATTAGACCCTTCTAATAAAACGAGCCTGTTAAGTGTGCACCCTGCTGATTTACTTAATGTGGCAGTAAGCAATCCCTAAGATATAAACCCAGGTCTATAGTGCAATATAGACCAACCCAGGACCCCAATTAAACCCATCCCAAAAAGCAAATAAAACCCAGGCCGAAACGCACATAAATCAGGCCCGCGTTTCATTTAACAAAAAAAAAAAAAAGAAAACCGCCACTTTTCATTTTCTCTCTCCTCAGTAGTTATTTTCTCTCTCCTCATTAACGTTCGATTCTCTCTCTCCTCATTAAGCAATCCCTAAGATATAAACCCAGTAGTTATTTGCTGCAAATTGATCTCCATTACTTGCGCAACTTCTATTTCCGGTTGATTCATCAACAGCAAAGGTAAAAATTCATTTTTACTTCATTTTAGTTTAATTTTTCGCTATTTCTATTACTAATTCTGCTATAACCTAATATTTTTTTTGTTTTTGCAATTGATTCATCAAAAATTCGATTTCGGTAAACCCTAACTAAAGGTAAATTCAATTTTGTTATTATCCTTCGTTGTTCTTGTTTTCGCTTAATTTTTAAGTAACGATTTTGCTAAACCTAAAAATTAATTAATTTTTGCAGTTAATTCCTCAACATAAGAGGTAAAATTCATCACTTCTTTGTTTAATTACGTTTCTCTGTTACGAAATTCATTTATGTTTAGAAATTCATTTTTAACATCTATTAATTCATCAAACAAAATCTGAAAATTTTGTTAATTTTTCCAAGATTCATTTTTGCAGTAAAATCCATTCAGTAAAGATGTCAAAATCAGAACAAAGCAGCTTCAGAACATGCAAAGAGGATTCAGCTTCATCTTCTAGGTAGTTGTTGTATTGGATTAATGAATCATTTCTGTTGATGAATTTTTGCAATCTGTTAATGAATTTGCTATATGTCTTTTGCTTAAATGAATGTTTGATTTCTGTTGATAAATATGTTGAAATGAATCTTTGATTTTGGTTAAATGAAATGGTCCTGTGAACATAGCTAGCTTGATTTTAGATAAAATGAATCTTTCATATTGAATGAAACTCTAATCATGTTCATTTTTCATGAATTTTTTAACAGAAATGAATGTTTGATATCAGTCGATAAATATGTTGATCTTAATTGATGTAGCTTTGAATTTAATAAATGAATTGATCATCTTAACAATACGTAGATTGCTTTTAGATAAAAATGTATCTTTAACTTTTCTTGATGAATTTTTTAACAGAAATGATTGTTTGGTTTCGGTTGATGAATATGTTGATCTTAATTGATGTAGCTTTGAATTTAGTAAATAAATTGATCATCTTAACAATAGATAGATTGCTTTTGGATAAAATGAATCTTTGTTATAGATTAATGAATTTTTGAATATGATTAATGAATTGATCATTGTAAGATAGCTATGTTGCTTGATGAATTTACCATCTTAACAAAAATTTAGTTTCTGATTGATGAGTTTTGATCATGTTGATTAAAAGAACCTTTTGATTTCCTTTAATGAATTTGCTATATGTCTTTTGCTTAAATGAATGTTTGATTTCTGTTGATGAATTTGTTGAAATGAATCTTTGATTTTGTTTAAATGAAATGCTCTTGTGATCATAGCTAGGTTGCTTTTACATAAAAATGAATCTTTCATATTGAATGAAAACTTTGATCATGTTTATTTCTCTTGATGAATTTCTTAACAGAAATGAATGTTTGATTTCGGTTGATGAATATGTTGATCTTAATTGATGTAGCTTTGAATTTAGTGATTGAATTGATCATCTTAACAAATAGGTAGATCGCTTTTGGATAAAATGAATCTTTGTTATAGATTAATAAACTTTTTGAATTCATGTAAATGAATTGATTAGTTTAAGATAGCTACATCATTTTTGCTTAAATGAATATTTTGCTTAAGCAAACATCTTAAATATGTTGCTTTTGTCTGGTTAATGAAATGATGAATCTTTGATTTTGTTTAATTAAATTTGTTATGTTGCTTGATGAATTTACCATCTTAACAAAAATCTAGTTTCTGATTGATGAGTTTTGATCATGTCCATTAAAGAACCTGTTGATTTCCTTTAATGAATTTGATCTTGTTGGCTGATTTGACATAGATGTATCTTTTATTTGCTTGATGAATTTAGTCATTCTAATTTATCAATATTTGATTCTTGTTAACGAATATTTGAAGTTCATTAATGATGTGATCATCTTATTGATGGATTGGTTTAAGCTTGAGAGAACCTTTGATGTTTCCATCTTTGTGATGCATTTCATTATTGTATTTTAAATAAAATAACATAAGTAGTTCCATGAGTTTTATAGCAGTATTGATGAATGCAGTACCTTCTAATGATTAATATGAATTTTTAACTATGAATTTTATGTTTTCATTCTAACTTGAGGGTAGGAGATGATGAAGAAACATCATCAAAAGTTATTTCAATTAAAAAATTATCCTATGTGTTGCTAAACCTAACCCTATCAACTCTGCACCTCCGAGTTCTGATCAAAGAGTCCATTTGATAGCTTCGGGCGAATTGGGGCCAAAGAGTTGTGGACATATTATAGCAGATGTGCAGCCATTATCATCTAAGAAAAGAAAGTTTGATGATAATGATATTGTCCACATTTGTTCATCTGGAAGGATTGGTGTAGCTCAAGTGGTTCTGCTGAGAAGGAATCTGAGGTGTTAGAGAATAGACCAGCAGAGATTGAAGGAGATCCAGGAACACATGGTTTAGAAATTGGGGAGGATCTTCAGATAGAAACTATATATACAAGGCCTAAACGAGGACGGAAAACAATGGCACACAAATGTACTGACATTGCTCTTCGCGAACCAAGGCATATAGTTTCTGTGGAATCTCCTAGGCAACAAAGACCGCGTGATGGGAAAGCCGCAATAATTGAAGAAGTAGAAGTGTCAGATAGTGCACTTGCTGTTGTAGATGAACAGAAGAACAAGAGAGGGAGGGGAAGACCGAGAAAAGTGCAAGATCCAGGTACTGCACTCAGTGTTGTTGGCACAAACGAGCTCATAGCTGCTCAGAAACTAAAAGAAATGAAAGCAGAAAACACATGCAAAAACAGGATGTCACCAAAAGGACTATTCAGAATGATATCCAAGTTAAATGAGCTGTAACGGAAAGCTGTGACAGAAGTAGGGTTTGGTGGACTTTTGTATTTAAAGTTCAGTACAATACATGGTGAGTTTGCAAAAAGGATTGTAATGAATTTGGAACATGTCAGTCGTTACTATGACTTTGACCATGGAGATAGGTTAGTCATATGGGAAGAAGATGTGTTCTTGACACTAGGGCTTCCAAGAGGTCCAAAGAGAGTAGTTGAGGCAAAAAGTCAAACTGAAAGTGTTCAGTTTCACCAACTGGTAGAAGATTGGAGAGAAAGATGGGGGGGGCAACTCCAGCAACTTCTGAAATGCCTGATACAATAGCAACAAGAGGCGATCATGGAGATGAATTTACGAGAGATTTTGTAGTATACGTGATGGCAGCTCTACTTCAAGGTCGACAAAGCCGACCATGTCCTTATAAGTACCTGTACAATCTCATGAATGTCGACGAGATAAAGCAATACAACTTCTGTCAGTTTGTTGTGAACAGTCTCAGTGACAGTGTAGGAAACTGGAAGAGTAATCCGAGAAGTTTCTTTAAAGGACCATTGTTGTTTCTTATGGTTAGTTTTTCTTTAACTTGTGCTTTATCTATTCATTTATCAAATCATTTCTCTGAATTATTAAACAAAAAGAGTATGATATTATTATGCATGCAGTTATGTTAATTAATGAATTTATCATCTTGAAATAGCTAGATTGTATTTCCTGACAAGAACATTTTGATTTCCTTAAATGAATATGATCATGTTTATTGATGAATGTTAATTTGACATACATGAATCTTTGTTTCCCGTGATGAATTTCATCATTCTGATTGATGAATTTTCAAAGTTCATTAATGAATTCATTATCGTAACATAGCTAGATTTGCTTTGGGTTAAATTAAATGAATTAGGTCATTCTGATTGATTAATCTTTGACTTTTGTTAATGAATTGATCAGTTTAAAGTAGCTTGATTGCTCTGGTTTTAATCTTTGGTTGAATGAATCTTTGAACATCTTAACATACTATTAACTTATTCTCCATGTAGTTATGCTACTGTGATAGAGTGGTATTTAAAGTCAGAAGTGTCCCTAGGAAATTCCCAATCATAAGAAATTGGACAGCAGAAGATATAGATGAGTGGGTAAGTGATGAATTGAAGGAAAAATTTGGCAAAGGATCAGTTGAAGAACGCATAGATATTACTGGTGTTGGTGAGTTTCGTAAAAATTTAGATTACTTTTATACTAATTTCAAATGAATTTCTGATTACAATACTTCTGATATTTTAGATGTTGAGGCGGTGTTGGTTGGTCCTCCTTTTGAAGCAAATGATGGTGATGAATCCGAAGGACAAAGTGGGGAGGATTATGATGGACCATCAGGAGCTGCTGAGAAACATAATCATGAGCTTGAAGCACCATCCGAAGCTCATAATGAAAGACCAGAAATTGGTACTCAGCATCTGACAGCTGACCTTGCTGCTACATCAACAGCGCACCATTCAGCAGAACAACATGACCATGAGTGCTTCAACAATGATTCAGCTCCCGATGACCAAGATTTTCCCCTTTGTTCAAATGAAATGCATGAGTTTTTGGTGCCTATATTTGAACCTCAACTGGCACAATCAACTCCACCCTTTCATCCTGAACCAGAACCACAGCCTTTTTCACCTTTGGTGGTTCAAGATCCAATTGAAAAAGAACTTGAATTATGCCAACCTCACAATTGCACTGAAAGTACTACCTCTCCTAATCAGCCAACAAAGGATAAGAATGTGAATCCTTGAGAGGTAAATGTTTCTATGCATATAACATTCAAATTATATTATGCCTCAATGAATATTTTTCATTTAATTTGATGAATTCTTTGTGTACTAGGCATACAGAAGTAGGCTTGTAGATGTCGCCTTAAGGATGGCTAGCATCTTTGTTGATTTTGGTGAAACAATTCGTGAGGGAGTGGGTTATATGCCTGAGAGTGAGCTCCTGTAGAGAGTTTAGAACGCTTCTATAAATATGTTCACGGGGTTTTCTGAGAGCCAGAGACAGAGCCAAGAAGCGTTCAGACAAAGCCAAGAGGCGGCGAGACGGAGCTAAGAGATAGAGGAGAATGCTAAGCTTGATATTGAGAGTAAAAAGGATGGGGGAAATGAGGTATTGCCTTCTGAAGAGGCACAACCAAGCTCAAGCAGACAAGTACCGCACATAGAGCTTGAAGACTTCTTTGAAACTGAAGAAATGCTTCGAGCAGTTGATGCGATGGAGAAGGCAGCCATCTCTATTTCCCTAACACCTCCTTCGTTTGATTTAGGGATATCTCCAATTTTAACCTCTTTAAAAGTTACCTCAGATATTGCTAAAACGTAAAAACTGCTTACCTCATATATTTCATTTGATGAATTTTATATCTTATGTAAATGAATTTGATATGTTTAATGAATGTTATATATTTACAGGTACAACAAAAATAATAATGAACAAGGTTGTAGTTACATCACTCCCCCTGCTCCTAGACTGTCGCTGTCCACCAGCGTTAGCCCTTCAATAAGTGATGAACTTACTTATATTGAACCTTCTACTGAGAACAAAGGCAAACATCTGATGACAAGAGAAGAAAGAGCAGAAAGAGCAGAAGAGATGATACGACAACGGCACCCAGACCGTCTTCCCTTTGCATTTTGATCACCATTCTGGACCAAACACGTTAATGTTGCAAAGCGGTGCACTGAGCAAGAGCAGCAAGTGGCTGATTACTCATTATCAGAAGAAAGAGGCTTCAACACGTACGCATACCCCTATACCATAAAAAATCATCAATTATAGCTTCTTTTTTGTATATATATTAAATCAATATTAATTACTGTTACTTTTGTTTCATCCAACGAGGTGCTAGTAAGACTCCGGCCATTTCTTTTCACAATAAGGAGTGTATTTCTTACCCTTGGAGGGATTGCCAGTGAGAGAGATGCTGTTGACAATCAAATTATTGATGTTTGGACTTTGATGCTCAACAACAAAGAGCGAGCTAGAAGTTCTGAATCGCCAATGAGGTTTTTCTTGTCAAAAAACGTCTATGTAAGTTTTAGTTGTGTGAATTATGTGAAATGACCCTTCTTTATATAGTTTAAACCCAATATTGAAAATAGCTACAATGAATTCATTTGTTAAAAAGGTCCACTTCACTTTTATTGTACCGGAAGAAAAGCAAATCCAAGATTTTGTGGACCGAAGATGGAACATTGCAACATGAAAGACCTAAGGGATGTCAGCATGGTAACATTCAACTAGTCTTTCAAATTCATCTTGTTTGTGGCAGAATTCATTGCTCCTCTACAATGAATTCATTCACATAAACTGGTCATTCATTGATATAACACATTGAATTCATTGCTCCTCTGCTGTGAATTCATTTACTTAACACTGAAATTCATCAAAAACCCCCTTGAATTCATTTACTTAAATTCATAGCACATGCAATTCATCTTTCAATTCTTTTGCATTCGACCATATCATCAAAGCAACTAATTTTGTGCTTACAAATTCTATGACAGTTCTTCTTTGCAATTGGTGTAAGCAATCACTTCTACACAGTTTGTGTCAATTTCAAATCTCGCTTTATTGAGATTCTTGAAAACAGGAAACTACCCAAAGAAGTGTCCAAGAAAGCAAAATATGGTCGTGTGATTAAAAATATTGTAAGATTTCATACTTTACATATATTCATGCCTAATGAATACTAAAATATAATATATGTTTGTCAGAATTCTTTAGTCTATTCCTTGTTTGCTTTGAATTCATTTAATTGTCTATATATCATATTTAGGTCAAAGGATTTACTGTTTTCTTGACACAAATAAAACATCCTAAAGCTGAAGAAATGAAACTGTACAAAGACAAGATCATGCCCTTACTATGGCGTAATAACAACAACATTTCAGATTGTGCCATATATATACCATAAGGCGCATGGAGACATACAAGGGCACAATGGAAGGTTATGAACCTTTTGCTAAGAATGATATAAGTAAAGTTTTTGTCTTATTTCCTTCAATTCAGCCTTTCAAAAAAAAATATATGCCTAATTCTTTATGCCTGTTATATTTCACAGGAGACAGCAGTAAAGACACTCAGGGTAAAGTACTATTACAGTATCATCACAAATGAAATCAATGATGAGAGGAAGAAGATCTTGCCAAGAGTGAAAGACAGCCTCAAGAAGAAGGACACATAGATGTTAGGATGAGTTACAATCTGAACAAAATGTATAGGGTCAAGTATTGTTAAACTATGGAAATTCCGTATTTGTATAGCAAAATATCTGAACAAAAATTCTATATAGTCATTTAGTACAGATTCTGATCCAAGTGTTGATACAAAACTGGAACTGAATGAAAATGAATTCCATCTGCTATTATTAGTACAGATTCTGATCAAAAGTCTTGGTACATTCTTTAGATTTGCTTTCAGATATGAATTCAATATTCCAATTAAGAAAACTGGAATTGAATAGAAATAAATTCAATGTGCTATTTTCAAGATGAATTGGAAGTTACAATGTAAATGAATTCATGCAATTCCCACAAATTTGATTACTTAAATAAATGAATTCATAGCAAAGGAGCAATGAATTCTAGTACGAAAAATGAATTTCCTTAAGGAAATGAATCACAAAAAGAAAGCAGCACAAAAAAAGATCTTTAATGGCTAATTTCAACATGAATTGAGAAAATACAATGGAAATGAATTCCATGTGATTAAGTACATAAACAAAATGAATTCAGAGCAAAAATGAATTAAAAGGTAAAAACCAATGAATTCTTTGAAGAGGATTCATTTTCAAAATGAGTGCATTATTTTCAAGAAAAATTCAAAGATAAAACCAAATGAATTCAATATGGTATATTGATAAATTTCAGTACTTAAGTAAATGAATTCAGAGCACAAGAGTGATGAATTCTGCCATAAAAATCAATAAATCACAGATTGCTCTTTCTTGAGTGTTTTCAACATGAATTCAAAGCTCAAATCCAAATGAATTCCATGTTCTATACTGATGAATTTAAGTACTTATGAAAAATGAATTCAAAATAAATAAGCAAATGAATTCCATGTAGTATGCTAATGAAACTAAGTACTTATAAAAATGAATTAAAAGGAAAAACCAATGAACTTTTCTTGAAAAAATAAGAGAATTCATTTTCAAAGATGAATGCATTATTTTCAAGAAGAATTCAAAGATAAAACCAAATTAATTCTATATGGTACATTGATGAGTTTCAGTTTTTAAGTAAATGAATTCAGAGCACAGGAGTGATGAATTATGCCATAAAAATTAATGAATTGGAGATTACTCTTTGTTGACTGTTTTCCATATCAACTACTTAGTCAACGCGGTCGCACCAAAAAATAACGCATAAAAAGCGCAACCTTAAGAAATAAACAATAGTTTGATGACTTATGCTGAAGTGAAATGAATTCAAAGCACAAAACCAAAAATGAATTCCATGTCGTATACTGATGAATTTAAGTACTTATGAAAATGAGTTCAAAACACAAATACTTCCATTCATTGCAGCGTATAACAAATACAAGATAAACAAAACCACAAGAAAGGATACTTCCATTCCATTCATTAAAAATTTACATCCAAAAAAGACATGACAACAAAAACGAATTCATTAGCATTCTTTACCCATCAAAAAGAAACTGCTTCACTATACAGTTTAGTTAACTGCAAATCCTCTAAAAAAATAATATTGATGGACACTACAGCACCAAAAAACAGCATAAAAATTAGCATTCATCCCCCCTACTCTTGGTCATACACTGGACCAGGCCAGGCGTTTGCCTCACCGGGATGTTCCTCCAGCCAAAGAAAAAGCTGTCATTCAGCTATGGACATCCAATGCCTATCTTGAAATCTGTTTTGTATGACATAACAATGCCATACAAGACCCTCCCACCTTTTCGCCACTGTCAGACATTGTCGCAACGTCCTCATTGAACATCTTTTGAAAACATGCTGCTGCATGATTTTCTCAAGTTGTAAAAGCTTTGTTACTCCCCCAGCCCATGCCATCTTGTTCCATTTCTTGGAAACCTTAGAAGCAGCAGATAATTCTTCAGGATCAAGTCGATGAAACACATCCGTCATCAGTATTTCTGACATTCCTGGGATGTCAGTAAAATCTCCAGTATCGCAATACTCATCATAAGTTGGTCTGCAGAGAGACATTCTTTGATGAGCTTCAAGACCTAGCCTGTTGATTAAAGCATCGATATCTACAACACAAAAAGAGTAAAGCCAAAAAAAGAAACAAAAATGAGTCATAAAATGTCCTATTAAAATAAATTTTACTACCTCTAACACTGTAGCAGAACTTAGTTATTCAATTCACAAAAAAAACACCCTAAAAACAAAAAAAAAAAAAAAACTACAAAAATAATGATCTTTAACAAAACCATCTGACCAAAAAATATATAACCTAATTCTAACAAACAACTAGCTAAACAGAAAAACACAACAAAAATAGCAAGAGCTTCAATTCAATTCAGATAAAAAACCTTAAATCACAACTGACACTGTAGCAAAAAAATTTAACTATGCAATTCAAAAAAATAACCTAAAATCAACAAGCATTTAAAATAACAAAATGAACTTTAACAAACAATTAGCCAAAACAAAAGAGCAACAACTTGACTTTCAATTCTGCCACAAAAACACAAAATAACACTGTAGCAGAAACCTTAACTATGCAACATTCACAAAAAATTAAATTAAAAAATACTTTAAAAACAACAGTTGGACAAAATGTAAGCTACTGCTAAAAATCAAACATCAAAATTGAAGCAAAAAACTTTTACACCAAAACGCAAAACACCACAAAAAACAAACAAAACCAAACAAAAAAACCCCACAAAACAAAATGCAAAAAAAACTTGAAAAAAACTAAAAGGAAGACTAAAAAATACCTTCAAAAGGTGGTGAACCATCAACCTTCATCTTCTTATTGCAAGGGATTGCTCTGGTCTTCTGACGCAAAAGAGTGAAGCGCTACTTAGTTGGGTTTGTGCAAAAACGTTTGATTTCTCAGTTCAGGGGCATGATCAGTGGACGGTTATAAAGCAAATCATTAGAGGCATGATGATCATTTAATGATGTCAAATTGCTCTCAAAACCCAAAAACCGGGGCAAAATTTCCACCAATCATTTTCATTATGTCAAAATCACTGTTAAAGTGAAATAATTTAAAATGATTAAAAAACATAAAACTTAAGGCTATGAATGTTACAACCATTTCAAATGAATACTAGAGACTCCAAAAACCATTTCAGCCATTTCAAAATCCATATTTGAAACTCCAAAAGCAAAATCTAAGCACTACTCATCAGACTCAAACCCAAAAAAGAACCCTCTTCCAATTCATCTTGTCAGGTATGTTTCTTCTAAACTCTTCCCATTTCATGTTTGTGTCAGGTATAGTACTACCCATTTTTAGATGCAGGTTAAAAATTGTGTTTCTTGTTTAGCATTTTTCACTAATACCCATTGCTTTGGTTTGATCTGTTTAGCATTTTTCAATACCAATTCCTTTTAATTTGTTTAGTAGCTCTTTTAATGCTATAAATATTTGACAAAATGCATGATTTTAGTCTAAAAATATTTGTTGCTAGTTGTTTATAATTCAACAAGTTTACCTCCTATTTTGCTCACCTCTTGCTTACCATTCAAAAATAAATGAATGTTTAAAAGCAATGTTATACAAAAAAGGCAAAATTCATCATATTCCAACCTGTTATCATTGTGAAAAAATAATAATGATAGGCTATTTTTCAAATTTGATTCAACATTTCATTTCATTAAAAGTACAAAAAAAAAAGGGTTTTGTTGTATGTGGCTTAGCATTGTACATTTTCCATGTTGATAACTAAAGATCATTACAGGATTAGCAAAAATACATGGCTTCACCTAATGATCAGAAGAAAACGGTAAAGAAGAATGTAGAGGAGATAGAAGGACTTGATGACCTTCTAACACAGCATATCTTCCCAAAGTGTGACAAATTGACACTATGGAAGACGACTTGTTCATCAAAAAAACTGAAGTTGCTGGTTTGGGAATCTCGAGCCCTATTCCCTTTCAAGATGACAGAATTTGATGAACTTCTGACACTCCATGTCTTAACAAAACTTAACAATGATGACCTGATAAGCGTTTCTAAGATAAATAAAAAATGGTCTATGCTAGCTTGGAGCAGCAAATCAATCAAAACCAACAGAGCTACCAGTGACAAGCGAGCATTTGAAGCCGCTCAGATGATTGAAGCCGACGCTGCTAATGAAGCTTCAACTGCTCCTGTTGATTCAAACAAGCAAGAGTCCAATACCCTAGAGGATATTGACTAAACGGATAGAAATCAAACACCCTTTACGAAAGCTTAACTTAGAATCACATTTTGCTTGTATTGGTGTTTACTTTTGCTTCGTATGCATATAAGGGGTGTGAATCTTGTATAGGAATGTCACTTTTTGATCAATGTACTTATGCATGCTATAAATGAAATGAAATATCTTGTAAGTTTATGAATTCATTGCTTTAAGTCGAAAATTGAGTAATCACTATTGATTTCAAAATCGAATGATATCCCATAAATTTATAGAGAAACAATAAATGAACTTAGCAAAGCAAATGGTTAAAATCTGCAAATGAATTCACACCAAAGCTCAATGAATTCATTCCATTATTTCAATGAATTCATTCCATTATTTCAATGAATTCATCCCAAAAACTAATGAATTAATTCAGAAAGGAATGAATTAAGAACAAAAATGACTATTTCCCAAACTGTGTCAATAATGAAATCTCCATATCAAATGAAAAACAAAACTTTATCTCTAAAAAATCAAATTAATTCTGACAAACAAGAGTCATGTGTCCTTGGGACTGAAACCTATGATCAAAGCTGATATACTAGCTATTAAAAAAGGATATAATCAACGCAAATTACCAGTCAAATATCTCATAAGTCCTCTCTCTATTCGGAGATTGACTCTATCTCAATATCATATCCTAGTACACAAGATGACAGCAAGACTTAGAGCACGAAGGGCAGCTAGGGATCTTTCCAAGTAGCAAAGATTGAGATATCAAATATGTTTTGTTTGGGGTTCAAGCAATTTGGATCCCACCATTTGTATTACCTCGCAGTTTTGAATTGCTTGCACTATCCCCCATAGATCGGTGACATGGGCACAGGAGATAGAACAGATGCTGAAAAAGTGTAGGGAGAAATCTGATCAACAGCAGATTTTACAACTCGGTTTGCTGAGCTTGTATAACAACAAGTGGGATACATAAAAAGGTCAAATGAATTCATAACAAAACATCAATGATTTCATACCAAAAGTTCAATGAATTCGTACCAAAGTTTCAATGAATTTATAACAAAGTTTCAATGAATCTCATGTTTAATTTACAGATGACTTTTCAACGGAGTTGGATTCCCAAGCCACATAGCAAAACGCAAAATCAAATAGAAAATGAATTCAGGACTCATATAGATATACTCAGTCAAAACTTAATTGCAATGAATTCTGAAACCTTCATTTGATATACTGAATTTCTAACAAATACAAAATGAATTCATACCAATATTTCAATGAATTCAGAACAAAAATGATTGTTTCCCAAACCAAAAAATAACACTACAGTCTCAAAACGTGTCACTTGTACCACCTCAATTCAAACAAAAAAAGAAGTACAAAAACACAACTAGGTAGGCTCTATAACTTCTAATCACCCCACAAAGCAGCATCTTCTAGATATGCAGCAGGAAGTACTACACTTGTCCTGTGTTGGATGTGTACTGTGTGGCCATGAAACATGGTGCACCTCCTTGTGGATGAACCAAATATCCTTCCCCAGCTATCTGATCAACAACATCTTGTATCCATGCAAAAAGTTAAGAAAATTCCACTTTAGCACATAATCTAAGAAAAGCTTGAATAAAAACGTAGAAACATATAACAAAAGAATACCTTAACCGATTATTGCACAGCTTGCTTTGTATGCATCCTTGCCCTTTTCACTGCAGCGCCTTTCCGTCCCCTTATTGTCTTGCATATCTTATCATTTGTGCTCATTCTCCTAGTGTTCCTTTCACCAACAGCTCTCTTACCTTCAGGATTCCATACTTTATTAGTTGCACCTCCTGATCTTCTTGATCATCACAGTTAATCGCAGCCCCAAATTCAGTTTGCACATTGTCTCTTATTTTTTGAAATCCTTCATCACAATAGTCTCTTGCCTTCTTATTACAATCACTAACTGACATCAAGATGCTAAACTTACGAACCATTTTTGTCCTCCAAATTGAAGCAGCAACCATATTATGCCCTGGCTTCTTTCTTGTTACCACAACATCATCAGCTTTCTTACACGCTTTCGTCTACCTGGGAAGGATGTACTGGTTTGGAATTTTCTTGACACACATAACATTATAAATCCTCAAAACATGATAACACAAAATGCCATTCTGAATGAACATGTTGCAACTGCATAAAGCAGTAAGCAATTGAGCATCCACAACCACTTCATGTCGAAAAATGTCAGGACCCTTCCCTCCACACATGATATATAAACTTCCCATCTACAACACCAGCGAATGTTTGGCTGCAAGCTGCACTAGCCATGAACTGCTCCTCCAACATCCGATATGCGCTCATTGTATAAACCTCTCTTCCATGAACTAACAAAGTCACATGATCAATGATCATTTCTGGCCTCCCATATTCATTTGAGTGAATGAATTTATTTTCATCGCTCCTCCAAGTATGAACGACATCACAAAAAAGGGAATAGAAATCACATAAGCCTATTGTTTTCCTTAACCTGTGGCAGATAGAATGGTTAGTTGATTCACTTCTTTTGGATGACAAAATGTCAGCTGAAAAGTTCTCTTTTGAGAAAGCAGGGCACCATTTCTCCCTATTCCAAAATAGAACTCCTTCATCCAGGGGTGATCAGCACAGTTGTATCTCTCAATTAACCTAACAGGAAATGAATTCAAAAAACACAGGAATGACTGTCAGAAAAATAATTTGGATTGAAAATTCATTCATCCAATTGATCAAACAATAAGCCAAATGAATACAACCAAAAAAACTACATACCTTGCCCAGTAAAAGTTGAATTTTGCAACTGTATCAACCCCTTTCATCAAGTGATCAAACAACTCAATGAATCCTGCTTTGGCTCCTCAACCACTTTATCTTGTCCCTTGAATTCTTTGTGATATGCCAAATGCAAAGCCTATGTGTTGAGGTCCGAAACTCTGTTCTTATCGCAGCTGTCATTGCTCTAGATTGATCAGTCATGATAGTCTTAGGAGCAACGTTGCCCATAGAGAGGAGGAACGTCTTGAACAACCAAACAAATGACTCAGTTCTTTCATTAATCATAAATCCACAACCAAACATCACATTGTTGGTGTGGTTGTTGGTTCCAATAAAAGGACCACAAATCATGTCATACTTGTTAGTACGATACGTAGTATCATGTATAACAAGATCACCAAACAACTCGTAATCTAATCTCATTCGTTTATCACGCCAAAAAAAGCTACAAAGCCTTCCAGCATCATCACATTCAAAGTAGTCAAAATAGAAGTCCTTTTCATTCTGCTCCCTTCTCTTGAATATTTCAATCAGTGTGTTAGCATCATCACCATCAAACCTCTTTGCATCATCATTGTATGCATCATTATTTGTAAACCCAACCATTGGAGATCCTCCAGACTCTTGCTTCAACAACCTTATTGCGTCAGCAATAGGTAACCCGCACTTCCTAAAAATTTTCAGATTAGCAAATTGTTCTTTTGAAACACCTCTGTGAGATCTCATTAAATGTGCACGCTGCTCATGGGATAACGGATGATTATGAATCATCACATGCTTAGTTACTGTCCAAGTACCCTGTCTATCAACATCAAACTGAATATGAGCCTTGCATCCAACTCTTAGAACTAATTTTGCATAACACCGATCACGTTCCTTTGACTCATCCTTAAACCCTTCCTTCTGACAGCAAAACTGCCTCATCGAAACAGTCTTATCTACTCTACGTCTTATCTTACTCTCCCGAGTACTAAAACCCTTGCACAATGCATAATCATTGTACCTTTCATGAGCCGCTTCCTCACTTTTCACAACTAACCCTAACAGCTCAGAAGTTTCAGCCTCTTTTACACTCATTCCAGAACCACCTTAGAAAAACATCGACATATTCATTTACAAAAACAATTGAATAAAAAGGCAAAGAAAACAGCAATAAATGAATTTTCAATAATACATGAACTAAACCAACAATATACAGTAACAAAACCAACAGATCAATGAATTCACGTAAAATGAATTTTCAATTATACAGTAACTAAACTAACAATATCAATTATAGACTCCAACATGAATAAAATGAATACAGGCATCCAAAATATGAATTAGTATTTGACAAACTGACAATTCATTCATTAGCAACTTAAATTCATTGCCTACAAAATAACAATTCATTGGCTAAATTCATTAAAAAAATCATTAACAATTTGAATTTAATCCAATGAATAGGAGAAAGAATAACTACAACAGAATTCATTTTTGAACCAACAAATCAAATGAATTCATTGAATGAATTGTGAATTGAACAGTAAATTCATTGGTTAAATTCATTACCAAACACATCACAAATTCAATTTTTTTAACTAATGAATGTAAAATCAGAATGACTAACAAAATTCAACTTTTAACCAACACATCAATGAATTCAATGAGTGAATTTTGAATTGAATAGTAAAATTCATGACCTACTATTAATAATTCATTGGTTAAAACACAAAAATTAATTACGAAAACACACATCACAAATTCATTTTTTTTAACCAATAAATGTAAATCAGTCACTACAACACAATTCATCTTTTAACCAACAGATCAATGAATTCAATGAATAAATTTTGAATGGCACAGTAAATTCATTGCTTAAACACAAAAATTCATTAAACACAACAAAATCCCAAATTCAAACACCTTACAGTACACACAAACAAATTCATTAGAAAATTGTAGAAAACACAAACTTTATCGTACTCTCAATTCAAAATTCATTCACCCAATTGGAAAAATCACATCTACCTTGCAGCTCAACTTTTTCTTCTTCAACTGGAGCAGATTCAACTTTTTCTTCTTCAACAGAAGCAGATTCAACTGGAATCGATGAATATTGTGCTTCAAAATCCATAATCTACAGAAAAGAACATCAAATTCGCGATCAAAACATGAAAACAAAACTTTCGCAAAAAAGAACAAAAATCGCAAAATTAAACCGCAAAGGAGAAAAACAAAAAAACTAGCCTTCAATGGAGGTCGTTTACGCGCGCAGGTCAACAATGGACAAAAGAGGAGAGAGAAAACGAAACAGGAGAGAGCAATTTGAGCTTAAACAATGGAGTCCTACTGAAAAAGAACAGAGAGAAAACGAAAGAGGAGAGAGAAAAGAGGACAGAGAAATTCAATTAGCTATCTAGGTTTTGGCGAAAAAAGCGAAAAAAAACGCGTTTTTAAGGCCAAACGTTTCAAAAAAAAGCGTTTCGAAACGCCACTTAACAAAACGACGTTGTTTGCGCGCGCCAGCTCCACAACTCTCCATGGAGCTGGGAGTATATAAAAATTTGCGGGCAGTAAGTCCAAAACTCTTTTCGGCCCACAAACCGTAATTGGTTTCTAGCAAAACATCACGATTACCCATATTAAGTAAAGATCGGTTTCCATAGTCCAACCAATAATGCAATTATTAATTCTTATTATGATTAGTTCATAGGGCAAATCCCAACACGTAGTTGTTACCATGGGATTATGCAGGCTACTGAGATTGAGAGGTTGACGTCATCACACAGTGACATACAACTCACCATGGAACAAAATCTGGAGTATTACCTCTCTTCCAAGGGTTAAAATGTTTTTATGGAGGGCGTGTAATGGGGCTCTTCCAACAAAAGTTGGCCTCCATAAGCGTGTTCCTGCTACCAATGAAGCTTGTGGGATATGTGGGGGTGCAAGGGATTGTGGCCTTCACACTCTACGCTTCTGCCCATTAGCTGAATCGGTTTGGGAGGTGCCTTGATGTGCTTAGTGGTGTTTCGGGAGGTTCATTGCGGGATTGGGTCGAGGATATCAAGTCACGCCTAGATGGAGGTATGTTTGATTTGTTTGCCACCACTGCTTGGGCAATTTGGAGAGAGAGAAATAAAATAATTTTTGAAATCTCATCCAAGGAACCTACAGAGATATTCCAGGATGCTTATAAGCAACTGCAAGCTTTGGGCTCGGTCTTGGGCGAGCTATCAGTGAAGATAAAGCGCATTCCGGGACGATGGAAGCCACCAGATGATAATTTCATTAAAGTAAATGTCGATGCTGGGAAAACGGGTGACCGAGGTACTAGTGTTGGCATAGTGTGCAGGGATCTGAACGGGCAAGCACTCGTTAGGGCGACAATGAATTTTGTTGAAGACTGGGAAGTTGGTATAGTTGAAGCTAAAGTTGTGTTCTTTGGCCTGCAGCTAGCAAATGCTCACCATTTTGAGCATGTTGTGATTGAGTCAGATAATGTGTCAGTTATTAATACTTTGAAGTCTAGGAGTAGTGGTATGTCTGCTTGACATTTGGTTTTAGATGATATTTTTGATTTAGTTGGTTCATTCTCTCGTGTTGTCTGGTCTTTTGTTTGTATGGAAAGTAATAGAGTTTCCCATGAGCTAGCGCATGTGCTACCTTGGGATGTAGGTATTCGTTTTTGGTCATCGAACATTCCGAGTTATGTAAACGATGCTCTAGTTTGTGGTGCTGCAAGTTTAATGGAAGGATAGTATTGCCATGGACGATATTGTGTTAAAAAAAATACAAAATAAAATATCTTTAGTTACGTAATTCTAAAAATTATAAATCTAATTTCATCATTTAGGATTTCAAAAATGTTTCAAAACTAGGACTTTACCCGTGCTACGCATAGGCGACCCATATATCTCTATATTTTTATGTTTACATTAAATTTTTGGATGTTTAAAAATTATACATTGGTATATAAAGAATAATGAAAAATAGTAATTGGTCAAAATGTTACACATGTCATACCACTCATCATTCTCCGATTAAAAAATAAAATAATATCTATCACTTGTCAGTTAACTTGCAATTGTACATCATATAGTGTAACTTAATAATTGTCACTCCAAATGTGACCCATGTCATTGTATTTTAGCATATGCTTACAAAATTTATGTCTAACCTGTGTTTATACCTTCATATAAAACGTAACTAAATATTTATTGCTTGCAATATTAACAACGATTATCCCCACAAATAATAGTCAAGTTTCACAAATCCTACGCTTATACCAACTGATATAATTCTTGGTATTAAACAACCATCGGTTTGGTCAGACTTGACCCTTAATGTTTATATATTTCAGTATTTATAATTTAAAAGTTAAAAGACTTACCTTTTTTCAATTGGAAAAAAATAGCGACAACTCACTATCTAGAAAAAGGGAAAATAATATAATCAAAATGTGACACCTGCACGTTATCAGCGCTTATACCCACAACTATATAACCCTTATTATATTATGTGGATCTATTCCCCCAAATATTCATCATCTGATCTATACTCAATAGCAATTCTTATTCTGTTGAAAACATTAAAACTCGACATTAAGGCCATTTTAGATTAATGTAATTATACCTAAAGGAAAAAAAAGAATATGATTAGACTATAGCAATTTCTATAGGATATTGATAACTAATTATTCACCAAAATAGAAACAAAAAGGGAAAAATAATTAATGTCCAATCAAATTGTGACACTTGTCACGTTACTTGCGATCTTACCAAAACTATATACCTACACTTATTCCACAAATATTATTAGTCACATGTTAATTGTCACATAACCTATGGTTATCCTCGCAAATATTAGTTAAATATCACCTACCATATAATACCCAAAAACAATATACAACATGAAAATACTGACTTTATACGTAACCATTGTCACACATGCCCTTATCCTCGTAAAATTAGGCAAGTATATATTAGTGACATGTTTGTGGTTACATGACCTACGTACGATTATTGCAATAAATATTAGTCAAATATCAGTCAAATATCACCTACCCCGTAATAGTAATACCAACAATAATATATAGCTTATTAAAAATAATGACTCTATATGTAACACTCATCATATTTGACGCACTTATCCTCTAAAACATATTGCCACGTCAAAATATTTTTTCCCCACAATTATAAAACTCTATAAAAGTGGTGACATTAAGTGTTCTTATATTCATAAATATTAAAATTAATAAAAATGATGACCAAATAGTAATTAAATTTAAAAAATGGTCAAGAATTAAATAGAGACTTTTATTATTACATTTAATACATAAACTTTATGATCACCATAAAAACCATGATGAAAAAACAAAAAAAGAAAAGAAAAGAAAATGCAATAGCCACTAAAATTGTGACACATGTCAGATGTCACATAACCGGCGCTCTTACCCATATATATATTTTGGGTCATTTCGTGTGATGATGACACATGGGGATGCCACATAAGAGGGAATTTTCGTGTGGAGATACACATAGACGCCACATATATGGGGTTGACATGCGTATAAAACGTGGATGCCAACATGTTGTAAGGATGACATACGGATGTGCAGCCAACAAATTAACTACAATTTTAATTATACACCTAAAAACACTTATAAGAGATAATTTTGAAGAAAGTTAAGGGTTGGATTGATCAATCAATACACATTAGGGCTGCCACGCACGTGGATGACGAATTTAGTGTGAGGTGACATAGGACGACACACAGCTACAACTTGGTGTAAAAATGACATGCAAATGTCCAGTCATCTTCACATTAAAGTTTTGTTATCAAAATAATTAAAACTTTAATTATTTACCCTCAAAACACTTATAAAATACAAATGCGAAAAAAAATAAGAGTTGATCCGATTAATACACATTTTTATTATAAATTATATTAAATTATTACGTAAGCTTAAATTATTATATTGATCATTGGTGTATAAATTCTTTTAGAAATTTTTTTATTAAATATAAATATGAAAGTGATTGTAAATAAATAATTAACCATAGGACATAAATATGTGGGTGTCACATATTGTGACAATTGAGTCCTAATTCGTGTAAGGTCAGAACTAAGCTAGCTATGTTTGTATGTAGATGACACGTATAACACCATGTAAATTAATTATGTAATGCTAAGTAAGATTGTCACAATTGACACATGAAATGATATTAGTGCAACAAGACTACTTTGATTGTTATAATATTAATTAATCTCATTCATAACTGATTTTTAAATTATATATATGAGCGAGCAACCATTTATTTCTATGAGTATGATGTTTATTGCAATTTAAAGTAATAATATTTTTTTTTAAAAATGACCATTATATGTTACATAGATTATATTGACGAGATTGGTATCATTGTTTCAAATTCCATCTCGTCCGCAGCACGGATATAAAAATTAGTGTGAAATTTATTAAAAGGGAACGGAGGTGATATATATAATATCTTGAAATAGAACTGAATGGGTAATTTGTTCAAAGTTTGACAGACACAATAAAATTTTATTTTTTTTTTTTGGGTGGGGAAGACGAAGAATAATGTAGTGCACTCTTGCACGTGTGAATATTCGAGGTTTGGGTTTAGCATTGTCGAAACATGAAACCCAAGAAAGTGGAAAGCAAGATAAAAATCAAATCAAACCAAATCCGAGACCAAAAAAGAAACGCCTGATTTCCCTCAAACCCAACTCGTCCCTATTAAAGAATTACTGAATCAAATCTAGGGTTTTTTTCTTTCTTTTTCCCCAATCATAAATCTCTCATACAACTCTTCAGTAAATTATATATACAGAAATAATAGGAGATAGAGAGAGTTGAGTTTTGGTTACAGAAATAATAATGGAAGGTTCTAGCAATGGTGGAATGTTATACCATGAGGTTCAAGAAGCAAAACTATGTGCAGTACATTGTGTGAATACAGTATTGCAAGGCCCTTTTTTTTCGGAATTCGATTTGGCAGCTCTTGCTGCCGATCTCGATCGCAAAGAGAGGCAGATGATGATGGGTGGGACTGTTGCTGGTGATTTTAACTCTGCTGAGTCTCATAATGTTTCACTTGGTGGTGATTTTAGCATCCAGGTAATTAAAACTTTCAATCTTTTTGGGTTGTTTTAAAATTTGGGTTTTGATTATTGCATGTTATTTGTGATGGGGGTTGAATTGTCCATTGAGGTTTTTGTTGGGTGGGTTATTGAAGTAATTGGAATTTTGAAGCTCTTTGAACTATTTAAGCAAAAACAGGAGAAATCCATTGAACTGTTTTCTTCAAAGATGGGAAATTTAGATTGTAAATTGAATCTTGTAGAATACAATGATTGAGGAAACAAGCAAATAGAAGCTTCAAAAGAGAAGAATTGAATCTGTTGTAAAACAAACAAACAATGATTGATTATTGAGGATTGAGCATCAATGGTGTAGTTAGAGAGATTTATACAGAGAGGAGATAAAAAATAAAGTAAGAATAAGGATTACTGTTGTATTTTATAGCATTAAATCAGTAAAGGGCTACTATAACAATAGGTATAGTTAATAGTTTGCAGGGCATTCAATGGACTTCACTTCTTCTTAACCAGCAGCCTTAGCAACTGGCTTATTCTAATAAGCACATAACCTCCTTGAAAACTGAATGAAAATGGTCACATGTGGTTGATATACCTCGAAAAAAGGGGCAAAGTTTGATGCATATGAATAGTCCTGCTCATTTAACTTGATTGTGTTTTAACTGTTTCAAATGCAAAAACAAAAATAGAGCCCATCCCCTTTTCTCTTTAAGGATAAATCCACCAAGAAACAGTTTTAAAGGCCACTTCCACTCAAACCCGGCGTGTCTAATAAGTAATAACTCAAAAGACTTTGAGAGTTTTGAGTGTTAATGGCCAAAAGCAGCAGCACAAATATTCTCATTCATTCATTCAGAAATCATATTCTTATCTTCGACAGCGCTGGAGTGGTTCCTATATGTAGAGGCACCAAGATACATACTCCCTCCATTTCACTTTAAATATCCTCTTATATTTCTGTGACTTGCAAAACTTGATTTACAAATGCCAACGAGGCAGTTAGAGGGAAATAGAGGAAGTGTTAAGCTAGCAGTAACGAGGAAACATCTAAAATTACAAGTTTTGTACTAATAAATATGCTTAGGATAGTCTGAGTATTAAGGGACACCTCTCCAAATTCTATAGCCTTCTTTGCATATGCTCCAAATATTCCTTGCAAGCTGGCGTACTATTCTTGCATTTAGATTGTGAATTTATTGTGCTGATGCTTCGTGGGATTCATTTCTTACGTGCAATTTTATTTATTCAAGTTACCTTGAGTCCAAGTAACCCATATTAAAGAAGTTGTAATCGTCCTACTGATAGGGTTTATCCTTAACTTCCCTCAAATTAATTTAGAACCAAAGCATGAGAAGAGAGCTGGTTGGTGGTTTTTGGATGTCCTTAGAGCTAAATGTTCCTGCATCATATTTGTTGTGGGAGCATCCGTCTCAATGGATGATGAAGTGCAACCTAGTAAGCTCTTAGCTAACTTAGTTGCTTTGGCTACTTTGAAGCTTTGATAGGAACCATTACAGAACCTGGTTTAGGTGCTACCCAAGGAGGAACAAGTCCTTGCTGATAAGGAACAACTCAAGGAATGTTCCAGCTCATGTTAGCATGTAGTCCATGGTCCAAATCACTACTTTTGAATCAAATTGGGAATTAAAATGGGTATATGCACAACAATCCCTGTGGGGGAACCTATATCTTTATGGGTTGTTTAAGTCCCAAGGGTTCAGAAAATAGGAGTCTGTAACATGTTATCATATGACAGCGAACACTTAAGAAAAGCCCATGCACTTCAACACGGCAGCTTTAGGGGGGTATTTTGAGCACATGTAAAGAAGGATATAGGAGTTGGGTTACTCCTTTAAGATGCAATAACACAACACCTACACACTAGAATTAAAGGGCAATTAAAGGACGTTTTCAAATTGGCTTTGTACTTCTACTGTCGCTAGTGTATTCTTTATTGGCTCAGCATTTTCCTCAATTGTGCTTCCTGCATTGAGAATATCCTAGATTTTGGGGCTTCGCATAAAGATCCAGGTTAGGATTGTATTGGGCAGATTTGGTATGAGAAAAGTGAGCTGTGCTCCTAAAGGATTCTCTTGTTCTTCCTCAAAATACTCTGATTTCTCATTTTCTGTAAGTTTAATAGCCCCGTGGGCTTGAATACTTTCTTTTATCCTGGTAGAACTCCTTTATGGTGGAAGGTGGTGAATCCTTTAGTTGCATTCTTTTTCATTAGATCTCACAAATACAAAACTGTTTTAAGTTTCTTCGGAATGAGCTGAACCCTTTGCTATACAGATCACTTAGCAACTTCGCTAACTCTAATAAAGCTCATAATTTCCTCCATGATTAAATGAAACTGATCACATGAGTCTCATTTAGGTGTATAACGAATTGCATATTGGATTGATGGGAACAGGGATGAATACTTTTTGACATTAGTATTCCTCAGAATTCAAAAACATAGATTATGTGTCAAATATCGTAGGTAAACCCTACATGCAATTAACCTTTTTGTTCCTTGGCTTGTTTTGGTTATCCTTTATTACCACCTCTCTCAATGGTAATAAAATTATGTGACTAGAGTAGCTTCCATTACAACATGTTACTTGTTGCCATGATTCTACAGTTTAGTGTTGTCAAGTGAAGTGTGATTCCTTCCTATTATGCCCACAAATGTCTGGTAACTTGAAAAACATGTTTTCTTTTTCAATTCTTGCTACTAGTCATTGTTGCTGATCATTAGGGTAGTTTGCCTTGTAGACCTGAGAGTTTCAAGTTTGGTGGGATTCTGATTTACAAAATGGATGAGCCCACTTTTTGCATTTTGCTTACATCCAATTATGGAGCTTTCATTTTTATAATAACAAGTCAACTGATATGAACGCAGAAGCTTTAATTTTTTTTTTTTTCTTGTGGATTTGTAAATTTGGTAAACAATAGAAATAAAAGTAAATGAACTTGTGATATTAATTTAATCACTCAATTAACTCAACAAGAACTAGGGTTTCTAAGCTCCTCAAAAGTCTAGAAGATGCTCAAGAACCACTCAAGAACGACTCTCATGCAACAAAAGAAGTTGGAAACACAACTTCGGTGAAAATACTCTCTGAAATATACTAATCAATTTGGTAAGTAAACTGAGTACATGATGCCCTATTTTTAGGCAAAATAAACTAGCTTGGATAATATGTAATCTATTCGAATGAGGAAACCTAAACCAACTAAGAAAATAATAAAAATAGGAAAGTAATTTAACCTATTCTACTACTACTAGGAAACTGAATTTAGTTAGGAAACTAAAACAATTAGGAAGATAAATAAAGGTAATTACTCTGCAAGTAACCCTGAGGGGGTAGCTCAGTTGGTCTGAGATCTATTCCAGAGGTCCCAGGTTCGAGTCCCCTCAGGGCCACTGGAGGTTTTCCTGGTCGTTAACTTCAGGGCCCATGGGATTAGTCAAGCAAAGCTTGGACACCCATGTTATCTAAAAAAAAAAGGTAATTACTTTGCAAGTAAACCTGCCAAAGAACCCCTAAACCGCCAGCCATTAGGCCATTACTTACCAAAACAAGTCCGCGTTGAGTCAATACGCGTCTTTGAACATGCGTGCAGTAGCTGTGAAGATTCAGATCCTCCTATTGTTCCTTGGTCTGTTCTTGCTCATTCCAGCTACCCAAAGCTTCCAACTCAACTTCGACCATGTTATGCTATGAATTGGGAAAATCTCAAAAAATGGAAGTTGTAGATCTCCTTCTAAGCTTTCCACAGCACTTGATTTCGAGTTTATATGAAAGCTTATGACCAAAATAGCGAGTTCTGTTCTCATCTTTGATAAAACTGTGAAACTTAGCTCATTCAAGCTGCTTGCAGGCTTCTTGATGGTTTTGAAGTACTTAATAAGGCGATGGTCGTATAATAAAAGCTTCAAACCCGATCTCGTAAGAACACTCAAAGTAATCATGTTTATAGAAGGTCAGATAATTGATAACCAATCAATAACACATTCTGGAACACCTTTAGATATGGTGTTCCTTTAATTTCCCTTGAAAAACACCTTTATCGCTTAGATTTAGATTATATGAAAGGTGTATGTAATGCTTAACAATGTTTGAGCCCGATGCACTCGCATCATCATTCATCAACTTTGTGGTTTAGTTTTGAGATTAATAACACATCTTAGGAGATGCGGATGACAAGAAAGGGAAATAAAAGATTTAAAATGAATGACAGGTACTTATTAGTTTTAGGAAATAACTGTATTTTTGATAGTTTGTTATTTTCGAATTTATTTAAAGGGGTATTTTATTAGGGTAGTAGATCTTAGAATATAGCATTATTAGTGTTAGGAAAGTAGTCTTTAGTTATATTAGGGTATTAGGTTGTTTCTTATTCTCCAAGGCACTTATTAGGGTATATATACCCCTAGATGCTATGTTATTTCTTAGTTTTTTGGTTTATGAATTTAATGAGAATTAGTTGAGTTTGTGGGAGGATTCCCCGTTCGCCATCAGTTTGGTATCAGAGCCAGCCGCTTCGTCGCTGTCAACGCCGCCGTAAGGCTGAAACCCTAGTTTCCTTGCCCATCCAACACTCATCTACACCCGCAACCACCCTTGCATAAACCCTAAATTCGTATACCTCACAAACCAGTAGCCTAAATCCATCACATTGATCTCAAGACCACTTTTCTTCAAAGTTACTCCTACCCAGCAGCCTAAACACATCACCAGATTTTTCAGAATATGTTCCAAGTCAATCTCCATGGATGCTTCCTATTGGGATGAGTTCTATACTTTCCAATTTCTAGTGTATAGGTTGGAGAAGCACTTAGGATTATCATCTACTCAAGGTATTATTGGCCCATGTCCTACCAATTACTTTGGGGATTATCAATTGTCGCACTATAGTTTTTACGATGGAGTTACACGAAGATATTATGGAGTTCCTTTCCGGTTTATTACTCGTCCCTTTTTCGAGTTAGAGCATGAGACTTATGAGCAATTAAAGGAAATTTTCCATCTATTCAAGCATGAACAACATCTTCGCAAAAGAAAGGAAGGAGAATCGCGACTCGTGGAACGTTTTGAAGAATTCAAGGCAAGTTTAGAGGAACTCAAGAGCTTAATGGCAAAACGTCGGGAAGATGATGCACCAGGAGCAACTGTAGCTGTTGCTGTACAGGAGGAAGGAACACAAGAAAATGAGCAGCAATTAATTCATCACACTACTGAGGAAGAAGATACTGATCAGAATGAACTGGACACCTCAGAAGTATTTGAGAAGACCATTACTGATAAGAGCCCCTTCCCTAGGGTAGAAGAGTACATATTTCAAACTGGGTCTTTTGTAGGTTCACCTCCAATAGCTTCAATATTCGCTCCCTACATATTGGTGACACCTCCCTCGTGCTTTGAATGGCGTGTTGCTATGTGGCCCCTGATTCTTCTCCACTTCAAAACTCCTGGTCGAGTTTTTTCTAAGAGGGGGAGAATGATGCGGATGACAAGAAAGGAAAATAAAAGATTTAAAATGAATGACATGTACTTATTAGTTTTAGGAAATAAGTGTATTTTGATAGTTTGTTATTTTCGGATTTATTTAAAGGGGTATTTTATTAGGGTAGTAGACTTAGAATATAGCATTATTAGTGTTAGGAAAGTAGTCTTTAGTTCTATTAGGGTATTAGGTTGTTTCTTATTCTCCAAGGCACCTATTAGGCTATATATACCCCTAGATGCTATGTTATTTCTTAGTTTTTTGGTTTATGAATTTAATGAGAATTAGTTGAGTTTGTGGGAGGATTTCCCGTTCGCCATCATTAGGATTACGGGAGTTGAATATTTGAAGGCTCTAGTGCTTGGAGGCAGCTCGTATGGAGACCCAAAAGGGTTGTGGTATAAACCAGCCACTTGAGTTGCCACTTTGAATTCCTGTTATTGGGGTTGTCTAGTTGGAAAGAAGAAAATAAGATTATCGTCCCAGGGATTAAAAGTCCATGACAGGGAGTAGGTTTAGCCGTGGTTTAAGCAAGTACAACAACAACAACAAGAACCCAGTAAGTATCCCGCCTAGGGCGGGGTCTGGGGAGGTCCAGATGTACGCAGTCTTACCCCTAACTAGTCGCCTAGAAGAGAGACCGTGGTTTAAGCAAGTATCACATAGAATTGTTTTTCACAGGTAATGTGTTGGAGAGAGTTTTCAATGTGATCTATTTTTATCCTAAGAAACTAAGGGATTTGGGCATAACAAATTATTGACTTATTTTATTTTTGGGTCTGCTTAAGCCTTATTTATATTAACATTGATTGGATGGTAATGCTTCTAGTTCCTTCTTTTTTAAGCATAAGTCCTAATATAAAGGAGAGTTCGAACTCTTTAAAATCAATGAACTATAGGCTCTCTATCTCGTGAGAAACTATGCTACATGCCTAATTAGTTGGTCTTCGTGTAATGAGGAACTTAAATAGATTGGCCAAGCTTTTTTTGTAAGCTAATCCCTTGGACAAGCCTTAACCCACGACATGTGATTAATTACACAAATTGCTTGCCTTTAATGTAACATCTGGAACCACTGATTAATCTTTGTTTATTAGATAACATGGGTTTCCAAGCTTTGCTTATCCCATGGGCCCTGAAGTTAACGACTAGTAAAACCTCCAGTGGCTCTGAGAGGATTCGAACCTGGGACCTCTGGAAAATTTCTCAGATGTCTTACCAACTGAGCTACCCCCTCAGTGTTGGAACCACTGATTAATCAAGAACCATAAATTCTTAAGTTGGAGTTTTCAAGGCAATCACGAATTAGACATGACATAAATAAGAGTGGTGTTAAGTTCTGTGCATATTACTTGTAATTGTCCTGCTATCACTTTTTAGCCTTTAAATGTTGATGTTAGGTTGTGGGACAGTCCTGGGGCGTGAGATGCCTCCATCTGGTCGGGGGGTAGGCTTTCTTTCACAAGTTATTCTTGGGTGAAAGGTCTGTCAAAATGTTCCGAGCTTATGAAAAATCAATTGTATCCAAGTGTAGGACAACTTTTTCATATTCTCTAAGTTCCTTGTATGTGTTCTTGAGGAATATGTATGTAGTAACTATAGTGTGAGGACCCATACGGATTTCCCTTTGATCTAGCACACATAATATGAAATAAACAGGTGAATTTGGGAAGGCAGTAGAGGAGATATATTAAATTGTGGATGAAAGGAAGTTAGAAATAAGAGATGATTGGAGAAGGCAATTTTCATCCCCTCCCTCTAGTACAGCTTAATGCTTCTGGAAATCATTTCTGTATTCTGACAATCATTGGGTAGTTATATTACCTATCCAGAAAAGTTTTAATCCTTAACTTCCCAATACAGCTTTCAGTTCAATTCCATGCATTTGTAGCACTAGATAAAATATACATTATTATAATCAAAAATGTTTTGTCCAGTACAGGCTTACAACACCTAGATAATCGACTTGCTTTTGATGTAATAAATAATTTCATTTCCTTTATTTCTGCCCGCTCCTTTGAGAACTCATGCCCACAGGTTTGTCCAGGTCGGATAAGAAGCGTTTCGAATAACACAAAGGTCATTTGGACAGACCCTTGCCACTGGTTGTGTACCAGAAATTCACTATGGTGGAATATGACATTGTTGTGTTATTCTGTTTTACTAGGGAGGATGTAAGATCATGGATACAATATACAATCAGGCTTTGTTTGATTCATTTTTAGTGGACATAGTGAGTTGAAGTTCTTTGGAAGCTGTGAAAATCCACATGTTTAGTTTGCTGCAATGTAAAATTTTAAAGAGAAGTCGCTGAGGGTGTTGGTCACATCTACATCCAGTCTTCCAGAATCCTTGTACAAAGAGGGATGTGCAACTATTTATCAGAGCTATAGGTTGAATAAATTTAGGAATAAAAATGGATAATGAAGATTTGGATTGAAAGTTCTGGGACTAAAAGTTGAATTAAGCCAGGCTTGATGGGTAATCTATAGAAAAGGTACTTGTTTTGTTTGTTGGGTTTTGTGCTTTGCATAGGCTGAGTTTTCTCCAATGTCTTATAAGAAAGCATGTTAGGAAGAATGGTTATTTGCCTCCACCTGACAAGGCTAGGAAGGGATCCATTGAACCCATAGATCAAGTGGAGATACAGAGTTGTCTAGTGATTTGTAGACCAAATGTGAAAATTCAAAGGGTGTGGGGGTAAGGGTGGGTGTTAGTTTGTGAAATTCTAGTTGATTGACGCAAAGCATGATTTGCTACGTACTTAGGGGCAAAGAAGTCGGCACTGAACAATTTAGTAAGATAGTAAGGTGAGAGTTGCCCACCTTAAGAGGATGACTCGCCTGGATTGGACTAGACTATGCAAACCACATTGTGCACCCATGAAAAAGAGTATCTGCAGGGGAGGATGTGGGATCCTCTGAGCCAGAGGTTAACATCATTATCTGTGACAAGGAGTACTCAGGGTAGGTTGCGAAGATCTTAGAGAATAATTTGTCTTTAAAAATAATTTTCACTGACTATCTTTTGAGCTTGGTTTGCCGCCCTGCATGGCGTGATGAGATTTCTGTGATAAAAGTTTTGGGTATGTTATATTTAGCATTGGTTGAGTTGATGGCATATAGTATGTTTGAAACAAAATATGTTATTCAGATTAGTAATGCTTTATAAGTCAGGAGATTTGGTTACGAATTTATGGTGTTTTAGGACTTGAATAATATTTAGTTTTGATTTGATGAAAGTTGTGGTGTTTTATTAGGCTGCTGGGGCCTATAAGGGCGCCCACTTACGGTTGTTCAACGCCACTGGTGTGACTTGTAGATATTTTGTTTTTGCTCTATGAGGATACCTTATCCTCATCTATTGTATTCTTTCAATATTTGATCAATAAAATTTTCTTATCTAAAAAAATGACTGATTTGCTTACGTGCCTATTCTAAACTCCTCTCCTATATTTCGCACTGTCTTATATTCTGTGTGTTAAATTAAATAAAGTATATGTTATCACGTCAATTTTACTTAGTTGACAGCCGAAAACCTGATGACTGTATCGGTTTCCTTTCTGTTATTGTTTCACCTTCTTCCACCTTCATTGAGTATGTGGTGTCTATAACTGGTTCGTGCTGTGATTTCTACTGTATGCCATTTGCCACCCGGAAGTTAAAAAATACACGTATAGTTGTAGAGAACTTCTTGTGCCCTACTGAATTATCATTATGATTTTCTCCTTCTGTAGGAGTCTAGGAGATAGGTTTTCATGCTATAATGGTCGAAACGGTAACAGCTAGCACAATTAAACCTTTGTCTACAGAATTGCAGTGCAAGTCGAAGTGTGCAGGACTACATAGTTAAAATTTATACATAGATTAGATGGTATATGTTTTCTTTCCAAAACATGAAGGCATTTGTTCTTATTCATGGTAGTAGGTTGCTTACCATTGGTGGAAATAGTCACACCTTTTATGATGTAATATCACAGAAGAAATGGTGGCCAAAGGTCATGTCATATCTGTATGAAACATGTCTGTCTTGATATTCTTTTGCATGTTACAAAATTTCTTGTTCTTCTGCTTCATTTTGAGTCCCCGTCTGAAACTTATTTAATTGTTGGCTTTCACTCGATTACCAATTAATGCAGGTTTTGCAGAAGGCCTTGGAGGTGTGGGATCTGCAGGTCATTCCCTTAGATTCGCCTGTGGCAGAACCGGCCCAAATTGATCCTGAGCTTGAAAATGTCTTTATTTGCCATTTGCAGGATCACTGGTTTTGCATTAGAAAGGTAAGTGGGGAGTGGTATAACTTTGACAGTCTTTATGCTGCCCCGGAACACCTTTCCAAGTTCTACCTATCTGCCTACCTTGACTCCCTAAAAGGTGCTGGGTGGAGTATTTTCCTTGTCAGAGGAAACTTTCCAAAGGAGTGTCCGCTTTTCTCTTCCGAATCGTCAAATGGGTATGGCCAGTGGTTGACTCCTGAAGATTGTGTCAGGATATTAAAGGCTTGCAACACAAAGGGCGAGTCATCACGTGCAGTTGATTCAAATAGACGGCAGCAGCCTGACCAGTTTCAATCATTTTCAGAGGAAGAACTTCTTGCCATGGAGGATGAAGACATGAAGGCCGCTATAGCTGCCAGCTTGGTGGATTCAGCTCCTACAGTTGCCAGTTCAGAAACGAGTGTCCCTTCCACAGAGAAATCAGATTGAGCTTTTATACCCTCTGTAAGGACTCGTATGTGCAGTGTATACATCTTCAAATTTGTATTTCTTGACATCCTACTGAATTACTATCAATTTACATTGCATAAGCTCTTGTACCTAGGGCTGCACAAGAATAGGTCCAGACCTGATTTTTAGACCAGACTTAACCTAATCGGGTCGGACCTAGACCGAACCTAATGTATTTGGTTAGGTCCACGGTCTAGCTTTTATAAAATTTCGATTTAGGTCCGGTTCGGTCTTTTTTCCGGTTTGGACCTGGTTTGGATCGAAAACATTTAAATTATACAAAATATACATAAAAAAGTGGCTTTGTGGGGTTTGATGGACCGAAAACTTTCGGAATTATGAAAAAAAATATTAAAAAAGTAGTTTTGTGAGCCGAAAACCTTTGAATTTTTGATTTTTTTTTTTTAAATTTATTCTTGCGTTGCTTAAACATATTAAGGCTTGTTTGGACTTTTATTGTATTTTTTTGTCTTGTTTACTTGCTTGGAATTGAGTATTATTTGGGCAATTTTTTTACGAGTAATATTAAAAGTTGTATTGGAGCTCAAAACAATTCAGGTCCATTAGGTCCATTCAGGTTCGGTCCAAGTTTTGCAGGTTCGCTTAGGTCCAAGTCCTATTGTATTTAGGTTAGGTCCTTGGTTCACCAATTAACTAGATTCAGGTTCGGTTCAATTCAGGTTCGGTCCGGTTCGGTTAGGTTAGAACCTTTATGCAGCCCTACTTGTACCAATACTGAATAATCTCTGAGCATTTCTGTTTTGAGAGGAGAGGTGGTGAAAAAAAGGAAAAGAATTGTTTTTATAAATTTTGATTCGTTTACGAGGAGCATAGATTTCAAGTAATCTTTGAAGCATGTTTGGTGCCTGTCAACTTTTTCAGACGCGATCTTGTAGTATATGATAGTTTGACTGATGGTCCTGACTCATGGTGGTAGAAGAGCCAAACCGACCAAATATGGTGTTTGGACTGCCTCCTGATGTCACAGACTTGCACATGGTTATGATTCTTGCAACTCAAATATTTGTCAACTACTTCTCTGATTCGTTATCATTTCTATGGGGGTCAGGGTGATCAGTGAATTTAAAGATGGCTTTGGGCCGAGTTTGTGTTGTGCTTTCGTGCTTTGAAATAGTGTTGTGCTGTGTCGTGCCGACTCATCCAGAAGGTAGGCCCAGGTCGTGCCATACCAAAGCTTTTAGATATTATCTAAATTTTTGCCGTGTTCTATCGTATTGTGCCTGACCGTGCTTTCAATTCAAAATCTAGGCCTAGGCTCGCTCATTCGTGTCCGTGCTTGCTCTGTGCCCGTGTAAAAGGCGTGTAGAGTCGTGCCATGCCTCGTGTTAACTGTGCCCAGTGCCATCTGAACGATGTCGGAGCTATAGTGATTTTCGTTGCGATTCGTTCTTTGGTAGTAAAAATTTGCTAATTTTTAGCTACTATTGATTTGATTTGACGGAAAAAATATTATACCTACTCAGTGGGTAATCTATCCATATAATATTTGGATTGTTAATTGGTTATTTTTTATGTTTTATTTTTAAGTTGAAAAAAAACTTATTTGACTCACAGTCACAATACACAAGCCTTATATTGTATTCTACATCACATAGGTAAACTACCACATGGTAGATCAAGCATTGTTTGGTTTTACCACTCGAGACTTGGACTTCGACTCAATGACAGTTTTTGTGGCGCAATTCCTTAAAAATGCATGCACATTGTGCATTAAACATGAATGGTCATCTTGCATGGGTGGAAATTCTGTTTCCTTCTAAGATGCATGACAATATATGCAGAATCTTTCCACACTAATCTATCAATTTCCGTTAGAATTCATATATAACATCCATAAGAACAGCATGACAATCGATCAAGTTCAAGCAATATTCTAAGGGTCAGTGCCTCAGTGGTCCCATGAGCAGAGGAAATCAATCAATAAATTGAAGAGCTGACCAATCAATATTATACACTAGTGCAAAACTGCAAATAGGTCAAAAACTCTAAAACTTTGTGAGCTTATCTTATAGTAATTTAGTCAAACCTCAATGCTCTCTCGAAGTCCACCAATTGTGGAGTTAACTACGATTTTGGGGACTGAACTTTCAACAAAATTTAGTCATGGGGATTGAACTATTTTTTTGTTGCTTTTGGAGACTCAACTCTATTTTTTTAATTTAATTAAATCAAAATACAATCCACATACAAGAATACCCACAAAATACCAATAGGGATTGAACTTTAAAACCGTAAATACGCAACAAGTCTTAAAAAACGAAAAGAAAATAAGAAACTTGGCTCATAAGGACGCTGTAGCATTCTTCATCGTCGTCCTCTGTTCTGGCACCAATAACACTGAAAAAAAACCTAAAATATCCCATCAACTTCCTACTGAGATTGAGAACAACTGATTTGGAGTAAACCTGCGGCAACGTAGGTAAGATTTCGAAATCATTCTTGTTTTTCTTCTTCATTGTGCTATTAATTTCATGGAATTATATGTTTTGGTTGCTAAACGTTAGGGTTTAAGTGAGTTTGTTTGAAAAGTTACCCAAAATCGAAAGTTTGTGTAATTTTGCATAATTTTTGCTTTTTTTTGAATTATTCATCTGTTTAAGTCAAGTTCATGTTGTGTTCTTACAATCAATGAGATATAATCTGAAACAATTTTTTTAAGGTTTAGATACATTGTTAAACGAACTGTTGATGAGAGCTCTATTTTTGAATTATGGATGGGGAATCCAGTATGATGCTTTGTCGTAGTGTTTGAAGTCTTATTTAGTTTGATTTATATGGGTGGGGAGATCAAACTTATTTAGTTTCATGAGGTATGCTTATGCTAGCTATATACAGAGGTGATAGAAAAAAGGAAGCCTGTGCAACAACCCCTCCCCCAGGCTTCATGGGTGATAGCAAAGTCAGTAGAGGTGGAACAATTATGAAGTGCAGCAACTGTGGAGAGAAAGGGCGGCATAACATCAGAGGTTGCGATAAGCCTATTACTGCACAGTCAAAGAAAAAGAAGACAAATAATACAGTTGGAAAAAAACAGCAACAAAATTTAGAGCATCCTGTACAAACTCATGAACCAAGGGTTCCAATGCAAAGTCCTCAACCAAGGGTTTCAATGCATGAAAGAGGCATCGGGGTGTATACATATCCAAATGGCTTCACAAGAGCAAATGTAACTCAACTATCAATTAATAATTTTTTTCTTTTCCAAAATGCACATGTTAATTATTATTTTGGACTGACTACTTTGTCTTAACAGTCCAGAGCAAGGTTTCAATCTATGAGGCCTTCTGCACCTAGAATTGGAGCTGCATTTTTTTTCAGATTCTAATGGGATACAAACTATACATGTAAGTACACATGTTGGAATTACTCTACATCTTGTTGTAATTATGTTATTAGCTAGAAGCTTAATACAAACAATGTACAGAGTCTGTTAGTTTGTACAGTATACAGAGTCTGTTAGTTGTAACGGTATACAGAGTCTGTTAGTTTGTACGGTGTACAGAGTCTGTTAGCTTGTACAGAGTCTGTTAGTATAGCTTAGCTTTAATGTGTTGTATATAAGCTCAAGTCAACTTGTAAAATAATTAATCAAAAAAAAATGAGAATTAGTTTTTCCTGTTTTTCTCAAAACACTTTCTCTCACTAAACAATTCTCTCTCTCTTGTTCTTCCCCTTTTCACGAGCTCGAGCTGGTTTCACCTCGATCAACATGGTATCAGAGCGGGCTTGGAAGTTGAGTTGAACCTTGATCTTGAGGATCAGGTGTGGATTGAGATGAATCTGTGGATTGATTTTGAGAGTTGAAAGAATATTTGAGAGTGAAGGATCAGAATTGAAAGTATGAGGCATGGATTGAAAAGGAAATACAGTCATATGAGGAATTTTGGATGCCTTTGCTATGCCTCCACATTAAAAAGAGGTCGAGATAAATTCAAACCTAGGGCATCTACATGTATTTTCCTAGGATATCCCTTTGGAAAGAAAGCTTACAAGTTGTATAACATGGATACAAAGAAAGTTCAAGTTTCCAGGGATGTCATCTTCCATGAAGATATATTTCCCTACAAAACTTCCTCTACCACCACAGATTCCTCACATTCTCTATTTCCTTTTCAATCCATGCCTCATACTTTCAATTCTGATCCTTCACTCTCAAATATTCTTTCCAACTCTCAAAATCAATCCACAGATTCATCTCAATCCACACCTGATCCTCAAGATCAAGGTTCAACTCAACTTCACCATTCTGATCCTCAAGCTCAAACACATTTTCCCTCTCACTCTCACACTGAAGTCAGGAGATCCAGCAGGACCATTACAGTTCCTAAGCATTTACAGGACTATGTGTGCACTAGTATTTGCAGCAATGCTACATCACCTCATCTCTCTGAATCTACCTCATGTCCTCATACCATCACATCCTCTATAGACCTACCACAACATGTTTGCTTTAGCTCTTTATCAGCCAATAGTCAGCATTTGTTGAACAATGTTTTGCAAATAAATGAACCTAATTGTTTTGAAGATGCAGTTACTAACCCTTTATGGCAGGAAGCAATGTCTAAGGAGTTTGAAGCCCTAGAGGCTAATGAAACATGGACAATCACTGACTTGCCTGCTAATAAGAAGCCTATTAGTTGCAAGTGGGTCTATAAAATCAAGCTAAAGGCTGATGGATCTATTGAAAGATACAAAGCTAGATTGGTGGTTAGAGGCTTCACTCAAATTGAAGGAATTGACTACACTGAAACTTTTTCTCCAGTGGTCAAAATGACCACTGTAAGAGCCCTTATTGCCACTGCAATCAAGAGAGGTTGGAGTATGCATCAACTTGATGTTAACAATGCATTTCTCCATGGAGACTTGCATGAGGAAATTTACATGAAACCACCACCAGGCCTATCTCTCTCAAAGCCTAACCCAGTCTGTAAGCTTAGAAAATCTCTCTATGGTCTAAAACAGGCTTCAAGGCAATGGTATGGGAAGCTATCTGACTCTCTCAAGTCCAGAGGCTATCAAATGTCTCAAAACGACCATTCTTTATTTCACAAGAAAATGATCAACTCTACAGTGTTCATTGCTGTTTATGTTGATGATATTATCATCACAGGAAACAATGAGGCAGAAATTGAAGATTTAAAATCATTCCTAGACAATACTTTCAAGATCAAAGACTTGGGATGTTTGAACTACTTTCTGGGAATAGAAATATTACATAGCAAAAATGGGGTTATCCTGACTCAAAGGAAGTTTGTTCATGAACTCCTCAAGGAGTTTTGCTGTTCTTCAGAAGCTACAGCCATCTGTCCTTTAGAAACAAACATTAAACTGAAGCTTGATGAGGGTACCCCTCTACATGATCCTGGCCAATTCAGAAAGCTTGTTGGCAAGATCAATTTCCTTACACATACAAGGCCTGATCTAGGCTTTGCTGTTCAGTATTTGAGCCAATTCATGCACAGCCCAAGGCAACCTCACATGGATGCAGCTCTTCATGTCTTAAAGTATCTCACAAAGGACCCTGGTCAAGGCTTATTCATGAACTCAGGGTCTAACTATGCATTACAAGCATACTGTGACTCAGACTGGGCAGCTTGTCCTCACACAAGAAGATCAGTAAGTGGCTATTTCATCATGCTTGGTGGCAGTCCAATTTCTTGGAAGTCCAAGAAACAGGCCACTGTATCTCTGTCCAGTGCAGAAGCTGAATATAGAAGTTTGAGGAGAGTTACTTCGGAATTAGCTTGGCTTTCCAGATTACTCAGTGAGCTCACAGTTCCTGATATTGTTCCCATTGCTGTTAAATGTGATAGTCAAGCAGCAATTTATATTGCTAAAAACCCTGTATTTCACGAACGCACCAAACACATAGAGCTTGATTGCCATTATGTTCGGGAACAACTACAAGCAGGATTAATCACTTTGCATCATGTGAGAACAGATGAGCAGCTGGCAGATTTGTTCACAAAGAGTTTGCCAGGGCGCCAACATAATTATTTACTCAGCAAGTTAGGAGTGTTATCCCCTCCACCTTGAGGGGGGGTGTTGGAATTACTCTACATCTTGTTGTAATTATGTTATTAGCTAGAAGCTTAATACAAACAATGTACAGAGTCTGTTAGTTTGTACAGTATACAGAGTCTGTTAGTTGTAACGGTATACAGAGTCTGTTAGTTTGTACGGTGTACAGAGTCTGTTAGCTTGTACAGAGTCTGTTAGTATAGCTTAGCTTTAATGTGTTGTATATAAGCTCAAGTCAACTTGTAAAATAATTAATCAAAAAAAAAATGAGAATTAGTTTTTCCTGTTTTTCTCAAAACACTTTCTCTCACTAAACAATTCTCTCTCTCTTGTTCTTCCCCTTTTTCACGAGCTCGAGCTGGTTTCACCTCGATCAACAACACACACACACACACACACACACAAAAAAAAAAAAAAAAAAAAAAAAAAAAAAAAAAAAATGCAATGCAGTATATGTATTCTATCTGTGTTTTGTCTTGCATTTTTTGTATGTACTGTTGACTTCAATCTTTTTTTTTTATTTGAAGTCCATTTCCAATGCATGTCCACCACCATCGGTTAAATCCTACTATAATTTCAACGAGGACCGCAACGCCATCATTCCAAACTAGTAGTGTTAGACCTTCAGTTGCTAGCTCATCAATTCAGGTTAGTAATTATATTTAAGGTGTGTTCTTTTCCACTCACTTGTTCAGTTCAGTTTAATCCAGTAATCTACCCTTTCTCTCATGTATTACTACTCAGTTCACATATATATCACTTTACTTCAATTCAGAAGTGAAAAAAAAACACACTCTCATTGTTTGGCAATTATATAATTATTCATTATTAACTTCACTCTTCTTTTTTCCCCCTTCAAGTCAATTTCCAATGCATATCCATCGCACTCAGCTAGTACTCATCCATCGCCATCACCATCACCATCACCTAATACTCAGAACCCGACACCATCCTCTCAGGCTAGTAGCGTTAGACCTTCAATTACTAGCTCACCAGTTCAGGTAACTACTGTAAATAATTCAGAATATGCAAATATTCCTCTTTGTATGTAGAGCATTAATTATATTTGTATTTCTCTAGATTATACGTAGAGTATTCTAGATAATACTTAGAGTATTCTAGATAATACTTAGAGTATTCTAGATATTTAGAGTATTCTAGATTATACTTGCATACTATTGTAATCTTCTAGATTGTTCCATGTAATTACTATATAAAGAGACTAATACAACACTAATCCCTCAAGGGGAATTACACTCATTCTCATGGTATCAGAGCTTCTCTCCCTCAACCTCCCTCTAATCACTCTCTAAATTTCTCTCTAATCCCTCTCTCTCTCTCCTGTGCCTGTGTCCCCACACTGTGAACCTCATTGCTCTCCCTCTCTACTCTTCATCCTCCCTGCTCCTCTCTCTCTCTCCAGCTGCTCATGGCCGAAGAAAATACCAACCCTCCTCCACCACTCAATCCTGAAAAGCCTTATGGCATCAATAATATCAAGACTTATATACCCCTTATCTTGGACCTTGATGAACTCAACTATGATGCGTGGCGAGAATTATTTGAAACTCATTGCTTGAGTTTTGGGGTTTTTGGTCATCTTGACGGCACTTCCATTCCTTCGGGAGAAACTGACATAGAGTGGAAACGTCTTGATGGTATTGTCAAATTGTGGATGTATGGGACTATCACCAAATCCCTTCTCCAAATGATTCTCAAGAAAGGCGGCACTGCCCGTGAGGTATGGCTTAGTCTTGAAAACCTCTTTCGCGATAACAAAGATGCTCGTGCCATTCAGCTTGACAACAAGCTTCGCAATATTGAAATGGGTGAGTCCTCTGTTCATGACTACTGCAACCGCATTAAAACCCTTTCTGACCTTCTTGCCAATATTGACAACCCTGTCCCGGATAAGAATCTTGTCACTTACCTTATAAATGGTCTCAATTCAAAATTTGAACATATGGGACCCATCATTCGCTACCGCAATCCTTTCCCCTCTTTTCTTCAAGCTCGTTCAATGCTCCTTCTCGAGGAACAACGTCTTTCCAAACCTCGACAAACCGTAGCCTCCCATACTGATCACTCATCCTCCTCCACTATCCTCTTCACCCCTACCCTCTCACAACCGGAAGCCCAATCTACCCCACCACCCTCAATGCCCCGGCACACCGACAATAACAAAAAGAACAATAACAAAGGGAGTCGTAATGGTCGTGGGCACTATAACTCCACACCACAACAAGCTAGGACCTCACAAAACGCGACTCAACTCGCACAACCGGTCTGGCCACCCTTCTACTGGCCGCCACCCTAGCCCGTAGCCCCTACTTGGCACCAGCCTAACACTTCAACCGCCACCCCTCAGCCTTCCTTGGCACGTGTTCCGGCGCCCTCCCCTGCGCCCGGCGTGCTCGGACGGGGCCCACACGCCACCCCTTCAGCATTCTCGGCCACCGTCCCACCACCATGGACCTGGTTTTCACCTGCGTTCGTCAACCAATATGCTGCTCCAATTGCGCCTACCACTTCCCTTCCGCAAGCCTTCAACACTCTTTCTCTCCAGGATCCCGGTGATGCCGGTTGGTATATGGATACAGGGGCCTCCGCCCATTTGACGTCCACACCAAGTAATCTACATTCTGTTTTTAATAAAAGCATCACTAATTCTGTTATAGTCGGTGACGGATCCTTGATACCTGTAACTCATATGGGCTCCACTTGTTTACCCAATCCCAATCGTCCCCTTTACCTTCAGAATGTGCTTGTGTCCCCTAAAATTATTAAAAATCTTATTTCAGTTCGTCAATTTGTTAGAGATAATAAGTGTTCTGTTGAATTTGACCCCAATGGCTTTACTGTGAGGGATCTTTTGACGCGGAAAATGCTACTCCAATGTGATAGTGACGGCGACCTCTATCCCGCCACTCCCACACCTTCCGCAGCTCCACCTACCGCTCTCCTCACCACCAGCCACTCCACCTGGCACCGCTGTTTGGGTCACCCGGGTGACACAGTTCTCCAGTCTTTAGTTTCTAGGGGTTTTATTTCTTGTAATAAAAAGGACAAACATTCCAACTTATGTCATGCATGTCAACTAGGGAAACATGTTAGACTTCCATTTTGTCGTTCTGAGTCTGTCGTAGAGTCTCCATTTGATATAATTCATTCAGATCTTTGGACCTCTCCCATTTCTAGTGTGAGTGGAATAAAATATTATGTTATTTTTCTAGATCATTTCTCCCAATTTTTGTGGGTTTATCCTCTTCGCCGCAAATCCGATGCTTTCTCTAAATTTCTTCATTTCCGTGCTTATGTTCATACTCAATTTAATCGTGAAATAAAAGCTTTTCAATGTGACCATGGCGATGAATTCGATAATACCCCACTTCATGATCTTTTTGCGGCAAACGGGATGGTGATTCGTTTTTCATGCCCACGCACCTCCCAACAAAATGGGAAGTCCGAACGGATGATACGCACCATCAATAATATTATCCGCACCCTTCTTTTTCAGGCTCACCTCCCACCGACTTATTGGGTTGAAGCTCTCCACATGGCTACTCATCTTCTTAATATTCTCCCATCCACCACAATCCAAAATGACATACCTTTCTCTAAACTCTTCAACAAACCCGTCTCCCACTCTCATCTTAGGGTTTTTGGATGTCTCTGTTATCCTAATCTCTCTTCCTCCGCCCCTCACAAATTAGCTCCCAGGTCCACACCATGTGTCTTCCTTGGTTACCCTGCTAATCACCGGGGTTACCGTTGTCTTGACCTTCAGACTCGTAAAATTATCATCTCTCGTCATGTCACGTTTGACGAGTCCGTATTTCCTTTTGCTTCTATTTCCTCCACACCACCCTCCACATATGACTTTTTGGATGTCTCCTCTGATATCTCACCTATCTCTCGCTCTCTTCTTGAGTCTCCGAGTGTTCCCCACCCGGTGCCACAGGTGGATACGCCTCTTCCCCCTCCGGGGGTGACTCCATCTCCGCCCACAAGCCCTACCGCCACCTCTATATCTCCCATAAATGGCCATGGCTCTAATGAGTCTCCCACCCCTACATCGACCAACTCTACACCTCCTTCCCCACCACCTCCCCCTCCCCATCCCACTCACCGCATGGTTACCCGGGGTCAAAATGGAATTTTTAAACCTATCCAAAAACTTAACCTTCTTACCTCCACCCTTTCACCTATTCCTCTTTCACATATTCAAGCCCTCAAGGATCCTAACTGGCGTGCGGCCATGCAGGCCGAATATGATGCTCTTATTAAAAACGGAACTTGGGTCTTGGAACCCCGCCCTCCCGGGGTTAATGTGGTACGTTCTATGTGGTTATACAAGCACAAATTCAATTCTGATGGGTCCCTGGAGCGATACAAGGCTCGTATGGTTGCCAATGGTAAGTCTCAACGTCCTGGTATTGATTGTGATGAAACTTTCAGTCCAGTTGTCAAACCAGCTACCATTCGCACTGTATTAAGCCTTGCCCTCTCCCGTTCCTGGCCGATCCATCAATTGGACGTGAAAAATGCTTTTCTCCATGGGACCCTACAGGAGACCGTTTACATGCATCAACCCTCTGGGTTTGTTGATCCTGTTCATCCTGATTATGTGTGTCGTCTCCGCAAATCGCTGTATGGCCTCAAACAGGCTCCCCGTGCCTGGTATCAGCGATTCTCCGAGTATATGGCCCGCATCGGCTTCAAACATAGTGTCTCCGATTCTTCTCTCTTCATCTACTGCCACAAGAATGACATGTCATTCTTATTACTTTATGTTGATGACATCATACTCACAGCTTCCTCAGACACCCTTCTACAGCGTATAATTTCCTCTCTCAGTTCTGAGTTTGCCATGAGTGATTTAGGTCCTCTACACTATTTTCTTGGGATCGCTGCAACCCGCACCAAGGACGGTCTTTTCCTCTCCCAACAAAAGTATGCTCTTGAGATACTTGATCGTGCCAATATGACCAATTGCAAGCCTTGCACCACCCCTGTTGATACGAAGTCCAAACTTGGTCCTTCGGGTTCTCCAGTTGAGGATCCTTCTCTCTACCGTAGTCTTGCCGGTGCATTGCAATATCTCACTTTCACTCGACCCGATCTTTCTTATGCTGTCCAGCAGATCTGCCTCTTTATGCATGATCCTCGAGAACCCCATTTCAATGCTCTCAAACGCATTCTCCGATATGTCCGGGGCACCATAGATCATGGCCTCCATCTGTATCCATCCACTACCACCGGCCTCATTGCGTATTCTGATGCTGACTGGGGTGGATGTCCTGATACCCGACGCTCCACATCGGGGTATTGTGTGTTTTTGGGTACTAATCTTCTATCTTGGTCTTCCAAGCGCCAAGCTACTATTTCTCGATCTAGCGCTGAAGCCGAATATCGGGGTGTCGCTAATGCAGTTGCTGAGACCTGTTGGATTCGCAACTTGCTCCTAGAGCTTCATTGCCCTCTCACTCGAGCTACCTTGGTGTACTGTGATAATGTCAGTGCCGTGTACTTGTCTACTAATCCAGTTCAACACCAACACACGAAACATATAGAGATTGACATTCATTTCGTACGTGAGAAGGTAGCTTTGGGCCATGTTCGTGTGCTTCACGTCCCTTCCAGTTCTCAATATGCGGACATATTTACGAAGGGCCTTCCATCCACTCTTTTCAATGATTTTCGCTCCAGTCTAAGCGTTCGCCCTCCTCCCGCTCCGACTGCGGGGGTGTGATAATTTAAATAATTCAGAATATGTAAATATTCCTCTTTGTATGTAGAGCATTAATTATATTTGTATTTCTCTAGATTATACTTAGAGTATTCTAGATAATACTTAGAGTATTCTAGATAATACTTAGAGTATTCTAGATATTTAGAGTATTCTAGATTATACTTGCATACTATTGTAATCTTCTAAATTGTTCCATGTAATTACTATATAAAGAGACTAATACAACACTAATCCCTCAAGGGGAATTACACTCATTCTCAACTACTATATCTTTTGAATTTGAATCATTTAACTCCAACTCATTGCGTAATTTGTAATAATATGTTTGCTAATTATAGGACCACGGGAAAGGTTTCAGTGGATATGGACATGCATTTCGTTCTCAAGGCTCAAATTGTTGGAGTGGGATGTAATGCAACACACTTTGATAACTTCCGCATTAGACTTTGACATTGCCATCATTTTTTTGATATATATGAACTAATTGTTGGCATTTGGGCTTTTGAGGGTTGCGTAGTGATAGACTCCTTGCAGTGTTGACATTTGGTATTTGAGGATTGTGTAGTGATAAATTTTCTGCAGTATTGGAATTTGGTTGTGTAACTGAATTAGAACAAGAAACATAGATACTTTCTTCAGTTATTTTCATAATGCCAAGGTCTACATTGCCAAATTAGACATCCTTTCATTTTGTTACGTATATTTTATTATAGATGAGTTGTACAGGAAGTGGGCATTTGGTCAATGGAGTAATCTTATATATTCATTATCATTGTGGATGTGGTGTTCTTTTATGAGCCATCTGCAAAAGTATGGCGGGAAGAAAAAAAAAACAGAAGAAATAGAAGGGGGAGTTTGGTCGAGCGTATTGTTTTCCCCAAAGTTCAATCCCCATTTGTATTTTGTGCATTTCCTTGTATTTGGGTTGTATATTGATTTAATTAAATAAAAGAAATGGAGTTGAGTCCCCAAAAGCAACAAAAAAATAGTTCAATCCCCAAAACCAAATTTTCTTAAAAGTTCAGTCCCAAAAATCGTAGTTAACTCCCAATTATGCTACGCGGGTTATTCTAGAAATTATAGAAGTAAAAGAAGACCAGGTCATAGTGTAGATATAAGAATTGGTTGAAAGTTCTATATTTTGTTGAAAATAAAAATAAAAATGTGTAGAGATAAGGAAAGTCCTCTTCTTTTCCACTTGTTGGACAGCAATTCAATACTGATGTATATTACTCACCTATTATTATAGTTAGTCTTGTGTGGATTTAGTCCACCTTGGACCAATTATTAAGTACTTATTGGAAGGTATTTTTTAAAAAGATTTGATCTTTGGTCCACCGTGGACTAAATCCACACAAGTACTTATTGAGCCTTATTTTTGGGCCAAGTATGAAAAAAGCTGATGGGAGCAGGTACAAATTCGCGCTTGTTGGACCTTACAAAATCGGTGGGAATCAGTGGCATGATCTTATTGGATCAGTGAGAGTTAATGGCATGACCTTACCCAATCAATCAAAGTTAGTGGCAGGACTTTACCCAATAAGTGGGAATCACTGAGAAATGGCATATTCCTTCTCACATAATCAGTGACAGGACCTTACTAAATCAGCGAAAATCAATAACTTACTGCATTAGTGAGAATAAGTAGCATGAACTTACCTAATCAACGGGGATCAATGATTTAACCTTAATCAAAGAAAATCAGTACGAATAAGTGGAAAAGAACACACCCAAAGTCTTAACACAATAAGTTATTTTCCCTTAGAAAAAAAAAAACATTACGGTATTTTCAACCAACTAATTTAAAAAAAAATTTATATTAGCTAATCTCATACATGATATTTATGAGCAAAAAACTGATACCATCATATATAAAAAGGAATACATCTACACAAAAAAGTGACCTTGTAAAGAGTTAGGGAGGATATCAACTATCTCATACGACCACCTTATAAGTGAGTTTTTAAATTTTAAAAAGCAAACAGACCTTTTCAACTATTGGTCGGTCCTAACCAAGATGGGTTGGTGTAGTGGTTCAACACTTTATCCCTTAAACAAGTGATTGGCGGTTTGAATCCCAACTCTTGCAAATGGAAAAAATCACTTGGCCAGTCCTCTACCGCTTAGTGCGCTGATATTTGGGGCGAGAGAATTAGTCACTGTGATCGACGATGGATACCCTTGACAAAGACAAAAAAAAAAAAAAAAAGCTATTGGTCGGTCCTAAAAAGAATTTACCTGCTTTACAATTAGACATCCCTAAATTTCCCTGGTGGATATAATTAATCACACTCACTATTCCAATCTCCAGATTCCCAGCTATTCATGTGGGACATAAAAGCAGCCAGAAAGCTAAGGGTGACCAAGATGATGAAATCCAGCTCATGTGGCAATCATACACCCCAAAAGAACAAGTCCAACAATGACAACAAAAGTGAACCTTATTGCTAAGCTGCTGGGCATTTTCCCCCCTTTTTCTCTCTTTTGCTGATGCTGGAACATACCACATCAAACCCATCTACCAGCTCACCAAACCCCATTCTCTCATTTCTTTGCAAAAAAAAATTTAAAAAAATTTCTCCCACCGTCCTTATTCTTATTTCCTTAAGATTTTCAAAATGATACTTTGTCTATTTTAAAATTGTAATTCTTATAGAAATAAGATAATTTGAAAATATATTCCAAAATAAATTTATTTTTTTTTTTGATCACCCAAAATAAATTTACTAATATGATTTATACATTATAAATATTTATACTTTCTCTTAAACAAAAATATAAGAGTTTTTAGATTTGGACTTCAAAAAGTATAATTAGAATTTGAAACGGAGGGAATAATTCATTTGACACTCCGGTTTTTTTTTTAGTACCTACTAACCCATCTCTCTCTCTCTTTCTCTGTTTACATCACAACATCCTTGGTCCCAACCCAATTTTGCAACAACAACAAGATCATTAAAGTATTCAGAAACTACACACCTGAGTAGCCTTATTCCTTGTTTGCTTAATCCAAATTCCAATCAAAAATTCCCCTTCATCAAATTTCCTCAAAATGGGATCATCCGATCGTTTGTTTAACAGGCAAAAGACAGTTCACCAGATTCTTGGAGCTGGAGTAGGTAACTTCTATTTTCTCTCTCTTCCTTAATATGGTGAACTGTTCATGTGGGAAAATTTCATGAAAATCCTCACGCGCGCGTGTGTGTGTGTGTGTTTTTATTTTATTTTATTTATTTATTTTTTTTTTCTGGTGGGGATGATGAACAGTTGCTGATGTGGTGCTATGGAGGCAAAGAAATATTACCTTAGGTATTTTATTAATGACAATATTAGTCTGGTTATTTTTTGAGAGATCTGGGTATACCCTGTTGTCACTCAGTTCCAGTGTTCTGCTCCTGTTGATCACCATTCTATTTGTTTGGTCTAAAGCTGCTGCACTTCTTAATAGGTAATATCTCTAATTTCCTTTTTTTTACTTGTTACTCATATTTATGGGTGCTGACTGGTGAGACAATGTTGGGAAGTTCTTTATGTATGTAGAGAGATTATTACATGGTCTGAGACAAATACTCCCACCTCTTAGAAAACAAATGGAGCACATTTAAATTCACCCGTGACAAAAATGATAATTGTGAGAGGTAGGAGTATGGTACGGCACCATCTAATAATTTCTCATGTATGTCGGCTTATATTGGCATTGAATTTTAAAGTATAATTATGGGTTGAAACAAAAATGGATGAAGCAGTTTTATTGTATATGGGTCAGAAATGGCTGTTGGAACTTGGGGACAGTCGAGCATGTTAGGAAAGGTCTTTGAATTTGAAGATCACAAAACTATAATAATACTAGTTTTATGTCCGTGCTTCGCACGGACTCATAAATATCTCTCAGAAATGAAGATAACTTTTTAGGTGATATTTCATGTCTGTTGTATTCCATACAACTAATTCTATATTTGACTATTTTAATATTTTTGTATGAAATACCCTTTTAAATTGATATACATCTAAAATAAAATGAATGTAAAATTTTTTTAATTTATGAACATAATTTGAGGATACTTCAAACTTTCATAAAAGAATAAAAGATAATTTAACTAATGAAGTAAGATTTTTATTTTTTAGAGTTACATAACTTAAAATATGCTATTTTGTAGTTTGAAATAATAAGCAAATAAATCATATAATAAAGTCGAGTAATATTGATTATTTGGCACTTGGATCATGATATGTTAAAATATGTGACAAAGTTGCACATGTGACGTCAACGTGTCATCTTTACATGAACATTCCCTCTTATGTGGCGTTTACATGTTATCACTACACGGTCAAGGCCCAACTTGTATAGGTTACATACATTTCCATTTAAAGCCCTTTTCAAATCCAATCCATTGAAATAATATTTATTATAATTTTTTTTTGACTTAATACGTAACTAAAATTATTTTATTTTTTAATATAAAAATATGCTAATAAATATATGTAAATAAAGTTAACAAATGTTGAAGCATTAAGGGAAAATACTTGGATGATGAGTTGTTAGGCTATGTGGCAAGCTTTGCTAATATAGCGACTTCGGTGTCTTTGTCACACGATTTTGGGCCTCTATGTGGCGTCTTTCATGCCGTGCACACGAGAAAAGAAAAAGAAAAATATTTTTACTAATATATTTAAAAAAGACATTAAAAATTTATGGCATGAAATTATAATATTATTTGTGAAATACATTTAATTTTATGTTAGCAAAAAATTAATCCATAGGATGCGTGCTATTTCTTAAAAATAATAGTATAATTCATTTCTCCCTCATAATTTACTTCTAAATATCATTTTAAAATTGATTTACATCTAAAATAGAATGAATGTAAAAATTGATTGATTTATGAACATAATTTGAGCCTACTTCAAAATTCCCAAAGAAAAACAATAAAGATTAATTATTCTCTCTCTAGTTAAAAATCAGTCTCTTATTGAAATTGGATTTTTGGTAATTGAATAAAATAAATTAGTGGTGAGAAAAAACTTTCCACTTCCTAAAGTAATATCATATTGAAGGTTTTTTCAAATCCAATCCACTGAAGTAATATTTATAGTTTTTCGACTTATGATGGGGCATTAATGAGTAACACTTGGATGAAGAGTTGTTAGGCTATGTGACAAGCTTTGCTTAGGTGACGCTTAATAGGTGTCATCGTCACACGAATTTACACCTCCTTTGTGGCGTCCTATGTATCGTGCCCACACGAATTGGACTCACTTTTATACTATACCGATGTGGCACCTATGTGTTAACTTAACACGAACATATTCCTCCCATCTGGCGTCCCACCTGTCATCCTCACACGAAAAGAACCCAACTTTATAGGACATACTACATATGTATCTCATTTTAAAGTATTTTCCGAACTTGTTCCAATGGAGTAAGAATTATAATTTTTAAATTTGCATAACAAAAGTTATTTTATTTTATAATTTGTGAATAATATTATAATAATTATATTATGTTGTATTTATGATGATGCATTAATGATTGGGCCACTTAATGAGTGGCTTACGTGGCGGCATACGTATCATCACCAAACGAATTTGGGCGCTTGCGTGGCATCCCATATGTCGTCCTCAGGCAAATATTAACGCTTGTGTGGCATCCCACGTGGCGTGCCCACACGTAATTTACTCAACTTTATATATATATATATATATATATATATATATATATATATATATATATATATATATATATATATATATATATATATAATTAGTTGTATTTTTTTTGTTGATAATTAGATAAATTATTATTAATCATGAAATTGTGTTACAAGATAACCGTAACACTAATCACACTCGCCTCGTCTAGGATCATTCGATAATATACCCCCCACGTTTTAGGAAGGGTTAAGGGGTTATACATCATTTGGAATCATATACTTGAGTACTTGACTATTACATAGTGTATTATAGAACATAATCTGGAGTTCTATTTATTATGCAATAAATATAAACAGGGCGCTTATATTAGTAGAGCCAAATATTATTGACAAATCACAATGCAAAAATAATCCCCAAACACATATTTCTGTCAATAAGAAGAGTTACCTTGCATCGAATGTCTAATCAGGGATTGGAAACCACAAGTTCATGCTTCCCACTGATTTTTTGTTTCAATCAGATCAACACATAACTTAATTTTTCAAGATAGTCCAAAAGCAAAATGTGCAGATTTATAGGGTGAAAATAATGCATAGAAATTATGACAAAAATCTCTGTTTTTCTGTTTTCTTTTTTGGAACTGAAAAAACAAATTTCATTGAATAGGCACTTAATTGCCAAAAACAAATCGCAAAGATATCTCTTAGAAGTTTGTCAATCTTTTTACTTGTAAAAGTGGTCTATCTCTACTAGCAAAAAGTGGTCTATCTCACATGTTATTATGTGAAAACCGCTGGATTTAATTGAGCAACACATATGTAACTCAGGGTGGTGGTCTAGTGGTTCCAAGCTTACTCTGGTTTGGTAAGGCAAGGTCATGGGTTCGAATCCCCATTCCCCCCATGCCTTGTGTCTGCTGGCTTCTAGGAACTATACTAGCTCCTTGTTGGTGCTACGTTGACGGGGGCCAGTGCTTGCGCTGGTTGTTCAGCTAGTCTGGTATGTTCGCTATTGAACACGAGAATCCGAACATGATGTAGCAGGGGGTGCCTCGGTCGCCAGTCACTTGCACCCTCTTTTTCGGAGCAAAAAAAACATATGTAACTCAGGAATGCCAATTTTCGAAGGGATCCGTTTCCTTTTGATTCATATTTGACTGCTTAAGTTTCAAGCAATGGACTAATGTCCTTAAATGAGCATTGGTTTAGTTTTGCACTTTAAAATGTCCTATTAGATTCATTGGCAATTACCATTAAATCTGACATTTGATGGTGCGTAACGAGAATGAAAATTGCAACTAATCCAACAGTGGGATTTGTCATCCTGGTAAATTTTATGAAAGAGCAAAGTTTGGTCATGCCACATTTTCTTTCTGTAGCTGTTTAAGTTGATGCACACGTGCATACAGTACTACAATGTTGCTAATGACATCTTTAGTTGATCATCAACAGACCTGCGCCTCCTTTGCCAGACTTGTATCTGACAGAAGAACTGGTAGCCGAGTTGGGGGAGCTTCTTCGTACCCATGCTAATGGTTTGATCATAGTCTGCCGGGATGTAGCTCTTGGCAAAGATTCAGGGTTGTTTCTTAGAGTTGCTACATGTCTGTTGTTGATCTCAGTTGTTGGAGGCTTGACTGATATTGTCTCACTATGTTATTTTTGTGAGTTTTTAGAGCATTATTTCATCAAGATTGTCCAATTTTTTTCGTTAATATTAAGATTTTGTAAGGCTCTAGGATCCTGTCTATCTCTTCTGTGATACTCTTACAGACAGCCAATACTTTTGTTTTAACATGCAGGCATTCTCATTCTTCTCACAGTTCCAGCACTCTATGAGAGGTACGAAGACTCGATCGATGGATGTTTAATGTTTGTATGCAGGAGTGTGCGACAAGTCTATGTTAAATTGGAAGAGTACATTGCGATGATAAGAAAATTGGATCTTGAAAAGATACAATAAGAGTCATTTTCAGCTGATCCTCGTACAGTGTATGGATGAAGAGGGGGAAAAAAAAACTTGTGAATTGAGGTGTAAATTTTATTTTATCTTTCCTTTGCTTTTCTCCCCTTACCTTTTCCCTCCATTTTCTCCAAAATCTATGGGCTTTTGTGTGGCTTTTGCGAGGGCACTTACGTACAAACTCTTTTTGGGCCTAAGAGGCTCCTCCTAATGCACGTTCTCGGATATTCGAAGTTATTATTTTCAAAGGTGTCATATGAAACTCAAGGAGGCTCGAACCACGTAAGTGGTATTATAAGTAATAGCGTGTTTACCAACGAGCTATACCTCTTTATTACGGAGTAGTAAAATGTATCAGCTTTTATAAACTTATTCCCAGCCAAGCGCTATATTGTTCTGATGCTTTTATTAGTGTTCATGCTGTGAATGGGGTGTATTTCTCTACTAAAAAAGTACCAAAAATTGGCTTTTATTAGTGTTAATGCTTTTATTAGGACATTGAATCTCTACAAAACCGTTATCAAAAGCGACGCAATAATACTAAAAAAAATTAATAATAATTATCACATATTTCGGAGTATAAGACCTCAACATGGAAGTAATAGCTCGACTTCGAAATGATACAATGACATATTTGTAAATAAGTTGCACATATGTAATTTAATGGCTATAAAACGTTGACATAACTTAAACGAAATTGACGTCCAAATCTACATGGTGACCTTTTTTTGAAAATATTGCTAAGTTTATGGTCAACTTTTTTATTAGGTGAATAGCTAGGAGTATGGTTGCATATATACAGAGGCGACATCATGATTTTTTTACAAGGGGGCCGGAAAAAATCCTAAACATTGATTAACGAACAATTTATAAATTAAATACAATATTAAAGTTAATGAATCCCAAATTAATTATTAAAATATAATTGCATTTTTTCCTTCAAAAAAAAATATTGTGTTTTATATTAATATAAACTAGGTTGATAGATATATTATTAAGAAAGGAGAAAAAATTTCATACATAATGTACTAAAACTTAAAGTACCGTTGGAAATAAAAAAAAAGAGAGTTTAGTAAAAGTAATGAGATAATAAATGAAAAAAGAATCCCCAAATAATAAACCATAGTCAAATCCTAGGCCCAAACTAGTGAAGTAACATAGAAAAGATGGGGATCGCTCATCGATTTTTTCTCTCTCTAAAATGCTCTCTCCTCTCTCCTCAACAGCGCTCGTTAACCACCATTAACAGGCCTGAGTTTCAATGGGGAAGAAAGAGAAATCAAAGCGAGGGAATGGAAATGACGATGAGGATGCGGGGAAATCGACAGCACCACCTTGTCCCACGAAAAATGTGACACAACGAAAACGCTCGAGCGAAAATCAGGAAACCCTAGGTCGTGCTATGAGGAATCTCACGGATGAATTGGAGGACCCAGATCTCATGACACCTGATGCGCGCACTGCAACTCTGCAAAATATGGAATTAGCGAACGAAAAGCTCAAGTCTTGGTTGTCGAAGATGAAGGAAAGGGCAAACAATCAAGGCTCGGATAAGGAAGAGGTTGAAATTGCAGAACAAGGCAAAAAACAGCAATTTGCAGATACAGGTAAAACATTTGCTTGGGAAAAATTTGACATAACTAAACTTAAAAATGCTGGTTTTAAATTGGATTTTATAGCACCTATTATGATCGAAGGAAAACCTGTAGGAGAAATTAATTTCAAGGACATAGAGTCTGAAATTAATTACTGGAATCAATCTGTTGTTTGCTATGTCATGGGGTCAAGACCACCTATCAATGTGCTTAGTGGTTTTCTTAGGAGAATTTGGTCGAAGAGGGGAATGAACAAAATAGCAATGATGAAAAATGGGCTAGTTATTGTTAGATTTGATTCAATGGAACAGAGAGATGCTGTGCTAGAGGAAGGGGTTTATCACTTTGATAATAAACCCATGATTGTGAGACCTTGGTCTGAGAATATAGACTATGCTCACGAGGAGCTTACATCTGTTCCTATCTGGGTTAAATTCCCTGGTTTGAATGTCAAGTATTGGAATGCAATGGGGCTGAGTAAAATTGCAAGCTTAGTAGGCAGACCAATGATGGCTGACAGGAACACTGAACTGAAAGTAGGAATTCAGTATGCCAGGGTACTGATTGAAGTGGAGATAGGGGGAGAATATCCTGATAAGGTGCACTACAAGAATGAAAGAGGGAACCTAGTGGAGCAAGAAGTTGAGTATGACTGGAAACCTGTACTGTGCAACTACTGCAAACAACATGGACACAGTGAGCCTGAATGCAGGAAAAAGAAAGTAATACAGGAGCCTGTGAATCATACAGTGCCTGTGCAGCAACTACCTGTTCAGCAAGCAAAGCCAAGAACTCAGCAATGGCAGAATGCAGGGAGAGGCAGAGGTAGAATGGGCAATGCAGGGAGAGGGATGAGGGCTGGGAGAGGATACTACGGACAATTCCAACAGACTAACAATGCTACAATTCAGTTACAGAATCCCTTCGATTTACTGCAAAGTGTAGATGGGGAACAGGAGGGGAGGCAGGCACAAGGTCAAGCAACAGTGCCAGGAATACAGGAAGATCAGTCATCAGAGGAAGTGCCAGTACATGACTGCATTGAAGAATGTATACTACAAGACTGAGCTGGTCTGGATGAGGAAATGGAGATGCAGGAACTTCAAGTTTCTGAGGGTCAGAATCAGAATTCAGCAGGGCAGTAGCAAGAGAAGATAAACAGCAAGGGTAACAGTTGGAAAAGGAATTTGTGAAATTCAATTAAATGTGTTTTGTAAGTGATGAAAACCGTGCAGAAAGTCCAACAGGAAAAATCAGAAGCGGAGTTCAGCAGCTCAGCAGAAGGAGAAAGATGCAGAATCCAGTAGTTTAACAAGGCTAGAGAATCTGTAATAGATTAGTTAACTATATTATGTATTTTTGCTGTAAATCAGAAATATTTGTTTGTGTATGTTTCAGATATGGGGGGCCACTGGATGTAGTGAGGAACTCCAGTAATGTTTTTGGTTTGTAGGGTTGTAAAGGGATGTAGAAATAAGGAAACCTACCTAGTAGGTGGCCTTGGATATGCATTGCCTATGGGCTGTAATCATGCTACATTATCAGCTAGCAATAATACAATTTCTGACTTGCACCAAAAAAAAAAAACATAGAAAAGATAAAAAACTAAGAATACAACTCAAGAGAATAGAACCTGGCTGGTTGTTACCACACTCAGAGGTCATAACCACTAGACCAAACATCAACTAAATGATTAAGGTGCCAGAAAAGCTATTTATCCAAAAAGCTACATGGGCCATGCTTATGCCCGCCCCCCGTGAAGCTTCGCCCCTGCATATATATGTGAACATTTTCAAATTGTATCCTCGACTGGTTTGGGATATTTAACATTGAGCTCTGTTATTTACATTCTGAGAATATGGGTCAAATCATATTCTAAATCTAGGTGGCATTGACTTTGTACAATGTGGCATGGGTTAAGTGGCCACCTCTCCCAAACTCTCTCTCCTACACGACTGTTTTAATTACCAAAGTCCTGTCCGCATATTTTAATTAACCATGTCCTGTCGACTGATTTAATTACCCTTGTCCCCTTATTTGAAACCAGTATCTCCCCCAATTTGAAATCCATACCCTTTCTCTCTCCTTTCGTTTGTGTTTGAAGACCTCTTCACTCTTTCCCTCTGTTCACACTCCTCACTCCCTTCACTCTCTTCACTCTGTTCACTATCCGTTTGTTCACTCTCTCTTTGCTGTGTCAGTGTAGCTCAGAATTGTGGAATTCGCTCGAGGTTGAAGTTCAAGGCGAACAAAAGTAGATCTGTTGAAATTTGATGAGGAAAGCTTAGGTGAGCTCTTAAATTGTTAGCAATTGAGTGTTTTGGTAACATTGACTAGGTTTTGATATTTGTTGTAGCGAAAATGTTAAGTGAACATGTACAATTAGGGTAAAATTTTAGGGTTTGTTAGAGAGTCGTTTGCAAACAAAAAATGAATTTTGTTTCTGGAGCTGAAGTTAATTGAACGGCAATTGTAGTTTAAACCCTAATTTTTGAAATGTTAAATTGAGATCTGCTAAATCGTAGCAGTGTAGTGAAATCCTAATTGTTTGTTTAGATATGTTGCATGTTTAGGGGTTGTTGTATGAATTATAATTGAAATTAAGAAAAATTGGGTGGTTGTATGATTTAGAACTTTATGCTGGCTATGTTTACTATATGTAGTTGAGTATGGTAATATGTGAAGTATATGTAGTTGAGTTGCTAGTATTTTGTTCCCTCTCCATGATTACTTGTATTTGGTATGGGTATATGTAGTTGAGTATAGTGATATGTGATATGTAGTTGAGTTGGTAGTATGTAAGGAAATCAATGGTTATATGTCAAGAAATGTTGCATGAGAATTTTTTGTGTAATTAGGTATAGTGTTATTTGTCGTTGACATGACATGTTTTGTATGCGTAAGGGTAGTTGTATGATTAAAAATAAATTTTTGCCTAATTTGTGAGTAAAATATTTTTGAGAGTTGTAGTAAATTGTCCCTATTTTAATGTTGAATGCATGAGATGGGGGATAAATTGGAGTTAGTGTGGTTTGGTTGGAGTGATAGCTGTATAAAATCCCAACCCCCCATGTGTATTTGTATATGACAGGGTCTATAAATGTTGAAGCCTTGACAGTGTTTAGTGGGTTGTGTGTTGATTGCAGTGAATAGTTATGTATCACTTTGAATAGAGTTAAGGGTTCGTATTAGTGATAGTTGTTATACAATAGGTTCCTGTTTATTGATAAGAGTAAGGTTAAAATATGGAAGTTGTGAAGTTTATGATGATTGTAGGAGTATAGTGGTTAGGGAGGTGTTGTTAGGTCACATAGCTGATGAGTTGATTGTTTTATTAACTGTTTATGAACTTTGTGGCCCACATAGGTATTGTTGGTGATGGAAGAATCTGAGTGTCATGGTTTGGATGAGTCAAACAACCCTGAAGTAATATATGAATCATCTTCTTCAGGTAATGAAAGTGATACTGTATGTGTATGAGAATGGAGAAGGTAGTTCTGAAGAAGTTGATGAAGGTGATGAAGTTGATGGAGGTTATGGAGGTGAAGAAGTTAACAGTATAGAAGAGGATGATATAGATATATCGGGATTATTTAAGAATGAAGAAGTAGTTGTCCCTGAGTTGGGAAGGATATTTGCCAGTGTTGATGATGCACATACCTTTTTGCAGACATATGGAAAGAGCTTAGGGTTTGCCTTTGTTAAGTTCTCTCACAATAAGAACAAGTACGAAGATTTAAAATCTCAATTGTTTGCATGTATAGGGCCGGGGAAAGTCCATCATAAGGTAATAAAGAGCGAAGGAAACCAAGTGTGAAGTGTAAATGTAAGGTACGTGTTGGGGTTAGTAAGCAGGGAGTAGGCTGTTGGATAATCAAAAGTGTTAACTTGTTGCACAATCATGAGATGAGTCCTTCTAAGTCTAGATTTATACCTGCGTTTAGGAACACAGAACCTGTTGTGCAGTCAATAGAGGACAAATCAGATTGTGAAAGCAACCACCGCTTGTTATGGTGGTGCTAAAAAGATGCCTTGTTTGGCCAGTGATATCCGCAACCATTTAGCAAAGATAAAGAGGGCAAGGCTAAAGGCTGGTGATGCTAATGCATTTCAACAGTTGTTTTTGAAGTTACAAATTCTGAATGTTGATTTTTACTATGAGATAGATGCTGACGATCAAGGGAGGATTCGTAATGTGTTTTGGGTGGATGGTAGAGCTAGGGCGGCGTATAAGGAGTTCCATGATGTTATTTCTTTTGACACTACGTACTTGTTGAATAAGTACAAGATGCGTTTGCCCCCTTTGTTGGTGTTAACCATCATGGACAATCAATTTTGCTAGGTTCAGCCTTGTTGTGTGGGGAGGATGCGGGTACATTCAAATGGTTGTTTTCAGCATATTTGAGAGTAATGGGAGGTGTTAGTCCTGGTGCGATAATTACAGACCAATGTCAGAGCATGGGCAAAGCAATAAAAGAGATTTTTCCCCTTAGTAGGCATAAGTTGTGTCGTTTATGGCACTTTTTGAAGAAATTTCCGGACAAGTTTGGGGGGTATAATAGATACCATGAGCTGTTGAATGTGTGACATTGTGTACGAGAGTCAGACGTTCGATGAGTTTGAGGATATGTGGGAGTGCATGGTGATGGAATTTAGGTTGAACAAGATGAGGAAGCGGTGGGTATGGATATAGTATTTGTACAAGTGGCATAGGATATAGGCTCCTGGTTTTGTGAAGGATCAGTTTTGGGCGGGGATGTTTTCATCACAGCGTAGTGAGTCGATGAATGCTTATTTTAAAGACTATGTACACAACAAAACATCCCTTGAATTCCTTTTTGGATAGGTTTGAGATAGCTTTGGCAACTAAAATGGAGAAGGAGACTAAGGCTGATTCGGATTCGTTGCATGGGAAAGTTAGGTGCCTAACAAAGTTTGTAATGGAGCGTCAATACCAGGAATCATATACGACGTCCATGTTCCAAAAAGTACAAACTGAGATTGTTGAAACAATGTACTGTGAGGTAATGTTGATTGGGGAAGCAGGGGGGGAATGCATTTATAAAGTTGTTGAGAAGAAGGAGAAAGAAGATGGGACAGTTCATACGAATGACTTTAGAGTGAGTTACGATATAAGAACTGGGGAAGTGGATTGCATTTGTGGCATGTGGGATTGGAAAGGCTTGTTGTGTAAGCATGCAATATCAGTGTTCCAATGTAGGCGTATTGTGTGCATGCCTGAGTTGTACATAACTCGACGTTGGAGGAAGGATGTGAAGAGGGATCATAGTAGGGTGATGCTTGTAGGAGTTGGTGGGAAATGAACTGTTGAAGGGGAGAGGAAACGCGATTTGGAGAGACAATTTATGAACTTGCAGATCGGGCTATCGGTTCAGAGGAAATGTGTATATACTTTAAAAGTGTTTTGAAAGATGATGGAGATGTGTTTGAATTCTATGAACCATGGGGCCAGGCAAGTGAAGAGGTACATGATGATGTAGAGGGGCCAATGTATGAAGATCCATTGGTTGTGAAGGGAACGGGAAGGTCTGGTCTAGGGAGGAAGTTGTCCTTTAAAGAAAAGATGCGGAAAGGCAAAGGCAATGGTGAACCTGACACACAAGAGGAAGGGAGGCAGACAAATCCTTTTAGTACTGAACCAAGTACACCCAATCCCATAAGAAGTAATAGCGAAGGAGGTTTGGGATTTGAAGGTACTCCACGTAATTTGAGAAGGACGGACCGTAGATGTGATGACGGACCCGGTCCCAGAACCCTAGTTGTTAGACGGAGTGTCCGTTTGGTGAGCAAATTCATTTCATTTTCATGTTAAAAATTAAGATAAATAAGCAGGCAGTTTAATACCATCAGTTTGATTTGATGGCTTGACAGGCTAATATAGCTGCTAATCTAGAAGATAACATAGAGGAGGATTCCAGTGACTGAAGATTTCATATGTTTTCTAGGTAACACTCTGAATTGAGGTGCATAGTGATTGAGAAAGTAGTACATTGTGATATAAATAAGGGTTATGAGGTTTTATGTGGGCCTGTCTTGAAAAAGGATTGGTATGTTGCAGGGTGATTAAAATGTTGAAGGAGAAAGATATTTGGATTTTGTGGAGGTGGATTGAAGATGTTGAAGGACACGAAGGGAAGAGTTTTCAAAGCAGAACCTAATGTTGACATTTTTTGTAGTCAAAATCTTATTATTTAGTATTAAGAGGGTTAACTCTATAAGGGACGAATAGTTTGTTGTATGTGTTTTATTAATTATTAATTTCTGTAGTGTTTAATGACATAAGATTCAGATTTAAACTGCATTTGTAAGTAATTTGGTGTATATTTATTTGAGCATATGCAGTCCAAATAATTATTTTGGGTGAATTTGTATCAATTAAATTACAGATTTGAAGACATAAAAACCTTTTTCAAATTAATGGTGACAGACTTCTATGCTGTTAAGATGGTACGTAATACATATGTATATATTAGTGTTCATTATTTGTGTTATTTGTATATTTCTTTGAAATGGAATATTGTTAAATGTTTTATTTTTCAGAGAATTCCTCGTTCGTTCTCGGCAGTGTATGGTGGTGAATTTGGTAACATTTGTTTTTTAAGAACACCTGTTTCGGAGGAGAAGAGGCGGAGAATCAGTATTAGGAGGAAGGGTGATGATTTTTGGTTTTCGGAAGGATGGAATATTCTTATGAATGAAAATAATGTGGGTAGTGGTTATTTTTTACTTTTCAAATATGAGGGTGATTCAACATTCCGTGTTAATATATTTGACCTGACTGCGGTGGAGATAACTTACAAAATATTCTGGGGGGAAATCCTTGGTGGAGATGGTGATGTCGACGGGGTTGTTCAAAGAGATGATTCTGATGGTCGTCAAGCCATTGTGAGAATGGTTAATAGGCCTGGTGTTCAAGATCATTGTGTTGTCCTAGAGCACAAGAATGGTTGTGATGATGATAATAATAGTGATATGTCAGTGGAGATCATAGGTGAAAGGTGGGTTTCTGTTGATGCTAGTGATGATGATGATGATGATGATGATGATGGTGTTGAAGAGGGGTCGGAGTCTCCCCCGGCTCGTGAGGTTTATGGTGAGGGTGATGCAGGAAATGCTTTCAATGCTGGTGGTGGTGCTCCCTTTCAAGTTGAACAGTCAGGTAAATGTATCTACGTAATTATATGTTTGTTTTAAATATGAGAGATTTCTTATACATGAAAGTTGGGATTGTGTGTTGTTGTAGAACCGTTGCGCATTGTATCATTGGCATCACAGCGTAGACAAGTAGCCGATGACGAGATCAAAAGAGTATCGACTATGGTGGACAAATTCATCAGAACCTATGCTATACTTCGCATCCCTACATTTAAGAAAACTTTACTACCCGCTAAAGTGTACACAAGATTGTATTTGGTAAGTTAATTTGTAAAAAATTTCATTTATACATATAGTAACTGGATAATTCAAATAGTATCTGAAATTTGTAGTAAGCATTGTCATGTTTTTATTACAGACAATCCCAAAAAGTTGGGCAATTCAGCACTTGGGTCGTAAGGATTGTCAACTGTCATTGTGCATTGAGGGGGATGTAAACCGAAAATGGAATGTTTGGTGTCGTTGGAAGGGAGGAACCCCTAAATATCGATACTGCTATCAGTTACAAGGTTGGAGGGAGTTTGTCAGGGATAATGCACTTGAGTCCGATGATGTTTGCGTTGTTCAGTTGTATGATCCGAGTGCTAGGTATCCCAAACCCCTATTGGTTGTTAACATATTCCGGGTTGTATCTCCCTCGGCTGGTTTGATTTTGAACTTATTGAATTGCAGTTTGATATGTGTTTGGTAGAACGGTAGAACATGAATTATTTATTTTGACAATGGCTGATGGTACTAGATTCAAAATTTTGGACCTTGGTACTATGAATCTGGTATAGCCATGTGTGGGATGTGCTGTTGAACAGTGATCGTAATGGTAGTTTAAACTATGTGCTGTTCGTAGTTATTAATCGTACTTTGGTACCAGTTTCAATTTTTGGATGTTGTTAGATATGAAACTGGTACATGCATATGAAGTAGCGTATTTGCCACACTCGAACAGGCATGTAATGTTATATTATGTAATATAATGGCTAGTTTAACAGATTTAGTTGTTAGTGTGACAGGTCTCCTAACAGGGAACATTTTCTATGTCATATGTTTTACTTGGTGACAATGTATGTCAACATTGTTGGACAAACAATATTACATGACATATGAAAGATAAAACATACACTGAAACCAAAGACTAAATAAACTAGTAAAAGGTAGAATTATTATTCAAAGTTTTTGGCAATTGTACATAACTACATACTTGGATCCTATATGGCAGATTATAAGTAAGACAAACAAAGTACATCCTAGTAAAACATAGTCCATCTACATATTCCCATTGAGGAGGAACATTTGAAGTTGCACCATACAATATGCGCAATTCACATATTCGTGATTGTTGTGGACTATGTTTTACATATTCGGAATATCTTCAAACAATCTAGCGCGTAGTCCATCTACATATTCGGAATATCTTCAAACATTGCCCAATGACCGTAACCTGCTTCCGGACAGATCTTCTCAACGGGGGAGTTTAAAATGAATGGTTGGGGCACGTCAGTCATCAATCTAACGCATAAACGAAAAGCATTAAGATCATTTCGACCGTTTGGAGAGCGGGCAAATTGAAGAAGTATTATGAGTCCGCTGACCTTGTCATTCCCATAGTCAATTACTCCTATGACATACTTTGCAAATAAGGATCCCAAATCCTTAGCCAATTGCAAAGAATTTCGGCATTCCTCTTGTTTGGAATCTTCAAAGTAGTAGTCAATTCCAACTGACGTCAAAGCATCAACATTAGTATCATTAGCCAATGTCATGATTTCGGATTGGCGGGGTTTGGGTAGTTTTTTGAGGGGCTTGAAAAAGAAATCAGGAACGTTAAATTCATCCATATTGCCTATATGATATAAGTTACAATTGGAGGGGTGTTGGAATTGGATAAGGGGTAAGGGCCTTATTTATAGGAAATGGGGATGCACACAATTGGGAGTTATGAGGAGTTATTTACAATTTTAGAGCAGTTAAAAATTTGAAATTCTCCAGTATACGAGTGTCACAATGGTAGTAAACGTTATTCTATTGAAACATAATTTTAGAGCAGTTACAATTATGAAATTCTCCAGTATACGCGTGTCACAATGGTAGTAAACGTTATTCTATTAAAACGTAACTAGTCATTTCATGTAATCATATTATGTAAGTTAAAAGGACTTCTTTTTTTAACTAAAAAACAGTTAAAAGGACACATAAGAGCATTATGTACGTGTCAATATCTTAGTAAAAGTGTCTTAGTAAAAAACAGTTAAAGGACACATAAGAGCATTTTAATTTTAAATATATATTAAAAACAATTGAAAGGAAGTCTTATTTTCCAGAGTAGTTGAAAGGAAACTTAATAAAAGGAAATTTCTATGTAATTTGAAATCAGTTAAATAGAGACATAATAGAAGTATGTATTTGTCAGGGACATAGTAAACACCTTTGTATGATGAAGTAAGTACTTATCATTACATAATAACAAAATATAACCGTCATACAATAATATTACACCTTAGCCACATTTAAAACAGTTAATATCATCCATACTTTACCCACATTTAAAACACTTCCTATTATCCATTACTGAAAGAGGTGAGAATGTTAGATGGACTGGTGTACCCCAGAAACTTCCATTACTGAAATAAGGTGACGTCTTTTTAGTTAATTATTATCCGTACTCCCCTTCCAATTAAAAGACCTCAATTTGAAATTGAGACTAAAAAGCAATCGAGAGAGAGAAAGAGAGCCATAGAGAGCGATAGAGTGAGAGAGATCAATCGATGTGTTGTAAATTATGCAAGTTATAGTTTGGTGTAGTTCTGTGAAATTGGCGAAGAAGGAAGTTAAACCTTAGTTTGTTGTGATTGATATGTAAACCCTAGGATGGGAAGATAAAGTAGGAGGGCCAATTTCTTTACTCCTTGGGTGTTCAGTTCACTTTTGCTGAGGAACGGTCAATTTGCTCTCCAAATCTTTGAGGTAAGTGAAGCGTTTAAGATGATTACCCAAAATTAGCATGATCAGATAGATTCAAAATTGAGTCAATGAGTAAGCGCAATTGATGTACTTGAATGTCGACATTGTTGATTTTATTTATGAGAGTTTGTAAATAAATGGATTAGAATTGAAACTTTTGAGTTATTTGATGACATAGTTAATTTAGTTTTATTACATTTCAAGTGTTTTAATTTGATTACAACATATAATTATTTGCATGTATTTAAAATTGGTGAAAAAATAACCTTGTTATTGGTAGAGACATAACTGTATTAGAGGTTTTGTAGTTATCATTTTATAAGAACTGGTGTACTTGTCATTTTATAAGAGGTATTGTAGTTTACATATTATCATGAAATGGTTTTGAATCATCGGATGTGAATTAGGCAGTTTTTGTGTTGGGCAAGTGGTTGTAAATTTAAGAGAAGGTTATAAATATGTTGGAATATTGTAATTAATTAGTTGTACAACATATGTAACAGATATGGGGGGAGCTAGGACAATTGTAGTTACAAAAAAGGATGGGATGCGGAATGTAAAAGGCAGTGTGAGGGTGGAACATACAATTGGAACCCCAATACAAGTGCCTGAGCGTACATATGAAACATTGGTTATTAGTAGTGATGATGATGATGGTGGTGACGATGGTGGAGTACCTCATGGTGATGATAGAGTGGATGATGTTGTTGATGATGTGAATGATTATGATGAAGTCAATGATGATTATGATGAACTCAATGATGATGTTGAAGTCAAGGAAGATGATGTTGAAGTCATTGATGAAGATGATGAAGATGATGAAGATGATGATGGTGAACAGGAAAGCTCTCGTAAAGAAGATCAATTCAATGTAAAAACCTAAGGTGGTCATGAAGTTGTCAATGACGTAAAGAGACGGCGTTCAGCGAGGCTTACTAATGATGTTTGTGAAAATGAGAATAATAAAAGGCGTAAAGGTGAGAGAAGTGTCCTGCGGGAAAACCGCGATGGTCTTACCGACCAATATTGGAGAATAATTCAGTTGATTACTGATGGTCGAGCTGGTGGTGAGAGGTAAGTGTTCAATTTCTGATATTACCGAGTTTATGGTTTTTGTATATTTAATTTGTGAACCGTAAACTATATATATTGTGTTTTGAAATAGGATGGTTGTTGTGGATGTTGGTCCTCACTTTGTTTTGAAATCTGACTTGATGACCCTAGCTAGGGGCCGGGAGTGGATGAACAGTGGGGTAAGTAAAATAATATTTTTTGCATAGTTGTCTTCATCTAAAGAGATTGTATTAATCACAGTTTTCCATGTTCAGGTTGCAAGTGTTTGGTGTTTCATTAAGAATGTTGTGTGGAACTCACAACGGGCAAGACGATATATTTTTTATCCTTTGTGTGGGGTATAGACGGGTTAGTTTTACCTGTAAATAGTTGGTACCGTAAAATGGGCCAACTGTCGAATTTGAATTTGTGGGCCAGGGGGCTTCGCTCCTGCGCGCTTGGTACTGATATCTGCCACAAATGAACTGTAGTAACGAACTTTGGACTGAAAAAGGGGCCGTAGGACAGCAAAGGGGCCCGCGAGCTTGGCGGTTGTTGGAAGGTTATCTCCATTCTTGGTTGTAGTCGGAAGGTCGCTTCTGGGATTGATCGTGAGTTCCGGGTTTGCTGGATTCGATGGAGAACGGGTAGACTCAAACCTGCAATGGAAATATGCACATAGGAAAAAGATGCAATTGACATGCCCGACTGACCATGACAAGACGCACAAGACATGACATACTAATATGCATGGGATAAAGGGGAATTGACATGTAAACGCGCAGGGACTCAAGACACTAAGAAATTATGTACACATGCATGCCTTTGAAGGCGACTCTATTACTTATGAAAATATGATGTATGCATATCCTATTGACTCACAGCTCCATGCGGCCTAGCCTAACATGCACGACTCTCCTATAGGGTCTGAAGAGGGTCTTCATATGAGAAAAGTTTTTGTGATCAAGAAGTTCATTTCTGTGGTGATCTTGGCAGAGTATGAGACAGGTGCACAAAAGTGGGTGCAGTCAAGGAAGGATCAGCCCCCAGTTTGATGTGTGGTTCTTGATGTTTATGACCTACTCGAGGAGTTATGGGTGTTGATGCGGCGGTACAAAATATCTTAACCTAAGGTATGGAGACGAAATGACCAACTTGGAACGTAGCAGACAAAGAACCGACTTATTCTGAAAAAGCCCCCAGCTGGGAAGTCTATGTGCAAGCCTATGCGAAAGGTGATGAGTATGACCTCTAGACGACTGACCAAAGAGCGCTTACATGAGAAACAATGTTCTAATAGTTCTGCGATGCCAATGTTTTGGCCCAAAAACGGGCGACATGGGTGATATCTGAGTTCGGGAATTAAGGTGACCCTCCCGGGGCACCGGGGGTCCCCTAGGGCCATAATAGAGCCCTCGAAAAAATTTCGGGCGAAAACGGCAAGCGGGCCCCGGGAATGCTATAGGGGACATGTTTTGGGCCCCCGGACGCAAACTTTTCGACGTTAATATTTTCGCCCCATATCGTACGGGAGATCCATAGGGGACATGGGAGGCCCCCAGGATCGGTTACTGGGTCCTTGATAGGCTTGTAAGGGCGATTTTACGCGATGCCAATGTTTTGGCCCAAAAACGAGCGACATGGGTGATATCAGAGTTCGGGGATAAGGATGACCCTCCAGGAGCGCCTAGGGTCCCCTAGGGTCATGATAGATCCTTAGGAGATGTTTGGGAAAAAATGACACCCAGGCCCTGGGAATCCGAAAATCAAAGGATATAATCCACGTTTTTTTGGCTTCCGAGATGATCCGAACCGTAGGTGTATATGTTCACACCATATCGCATGGGACATCCCTAAGGGATATGGAAAGCCCCCAGGGTTGGTTATTTGGTCCATGATAGGCTTGTAATTGCGTTTTTACGGGATGCCAATGTAAGGGCTGGAACACGAAAAGCATGGGAGAGGACCGGAATTTCCTACCCCCCAAGAGTGAGGAGTGAGGTCTCAAATTTATTTCTAATATTAAAGTGAGGTCTCAAAAATATCTCCCAATTTTTTTGTAATAATTTTTCTGATATTATTTCTATTTATTTCCTAATTTTCAGCCTATTTTTTAATTAAAAATTAAATTAAATAGCTACCTTGTGTGAAAAATTAAAAAAAAATATTTTTCCGTAACTTAATAATATACTTGAAAAGTTTGAGGTGGAACTTTTGGAAAATAATTATCCAAACTCTCAAAAACCCCAGTATGAAAGTTATGCACTGTCCATGTCTACTCCTGTCAGAACCACTAAACCTTATAAGACTCTGTAGGGGGAAGTTGCTTGAGAGAGTGCTTGTGGGAGAAGGAAGGAAAGTGACGCGACATGAAGCGCCTACAAGGCGCCGAGTAGTGTCAAGTCGTGCGCCATCATAGCCAGACACCCGTGACACCTCGGCTCAAGCACCGGCCCCCTATGCCGGAGACGGAGGCGGCGCCTGAGACGGACGTGACATGACGCCACATGAAGCGCCTACTAGGCGCCGAGTTGTGTCATGTCGCGTCCACTTGGGCGCCGTCGAGGTTGATGATGGCTTAAGGTTACGATGTGGGTATAAATGTTGGACGAATGTGATCTCCTTTGGGATCGAGCTATCCAGACGACGTCGGATAGATGTGATGTCCTTCGGGATGAGCCAGCGAGCCGACGTCGGATGGGTGTGATCTCCTTCGGGATGAGCTATCTAGCCGGCTTGTGGGTATAAATGTCGGATGGATGTGATCTCCTTTGGGATCGAGCCATCCAGACGACATCGGATAGATGTGATCTCCTTCGTGATGAGCCAGCGAGCCGACGTCGGATGGATGTGATCTCCTTCGGGATGAGCTATCTAGTCGGCTTGTGGGTATAAATGTCGGATGGATGTAATCTCCTTCGGGATCGAGTCATCCAGACGACGTCGGATAGATGTGATCTGCTTCGGGATGAGCCAGCGAGCCGACGTCGGATGGATGTGATCTTCTTCGGGATGAGCTATCTAGCCGGCTTGCGGGTATAAACGTCGGATGGATGTGATCTCCTTCGGGATAAGCCTCCTAGCCGGCGAGTGGGTATCGAATGTCCCTTCATCGAGATTTTCACGCTGAGCGTTGTGCTCATTGGGGTCTCCCTCAGACATCCATGGGGCTACTATGAAGTTTCGTGGGTACGTCGAGGTTGATTTTGGCGCAGTAATTGTGAAGGCGTGTGAGTGGCACTCGGTCCGTTTGGGTTGGCGGGGTTCCTGCTCGTGCAGCCAACCTCACACCCACAGACCTTTTCATCGATTGCTCCAAGAGTGAATTGCCTTGGACGAAGCATGGTTTCCTGTGTTTGATGCCTACAGATGGTAATCGTGACCCTGAAAAGATGAGATCTCCGTTGGTCATCCTCCCAAGGGTGCCGTGTGGACAACTCAAGCTGAATACGTCGTCCACCCACGTCGAGCCTTCGGTGCGGCTGTGGCATGGGCTGCGTGCTCTAGCTGTCCTCTGGGATGCGGAACACTGAGAGGGCAGGGGTCCGAAAGGCCTTAGCTGGCCAATCTAGCGTTCTTCGCTCAGCACAAACGACGGTCGAGCGCGAGTTGACCTCCCGATCACTCGGAAAGGCTCATACGCGCCCGGCGTCGATTTATGGTGCTACATGGTTGATCCTGCCAGTAGTCATATGCTTGTCTCAAAGATTATGTCATGCATGTGTAAGTATGAACTAATTCAGACTATGAAACTGCGAATGGCTCATTAAATCAGTTATTGTTTGTTTGATGGTACCTGCTACTCGGATAACCGTAGTAATTCTAGAGCTAATACGTGCAACAAACCCCGACTTTTTGAAGGGATGCATTTATTAGATAAAAGGTCGACGCGGGCTTTGCCCGTTGCTCTGATGATTCATGATAACTCGACGGATCGCACGACCTTTGCGCCAGCGACGCATCATTCAAATTTCTGCCCTATCAACTTTCGATGGTAGGATATTGGCCTACTGTTAGACCCCTTGTTGCGTGATACCGGACAGGCTTAGGCGCATACGCGTCATGACCGAGCAAACGATGCACACCGTGACCGGACCAGCATGAGCGTAAGCGATTGCGCGAGGTTCACCAGTGATGACCGATGATGACCGATGAAAATGTTAAGGACAGGAACCTTGACATGGTCAGGCCTTGATAAAGCCATGACCGAAGCAAGTAGGCGCTGTGCCTTGGCACAGTTCCCAGCGACACAGGTGCTGGACTGGTGCCAGCTAGGCGCTTGACAGGCGCTGATGCGTTAGCGACTAGGTGAAGCATGTCTTGTGAATTTATGATGGGACAAAGTATTACTTTGCCCGGACACCAAGAAGTCCCTAAGTACTTGAAAGCATAAGGAAGCATATGGTGGCCTTGGTTGGTCCAACAACACATACTTGTGGCCTAGACACGAGTATGAAAATTACGCACTTGGCATGTTCACTCCTGTCAGTTCCAGTAAACCTATAAGCCTCTTTAAGGGGTACTTGCTCCGTGAAGGAGGCAAGAAAGGACATCCCCTAGGGAGCCTTATAGGCGCGACGCTGGTCGCTGCTCCCCGTTGTGGTGCGACCACGACGAGCTTGATACGTGGACGACGGGAACGTCCTAGGAAGCTTAGGCTCCGCGAGTTAAGAGAGTGGAGCTGTGTAGGCTGCTTGAGTAATCGGGTGATCATGACTGTCCCATGATCCCCACGCCCCTAGAAAGGCGGAATTAGTGGGTTGTTACGTGGAGTGGTGGTTGTGCCTAGGAGGTGTCTAACCGAGCGGTTATCCTACGGCTAAGTGGGCTTGACGTGACATTGCTAGTGGGTGAAAGCCACTAGCATGGCAGTTACCCACCACGTCCTTAAAAAATAGGAAGTGGATTTGACTCAAGTTGACCCACGACCTTGACAGTTGACAAGGGAGTGACCCACGATCTAAGGCACTCTCCCTACAAAGGTCGTGGTTACCTACGTCTTCGGATAAGGGTGATGACACATGTCCCTTGACGTTTATTACAAGAGATCATGGGTTGACTGAAGTCAAGCCATGACTCATAGTGGGCGGTTACCCACGACATGGCATGGAGTCAGGAGGAGTGGCTTGGCCACGTCCTCAACTGACATGGCGGTTGCGAGCGGTTAACACGATCATGGGCAATGACATGTCCCATGACCGAGAGCAGTTACCAACGGTAACATAGTGGTTGTAGTGCTCCCTACAATATAGGGACACGTCCATAGGTAGTTAGCTGACCAGGCCACGCCAACGGCTAGTTGGTGCCCAGTCAGCCACGATCGAGTATTCAGCGCCTAGTAGGCGCCTGATCAGGAATGACCCGTTGGTTGCAAACGTGGACAACTACCCCCTTGGCCATGCCTTGGCAGTTACCCACGTTGACCCTCACCTCCGAAAATAGTGCCATGATCCTTTGGCTTAGATGGAGCCTCTATAAATAGAGGGCATTGCTTGGCTGTGAACAGGAATCACATTGAGAGACACTCGTGAACAGGCATCTCACGAACAGAAGTGTTATCGAATCAAAGGCACTCAGTAAGCACACTTATGCTTCGAGTGACGACCCTTTGAGAGAAAAGTCCCTACGTCCGAGAGAAAGCCATAGCCAACCTCCATCAGCCCGTGTGAGCACACGTCCCTCGTCCTATCTCTCTCCCCCACCTTCCAAAGTGTTACTGAGTTGGCTGGTCTAGTTTAGCTAGACGCCATCACAAGGGAAATCTACGTGTTGATCCTAGGAGAAAAATTTGCCCCTGTGACAGTTGGTCCGACCTGCCGGAAGTGCTAGTGATAACGAACGGGAGTTCATCATTTGCTACCGGATTAGTCAAGCGGTGTTGAGCGGGAGCTTGACATTGGCGTGGTTTAGTTGGTCACTAACCAGCAAAGAGTGAAGAGTGGTGTTGAGTGTTAGTGAGCGGCAGTCGTCCGACCTCGCTAAAGGATTCAGGAGAGAATGACTAGATCACCGAGGAGGAACGACAAGGGTATTGCTTTCCCAAAAGCACCCAAGCCGAGGCGTATGACTAGATCGGAATATGCGGCACAGTTTTTGACTCCAATCAGAAACAATGAGATTGAGGCAATGCGCCTCAAGACGGAACAATGGACTCGGGAAATCAAGGAACTTCGGCTCAAGATCTCGACTCCGCCACCTTCATCAAGTCAGCAAATCCCACAACAAGTCGTGTTGGCCTTGGAAGCCCAAGCTAAGGCAACACTACGTACACAAGGAGGCAGCACCAAAGGGGCATGCCGACGTGGAGACGCTGGTAATGGAGTACGCCCGTGCTTTGGGCGAGGAGATCCTTAGTGCTAAGGACCCGACTCAGGCCGTGTTGCGGCTTGATCATTTAGTGGAGGCAACCTATGGACACCTTGGGTTGGGATGGATTTCGGTCCTATTGTGTTGCCTTCGGGATCGGAGTAATGTTTAACAGGGACAGTCGAGGCATTCGTATTTCATAGTCATAGGTGAAATTCTTGGATTTATGAAAGATGAACAACTGCGAAAG